>JAIWYR010000016.1:600000-1200000 GCA_022818075.1 Armillaria altimontana
AAATCCATTGGAAAAAGGTCTCATCACTAACCAAGCTTTAACTCCAATGATGGACGTCGACGACAAATTGGTTAACAAGGTAAGTGCCAAGCATAGCACTTGTGCATAATCCAATGAGCGAGCCAAGGCGTTACCAGTTACGACGATGTGTTGGCTGACTGATATAACCGTTATCGAAATTCGTATTCCGATTGTGACTACCGCAGACACTATGCAAGGAAAGATTAATGATATCGGAACAAAGGAAGAGATAGGTACGTACATGCTGTGCAGCTTAAAAACACGATAGGAACCATCAATGCTTTGCGGTATTCCTGATTGCAGAGTATCCATGCCCGCCAAACAACGACGCCGTCGGTCAAGACGCACTATAGGACGTGGAATTAGAGTGCTCTGAAGAAAGAAAAAGACTACTTACGTTTATTAGCGCCAATGCATTCATCAACATGCACTGCTGTCGGCGGTAGCTGGCCGCATCGTTATCCAAAGGAACCCCATTCACGAACCCGCTCGTGATGAGGTCCAGGTCATGGTATACGGATAGAACCCAGTGGGCTGTCGAGAGAGAGAACATGAAGATCAGCATGCAGAAAAGCAGTCGTCGGGTTGTTCCTTGAAGGCCTCTTTTCCTATTGCTCGTCGCGTGAGTATCGGGTCCTGGCTGGCGTCAACGGACATACAACATTGCATAGCAACAAAGGGGCGTTAGTATCGTGTACATGCCTGGTTCGAATGATATGAATGAGTGTCATTTTCCTGAGCCTTTCGTTTAAAGGCTCACCATATACAAGCGTTTGGCATATCAACCGAATCGTGTAATAGAGGACGTCCAGTCCATCTCTGTTGGCAGTCATCAAGGAAAAAGCTAAAGCAAAGGGTCGATGGGTATCTTGAACTTGACCATATATATATATGTACAAACGAGACTCGACCCGACTCAGGAACGCCATTTTCATTTTCCCCGGCAAACATACGGGTATGTTGCACTTTGTGGGGAATGAACGTTTGAACCGGGATCCAACACACACAAGGCAAGGAGCTACATCCCGTGTTGGCGCATCAGGATCTAGAATACCACAGGTGTTCATCTTTTGATGAATAAGGAACACTGAAGAAAATGAAATTCTCCGCAGCAGTAGCAGTCGGGCTTTAGCTGGCACTTACCGTCGAGGGAGGGTTTTCTATATCAAGGAAAGTCAATACGCACAGTCAGAAGGTAGACTCGTGAACCTTTAAAAAGAATAATTCAGACAAACTGCGCCTCTTCGTCAAGAATATATCGAATCCGTAGGAGCCCCGGGGATTAAGATCGACATAGTTACGCTGCTTTCATATTCCAACCGTATCCCGCTCCAAGTTAGGAGTTTCTCCTCGGGGCAGAGGCTTCGTTTGGTTTTGACTCTTGACCTTGAAACCTAGCATCAGACTGACAGTTCGTTGCTGGCCATCACATCAGCGCATCAGCCGCAAAAAGTTAGGTAACTTACTCTGGGACCGATAAAGGGGCAAGTGGACGAAGGAATGTTACTTTTTGAGGGACACCTCAGCTTAAGCAAGACAGGCGGAAGATTGCTTCCTGTAAGAGTCGGCAATGGGCGTGAGCTTACGACGACCTGGTGCAAGTCAGGCACAGTTCTGTTATGAGTTGCCTTTGGAGTAAATTACGCCAAGGGCGGCCCGGCTGCAAACGTTCCACACAGTATTCGTTCCTATCCTTGGCGAGCATTGAATGTTCTGAAAGCTTGCCCTGAGAGCACCAACCAGGGTTTTTGTCTTGCCCTCGACCTTCAGACCAGAACCATGCTGACGGGTGATGAAAAAATGAGAACTAGAATCACTAGAAGCAAAAAACTCTGTGCATATGAAGCATTAATAGAAGATTAGATGTCACGCAGAGTGCCGAATGGACATCGATTCCAATCGCGAAGAAAAAGATTAGAGATTAAGACGTTAGATAAATGAGTCCCGGTCGTACTAGAACACTTGAAGGACTTACTTCATCATAGAGTAATGATTCGATCCCTCTTAGTCGTAACCTTGATTCTGGACTCGAGGGAATAAATCGCATGTATGTCCTTCCGAAGACATTCATTTGCTATGTGTTGCCGACGACGAAACGTGTCTAGAATGCAGAGACCATGTAAATGAGTCGAGGAGACACGACGGCGCTTTAAGTAGCCGAAGCAAGGAGGGAGTACCGGAATGTTAAAAGCCGCATTCAAGCGTAAAAAGACCGAGAATGTTACGGACATGCATCAAAAGATGTTCTGTGGGCACACTAGGACGCCTGTGGGGTCCAATTGGTGATGATGATGGTGGTGACTGCGCTCGGAGATGGTCTGTAGCCAGAAAGCCGGATAAACGTTTTCGATGTATGCTCACGGCAGATGTTGAACTCGACAAAACTCCAAAGTTAGATGCAGCAATGCTTCTGGTGATAGAGGTGCTTCTGATGTGAAATGAGTGTGTAAAGTTTGTAATGTTGTGAAGGTTCGACGCCTTCTCATTCTTGCTGATACGGGGAGCCGCATATTCCGACAGGTGGTCCGGGCCCTTCACGAATAGCAAGGTCTGACAAAGAAAAGTGAATATGACCAAGATGCAAGCTTACTGTTGCGTATATATGAGTAATCCGCGCCGCTAAAATCCCACCACGATGGTATGATACGTGGCGTATACCGGACTGACTGGACTTACAGAGCTGAGGCATAGGAAAGATCATAGGCCTTGAAGGATTGTTGATTGAGGACAGCGGCGGTATCGCAAAGCGTGTGTCGTACATAAGTGATCGAATGTCGCCATTGCCATTGCACAAGTATTTTGCATACAACTGGTAAATTTTCATTTAGCCAGAGCGTGATAATACAACCGTACCAGATCTCTTGCAGCCAGAGTCAATGCGCTATACAGTACCCAAGGGATCAATGAATTTCCACCCAGTTTATATGTGCCTCCGAGTCCTCCTCTTCTCCTGACCGCGTAGTCATCTAGTGGGCTGCCTCGGCCAGTTCATGATCGTATAGAGGTCCCATCGGAGGCTAGAAAAACGGATGAGCGAAAGGTATACCAGGGTCCACGGAGACTTACAGGAGTGTTTCGTTCCCTATAGGACATGAAGCGATCAGCACGCGGAAATAGCGGAAAATAGAGATGACCACACACCATTTAGTGCCATTAGGGAATAGAGGACCTATATGCTGCTAAGACAAAGTCCGAGACTACAGCAAAGCAGAATGACTCACTAATGTATGGGTCGGGGTGCTTTTTCGCTGCCAGTTCAGCCTCTGCTCTCTCCAAAATTACGGCCAGTGCTCTGGGATCGTGCACATTACTGTCAAGAGGTCAGGATATATTTCACGCAAAAATAAGGAGTAAGTTACCGGTTTTTCTCGAACTCTGCTCTAATTAAAAGGGCCTTGGCCCGCCAGATACTTCTGGTGACTGTCCAATCGAGCTCATTCTTCAGGTATCGTTTGTAGAGCGACTTGACATAGAGCCGGTGGGCGGACGAGAAGGTAGAGGAGGACATGGGAAAAAGGCAAGGATGGACTGAACCGGCCAGGCCGCTTGGTCTTTTCTAGGCCTGCTTACCTAAGGCTGTGCAAATTTTCTGGCGGAACCGAGCGAGTCGACGCTTAGCCTTGTTCCGCTCTCCCTTCCTTGCTCCGTGTCTGCTTGCGGGAGAATGGACCCCCATTCTCGACTGAGCCAGTTCAATCACAGAACTCCGAAATCTGGGCCTCAGAATTCCCGTTTCATGGAGGCGCCACTACCAAAGCCGTCCCTCGCAACTTTCCCAGGCAAACAATCAAGAAAATCCTCTGCAACTACCCCATCGTCCTCATCGCTGTTGCTCGTTCGTCGGCCAATCGCGACAAACTCACGCGTCAAGCAAGATGAAAAGTACCGTAATGAGATGTATCTCTCTTTTATCACCAGTGCGCTGCAGGAAAAGGCCATTGTGCGTCACACGAGCTCCCATTTTTTGTGGCATACATTTGACTTGGCTACCGTAGGGACGGAGTGAACGATTTGATGACCTTGTCAATCAATTCAACCCAAAGGCAGCTTCCCAGACGTCGGCCCAACTTCGCGCCTGGATCCTGACACTGTCCCACGTTGTCTCTCGCCTTGAGCGTGTCCATTATGCTCTGATAGAGGCTATCGTCCGTATGCCATGGACTACGATGGATACCGCTACGGTCAAGTCGTACACCATCTTCATTGGAATGTTGCTCTCGGCGAGACCCGAGTACCTTTCACTTGTCCTGGGCATGATTGCACGAGGCTTCACCTATCGTACGTCAAGTCTACTTCTGTCCGATTCGCATCTTCACCTGTCCATGCAGAGTCATGTGCTCAAGCCCTCGATGCATCCGCCTCGTCAGGTCCAATAACCCGTCGTACCGTTTATGACCGACTTCATTACCTTCTCCAGCATATACTGTCACTTATACCAACGCTTCCGTCGACCCTGATGCCCCTCCTGTCCCGCAATTTTCCCCACAAGCGGCAAAATATAGCGTCACAGTCTACCTATATTCGTAATCTGTTGAGGGTCTGCGGCTATTGCCCCGAACTGTCTGACAAAATTCTCGGAACAATTGTCGATCGCGCCATTCAAATAGATGTGCGTCTGATATCACTGTACATTATATTTCCAATTGACAAATTTCCACAGGTCGAGATCCAAGTCGAGCTAGAGGAACTAGAAGAAGCGGAAGCAGAACAAGAACAAGAAGTCTTTGAGTTGGATCCGTTCGACGTCCTAATAGGACAGGAAGGCGATGATTCTGATACCGATTCAGACGATGGAGACGGAGATGACTTTAGTGACCTTTCGTCTGATGCTGGAGGTGATCTCGACCTCGATAACCACGGCCAGCCTGAGGCTACAATCACAAATGTTCGACATATTCAAGATATGGTGAAGAAACTGGACACCATACTGACACTAACCTTCGAACACTTTGACCGGAGCCAATCTTCGACACCTAAACCGCCGTCTTCATCTCCACTGACATCACTACCTCCGCTAGACCTCCCGCCATTACCTCCTGTATTCGACTCTTTCAATCCCCTGGCAATATCAATCCAATCACCGACACCATCAATACCATCGCCTCCGCCGCCAACAACACAAGCACCCTCAACACCTCTATCGTCGTCCCCTGCACCACCCTCCAAGACCCCAGCCCTACATATAACATTTAACTCCCTCCTCGCCATCTTTGACCGCACAATCCTCCTTACATTCAAATCCCGCTACACCCAGTTTCTCCTCTTCTGGTATACCTCCCTAGATTCAGACTTTGCTGATATCTTCCTTGGTATGCTTATTGACCGCGCCCTGATCAATCCGTCCACCCCCACCGTTACGCGTGCAGCTGCCGCGTCCTACATAGGCAGCTTTGTCAGTCGAGCGCGGTTCGTGGATCGTGAGGGCGTGCGGACAGTCATCAGAGTCTTATGTGATTTTCTCGCTACACATCTGGATAACATAGAGCACGCAGGCAGCGCAGATTCAGCGCAGAACAGCGTATTCTATGCTGTATCGCAGAGCCTCTTTTTGGTGTTTTGTTTCCGGTGGAGGGACATGCAAGAGGACGAAGACGAAGATATCGTGAAGACGGAGGGAAAGAAGTGGATGCGGGGGCTGAGTGTGGTGCATCGAGTGGTGAATTCCTCTCTGAATCCTCTCAAGGTATGTCCATGCTGTACAATCCACGAGTCATTCCCTGACTAATCTTTGGTAGGTGTGCTCACCGAACGTCGCGATGCAATTTGCTCGCGTAGCCAACACTGTCGGGTTCATGTACTGCTACACTGTGCTGGAGACGAATAAACGCCAAAATGCCCTGGTCACAGTCGCTCCGACGCGTATCTTTACCACCGCTGCTGTCAATGCCGAGCTGAACACGTTCTTCCCCTTTGATCCGTACAAACTCCCACGGTCGGGCGTGTATATCGAGGGTATCTATCGCGAGTGGGGCGAGGTGGCGATTGACGAAGATGAAGATGAAGATGAAGATGACGAGGAGGACGAGGACGAGGATGAGATGCGAGATACGTTTGATGAGGGTGGGATTCCTGTTGTTCGGAAAACGGAGACTGAGGAGGATCCGGCTACGCAGGGTCTCGGAGAGTCTTTGGGTGCGATGAGTATCAGCCCAGTGAGACCGAGAAACGGGATTTAATTGATTTATGTAGAGAACAACTCATGTTGAGGAGCTTTCGTGTTTTTATTGGTGCTTTTAGCTATCGAGCTACGGATTTTATTCAGGACTGGCCATCACACATTCATGCGCGCATTCAGGCTCCACCTCCAAACCTTCTCAAATTTCATTACTCCAAAGAACATGACAGCCTCAGGAGTTGTAACTTGAATTTCCTTGTGTTTCAGGATCTAGCAGGCTTATGTAAGATTGTCACTCCTCGACGCAAGGTATTTGTTAAACTATTACGGTTGCCCTCGTACAATAACAGACATGCCTTCTATCTCTGCATCTGGTTTGAAAGACAAGGGAAACAAACATTTTGCTTCCAGGCGTTTTGCGAAGTGAGTATCTATGTTGTTGTTAGGGGACATTTGGGAGTGTTGCTAGGACGCATATGCTCATAAATTTTTTCACAGGGCTGCGGAGCTCTACGAAGAGGTGGGACATCCTCTCTCTCTATCTCATACTCTGAATGAGCAATCAGGCTGAAAAAACCGATATTGACAATGCGACCTATCCTTCGAACCTAAGCGCAGCGTTGTATGAGCTAGGTGACTATGCTGGGTCATACCAGGCGATACTACGGTCAGCGAAATTGCTGTCTACCAATCCGAATCCGAAATTGGCAGCAAAGCTCTCCTCGAGACTTCCCAAGGCACTGAGCCATGGATTGCGAGATGGGACCATTGTACCGAAAGATTATCGCGAGGAAGAAACAACTCTCCAAAAACTCAGAGACACTGCCTCCGTGGACTCTGAAACATCCTGGCGTGAATGGGAGCGCATCTCTGGCGAGTATGACTCCGTCGTGGAACGGGCTAGAAGTGCTCGAACCAATTTTGTCTCTCTTCACATGGCTCGAAGATCCGCGTGCGTTTATCTTTTCGTCCCTTTATTCATGAGTTTAATTTTCGTCTAAGTCATTCGGGCTTGGAATACTTTTGTGTAAGCGCCGTTCACACGACGTAAAGGCGCACTCTGAAATCTTCTAGGTCGGCCACGACCATCCAATGTCAATCTCTAGTGATTGGGGACCCAGGATGAAAGGCGAACCCTTCAATGTTTGCGCCCTCTCAACAGAACGCCTTTCGCGCCTATCATACTTCTGGGGTGGAGGCGGTGATGGTATAATCGTTTCATTCCGTTGATTCCCAGTATAACATTATTTCCCTAGCTCGCCATGTTCTAGGTTCCATCATTGGTTTCAGCAAGGCTTACCTTAAAATGACCCCGGAGAAGCGTGAAGTCACCAACGTGCATTTTACGCTCCTTGATATCCATCCCACAGTCCTTGCTCGAGATCTGTGTTTATTCATGATGGTTGAAGAGCTCATTCACTTACGAGAACGAGCCCACGATGAGGTAGAAGAGGTAGAAATCAAAGCAACTCTTCTATATATATGGATGGGAGCTATCATTCCTTCTTATTGCCATGCTAGGTGTGTAGGACGGTTGGCCAGGGTGACACATCTTAACAATATTTGTTCAGATTTGTAAAACTGGCGAGGTCCCTTTTGAGAGACCTGTCTACGTGCTCATTCCAGCCTCCTCAGTGGCTACACGTCACCGCAGACTCGATTCCGGGCATCAGTCTCTTTAAAAATTTGGCTCACCCAAATATCTCATGAGACTGTCCAGGAAATGCTCCACCACCACTGCGATCGGCCTGACGACAATCCTTTTTCTTTTGCCCCAGTTGTCCCTTCAGAATTTGGAGTGGAAGACAAGTGGTATGGAATCACGCAGTGCTTTGTTCCACCAGGCCCCTTGAGGTTCCGTCATGAAGCCTTTGGTGCACTCTGGAACTGTCTTCCACAATCCCCCCCAGATGCATTGAGGCAGCAGGTACCGTATGTTTTTGAAAACTAAAGCTTGATAACTCAGCATCACACTAGGCAAATCGACACATCAACAAGACTTGGAAACCGAACCCATCGCTTTTTGTACGTTCCATAGCGGTCTCCTTAGTGAGCTTTCATCTTATGTTTTACCAGAATGCTTTCGACGAAGGCGATTTTGGGTATCCGGACGTTGAATTTCGGCCATTTCAGATGGTTGAACAAATCAAGGACTTCAACGCTCGAATGGACTTATTAAGGGGAAGGAAAATAAAAAATGATTGTCCAGCCTATGCGGTTATCGAGGTCTTCTTTGATGCTGTCGTGGACGGTCTCATCGCACTCAATGGCCGCGTTTGTATCGAGCTTTTGCAAGGAGACGTTTGTCAGGAGCTAACAAAAATGGCATACAATGTCGATAATCGCCCAGCCAACTTTCCGCGAGCGTTCACTCGTATGTGGCTCAGTAACGTACCGTAAGTCTTCATCTTGCAAGCGACGAGCATATTTTCCTCATCAAATCCTCCCAGTGACTACACTCATGGACCGATGAATATCGCCGCGTTTACACTGCCCAATTTAGAACAGCAGTCTGATGCTTCCGTCGCGTTCAACTGTCTTTTAAATACTGGTATTTGGGAAGGCGGGGACCATTTCGTATACAAGTACGCTGCTTACTTTGCGTATCTGACAATACACTGACCATGAACCGTATCACAGTTATACGCTCTTGAAGTCAAAGGATTTTGCGCGTTTCTTCGGCTGCCGTGTCATTGCGAACAATACCTGGGATGACATGGAGTTTTCTACCAAGTCACTTCCTCGTCCCCTCTCGGAACTTGCTACCCGCCAAGAACTTGTTGCATGGTTAACCAGGGTCCTGGTTATTACCATCCTCCCTCCTCGGCCTCCAAACCCAACTGTAGTGCTAAGGGGCCGCATCCGATACCCAAACAATCTAGCGGCCTTCTTTGGCCTCCTCATGCGCCTCCGGGCAATTGGGTACCCCACACATTGGCTATCCGAGTACCTTAACGACATCATTACCGATAAACTGGTGACCGATTTTGTCCCGTACTACGATGATGTTCCGAATGGTATTCATCCATCCATACAAGAACAGTGGCAAGGTCCGTGTCGAAAAGTGAACTTGGACCCTTGGCAGGTTGAGCTCGAAACAATGATTGCGTTGAGCTATGAAGCAATTCCCTTCCCAATCACCGTTTCTCGACGCCAAGAGGATATAGGCACGTACGAAGCTCCTCTTTCTCCCAACGAATTTGGCCCCGCCACGCTGATGGAGATGTTTGGCAATCACGACCCTGTCTTTAATCTTGTCTTCTACAAGCGTGGGACGAAGGTGGCGAATATGATTCAGCGCATGGATCTCGGTGCGATGAAAGAGATATTCGAAATGGGACATGGCAAAGGCGAGATTTATGTGCTCACATCCTTAGACGAATTTGGCCTCAAACAAAGAATAGTGAGGTGGAGGATGGGAAAGGAAAGAGTCAAGAAAATGAAGACAGAGAAATGGGTATTCATGACGTACCGAATTGACTGCCATGAGATCGGTAAGTTTCATCACTCACCTTCTCAGTTCTGCCTTGACTAAAACATGTCAACTTCTCTACAGGTTCTTCGGTGCCTGCCGACAAATGGGTGGAAGTAGTAAGCTAGATGTTTTGCTGCTGGTTTTCTTGGACGTCAAACACCATTGATTTCTCGTGTCCAAAGATACCCGTCGCATAGCTTAGTACCAACTGAAAGGTTATAATTGCCTCTTCCTCGCTCAGTTAGACAACAGTTGAAGGTACCGGGTGTGTAGAGGCCAGATCCTCAAAATAACCACCGATGTATTGTTCTGAACGACAATTGGGAAAATGCCTCTGAGATGCTTTCCCCCGAAATGCCCCCCCACCCACCCACCGTCGCGACAATAATAGCAAGCTTAAGCCGGCTCTGCCGCTAGCCTGGTGAACCGGCTTAATGAGAAACTTGCGGAACTGGTTACTGGATATAGTGGTATCAAGAAATCACGTGGCGGCTGTGTTGACAGGGCAATTTTACAACCACAAGAAGGCTGAGAAAGTCAACATCCGCTCTTCAACAAGTACCTTACCGGTGACACGGAGATGTCCATTTTTATTAACTCCGAGTCAATGACACCTTCAAAAAATTGTAGCTGGCTTTCTGCTGACTACTAATATCTTCGACTGTTATCAATATTGAAGACAAGGATATGCTAAAACTTTGTGCTGCAGATCTTAAAGAGGAGGGTAATAAATGTTTCAAGTCTCGGTGGTTTGCGCAGTACGTGCACTGTTTCGCCTGCCGCAGAATCTTATCTAACCTTTTTCTAGGGCCGCAAAACTCTACAAACAGGTTTGTAAGTTGACTTTGTGGCAAAGAATACCATACTGACGAGTCTGATTTAGGCTGAAGAACTTGAATCTGATGATCCAGTCTATCCGTCAAACCTGAGCGCAGCCTTGTACGAAACGGGAGACTACGCCGGATCCTACTATGCAATCTTACGAGCCGCCAAACTACTCTCTAAAAGCCCAAACCCGCCATTAGCCACAAAGCTCTCTTTAAGGCTACCCAAGACACTAACGTACGGCTTGCGGAACAATACCCTCTCATCGAAAGACTATTACGATGAAGAACAGCTCATAGAACGACTCAAGCCGCCTGCTGGATTTTCCGAAGGATATTGGGAGGAATGGGAACGAACCATTGATGAATACGACACTGTTATGCGGCATGCCAGTAGTGCGAGAGTGAATTTTGTTTCTCTAGCGATGGCTCGAAAAGCGGCGTGCGTTGTCTCGTTTCTTATTAATTGATATGGATATCTGAGAGATTATATTTTCAGCCGGTCAGACTTGGAATATTTTACAGTAAGTGACATTCGAAGATTCAACTTCAAGAGCAGTCGTAAAACGAAAACTTGTAGATCGGCCATGACGATGTTATGTCCATCATTACCGACTGGGGACTAGAGAATGAAAAGAATCCATTTGATCTTCTCAAGGTCTCGGTTGAGCGTCTTTCGCGTCTGTCCTTTATTTGGGGTGGAGGTGGCGATGGTAATACGACCCTATAATACAGAGATAGCACCTTTTGACGCTGCCTTCCAGGTCGTCATATCCTCGGTTCCATCATAGGCCTCAGTCAGACTTTTCTGGAACTGCCCTCGAGGAAACGCGAAGCCTCCCAATTTCATTTTACTCTTCTTGACATACATCCCACGACCATTGCTCGGAATTTGTGTCTCTTTTTGATGATCAACGAGCTGATAATGATGCGGCTACGCAAGCACATCGATGATACCGAGGAGGCAGAAATCAAGGCAACCATTTTCTACGTCTGGATGGGAGTTGTTCTACCGTCCTATTGCCATGTTAGGTACTCTGATCCCCTGAAATCTCGAGTGTTATCTTTAAATAACAATATTTTTAGATTTATGAACGTCGTTAGGTCCCTCCTGAGAGACTTGCAGACCTCATCATATCAGCTTCCTCATTGGCTACATGTCACCAAAGATTCTATTCCGGGGATGGTCGCCTCACTGAGATATTGGGACACACAGTTATCTCATCGAACAGTGCAAGAAATGCTTCGACGACACCGGCAGTTCGAGAATAGCCCCGTTAATCTCCCCAACTTACACTTACAGGATATTAAAGCGGAGATCGATGATATGACTGACGACGAAGTAATCAACTTCGGCCAGGTGCAGATGCAGATGCAGATGCCTTCCGAGAATGAAGCACGGCAGGAATGGTTGACGGGGATGCGCATCATGATGTTCCGAATGTTGGCATCTGGGAACGACAAGAGTCGCCGTTCTTTCCAGTTCTCTAACGAAGAGGCGTGGTATGGTATTACTCAGTGTTTTATTCCGCCCAAAATTTTGAGGGCCTGTCATAAATCGTTTAACGAACTCTGGGCTGGTATATCACAATCGCCCACGCAGGTTCTAAAGAAGCAGGTATGACGCACATACTCGCTGAGAGCATGATTTCACGCGTATTTCAGGCACAAAAACACATTGAAAGAACTTGGAAACCGAATCCATCACTTTTTGTAAACAGTGGATTGCTCCCTTCCGCATTTATCATCTAATAATTGCATAGGACGGCGTTCAGGAAGTCAAGTTCGACTACCCATCAGTCGAGTTCAATGCGTTTGAGATGGTTGAACGAATCTCGCAATTCAATTCCCGTATGGGATTATTGAAAGAGAGAAAAATGGACGAAGATTGCCCTGCCTATTCCGTTTCTGAGATCTTCTTTGACGCCGTGGTCGATGGCCTACTGGCTCTCAATGATCATATTAAGATAGAACTCCTTCAGGGTGACATCTCCCAGGAGCTGATGAAGATGGCTCATGGGATTGATAACCGTCCACCTGATTTCCCGCGGACATTCACTCGAATGTGGTTGAGCAACGTTCCGTGAGTTGTATTCATTTTCGCATTGGACTATTTTTCTCATGCCGCGCCAGCGATTACACTCATGGACCTATGAATATGGCCGTGTTCGCCATGCCCAATCTAGAAACGGAGCCTGATGCTTCGGTCGCGGCCAATTGTCTACTGAACCCTAGCCTTTGGAAAGACAGCGGTGATAACCTAATCTACAAGTATGTGGCTTACGTCGTATATATTTGGCCCATGTTGTAACTAGGGTCCTTTTTCAGTTACTCTTTGCTGAACAGAAAAGAATTCTCTCGCTTCTTTGGATGTCGTATTGTGGCGAGCGGTCCTTGGGACGCCATTGAATTCTCCGCCAAACCACTCCCACGCCCCTTGTCTACACTTGCTACGCGTGAGGAGCTCATTGTGTGGCTAACGCGTGTATTCATCACCACTATCCTCCCACCCGAACCGCCGAACCCTCGAAAGGAACTATTGTGCCGTGTCCGATACCCAAACAACCTTACGGCCTTCTTAGGGCTCCTTATGCGACTTCCCGCAATTGGATACCCCCACATTGGATATCTGAATACCTCAACACACTGCTCGCTGACAATCTCATAACCGATCTGGTTCCCTATCGAGGAAAGTTTCCCATCCCTCTGTCTGAACCGGCGCGATGTGCTCCATGTCGAAGAGTCAACTTGAGCCCGTGGCTTGCCGAGTTCGAGACAATAATAGCATTAAGCTATGAAGCACTACCATTTCCCGTATCTCTGCGCCTACGTCGAGATGATATTTGCACCTACGAAGCGCCTCTTTCTATCAAAGATTTCGGCCCTTTGACCTTAATGGAGAAATTTGGAAACTACGACCCAGTATTCAGTCTTGTGTTCTATAAACGTGGTACGCTGATAGCAAACATGATGCAACGCACGAACCGAGACACATTAGTCAACGTTCTTGAAAAGGGGCATGGTACAGGCGAAGTCTACGTGCTGTCGGTCCTGGATCAATTCGGTATTACGAAGGGAAGTGTTAGGTGGAAGATGGGGAAAGAAAGGGTGGCAAAGATGAAGGAAGAGAAATGGGCTTTCGTGGCGTATCGACTAGACTGCCATGAGACCAGTAAGTCATTCCACTCTGCCTCTCTCCGATACTTCCAACGCATCTAAAATGCGGTTTTTCTAGGTTCCTCGATTGTTGCGGACAGATGGTGGGAACTAGAAGCATAAGCAGAGCTATATATGAGTCGTTTTTGATATAGGTCTTAATTATCACCGACAGGACATAGAATCGATCATTCACAGTTGTGAACCAATTTGAATGAACGTAGGATTAAATTAGTAGGTAAAGTGTTGCTACGTCGGCGTGGTCCAGCACGCTAAGCCTGAGAAAGATGTGACTCATTATGTGTAACATCCGCAACTGAGGTCTCTGTTTCTCCGAACGAGCTGTTGACGTGTGGGTTATCGCCATATTCGATGGTGCCCAGGTTCGATACATCCAGCGCA
The DNA here is from genome assembly GCA_022818075.1 of Armillaria altimontana. Classification (NCBI taxonomy): domain Eukaryota; kingdom Fungi; phylum Basidiomycota; class Agaricomycetes; order Agaricales; family Physalacriaceae; genus Armillaria; species Armillaria altimontana. Next base: position 613,994 of record JAIWYR010000016.1, read on the forward strand.
TCGTCTTGGCCCTGGAGCGAGAACATGACAGTCTTGTTTAGTTCACCTTGGCGGTGTACGAGAAGAATAACTACGGCCGGATAGATCCCCTGGTTAGAACGGTCAATTTGGCCAGCTAAAACGAGTATCAATGAATACGGACCGCGAACTGGACGGTGACTGGAGTGTAGAGGTCACCAAGAGTGCCATCAGGAAGTCGGATTACAGTAGTAATCAGGACTATTAACTAAGGGGACTGAGCATCAGCTCGTATCAAAATCGTTCGAACAGATACTTACTCCAGAAAGACAGTAAATGATCCCAGACTCAACGAGTACAGCTAAGATTCGTTCTGCTGTGGTTATATTTTTCCGCTTCAGCTGAAGTTCAGATGTGACCCAGTGTCTATAACGCCTACAGATACAAGGTCAGAACTTATAAATGTAAGGAACAACGATGAAGCGGACCAAGCCTTAACTCCGATAATTGAAGTAGAAAAGATGTTGGTCAACAATGACAGGACTACGTCCGCTACTTGTAAACCATCCAGTACAAAATCTATGCCTCTATGTGCTATGAAGATTTGCTGCGTATCGTGAAGAACAGTTTCTGCGACGCGCAGTCCGATTGTGATCAAAACAGATACTGTTATCATGCCGACCATGAGCAGGAATCTAGCTGAGGCATATAAGAACTAGAACCCACGGAAAGTTAAGCATAAGAACACGAGGGGAAGAATCAAAATTTTGCTATATTCGTCTTGACAGATCACCCAAGCCCGCCAAACGACAACGCCATCGGTTAACACAAACTATGGGCATCGGTCACTGAAATTGTTCACAGTAAATAGATACTCACGTTCAGGAGGACAAGAGCGTTTAGCAATGGCATGTGAACATCGTGAGAGGCTTCGTGCAAAAATGAGGTGGCTATGAGATTCGCGTCTTCATATAAAGATAAAATTAAATAGGCTGTCGAAAAGGAGAACATGAAGACCAGCATGCAGAACAGTAGGATATGTGATTTTCTCTGAAGACCTCTTTTCCTATACAGGGCTGTCAGTCATAAGCCTATTGGTAAAAGAAAGCGACGTACAACATAACGTAGGAGCAGATAGGCATGATAATTATGTACATGCCTGCGTGTCAACGTTTGGGGTCAACCCTTCGACAAAGGCTGGAGTAGAGAATGCTCACCGTAAACTAGGCATTGACAAGCGAGTGTTATCGTCTGATACAGAACACTGAGCCCGTCTGTGTCTGTCATGTCAGAGAAATGGAATTGAGCAGGGGGGTGGGGGGGTGGGGGGCTCTTGACACCCTGGATATATGAAGAGCAGCTCGCCGACAGGAAACAGACATCACCAAAGGAAGGGTATCGTCTAGATGGGCCTTGAAAGGTGTCGATTGCAGTACCGATGCTCCATACTTTGACTACGGTCAAAGAGCAGAATGATGCAAAGATTTCATGAGCAAGGTGGCTTCCTGTGGAAAGATACATACTAGTGAGGCAATTGAAATACTTTGCAATAGATCGGCGGTTAACTGGTCGAGGTAATTTCTATCATGATGCATTATGGTCCACATCGGAAGTATCAGAAAGGGTGATATCTGGAAATAACCGCAACAGCACTGGCAGGAGTCCTGGCTTCGAGTAGTCACTTATACTGTTTTTGTCATCGCCTCTATCGAGAAGAAACTTTGGAAGAAAAGAGCACAATGACACCGACGGCTTTGCTTTGCCCGCTTTGCCGAGAGTCCGTGTGACCAATGTGGTCACTGTGTAGGCCACAGGGATCTCATCTCGCCCTCACTGTGATCGTGATCTAGCATCTGCACTTGATCTACACGCTTGTTCCTCGTTCTTCGAGTGCTTCCGCCTCATTGCGTTCAGCACAGCGCATCTCTGCTCTTCAACCCACATTGAACTTACAGGACGAAGAAAACGTTGCGGCTGGTACCCGTGCCCGTGCCAGCAAGAAATCAAGGCAAAGCCAGAGAAGGACCAACTTATGTGAAAGTCAACTGTGTTGTTTACTGTGTATTGCTAAAATACCACCTGCCAGTCTCTAGCGTATAGCACATAGAAATACGTGTTCCGAGTCCTGTGTATACTTATGCGGTTTTTGGGCAAGGTCCTCAGCGGTGCATTTCGGTTATCTCGTGTTTTGCCAGTATTTATTCAGCGAACCGTACATTGCTTTTCGGTTTAGCGGCTCGGCATTGTGTGCCTTCAACCTTGCTTAGCCTGAGAGCGTTGCTGTTCTTTCTTTTGTGGTCCTTTTCACTAGTCTTTTCTTCGTATTGAAACTTGTTTTCGTGGATCGGCCTCTTACCCTGTACTTGTCATGATCATATTTTAATTCGTCAGGGATTCCGGCCATGATCAGGCATTTCTCTCCTCTACGTCGTCCTTTCTCTACCATGTCACGTCCCAAGAACTGGAAAGCAGCTGCCCCGCCGAATGGGACGACACACTCGCCCGCCCGGCTCACCCTCTCCAAAAATTTCCGTCGTTGATCTCCAGGACACGTTCACCAAGCTCTAGGAGAGTCTTCGGCCTATTGCACGGTCAAAGGAGGAGTACGACGCTGCCGTGAGAAAGGTGGACGAGTTTGGCAAGCCCGGAGGAATTGAAGAAGTCTTGGAAGCCAGGCTCAAGGAACGCTACGACGAGACGGAACACTGGCTCGAGGAATGGTGGGACGACGGCGGGTATCTTGGCTACAGGGACCCGGTAAGCAACCTTGTACATTTCCTAGTCGTGTCACCACTTAACCGGACTTGCAGGTCATAGTCTATGTTTCGTACTACTGCAAGCCACATCCTTATTCCAAATCTTGATCGGGTTGATAATGCTGTGATTAGATGGGTTTGATGACCATCCCGCTCATTTGCCCCAGCCGCTCGCAACGCAGGCATCGCGCGCGGCGCCACGATATTTAGGCAGCAGCTCAAATGCGGCAAGGCCGCTGCAGAGGGTACCAAGGAGAGACCGTTTTGCATGGACACGCATCGCTGGATGTTCGATTGTTGTCGTGTACCTGATCCCGACGGTCTTGATTGGAGTGTCACCTATGCAAAGCCAGGGGACACCGACAATTCAGGGCATATCGTCGTGTTTCAGAATAATAGACCATGGAAGGTCGAGTTGACCGACAATGGTAGGATTGCATGTTTAGTCTGAAGAAAAAAGAAAAAGAGACAAGAAGAAAAGGGAAGAGGTGCGAAATGCGTCAAAGAATTAGCCTTGCTTAATCGGCTCGGATTTACCAAGTACTCTTTCCCCCACATGGACGCCACACCTTCAGCATCTGCTATGCTTGGGCGAACACCGTCTCGATGACCTCTACGTCCTTCCATACGTGGTATTTGCACCCAGCCAGCACACGAACATCCAACGGGGCACAATGACGACCAGCCTGTGAACAGTCAGTGAACACAGTCTCTAGCTTTGGATTAGCTATGTCCCGTCTAGTACTCAAAGCGTACTCTTCCGCCATTACTGTTGCCTGATCTGCTCGCAGCCAGTCGAATAACTGAATCAATTTGTCACCGGGCAGGAGAACACTAATAAGGTTCTGTCCATTCCGTTAGTTGTGTGCTCTCTTGAATGACTGCGTATCTTATAGGATGAGGTAACAGGATATCTAATGATTACAATCGTGTCCGCGCCAACAGGTCCCTCTCCCAATCAAGGGGTACATGGATAGCAGATCAGTTCGATGATGGTACGACTCCGTACCACTCATTCTTCTAAGATTGACTCTTACTTTATGGTTATTCAGTTGTATGCCTGACGAATGTACGCCCTATACGGAAATCGACAGCTAACGCTTCATCCTGCATGTCAGAAACGCCATTCCTAGATGGCCCACCACTTCATTCAACATCGTTACTACATTTCTCCTACTGCATTTGTCTTCAAAGCTTCGTCGCGTCTCCGAGCTCCTAAAGATTGCTGAAAATAGCGCTACATGTAATTTGGAGAATTCTGACTGCGCCTCGTCCCAAAAAATCATGGAGGATGGTGGTCACCCTCGTTGTGGGTCGTTACCTAATGGATCGCCTCCGTTATCGTGAACTTCAGTATCTATCTGGACGAGCCGTTGACGTCTACGCAAGATGGATTTTTCTCAGAGGGCTGCTGTCTACCATAGACAAACTCCCAGAGAACGACGCCTATCTCTTATGGTCAGCCCCAAGCGAAGACAAAGTTCCTTTGTACATACCTGGTAGGCGCTTTCAGTTGGATGACGACACTTTTTTGACGACGCTGAATCCTAGGTGGCGGATACGTTCTCCCGCCATGGAAAGAAATAGTGGCAAAGATGAAGGAAGAGAACTGGGCTTTCGTGGCGTATCGGCTAGACTGCCATGAGATCAGTAAGGCATTCCACTTTGACCTTCTCTGGTAGCTTGGAAGTATCTGAAATGCGATTTTTCTAGGTTCCTCGATCGTTGCGAACAGATAGTGGGAAGTAGCAGCATGATTTCGTTATGAATCGCATTTTGATCATAAACTTTAATAAAGTACTACTGGCAGGACATAGAAGTGATTATTTATAGTAGTATGTATACCTATTTGAATGAAAGTGGATAGACCTGTTGGCGAAGTGAGGATACGTCAGCGTGGTCCAGCACGCTAAGCCTGAGAACGGTAGGATATCATTGACCCATTATGTGTAGCGTCTGCAGCGGTCTCTGTTCCTCCAAACGAGCTGTTAACGTGAGGGTTATCGCCAAATTCGATGGTGTCCAAATTCGATACATCCGGTGCGCGTTCCTGGGGATTACTTTTGTCTTGAAACGTGAAGATGACAGTCTCGTTTAAGGCACCTTGGTGACTGACGAGAAGAAGGACGATGGTGGGATAGATCCCCTGACTCGAACGATCAATTTAGCCATCTTGAACAAGTATTAATGAAAACATACCGCGAACTGAATGTTGACCGGAGTATACACGTCGCCGAGAGTGCCATAGGGAAGTCGAATCAGAGTGGCAATCAGGACCGTCATCTAGAATAACTAAGCATCCGCTGTAATCAAAATCGTTCGAATGGATGCGTACTCCAGATAGACAGTAAATGATGCCGGACTCGACAAGCAGAGTGAAAATTCGCTCTGCTGTAGTTATATTTCTCCGTCTCAGCTGGAGTTCACATGTGATCCAGTGTCTATGGTGCCTGCAGATACAGATCAGATGTATTGAAGTAAGGAACCAGCGTATGAAGCAGACCAAGCCTTGATTCCGACAACGGAAGTAGAAAAGATGTTGGTCAACAGCGACAGAACCAAGTTCGTTACTTGGCAATAATCCAGCACATGAGCTAGACCTTTGTGCGCTATAACAATGTGCTGACTGACGGAAATAGCAGTTATTGCGGCGCGCAGTCCGATTGTTCCCAAAACAGACACTGTTTTCATGTCGACCATGATGATCGGTGATCAAGATTCATGACGACCGCCGTAAAAGAACCAGAACTCACGGAAAGTCAAGCATAAGAATACGAGGGGAAGAATCAAGCATTTGCTATACTCGTCATGACAGAGTACCCAAGCCCGCCAAACAACAACGCCGTCAGTTAACACATACTGTAGACTCTAGAGCGTTAGATATTGAGACTAAGTTACTAATAGACACTTACGTTCAAGAGGACAAGTGAGTTCATGAACGTACCCTGTTGCATGCCATAGGTGGTAGCGATATTATCCAGAGACTCTCCATGCACAGATGAGGTAGTAATGAGAAGCACGATGTGATACAAAGATAGGATCCAATACGCCGTCGAAAGGGAGAACATGAAGACCAGCATGCAGAACAGCAAGATTCGTGATTTGCCTCGAAGACCTCTCCTCCTATACACAAGGTTATCAGTCATAAACCTATTGATGAAAGAAAACCACACACAACATAACATAGGAGCAGATCGGCATAAGAATTGCGTACATGCCTGGGTGCTAAGGTTCAGATCCACCCTTCGGCCAGGAAAGAGAGAGCGCTCACCATAAACTAAGGTTTGGCAAGTCAATCGTATTGTATAATACAGAACATTGAGCCCGTCTGTGTTTGTCATGTCAGATACAATGTGATCAGGCAGGGGAACAGGCAAGCAACGGATCTGTCGATATCCTCATATATAAAGAGCAGCCGGAATCGTTGGGAGGAAGCAGACATCAGTAGGGGAAGGAGATCATCATATTCCATGGAGTATGTCCTTGAAACTTGTTGATCGTAGTATTGACTCGCTCCCTACGATGCAATCAAAGAGAGGCGAATCGAATAGAGTGAGAAGATATCCGGTGCATGGTGGCTTCCTGTGGGATGATATCCAACGTGATGAATTTGGAAAATGCTCTGCAAATAGATCACCACTGCCCGTGAAGATCTCTATTATGATGTGTTACCATGGTACAAGCTTCGATGGCCGAGGATGCCTACGCATTGCAGGGGTCAGAAATAATGTTATTTGGCAATGATCGCAGCCGTAGTAGCGGCCCAGGGTCCTGGATTCGACGTTCAATGTTGTGGTTAGACTCGGAAGTTATAATTAGAAGTGTTGTGGCACCGTCGGCACGTCGCACGACGTATATGGCAGCTTCGTGGCTATCATGAAAACTCAAACAATGAGCAACCTACTTACCTGAGCTCACTACCAGCACTATCTGAGTCACCGCTCTGTATACGTTATTTCCGATAAAATCTGATCTTCTCTTGGAGAAGACCTCACATCAAACGCCAGATTCTCCGATGAAACACACACCCACATTGAGATCCGAAAACACTACTGGTCGCCGCGATTTGGAAAGCCGAATTGAATTCAGTCTTATTCTTATGATGAATGAGCACCCGCAGAATCCTCTCTCGGAGAACGATATTGAAAGTTGATGTCCTTATACTTTAGTGCGGTGCAGGGGAATCGTCTATACCAGCGGAAGACTTGCCGAACTTTTCTCCTGGGATTCATCTTACTGTGACTAGTAAAGAAACGACATTCATAATTTGCTGTGATCTAGGCAGTTCTACTAGTATGACCTGTATACTGCATGATTTTAAGAATGTTCGACGAAGATGAACACTGACAATCAGCTTTCGCCACAATGACACTTTCTGGTCTTCAATGTTCGTCTCTGTATCATAAACGATAACGCTTGGTTGTCTCAGTAAGTCGACATAGGCTTAAGGCATTTTTTCCGCATTCGGTTAAATCTAGCACAGGTGATTAGCTTCAGTGGCCAGGTGATGTACTGGTGCGCAGGACCTACATTGTTTTGGGCGCTCCATTTTCCGCCGCTTGCAGCGTATTGGAGCAGGTATCGAGATAGCAGTTAAAAATACGAAGGTGCTCGTCAAGAACCCATCCAATTTGACAACATCAGGGTGGTCCAGCACCCTAACTAAGAATGATGTGATATTATTGACCCATTATGTGCAACATCTGCAAAGACCTCTGTTTCTCCAGATGAGCTATTGACGTGAGGGTTATTGCCGAATTCGATGGTGTTTAAATTTGATACATCCACCGGTGCATTGTTTTGGCCTTGAGACGTGAACATGACAGTCTCGTTAAGTTCACCTTGGCGATTGACGAGAAGAAGAACTATGGCTGGATAGATCCCCTGGTTCGAACATTCAATTTGGCCAGCTAAAACGAGTGTTAATGAATACGGACCGCGAACTGGACGTTGACTGGAGTGTATATGTCGCCAAGAGTGCCATCGGGAAGTCTAATCACAGTGGCAATTAGAACCACCAACTAAGGGAACTGAGCATCAGCTCATACCAAAAGTGTTTGAACAGGTACGTACTCCAGAAAGACAGTAGATGATCCCAGACTCAACAAGTAGAGCTAAGACTCGCTCTGCTGTGGTTATATTTTTCCGCTTCAGCTGAAGTTCAGATGTGACCCAGTGTCTATGATGCCTACAGATACAAGGTCAGAACTTATAAATGTAAGGAACAACGATGACGCTGACCAAGCCTTGATTCCGATAATCGAAGTAGAAAAGATGTTGGTCAACAATGACAGGACCAAGTTCGCTACTTGTAAACCATCCAGCGCACGATCTATGCCTCTATGCGCTATGACGATGTGCTGTGTATCGTTGAGAATAGTTTCTGCGACACGCAGTCCGATTGTGACCAAAACAGACACTGTTATTATGCCGACCATGATCCATGATTAGAATCCATAATGACCGCCGTAAAAGAACCAGAACCCACGGAAAGTCAAGCATAAGAATACGAGGGGAAGAATCAAACTTTTACGATACTCGTTTTGACAGATCACCCAAGCCCGCCAAACGACAACGCCATCGGTTAACACATACTATGGGCTCCGGTCATTGAAACTGTTCACAGAAAATAGATACTCACGTTCAAGAGGACAAGAGCGTTTAGCAATGGCGTGTGAACGTCGTGAAAGACTCCATGCAAAAATGAGGTGGCTATGAGATTCACGTCGGCATATAGAGTTAAGATCCAATAGGCCGTCGAAAGGGAGAACATGAAGACCAGCATGCCGAACAGGAAGATATTTGATTTTCTCCGAAGGCCTCTCCTCCTATACGGGGCTATCAGCCATAAACCTATTGGTAAAAGAAAGCGACATACAACATAGTGTAGGAGCAGATCGGCATAATTACTGTGTACATGCCTGTGACGTGTTAAGGTTCAGATCAACCCTTCGAACAGAGAAGAGAGGACGCTCACCGTAAACCAGAGTTTGGCAACCCAATGTTATCGTATGAAGCAGAACACTGAGCCCGTCGTGTGCTATATCTGTCATGTTGGATAAATGGGATTGAGAAGGGGGATGAGTCTGTTGACTCCCTTATATATAGAGAGCAGCTCATCCACATGAAAAGAGACGTCACCAAGGAATGGGTATCGCCCAGATGGGCCTTGAAACGTGTTTATTATAGTACCGGCGCTCCATACTTTTACTACGGTCAAAGAGCAGAATGACGTGAAGAAGTCCGGTGCCTTGCGGCTTCCTGTACACTGATAACAACATGAGCTATAATTCAAATACTCTTCAATCATCAATGGATCGACGGCCAACTGCTTGTGAAAATTTCTATCATGATGCATTGCCATGGTCTCCAATGGTTGAGGGTAAACATGAATCGGAGATATCAGAAAGGGTGACATCTGGCAATGACCGTAACTTGGAGTCCCGGTTTCGAGTGGTTATTGCGGTAAGAAACAAAGCGATGACACCGACGACTTCGCTTTGCCGAGCGTGCCGAGTATGCGTGTGGCCACCGAAGTCGTGATCGGGATCTAGCCATATGATCTACGCGCTTGTTCCTCTTCTTCAAGAGCTTCTATCTGACTGCGCTCAGCACGGCGGATCTCTATTCTCTGCTCTTCCCTTCACATTGAACTCACAGGACTACAAAAGCGTTGCCGTTGGTACCAGTGCCCGTACCAGCAAGAAATTATGGCCAACTTGAGCCTCTTGAGGATGCCGGAGAAGGACCGTGCGCAAGAATATTAATAAAGTCGAACAGACGGAAATCAAAGCGACAATTTTCTACATCTGGATGGGTTTTATCCTCCCCGCCTACTGCCACCATAGGTTCATTTCAAAAGCAACAGTATTCGTCTCGTTTACTAACGCACTTTTCAGAGTCCTCGATGTCGTCAAACTTCTCTTGACAGACTTACAAATGTCCTCCTATCGGCCTCTCCACTGGCTGCGTATCACTGCGGATTTAATTCCAGGAATCATCGCTTCCTTGAACACTGGGAGACGCAGTTATCTCATCGGACCGTGGGGGAAATGATATACCACCATTGCCAAGCACAGAATGGCCCCAATACTTACTCTGACCCGGAAGCTATCAAAGCCGCAATCGATGACATGGACGAGGACCAGGTGACCGAGTTTGCGCAAGGAAACTTGGGGATGTCTGCTCCTATGGAAGTCCAAGCACGACGGAAGTGGTTGGCCATAATACGTGTTATGATGTTCCAAACAGCGTCCGCCGGTACCCAAGGTCGCGTATCCTCACGATATCCCAAAGAGGAGAAATAGTACAACATTACACAGTGCTTTGTCCCACCTGGAATTTTGAGGACCCGCCATAAAGCCTTTGACCCGCTGTGGGATGGTATCTCGCGATCAGCCTCACAGTCTCTGAAAATTCAGGTAAGGGGTATGCATATTTATTAATGGGTGCGCGATTTTCATGTTCCTTTCAGGCAATAGAGCACATTGAGTCGACCTAGAAACCAAACCCATCCCTTTTTGTAAATGTGTCGCTTTCGTCGAGAATTTTCTCTTACCTTCAGTATAGCATGACTCGGAGCACCCTTCTGATTATCCATCTGTCGAACTCAAGCCGTTTGACATGGTTGAACTTATCCAACGGTTCAACGATCGAATGGGCCTATCGAAGAGGGGAGAAACAAATGAGGATTGTCCTGCATTTTCGATCTCCGAAATATTCTTCGACGCTGTAGTGGAGGGATTGATAGGTCTGAAAGATCATATCAAGCTAGAACTCCTCCAGGGTGATGTCTCCCAAGAATTAATGAAATCTGCTTACGGGATTGATAACCGCCCGCTTGACTTCCCGCGGGTGTTTACTCTCATTTGGCTCAGCAACGTTCCGTACGTCTCGCTACATTACCTATCGATGTATCCCTCTCATGGTTAGTGTTAGTGATTACACTCATGGGGCTTTGAACACCGCCGTGTTTGTCACGTCTAATTTGGATATCTGAATACTTGAATATTCCCCTCGCCGACAATCAGGTAACTGATGTTGTTCCGTACCGAGGAAAGTTTCCCTATCCCTCCGACTGAACCGTCTCAACGAGGCCATTGCCGGAGAGTCAACCTGAATCCTTGGCTCATTGAGCTTGAAACAGTCATAGCGCTTGGTTACGAGGCGTTGCCTTTCCCGGTATCCGTCCGTCTCCGTCACACGGATGTTTGCACATACGAAGTGCCGTTCTCCGTCAGATACTTTGGGCCACTGACGCTAACAGAAAGGTTCGGAAACGCCGATCCAGTTTTCAGCCTAATCTTCTATAAAAGTGGTACATCGTCCGAAAACCTGATCCAGTGTATGTCTCGAGACACGATGGTAAATCTGTTCAACGAAAAGGGACCCGTGAAAGCTGAAATCCGCGTGCTGTCGGCTCTAGATCAATTTGGTATTACAAAAGGAGCTGTCAGGTGGAAAATGGGAAAAGAAAGGGTAGCGAAGATGAAAGAAGAGAAGTGGGCGTTCGTTGCTTATAGACTGGATTGCCATGAGATCAGTAAGACGCTTCAATTTGTGTCCTTTCAACTCCGAGGGTATTCAAACGCGGCTTTTTTAGGTTCCTCAATTATTGCGAACAGATGGTTGGAAGTAGGGCAAGTTTGGTAGAGCTACTGATGAGTCCAGAGATATCCGTCGCATAGGCGGTATATCTTCAAGTGCTCAACCGAGAGAGTTATGATCGCCTCTTCCTCGTGAACATTGATCTGCGTGTCACAGTTGGTGCAATGATTTACCATGCTGACTTAGTGGTGAATTTATTCATAGTAGTATGTATATTTAATACAATGAAAGTGGGTAGACCTGCAGGCGAAGTGAGGTTGAAGCAGAACATACGCCAGCGTGGTCCAGCACGCTATGCCTGAGAACGGTGGGATATCATTGTCCCATTATGTGTAACGTCTGCAGCGGTCTCTGTTTCTCTGAACGAGCTGTTAACGTGAGGGTTACCGCCAAATTCGATGGTGTCCAAATTCGACACGTCCACTGGTGCATTGTTTTGGCCTCGAGACGTGAACAAGACAGTCTCGTTTAATTCACCTCGGTAGGTGACGAGAAGAATAACTATGGCGGGATAGATCCCCTGGTTCAGATGGTCAATTTGACTGGCTAAAACTATTGTCAATGAACACAAACTGCGAACTGGACGTTGACTGGAGTGTACACGTCGCCGAGAGTGCCAAAAGGAAGGCGAATCACAGTGGCAATCAAGACCATTGCCTAAGGGAACTGATCATCAGCTCATATCAAAAGCGTTCAAACAGGTACGTACTCCAGAAAGACAGTAGATGATCCCAGACTCAACGAGTAGAGCTAAGATTCGTTCTGCAGTGGTTATATTTTTCCGCTTCAGCTGAAGTTCAGATGTGACCCAGTGTCTATGATGCCTACAGATACAAGGTCAGATCTTATAATTGTAAGGAACCACGATGAGGCGGACCATGCCTTGATTCCGACAATGGAAGTAGAACAAATGTTGGTCAACAATGACATGACCAAGTTCGCTACCTGTAGATAATCCAGCACAAGGGCTCCTTTATCCACTATGACGGTGTGCTGCGTATCATTAAGAACAGTTATTGCGACGCGCAGTCCGATTGTGGCTAAGACAGACACTGTTGTCATACTGACCGTGAGCAGAAATCCAGCTGATGCATAGAAAAACAGGAACTCACAGAGAGTCAGGCATAAGAACATGAGAGGAATAATCAAACTTTTGCTATAACCATCTTGACAAAGCACCCAAGCTCGCCAAACGACGACGCCATCAGTTAACACATACTATGGGGCGTTGGACATTGAACTCTTCACAGAAGATAGATACTCACGTTCAGGAGCACAAGAGCGCTCATTAATGGCATGCCTTGCTTTAGGGCATGGGTAGTACCGGTATCGTCCAGAGATACTTCGTGCACAAATTGGACGGTAATGAGATTCACGTCGTTATATAGAGATATGATCCAATAGACTGTCGAAAGGGAGAACATGAAGACCAGCATGCAGAACAGGAAGATATGTGATTTTCTCCGAAGGCCTCTCCTCCTATACGGGGCTATCAGCCCTAAACCTATTGGTAAAAGAAAGCGACGTACAACATGACATAGGAGCAGATCGGCATAATAATTGCGTACATGCCTGCGCATCAAGGTTTGGATCAAGCCTCCGACCAGGAAAGAGAGGTCGCTCACCGTAAACTAGGGTTTGGCAAGCGAGTGTTATCGTATGATACAGAACACTGAGCCCGGCTGTGTCTGTCATTTCAGAGAAATGGGATTGAGAAGGGGGAGGCATCTGTTGACATCCTGTATATAAAGGGCAGCTCGTCCGCAGGAAACAGACATCAATAAGCGAAGGGGATCGTTCAGATGGGCCTTGAAACATATCGATCATAGTACCGGCGCTCCATACTTTTACTACGGTCAAAAGAAGAATGACGCGAAGATGTTCGGTGCATGGCGGCTTCCTGTGGGGTGATAAGATGATAAAAACACGGTGTTGGTATTGATATTGGTACGGTGAGGCAATTCAAACACTCTGCATATAGATCACAACTGCTCGTCATGACGCATTGCCGTGGTGCAAGCCCCGATGGCTGAGGTCGCCCAAAGTACATCAGAAGTATCAAAAAGGGTGACATTTGGCAATGACCGCAACTGCAGAAGTCCCGGTTTCGAGTAGTTATGCATTTTTTAACATCGCGGTAAGAAGAAACGAAGCGTTGCGGCAGGATAACCCCGACGGCTTCGCTTTGCCGGGCGGCGTGCGTGTGAAAAACGTTACTGCTGGTGCCCGTGCCTGTGTCAGCAAGAAATCATGGCCAACTTGAAGATGCCGGAGAAGGACCAACTGGTATGTGAAAGTCAACTATGTTGTTTATTGTATAGTGCTAAAATATCACTGGTTCTGTTAGAGTAAATATGGATACATCACAAGGAAAGACCTGTTCAACATCATTATTGTCTTTCTACTGCTGCGTTTGTCTTCAAAGCTTCGTCGCGTCTCCTCCTAACGATTGTTGAAAATAGCGCTACATGTAATTTGGAGAATTCTGACTGCGCCTTGTCCCAAAAAATCGTGGAGGATGGTGGTCACCCTCGTTGTGGGTCGTTACCTAATGGATCACCTCCGTTATCGTGAACTTCAGTATCTATCTGGACGAGCCGTTGACCTCTACGCAAGATGGGTTTTTCTCAGAGGACTGCCGTCTACTATAGATAAACTCCCAGCGAACGGCGCCTATCTCTTATGGGTCGGGCCCAAGCAACTGGACAAAGTTCTCTTGTACATACCTGGTAGGCGCTTTCAGTTGGATGACGACACTTTCTTGAAGACGCTGCATCCTAGGGGGTGGATATGTTCTCCCGCCGTTCGATAATTTCTTTTCTTTCTGGAGATACGTTCAACTAGAGCTTGCGGCGCGAAACATACAGATTGGCGTGGCCGTTCTTTCTTACAGTAAGTCTCGTTGTTTCTCTATATTCTTTCCTTGCTGACCTCGGGAAAAGACCTCATACCAAATGCCAGATTCCCCAGTCAGCTTCAAGAGGCTCAATCGGCGATCCAATACCTCATACAATCCGGCATCAAGCCCGAAAATGTCGAGCTCGTGGGTGATTCCGCGGGCTGCAACCTCATTCTTCAAATATTCTCCCATATTCTTCACCCACTCCCGACGTTGAAGCCTTTCGAAGCCATGCGCTTCCGTGGTGCATGCCTTATTTCCCCGTGGGTTTCCCCCAGCGGAGAGATCGGTGCAGAAACTTTCAGGCGAAACAGTAAAACCGACGTCATAAGCTCAGACGACCTACTCTTATGGGCGGAACCCAGCCTTCGAGACTTACCCGATTCCGCTCTGCCATTCATCGAACCCGCCAAAGCTCCCGAAGCCTGGTTCTCTGGCATGGACAAGTTAGTCGAGGGCATTTTGATCACTTCTGGCAGTGCAGAATGTATGCATGAAGCTCATAATTATTTTTATGAGCGACATTTGAAGTACTACCATTCGAATGTCCAGTATGTCGTACAGAAAGACGGCGCGCACGATGAGGTGTTACACGAGTTCACATTGTACAACAAGCCTGTGAGCGAATTGGCGCCGTTGATAGTAAATTGGATTGCGCAGGGTTTCAGTGGGTGAGTGTCTCTCTACTCCTCGTGTTATAATGCAAAGAAGTAAAACTTTGAGTCGATGCTGAAAGAGACTGCAAGACTAGCAAGTATGGGTATGAAATACTCCACCTCCAGATCCGAAAATTTTGTTGGTCACCACGATTTGGAAGTACTTGATTTCTGTCTTATCTTTACCAGAATAACTACCCACAGAACGCCTCCCGGAGAACAGCATTGCCAGCTGGTGTCCCTATATCCTGTTCAACTTCAAGTTACCTAACTTTTCGCCGGACGTTCATCTTTCTGTGATTAATAAGGAAATGACATTTACAACTCGCTGTAATCTACGTGTGCCTGGAACTTGTACACGATTTGGTTTTAAGGATTCTCAACGAAGACAAGCGTTTCTAGTATATTACCCCGGCGGCCCGATTAAGGAGTTGCAAGGATATCTTCGATTCCTTCTTCATCCTCTCCGACCAGTGGGCCATCCACGTCTGGTCACCCCATCCATGCCATCCATCTGTCCGAATGTCTAAAAATGGAATATGAGCTAGTGGTTGAATGTATGAAGATTAGCTTACCATGAATGCTATCGTAAATTAACGATGAGCGGTCATGCTTGCGGATGTGAGGGATAATGTCTTGTATTGTTTCCTTGCGGTCGAAGTTTGGGGCGTGGTAGCGACGAGGCTCAACTGCCCTGACAATCAGCTCTCGCCATAACCACACCATGTGGTCGTCAAGGTGCGCCTCTGTATTATAAACGACAATGCCTGGTTGTCCGAATAATTCAACCGTAAGACGGCAATTGCACATTTGGTTGAATCTGCCATGAGTGATCAGCGCGGGGCGATGTACTGGTGTGCAGGACCTACGTTGTTTCGGGCACGGCACTTTCCACCGCTTGCAGCGCATCGGAGCAGGCATCAAGACACCAGTTAACGAGACCGAGATTAGCATCGTTGTTTGTCAAGAACCACCCAATTTCGGGTAGCCATTTGACTAACTCGGCGACGAGAGTTCGGGCGTTATCTTCTAGCTCCTGTTGTATCTGACGAGTTGTAGGCCAGATCCTGCGAAGACTAGAAATGTGCAAGATGATGCGGTCGAACGATGGCCTATGCTTCTCATGGTCGAGCGTGGAGCTTGTGATATAGCGCATGATGAATTGGGGACTTCGAAGGGGGGTAGTCACAGTGCTGGGATTCTGAGGCATAATTTGCTTGATCCAGACATTTTATACCGTGTACGCTGGTGGCAGAGATGATAGCCGGACCAAGGGAAGCATGACCAGGACCATCGAGGAAAGGCGAGTATCATTGTAAGATTTTCCAAAACCTACTGCCACAGCAAATCAAAGCAAAGAACAATGGCATGCCTGTGGCATTCCACTGGGGAAATGAATGCGAGTCTACCTAAATATGAAAGACAATAGAGTGATCTTGAGTTTCTGCAGATCAAGATAGACTTGAAGATCAGTGGTCGTCGAAAACGAACAAAAGCGACAGCCTACCAGTGTCGTCCGGTCTGTAGAGCCTTTATTTTCAAGAACGTGGATACTGTTGTTTATCTGCTGGATACTGTTTAAGATGGACGAAAAGAGCATTGACTGGGGGAAGTTGTCATGGTGGAAGGAAAGCGCGTGATCGCGTCTATGGCGTGAGAAATTTTTAAAACCCTCTTTGTTTCCTCAGTGTCGTCATTACAAGCTGGATGCTGGGACGTCTCGGCTCTACTATCCGTCACTGTAGTGCTAACCGTACCGTTCCCACCTTGCACCAGCTTTCCTCGTCTTCTCCCGTCCATCGACACCGTACAGTCCGCGTTGGGAACCTCCCTGTGGGTTATAATGTCGCCAAAGTTGTTAAAGCTATCAAAGCCAGCCCGGTGGAGAAGATATGCACCAAGAAGGACCATATGCTCATCCGATTTTTTGATGACGCTGCTGCTGAGCGTTGCGTGGAGCGGTGCACGGATCCTAAGGGCCTTGCGTTGAAAATGGATGAGGATGGTTCACCGCGATTATCTGCTGAAATTGTCGCGGGTCTCGGCGCATTCAATCTCTCGCGGACATTTCGATTAGAAAACCTGCCTGCTGCTGCCACAGAAGACAGATTGAGGAAAAAGTTCGCCGCCATTGATGGGCTGGAGTCGCTGCACTGTGAGACGAACGCGTATGTTCGGTTTTTGGAAGTGAACCAGGCGATAGATGTGTGTATTTACCCTGACACTGTGCTTGGGCTTACACCATATCAGGCCGCAGCTATATTTTTGCGCAAGAGAGAGCTAGATAGTGATCTCAGAAACACTAGAGTGGTCTATATCAACGACGATGACAGCTACGACTTGCCGGACTGGTATACGGGAACCGAAGACGGCGGGCCAGTTCAACGCATGGTGGCGGTCAACAGTGCGAGCCTTGAAGTCAAGTCGTTCATACGACAGTCGGTGCGCACCTTTGAGAAGGACCATCTATCGGTGTTATCCTTCCGTGTCTTTCCGGCCACAAATGTACGCTGAATCACAACTATTCCAAGGTCATGCAGGCTAACAATTCTAGCAGAATATTGTCATGCGATTTCCTACAGCAGACTGGGCTCGTTCCTACGTCAACGCTTATCAAGCAGAGGCGAGCAAATTAGGCGTAGATCTTGCGCTGGAATATGATGCTCGAACAGAATACATTACTCGTGGCATGGTCACTGCCCTAGCTTTGGGGGCTCGTAGGGCGGTTCGCCTCGTCTTGCGTCAAAACCAGCTGAAACAGATAATCGAATACCACAAGATTTTCCGGCTGTTTGGAAGATTGCACGCCATTAGGCCTCAAGTCAGGTATGCTTTTCGTCTACTGCTTCCTGATACAGTTCTTAATGAAGGTTAAAATATAGAGAAGAGACGGAGTCTTTGATCATTTATGTCGTCTTCGAGGATATACGGTCCGCCATGAAGTGTATTCTTGGATTAGCCAAGCCTGATAGACTGGGCCTTGACACAGCGTATCTGAAGGGCGCCAAGGTGAATTTCTTCGGCAGTCGAACCCTGGCGCCCGTCAGTGTGCCATAAATCTTTCAGCTTTCGGTTGAACTAAAAAATTGCGTATCTGGACTTGTCTCAAGTCCAGAACCTTGTTTCAATGGCGTCGATTAGGTGGGCTGGTCGCATTGCCTATAGGGAACGCTGCGTGTAGGAATGTTGAAGCGAGTTACTTTACCATGGTTTCTTTGACTACTGTCGTATTGTTGTTCTCCTCGACAACCGCTGAGACTTGCACAGAATTCAGGACAACATCAATGTTCCGGAGCACAAGCTACTAAGAATAGAACACTCATGACTTTTAGCCTTCCTTGTAAGATACCTGTACTTCAGATTTGATCAAGAACTTCCCTAACAATTGAGCTCAAGACGTATGGCTGCTTACAGCAGCAGTCAGGGTTCTTGGATGGATAGGCTGGTTCCTAAGCCTATCCCGCTTCCTAAGCGAAGGTTTTTAGGAACAATGACTGATACAGTGAGCACTTCAAGATAGGTGATGAGTTGATCATGGGGAGTGGACCGGGAGTGCAGAGCCGGTAGATGCTGCCGTAATGCCGGACGGTATCGGCCCTACTGGCATGAATCAAGCCGAAGGATACCTCAGCATTTGCCTCGGCTTCCTAAAGCCGAGCCCGCGGCACCTTCGGCTTTAGCCGGCACCGCCTGCCACACCGACCGGGCCGAAAAAGAACCCCCGGCGGGACTCGAACCCGCAACCTCCAGATTGAGAGTAAGGGTAGAAGTCTGACGTCATAACCATTAGACAACGGGGGCTTAGCTACTTAATTGTCTATTTCATTCAATATAAGGAATCCTTCGGCCATGGGTGTAGTAGCGAGCACCCACCAAAAAATATCACCTTATGGGATGAACTTGGTCGCAGTTTAACCTGATATATCAGACATGAACAGACACAATTGGAGCTGCAAACTAGTTCCAGTGGTATGCTCGAAATAGTGCTAGATAAGACAGACCAAGGTATGGAAGTAAGAACACAGCTCGAGAGGAACTCTCAAGGTCATATAACATGGAACGAGTCAACGGTCACTGCGGTTGCAGGTCCTGACCAGCATCTATCATGGCCTGCGACCAATGTCTATCCCAAAATTCGTAGAGGTCTTGCCCTGAAACACGGTTATGAGTATAGCGAACGGGAACCACACAAATGTGTATACGACTTACCAGGATCACGAATACAATTTGCAACGGATTTCCCGTAACCGTACTCACCAATACGATTATTTATGAGAACCGTAATAACGGTGGCACCATTGTGAGCAACTGAAGATACAATGAGATCCCTCCACATCCAAGCAATATGGCTCTCTATGTGCTCATCGACGTTATAAATATCGCAAACAGCGGTTTCCACTCTGAGATGACATGTCAAGTCGGAAAATCTGATGGATGAATCAGTACCAGCACGAGCAACGGATACAGCACCGACTTGTGTCGTGATAAGACGCCAGGCCCTTCTAGCGAACGCACAACTTGCGTGAACAACGAAAGGCAGTCATAAACCAGCTTGATATCCGGCCTTTCATGTATGAGGCACCGCCAGACGCAAGCCAGCCAACTGGTCACTTCGGCGGATGCCTTATCCCATGTGTAAATACCATCCACGAACCCCCGAAGATAGCTGACACCAGAATAAGTCGATGCAACGTGCGTATTGCATTCAAAGTTCTCCAAATCAGGGGGTGGGTTTGGAACCTTTTCTCTCGCAGCGGCGAGGAGTCTGTTGTGCACGGCTACCGAGTCCATCAAGGCATTCATCGTATCGGTGCGATCCTCGTCGGATGGGCCTTTGGCAGCAGATAGGGCAGCGGAGGAGTCTTGGCTGACGCGTTCCGCGGACGCGACAAGATACCAGAGAGAAGTAGAGTTATTTGAAGGGCAGGTCCGGGCCGGCATGGTGTGAGGTGCGAGATTGAAAATAGAGGAGCTTTAGCATCGTTTATAAATGAAGAAGTTGTCGAGATGAGGGAGTGGCTAGTGGCTCCTTATGTCAAAGGGAAAGCCACAAAGGAACAAGACAAGGAAACAATAACATTGCCGGAAAAGGGGGATACCTAGACAACGGTCAACATTTGCAGACAAAGTAAAGGGTGAGACGCACTGCTGACTTGGCCCTTGTCCAGGTCCAGCTCTATGGCCACCTGTAGTCATCGAGCCATCGCGTGAGCCACTTCATCCTTTGGGAAGGAAATCCCTTGTCCCATAAATCCCGGTTGATTAAGTGGTGTTTCCACGGCGCATTCCTCCTTCGTCGCAGCATAGCAAGCTCATATGCAAGATACGGAGGAAGAGGCGGCCGCTGCGTGGCTTTAACCTGAGCCTTCCAAGCAAAGACGCGGCAGCACCAGCACATCCTGGGGAAATGGAAATGGCGAATCCTTTCATCGGCGCCCACTGATAAGTGCGTCGAAAAGGAGACTAAGACCACCTGATATCAGAAACCGTCGAATTTCTCTCCAGGGGATTTGTAAGTAGTGCGCTCGATCATTGCGCCCCCATACTTTCCCGTAGCTCCCGGAACATCATCCGTATCCATCGGCATCTAGATTTCTGAAGTTCGTATTGTATCTTGTTCCCTGGAACTGCCTTTGAGACGAAAACCCATTGAGGGACTAGTTAAAGCGTTGGGCGCCACATAAGGAGATATTAGCAACGACATCCAGGAACTGAGGGATGGTGAAGCTTAAAATAAAGGACCAGGGTGAACGAGGATGACCGCCGTGTCTGGGCTCTCGCGTGATCGATCAGTAAGGGACAGGGCAACAGGATAGACGCCGGGCAGCTCATAATACGAGCATAGAGTGGAATAGAAAGTTCGTATAAGCGGGACAGGGCAGGAGATGGCAGGGCAGGATAAGCGTGTAAGTATATGCTTCCGTCAAGAACAGGACAGGAACAGAGTCGCACGGCTGTAACGCGAACGGTATATGTACATGCTTTGTCACAACTCCCTGTCCGTGATGATTCAGAGGGCACTCGAGCAAGGAGAGGGGACCGGTGTTCAGAACACCGCGTATTCTGAAGGCACGATCGCTGTTCCTGATCAAATCTAGACATGACCGTGTCGAGCAGCCCACCGAGATCGGAGAGGTAGAAACATTCGGAGTGTATCTCAAAGTCACAGGCTTCAATTGACTCGTGGCACAGGAATAAATATTGGCACTCCATGAAGATCTGTAAATGTTGCATTAGCTCTTTGAGTAGGACCAATGCACGCAGGGCTGCGAATATTCTGAAAATCGATAAACAGGTCTCCGTCCATTAAGTTGGGATCGTCCCTGCACCATACGGTTAATAACTACGGCTGAAGAGGGCCCTGCCAAGACGCACGGAAAACGTACTGACGTCCTCGCTATATCACCGAAGCACTCAAACATATTCATGAACGGGAGGCCACTGAGGTGGGTTCGGTCGATGCGAAGGTGAAGGGTTTTGTTGATGCCCAGACCATAAGCGGCGAGAAGCGCTGGGCCGGCGGGTCGATGGTTGGTTCCCCCTTCCATTGAGACTCTGACGCTAAATTGTTCAACCAAGGGGCCCAAAGCTGTCAAAAAATCTTGGCGCCGTTGTCGACATCTGGAAGGTTCCTAGCAAAAGCCTACTGATCAGATCGCATGGTATTGCCTTGGGAATATTTCGCTGTTTACATAAATCGAGCAAGAGTTACCGGATCGACGTCGAACTCGATAACGGCATTACGATACCGGTGATCAGAGGTGGGTGCGCGCATCCGCGATATTTTGGATGACGACAGTGCAGAGTGGATAGAGGTCTCTTTCCTTCGTGTATCAACGAGGATACAAGTATGCTTCGTCTAAAAGGTCGTCTGCGAACGACACATGAGCACCTCCGAATTGAGACTTTGAGATAGGCAGATAGTCGCTCCCAGAAATGATACCCACATGTCCTGTTTTATGTATGTCTAGAAAACGGACATGTACACAAGACTCTTCTTCATCTACCCTTTAAGAGTACATGGTGTACGGCTGGAAGAACTCCGTTATGTTTCCCACCTTGACAGTGGATGAAATATCTTGGATCTTGAGGCACCGAGTCATCGAAAGCAGTCCCATATTGGTTATGGCGTAGGAGGATATTGGGTGGCACGGAGTCTTTCAAGTGTTAGAGCCGTACCCTGTCCGCCATTATGCGTCTCAATGTAAAGATTGACCATATCTTCCGAGGTTCAGCGGTCCGGCATAGTATGGTCTGCTCGAGGTTGTATCTTCTCCGCCGGCTTCCCTGCAAAAATCATCTACAGCACCAAGGTCAAGCCTAAGCTGCTGAGGGATGGTGTCGACGCGAACGACGCGTCGAAAAGAAAGTCGGCCGTTTGGTGCGGACGATAGATATCGAAAGAGAACACTGCGACGACGACAGAGGGCGTGTCCCAGCCCGAGCATGACGGGGTATGAATGAGGATGAATGAAAAAAAAGTTAACTCGGCAGACCGGACCGGTAGTGACGCCGGCAAAGGTTTACTTGGACAGGTATTGTTGCGCTTTGGCATTACAATGGCATCGGCGTCCACAATAATGGTTACTGGGTTACCCACCCGGCTATATAAGGACTGCGGCTTCACGAAGGGTACCCACAGTTTTCTGCCATGCAGGTCATCGACACGACCGCCGTTTCTGCTGTCGTTTCGTTCCTCACCGACGTCCTTGCTCCCCTTTGCTCGTCTCGAGTTGTAGACAAGTTGCGATGCCTGCTTAAAAAATCTCTGCAGCGAGTACGGTCTCTTTCACTGTCGCCGTATAGGCCCCCTCCACGACCACTTCACGATGCCTGCATGACCACCGGCCTGCCCTGGCCCTACTGGATCCTTTTGCTCGGAAACCAGGATATCCACATAACCATCACGCCCCTTCATGTCCAGGCCCAGATTGCAGCTCACACAGTCGCTCTTTGGGACGCTGATACTGACCTGCATCCAGCGAACGTCCGTTTCATCGCTGGGAAACAGTCTGTTCACCCACCCACTCGTATTCTCATGCCCATCCATGTACCCGCTCCTCCTGACCTCGCCCCAGCCGATAGCGACTCGGACTCGGATACAGAATCCACGTCATCTTATTTTTCTGACGTATCGCTGTCTTCTGTGACAAGTGTATCATCTGCAGCCTCGCAGTCGACGCCTTACCTCCACCGCCCCAAACGACTTCATATCCGGGAGTTTTGTTACGGAAGGCGTCAGGCTCGCTGCACCATTCACCGCCAAAAAGGCTTGGCCAGGAGGATAGTCGGGGTTTGACGGACATTGGACTTTTTATTCTTACTTAGAAGGACTCAGGCCTCAGGACTTAAGGACTTACCGTTTCGGACTTCTCCAGGACTTTTTTCGTATTCAACGTCATGACCTTTTGTAGCCATATTCCTTCCAGGACTCTACTCGATTTTATAATGTTTGTATCTACATAAATTCTTCGTTCTCGGGACCTTACGTATTTTACGTTTCGTTTACAGGCGTTCAATGTGCGCTGACACTTCATCTTTCTTGGACTTCGATTCACGGTAGCACGAGGAGAGAGATGTTCTCCTTCGGACATAAAAACGTGCAGATCATCATGCTCGATAATCAACTCTATCCCCTACTCATTCGGACGATCTGCAAATACGTTGCACGAATAAGTGATCAAATATCAATGTGAATGAAGTACAGGTATCTTTTTGAAGACTGAAAGTCATGATTGTTCGATTCTTAGCAGGTTATACTCCGGAACATTGATGTGCGGGATAAAGGTGTAGGCTTGGTGAGCATCACGTCCCATCTCTTCACGGGCTTCTGAAGCATGGTGCGGACCCGAATATTCTTGATTCACTAGGGGACTCCCCGTTGCACTTCTAGCCCGAAATGCTTTAGGACATGAATGCATGGAGGGCACAGCGAGATTGTCACTCTCATCGAGCACCTCGTGAAAGCAGACGGCGACGCCAATGCACGAAATATGCATGACGAGACATCCCTGTCCTGCGCTTCGCGAGACGGTGATTGCGCTCCTGAATGCTGCTACTGGTCCTCGACTGGTCGACAATGAATCAGCCGCTCCTCTCCATCATCTTTACCGTTTCACTGAATCGTGCACTATGATAGTATGCACACTCCTCGGACACGGAGCAGGCGACAATACCAGCGACGATGAGGGCTCACCCCGCTGCACTACGCATGTCGTCTGTACGATTCGCAGAGCCTGAGGACTAGAGGATTTCACAGATGAGACGGTGAAGAGGTATGTCATTCTCTGGATTTGCATAACCTTCCCTTCAGTCGAAGCTCATGCTGGATCTTGAGACGACTGTTGAGGCGGTGACTGCGCTGTTGGACCATGGCGCTGGTGCCAATGCTCGCAGAGTTTATATAGCACACTTGGCAAGTGACTAACTGGCACCGGTCAAGAAATGGTTTATACCTCTTGTACCCGGTCCCTCCATCTAGTATTCTGAGTTCCGTGCTCGGGCGTGTTGGCGTTGTATGTGGAGTATAGCAATGGACTTGGGTATTGGCAAAGATTGTGTCATTGTATTCCACTAAGCGCACCGGCGCTGTGACTCAATAGGATAGGTAAATTGACATTGCCTTCTTCCGGAGGACATACTTTAGGCGACTAATACGACAAAGGTCAACGTGGTATTATATATAGATATGTATGTAGTATACAAGGAATTGAATACAGACAAGGCAAAGAAGGATAATCAAAAAGGGTACAACAGAAAAAGACGGTCCATAAGATTTCTGAATTGTTTCTGAACCCCAACGCTCAGTTGTTCATCATGACCACTACTGCCTATTTACAACGGATACATCAAACACATCTGACCGCTCCGGCTGGGCTTCAATGTCCGTTTCAAGGACTACACTCTGCACGGTGGATGCCTGAAAGCTTGAAGTGGAAGGTCCTGAAGGTTGAGAGGATCGCGGAGACATCTGGAAACGAAGGGTCGACACCGTTGCATTTTCTTCATGTTCTTCATTTGGGCGTGTGTGTCCTGCCGCTGCTCTGCCAACAAGTAGCGTGGGTGCAACTCCCTACACGAGATATTTTGTAAATGATGAGGGAGTCCAAGATACTAAGCGCACCTTCGCAATGGCAGCTATTGGATCAAGGTAATACCATCCGAAACCATTGCGAATGAAGAAAGCCAAGGATAGGATCAGGGTTACCGAATAGAGAGCGGAGGATTCCACGAGCACTTCAATAAAACGGCGATAAACTCCCAGTCGGCTATCTGCTCCGCCTCTGACCCCGGTAACGGTCAAAATACGCAGAATGATAAACAGCGTGCACCACAATGATGTTCCCAGGTTGAAGGATACATAGAGCACCATGAATATTCCGTACGGTGCATGGGTGTGCACAAGATATACTTCCATGACTTTCAACACTACACATAAGTTAGATATGTGAAAAGGGTAGATGCTATTGGACACCTTACCGGTTGCAGCAATTAGGGAAAGGATTGGAAGTAGAACAATAAGCCAGCAGCGTCCCCAAACCATCCAGCAGCACCAAATCTAAAGCGAAACAACGGTCAGCTGACGCAGATAATCCCCAGTAGAGTCGCACATACCATGTACAAGTCTGTGAGAACACTACACAATAAGGATGGAATACCGATCTCCCAAGCGATTGCTTGGTTCACACCGGTGAGGCCCGAGTATACAGTCCAAAAACTTTGTCCGTTGTCGATGAATGCAGCTTGTATAAATGACCAAGTGGAAGCAACATTGATGGTAATCAGGGCATGAAGGAGAATGATAAAGATGACCAAGGCTCGTGAGATTGGCCTGCGTTTGTCGATGACTGTACCACTCATCAGCTTGGATGATGTAGTAGAGATGTACCTAGCTCACATATATGCCACAACGTAACAGCAAGAATGCCGGTGTATATCCCTGTCATCTGTCAACGCCTATATGACAAGGCTCTTAACGTTGTAACCCACCATACAATAGCACGTAGAGAACTCTGGAGTTCAGCTCAGCGTCAAGAAATTGAAATATAAATGTTCTGTCGTCGTCGGTAAGATCTTGTGGTATATCTGCCTGAGTTGTCATGAGGGAAAGCAAGAGCAGCGGGGTAGTGGGTTGTAAGAATAACACGTACCACCCTCTCATTTATAACAGTGCAGCTCACGGCCACACCCATTGGCTGCCGCAAAGATGGACATCGGTATCAAGTCGGAACAGGATCCATACGTACCAATTGTACTTGGTGATCCAATGAGCCGCCGTATACGTTGATGGAATAAACACAACCCGCAATAGAGACGCAACTTGAAGTGCCATTTTCCGGAGGAAGCCCTGTATCGTAGGAAAGTGGTGGTGCGAACTGTGAGCCTCTCAGGAGATTGGTTTTGTTGAATTAGGGTTAGGGAAAACGCGTCGAGGAAGAGAATCAAGATGACCACCGAAGTGAGATTCCGAGCACCGCGCGCCTACCAACTCGAGTTTATTCTGTCATGGCGTGAATTCTGATTAGATCTTTCTCTGAAATTGAAAGGAAGACCGTATGAAGGTTTGATGCCAGTTAGATCATTATTGTGCGCGGGTCCTGACTCCCGAGAAAGGTTTTCGGATGGGCACCAGTTTTTGCAATCATAGTATAGAGACGAGGACTAGTAGCACGGCCATACAAGACGGGAGAAAGTTGACACTGGAAATGGGGCATCTATTAGAAGGGTGAGGGAAGAAAATACAACACGTACTCCATGATGAGTGCGATAAACCCCGATCTCACTGTTGCAGAAGCTAGCGCAAGACTTTTTGATAGAAAATGGAACCTTAAAAAGGTGTCCTCGTTTTGAGTGCTGTAAAATGAACAGTTACGCCAATTCTATTGTTCCATAGGGGAACTTACTAGAATCCTCATGCCATGTTACTGACAGCCTTTTCAGAGAAATTGCCGTCGGCGGCACGATTCCGGTTGGGGACATCCGACACCTTCTATCTCTGGCGTAGCTGTATTTGTCGGTTTGGGGTCGTAGGAGAACAGGTAGTCGGCATGGTGGGGTGCACAACAATTGGTAGCGAATTTTGTGCGTACTGGATATATGCAGTGACTATGTGTACCTCTGACTTTACCCTTACTGCCCGTCAAGAGATCAGTTCGATATATCTCTTCATCCAAGTATAATTTCCACGGTTCTGATACTTTCTCAAGCACAGCACTGTCTCGAAGTCCAAAATATGGTCGAGGGAGCGAATGAAGAGCAGCTAGAAACCCATCAAGGGCGGTAATAAGGGAACCTAAGTGATACGTCCTCACTGTAGTGTGCCGCTCGCCCAACAAATAAATGATTTATCCTGACGACAAGTCAAACAGTCTCTTATCTGCAAATGAGCAAGCTTAAACGTACATTGCAATTCCTATGCTCCCTCCTGGGAGGGTATAGTCTTAGCTCCATTTTTAATAATCAGTTTTCTCACTTCGGGGTCAAAATTATCCTGGGCCGATATAAGGGGGCCATAGGGAACGGCACATGTGAATGGTTGGTGCCTGCATACTCTGCAATTGATCAGCCCAGCGAGAAGTTCAACAGATGAGGGCGCGCCGATCAGGCTCAGGTGGGAGATGCCTGCAAAGGATAGAATCGACATTGGTGGGCAGGTCAATATCTGTATCCTTGACCTTACATGCAGACTTTCGAGGTATGAGGAAGATAGCTACCCGCCCACAACAACAAACGATACCTCTGTCTGACCTCGCATGGAAGGTGTATTGGTTGCGGGTCTACTGAGATGGAAGCTGCGGCATCATCGTCAGGAACGATGCAACAAGCGCCGAGGAAATGCAACGTTGAAGAACACTATTAGAGAAACAGCATAGCAACATGGAAGGACAAGGGAGGGAGGAAATTAAAGGGGGCTGTCACAGTCATTGTACTCGAGATGACCTACTAGTAGGCGTTGACGATGTCCTGTAAAACGCTTCGCGACGGGATGAATGTTGTACTTTGTCATACATGTACTTCCTTCCACCTTTCAAAAGATGAAACACACGGGCCGATGGCGCCATACACCGTCATTTGATGCTCGACACGAGAGTAGCTGGCGAGTCGGTGAGGCTAATACATTGCGCGGAGTCGGTGATATCGGCCCGGATTCCTTTTTTGGGTACGTACGCCTCTTGCCCACGTACTTGAACTTGCGATGTCGACAGTGCAAGCTCCTGCGGCTGCTCCAGCCACCGGCGGTGCCCAACAAGAAGAATCAGGATTTCGTAAGTTCGTGGGAATTGCTCAGGTGCGCACTGAATAATTTCTGCTCGAGCCCGGTAATAAGATTTATATTCCAGCAAATATTTTTCTTTTGGGCTATCACACAAGTCGGTATGCAAAAGAAGTTCCTCTTTTCAGGATTCACATTTACGGACTGGGCTGTAGCCACCAAATTCTTTGCACCAAAGACAGCTGGACCGGATACAGCGGTATCTACTGGAGGAAAGCCGGCAGTCAATACGCAACCTGTAGATCCATGGAGTCAACCCCCAACACATGCATCTCTGGCGTGGCCTCTTGGCGAAACATATTCCATGCAAGTGTACTTTACTACGACACCACATACCGACAACAAGGAAAATAATCTACCGCATTTCGTGTGGGATAACATCAAGTTTGGAGACTATAATGACCATCGGTCCGTGGAGTACACCATTGACTTCCCGGAGGTGCGTGACTAATTTAATCTCTTTGACTCTGTCTAATCGTTGTCACAGGTTGTCAAGAACAATGGTTCCCTATGGGCAGATATCTACTTACTAAGGAACGGTGCAACTTTAGATCCCTCGAGCAACGTTTTCGACACGGAAAACATTCACTATGTTCGCAAACGTGCGTGGGGCTGCTGCGCATGGAAAACTTTGTCTCATTTCTCACAGTACTTACGCCATATTTCCCTCGAGCAAAGGCTCGCAAGGAGAAGAACCTCTTGAGTGGTGAGACAGGCGTCGAGGAAGAGGCCGAAGAAGCAGATGTTGTTGTCCCTCATTGGCATAGTGTTAGTTCAAGTCTGTTCTCGCCAGCAAAGCTCTCATTTTTCGGTAGAACGTAACCCTTGCTCTCATCTCTGATCCAGCTGTTCTTCCTTACTCTTCGCTTCCGCCGCCAATTCTTGAGCGTGAGTTATCTCGTATATTTAGTTGTCCTCCAGTAACATACAACTGTATTTCAGACATACATCTCATACCCGACGCGAGAGATGAAACTGGAACGAAAGGTGAGGACCCTTCTTCGTTGTTCATATACAATGAATTTGAACCTATCTTAGGTCTTTATAAACCCATCATCTTCCCCAACGAATTTTGGCACCTACGAAGTCACTATGTGGAGGTCAATAGTACCACCAAGGCGCTACCGGTCCAAGTTGTTTTCCAACCCATGTCATATATGAAATTCCAAGTATTCGCAACTATGACGCAGGGATTCAAAGATGCTGAGAAGCAACAAGGTTCAGCAGCCAACGCGGAAATTGACGAAGTCAAGCGAATGCTGCTAGAGACGAACCCTTGGTTCCTCGGATTGACCGGTCTAGTCAGTGTGCTTCATGTTCTGTAAGTGCTTCCCTTTCTTGAGGAATGTGGCGCGATTTCTGATAAGTGCAGCTTCGAGATGCTTGCCTTCAAATCCGATGTTTCTCATTGGCGACAGAAGAAGGAGATGGTTGGAGTCTCTGTTAGGTATTTCAATTCATCTAGGCCTTCACATCTGGGCTCCGGTAGTCTTTCTTTGCACGGAGCTGAAATCCCCCGATTTTTGCGGTCTGCGGTGGTGAGCTTATCCTTAGGATAGCCCCGCAGGTACTTCCGCGAGAAGCCCCGAGCGTCCAGAGTGAAGTCTAACGCTGGTACTAATTCCTGCCTAGAACTATTGTCACCAACGTCTTTGTCCAGATCATTATTTTACTATACCTCATCGACAACAACGAGAACACCAGCTGGATAATTCTCTTTGGTTCCGGCATGGGCGTGCTCATCGAAGCTTGGAAGGTGAGAATAAGATGTTTCATCAACAAAATCTGATGTGTTCGTGCAGATAACAAAAGCCGTGGATATATCTTTGGTATCCGCACCGACCGGTTCTTTGATCCCGTACAAGCTGGACATCAAAGACAAGCATGTTCTCAGCGAAGATGAGAAGAAGACCCAAGAGTGAGAAGTTTTTCTGATGTCGGAAACATCTTAATTGCCTTACACCCGCCCTTGCGGCCGGTGTCCTATTGAGGTCGATCATGGCAGGTCCTGCCTGTTCTTTTGGGTTTACTAGCCGGGGGTCGAGGCGCTGTCTCTAATGGCGCTGACACAAATGAACGGGCAGGATGTGCTAGCGATCAGCCGCGGTGTTAACGCCTGCGCCACTCTTTTAAATGTCTAATGCCAAAGTGTCTAATCAACTTGTTCTGTAGATACGATAAATTGGCCTTTCGTTATGTCTCGTATGCGGCGATTCCGCTTCTCGCTGCGTACACCGTGTACTCGCTAATCTACAACACACACAAAGGATGGTACAGCTTCGTCATTTCAACCTTGACGTCCTTCGTGTACATGTTCGGATTTGTATGTAACAGACGCTGTGATACTTTTACACTGTTAACTCCCTCGATAGGCTCAATTGGTGCCTCAGCTGATTATCAACTATAAACTCAAGGTGGGGGTCACACACTCAGCTCATCTGCTGATGCTGACGTCCTGGTAGAGCGTAGCCCACATGCCAATGAAGTCAATGATCTTTAAGACACTTTCAACCGTTGTTGATGATCTATTTGCGTACGTCCCGAACGCCCAGGATCCCATTCTTGATACTGATGCCCGTGTGTGCTAAGATTTTGCATTAAGATGCCGTTCTTGCATCGGCTGGCATGTTTCCGAGACGATGTGGTATTCTTGATCTTCCTGTACCAAGTGAGCCACCATCTGACCGGCGGCGACTCGAGAGACTGAACTCTATTTACAGCGGTGGATATACCGAATTGATCCCAAGCGAGTGAATGAATATGGGCAGGTCATGGTCGATGAGGCGGATGCAGCGAATAAGGAGTCGAAGAAAACTCGCTAGACTAATTGAAGTTTGTCTATTATATACTTGCCGGTTGTGTAAATAGAGCCTTGACGAAGCGAACACGATGTGCTCGGAGCTATCATCAGTAGCGTAGCCTGAGAGCTGTGCAGTGAATGACATATAATGACTCGGCCAAGAGCGAGGCCGTGACCCGTTATATCCACGCATTCAATCCAAATCAGTCCGTTGTTGACGCCCACCTTCATCCACCTCGCGCTTCTTCGCTGCATCCCACAATGGCGGCAGAGGTTTCGCGCAAGAAAAAATCCCGTTTCGCTTGCAAATGCCTCAATGTGCAAATCAAGGTCTCGAAACCGGTCGGACCAGTACCAGCAGAGCTTGCGACGGAGCCAGGATTCACCCAAGTATATGTGAAGCACGACGGGATTGCGGCGGTAAGTACGCTGTTCCTGTGGAGCCCGACGGTGTCGTTCACGCTATTTGTCGCAGGCGCACCCTCAGTTAACGCTGAGGATCCGTTCTCGTGGCACGCCAATTGAGGGATCGTCGCGGTTCGCCCAGTTCATGTCCCTGGGCTGTCTAGTTTGTCGGACACTGGTATATCGTGCCTTCATTTCTGCTCCATTGTTGACCAACTCGTATGCAAACTTGGCGACTCGCGAAGGGCCCGTTATACCAAAGTCGGGATGGGTGGAGGATGATGTGCTCAGGACGCCGTCGGGATGGATTGAGGTCTTTGAAGGAGCACTAGTGAGTCAGATTCTTGGGCGCTTTTTATTGCCTCGTCTGCTGGCGCTACGCGTGTTTTCTCTCAGTGGCGTTCTATGTTTCGAAAGCTGACTTCTTCCTAATTGTAGACCGAAGCTGACATATCACAGCAAGAAGAATCGCCACAGTATTCTTCACTATTTTCTCTTGTTCTTCCTCCCATCACCGCCTCGCCATTCCCCAAGTCGCCAACCATGTCGCCACCGTCGACAGATCTCAATTATCTCGCAGCTTTGGAGCCCATGTATTCTTCCATTCCTGCTACCTCCGATCCTGTCTTCCTTCGCCTCTCAAATATAGCCACTGCTCAATCTGAAAAGCTCAGACTAAAGGCAGAGCAAGACGTCGATGAGATCGTCAAAGTCAAGATCGCACAGTTGCTTCAAGCTGAAGATGAACTCAAGGCGCAAGTCCAGGCTCTCGTAGACACATACAGAGAAGGTTTACGTGTTGCAGAAGAAGAAGGTAACCCAAAGTCACCTACTCTCCGGCCGTGGAAAGAGGCTAGTTCCGGTGACCTCAACGGAGCTACAGTTTCTGTGCGAGACTTTATCCCCGTGCAAGTGCCTGCAACGAGTCTTTCGCGATCACCACCTGCTCCCCGTGTTTCGACGCTTTCGGCATCTCTTGCCACTTCGTCATTTCACCACCCCCGGGCAATCAAGGAACAAGCTCCCCACGACGGTCGCCCTTCGTCCATCGCGTCTTCAATCACGCTCACATCCGAGAAACCTCATCTGCACCACGAAGAAGGCAGCACGGTGTTACAATTTCGAAGAAATCTTGATGACGGCCTTAACACTGCGGCAAGTTACAGGTATTTTGTTATTGAAGACGAAATGGCGCGACATCGCAAGGAAACTGGCAAGCAACCGGAAGTGCAGCCCCGAAGTGCAAGTGGGAGTACACAGGTTGCACCCAGTGAGCCCGAAGCTCCGCAGTCGACGCCTAGTTCCAAAGCCAAAGAACGGGAGTCACCAAGTAGTGGGGAACGACCACCATCATTAAAACCCAAGCGACGGGTGACCTTTGATGTCCAATCGGAAGACAGATCTGGCGGAACCGGAGACTCCCCTCCATCACGTATCGATTCAGGTTTGTGGATCTCTGTATGCGATGCTGGCATCTGCTCATGTATTATCTAGATATGGTTTTCGATCTTGAAGAGGAGATAGGAGGAGGACGTCCTGTCGAAGTCAGGCCTGTACTGCCTTTGATTGAGCAAACCGCGCCTGCTCGTCCCAATCGGCCGCGTTCACACAGACAACAGCCTGAGATAGCCAGCTCATTATCATCGTTCCGTCCTCTGTCTCTATTATCTGCTCCTCACCGCGGGTCTCCCAATGGCATATCTTCATCCCCCCTTACCTCTTCTGTCACGTCAAGGGTTGAACGGCCGTCACCGCTTCGGATGGCAATGTCGTTACCCGACGAGGATCCGTCCATCGCACGTGAATCTCCTGGTTCTCCGAGGCGTTCCGCTCAGTCGCCACGGAAAGTAACTGAGATACGAGAAGTACCTCATGACAATGGCATTGATATCGTTCGCCCTCCTACCGTTGAGGGCAGTCTTCAAGAGCAGATGGACGGCCACCATCAACGACACGACGAAGAGATAATGCGACTTTTGGCCGCTGGGACACCTAGCCATCGCGCAGCGTGGAGTAACGGTGGAAAGGCTTGGGGACAATTCTTGCATCGTGGAAGAGAGCGAATGTTTGATTCAGATGCCATGGCGGAGGACGATTATGAAGTTGATAAGAGGCGAGAGCATATCAATGAGCACTATGAAGAAGGTAACTAACTCTGGTACACTCTCTGACTCCTCATCAGCTGACTTGATGTGCAGTATTGGATTCAACGCGAAATGGCGTACCGGGATCACTACCTGTTCGCATAAAGCCTCTGGTGAAGCAACGAGAGGTTCTCAGTTTGGCATCATATAAGCCTCAAATAATTGGCGCTAGGGAGTGATACGGATGTTCCGCTCCCTCCTTCCTTTTGGTTCAGCTATCCTTGCTTTCTTTGCACGTTTTGAATGCGTACTCAAAGGGCAGAGTTATTGCATACAATCTATTCATCTAATATACCACTGTAATAATCACTGTATAAGTAGAGATTACGAGTACTACATATTACCGCCGCGATTGCTTTGCCACTGAATTATAATTACGGACTTGTTGAACCACATAAAAAAGCTTGAATGTTAAGGTTTAAAATAAGTTTACATGAGTTAATGAATGTACAACGTTACGTTCCATTTAATTCTTTCCCGCAAGTTGTTCATCTGCCACTGTTTGACTGGCAGCGCGCTTTTTGGCGCCATCCGCCTTTCTCAACTTGGTGACCTCCTTGCCGATATCATTGATGATGATTTTGTGCAGTTCGGGATTATATCCTAGTTTGTAAAGGATCTCTAGATGCACGAAGAACGGAGCGAGAACGGCAGCTGGTACGAAGATCTATTCATCCATTATAGGGAAAGGCAGAATGGAGGACGCACCACCAAGAATATTATCGACGAGCGCAGGAGCGCGTTTTTCTGCTATTACATGGCCGAGGATCTGGGCGATCCAGCAGAGCACATGCACAGTGAAAGCAATAAGCATATGATCAGGTCGCTCGGAGAATTTCATGGCCGACAAAAAACAAAGCGTCATTTGAGGGGTGTATATGAACTATTAGAAGCATGTTATGACTAAGGATATAGAGGTGATGTGAAAACAGACATACCGCAGCCGTGGGTTCCAGGATGTAGTAGTAGAGCAAGTTCACGACAGCCCAGATGGTTGCAAAGTTGAGGTCGAAGGCGAGGTATTTGTTGATCGCGAAATGGATATCGGGCAGCCATGTAGGGAAGACGTGGGTGCCCATGACTAGACCTGTCCTGTGGAGTGATTCTATGAGCTGAGAAGATGGGCGCGCGCAGTACTTACCACAGAATCATCGGCACGCAAATTATATGAATCGTGACATTGATAGGATTTGTGTGGTAGGAACCGTAGAACGTGAACTGCAGATCGTAAGACAACGAACGACGAGGGAGAGGACGCCTACTTGTTTCCTGATGTCGAACAGTGCAGAAACCATGGTGGTACCGGCTGTAGTCAGGGGGAATGCGCGGAGGTTTCCTTGGGTCCACGGGTCCTTTTATGTCCCGGGTCAGGTCTGGACCGCCACTCGTATTTACCTACCTCACTTGACGCTTTCCCAAGGTTTCGGAGATCCCCTAGGCCAATATCGGTTATACACGAGGATGCTTGATCATAAGGACCCATAGCGTGAATGCGGCCACCGTGTCAAGAGAAAGAAGGAGCCAACGCAGGTTATCCGATACCAATCCCCGGCAACGAGAAAGTGACGTCGGTTACAATTTCAATGTAGTTCTTAGCGAAGACCTTCCTTGGGGACGGAACCTTTGGTCATCGAGAGATTCAGAAATAGTACTACTAGTTTCGGATATCGGGTTAACGGAATATGACGCTAGGCGCTCAGCTGACACGGTAGTGGCTAGTTTCATGTTCCAAGCAGGGTGTCAGCGACTCAATGGCAATGTGGAGAAAGTTGAATGCTTGAGATTCGATAATTAAATACCTTTCTGTGGCGCACATGTGGCGTTTGTCGTGAGCCCAAGGTATGCATGCATGGCAACGCCTTGTAGCAGAATGGATTAAGGCTTCGGGGTGACAAAAGGAGGATGAATGCAAGCAGGGAGGGTGTTATGGTACTCAATATACCGCCGCAAGTCGTGGTAAACCAGAAAGCCTTGAATCATCAATGTTCTTCGGCTTAATATCCAGCTGCTGACAAAAGATGTAGAAGGAGATATAAACTTCGCGTCAATTTCAAGCTGATACATTTTTGAATTGAATACAACAAAATACATGCGTAGTTGCATTCAATTATCTAGATGGCTCTGATACTTACTGCTCGTGGCGGCCAGTCTATCACGTCCCACCAGAGCCGAAAGGCTTGAGGGCAAGATACAAAGGAGCATACTGGCATCGTAGACGATGAGAGTTAGCAAATGAATCTTTCTTGTTTATTGAGATTCTGGAAGGACAATTCAGAGAAGTGCCAACATTGCTCACTGTTTAGGATGGTACGGCAGTACTAGACGGCTAAAATTTCACAGGCCAGCGCGATCCAATGTAACGGTATCACACGGCAGCATGGGCGATACAAGTAGTGGGAAAAGGTAGTAGAATCCATAGGGCTCCGGATCATCTTTCACGACACTCCTAGACCATAATGGCAAGCGTGGTAATTATTAAAAGACTGACGGAAGAAAGTGGAAGATAGCGCTCTATTTAGTCAAGCGGGGTGGGTGTGGGGAATTCATTGTGACCAAGTCCAGAAGCGTGTATGATGCACATCCAACAGAAACGGGCAGTAGTAGGGCATCACAGAGATCCGAGATTCAAAAAGTGCAGTCCAGATGCCCGGTCCAAAGAGTCTTTGATGGTCAAAAATGCAGTAGGTCAAAGATGGCGCTAGTGGAAAAATCCATCAGACTACAGTGCACCACTGCTGCGCGATTCATCTGATTCATTATGAGACTTCCTCGAGCTTTGTCTAGTCGTTTCTGGGTCGGAGGATCAGAGAGGCATAAATATTTCGCATTTGCGCCGTCGGAGCCAGCCAGTGACGCAATCGGTATTTGAGCGCCGGGAAATGCCGCATAGTATGATGACCCTGGAAGCCGGAAAAAGAAGCCGTAAGTGAAGCGGCAGTAGCTCGTCACTACTTGCCTCCTGCAATGTCATGTCTTTCACCTTCAACTGGCCTCGGTTCTCGGACCAGTTCCACTACGATGCCATCCAGATGCTCAATAATGCTCTCAACAAAGGCGACAAGCCCCCCATCATAGCCGACAAAATTGAGGTCGTTGAGTTGGAAATGGGCACCGAGGTACTTGCTTTGTTGTTGCGTGATCCCTCATGTCGAGCCTCATGTTCATTGCAAAGCCACCAGAGCTCGAGATTAGGGAGATCGGAGAGCTTACTGTGGACCAATTTCGTGGTATTTTTCGAATGTCTTACGCCGGGGATGCACATCTGGTACTCAAGACCAAAGTGCAGGTGCGTGCTGGATATATGCTACCTATTTTCAGGTTTTATTTACTGAAATATGGCAGGCAAATCCTCTGAATCATAAGCAACCCGATATTCATCTCATGGCCGGAACCAAAGGCATGCTTGCTGCAAAACAGCCGCTCGTAGTGCCAATGCTTCTCCGCCTTTCCCAATTCAAACTGCGATCGATAGTCGTGCTTGTCGTGTCCAAGCAGAAGGGCATTACTTTGGTATTTAAAACCGACCCCCTTCAAAGCGTGGACATCAACAGCACGTTCGACTCGATAGCAGTCATCCAGAAATTCATTCAAAGGGAGATCGAAGGACAGCTACGTCAAATGTTTCGTGAAGATCTCCCTGGTATTATTCATCGCCTAAGCCAGCAGTGGATAAAAGCCAAAGTGGAAGCACCTTATCTCGCCAAGAGACCCATACCCCGCCCTGTCCAACAGCCTCCATCTGAGCCTCAGCTGGCTCCCCTTTCATTCAAGAATGTCGCTGAAGTGCCAAGTGCTGAGCAGAGACTTCCTGAACTCCAGCATCTTGGTTCCCATTCTTCTCATCGTAACCGACGTCCTCCTTCATCTTATGCACCCTCTATTGCCAGCGGAAGCCGCCGGGCTGCAACCACCCGATCAACACATTCATCACCCCCTCCACCTCGCGCTGAAGACACATCCAGTAGCACCTTCCCCGATCTCGAAAATTTCGATCCGACATACGGCCTAAGGCCCGAAGGAGTCCCTACAAAAAGTGTATTCAATGGTTTCAGCAGTCTCTTTATGCCTAACCGTGGACTTGCGGATTTGGCAGAAGAAGAAAGCGATGGTGGTGACTACGATGGTGAATCCACGTCGTACGACCTCGTTGACTGGGATGATGATCCTGAGCACACGACGCCCCCGAGCAGTGACGTGAATGATGGAAGGGAGAACGCGGTGACTGAGTACGAGACTATTCCTGCCGTAGGTGGCGGAATGATCACACGCCCCCGGATATATCATTCCCAGTCCATGCTTCAGAGTACAGGCGACGGGTCTTCGACAGCACCCCTACGGAGAGACAGTAGAATATCACTACCTTCTATGGCGAGTTCCTCGCGTCCAGGGTTTGCATCGCCAGGCTTCCCTCCTCCGAGCTTCGCGCCAGGCGTTCGACGTGCAAACTCCTTGACAAATCCTTACTTCAGTGATTATCAACTGGGCAGTCGTTTTTTCACAGGCCTAGGTCTCAGCTCCCTTAGATCGTCACCAACGCCGACAACCTCGTCTCCCCGCATCCCACATCAACGGCCAACGACTCCCGAAAGCCCTGACACTCCACCTTCCTCGCAGGCCATACCAACACCTCCAGCTCCTCCCTCAGAACGATACCGACGTTTTTCTGTCTCGTCGTCGCCTACGATGGACAGCGCCTTTCTCCCCAGTGGCTCGCATCCAACATATACTACAATATTATCTGATTTAGAGTCATCTCCAAAAATAATTATTCGACCCTCTCTACTGAACAACACCATCAGCCACTTCTCTACGCTGAGCCATTCCAACCACACGTTATCTCCTTACACTCGCTCTTTACAGCACTTCACCGTCCGCAGCGGTCCACCTCGATACGGAGAAGGCGCATCCCTGGGGCCAGAAAGACAGCCTGTTAAAGCCAAGAGAAAACGGACTTATCATATAGGTAGCGCGCCCAAACCCCCTCCTCCCGAGCCAGAGCCTCCCGCACCGGCCCTGAACATCCCCCCTCCCGACCTAGATTCTTCCCGGCCACCATCAGAGTTTGACCTCGCCGACATGGACCGCTACTTCCGCTCTTATGATGATCTAAATCAGAATCAGATAATTCCCAATGGATCGCCAAATATGCATCCAAATCACGTTCGCCTGCGACGTTCCTATTTGCACCCTGAATAAAATAATATCTTCATTTCAAAGTTCTTTGTCTCTTACCCACTACCCCTTCTCATTTCCACGGTACCGCTGTATGTATCACTATTGTTATTGTGTATGGGGACGCGGTTGAAAGGGCTCCGAGAGTAGCATCGAGGGGGGCGGAGGGGCAAATCCAAAATCCTGCATAAAACGCCACAATTGAAGTTGTGGCCTTTAGTCAGTAATCAGGTCGAATGACCATGAATACCCACATCGACTGCGTCCAGAACATTAGTGTTAACGCAATTTTATTATTGAACAGATTAAAAACTTACCGTGCGTACTAGGCAGTCGGCTTGTGTTCTGCCTTGCTGAGGGTACTTGTCGCAATTCACGGAAGTCGTTGTTGGCGTATGTTTTTGTGAGTGTCGTCGCTTGTGGAGAATGTAGCAGCGCATTCGGAGGCGATATAACGAGTCCTAGGATGTCTTGGACATTTGTGCCCTTGGGAGTCGAAGGAGGCTCTTCAACGACCGCGGACCGGAAGAGTGTGTGTATTTCTGGAATGGAGAGCTCCACATTGGTGTCAAGATTGATGCTTGGTGGTACGACAATTTCATCCTCATCAAAGGTAATCTGAGATCGCAGACCTGCCAAGAATTCGGCCTTATCCGCCGGACACTCCCCCATAACCCGCTCATGCAACGACCAAAACTCATCCGGTGTGACACCTAATAGTATAGTGAAGCTTTTGTCTTCCTGCAGTATCATCCACTCTAGTATGGATATCAACGATCTGGCAACGTCGGGGTCAAGCGTGTCGCCGGTTCTTGCCAAGGCCAATATGCTCTGACCTAGCTCTTGACGAAGAGGGCCTGAATGTATGGCGGTGGGAGAAATGTTCTTCAAGATCTCGAGAGACAGCGACCATTGCTTTGGCGTATCGTCCTGCGTTCTCAGAAGACCGAGAAGAACCGGGAACATAATGTCAGTGAGTTCGGTATATGTCGCGAGCGAGCGGACAAGAGTCGTTAGAAAAGTCGAAGTGAATTGGCCATCGAGCAATGCCATGATGCACGCCTTCAACGTGTCGCAAACATCCGGGACTTTGGAAATTGTAGTAACGAACCAACTCGACGAACTCTTCAGCAGTTCGACGAGAAACTGGAGCGCCATACTAGCCTGGCATTGCCGAGCAACAGTGGCGGGCGTGTCCTCGGAGAGTCTCAGCGCCGTCACCGTCTGGAGCAAAGCTTTCAACTCTTCGATCAACAGCCATTCTGCAATACCGATAACACCGTCGTCCAATGCGATGATCCGCCTGATCACAAGCGCCTTCCTCTGGACGTCTAGTATACGCAGGAAGTCTTTGATCTCGGGCAGAAGTGGTGGAAGAACCGTCGAAATCCAGACATCATTCTCATCCTGCATCTGCGGAAGCACGTAGTCGATGAT
Organism: Armillaria altimontana; assembly: GCA_022818075.1. NCBI lineage: Eukaryota > Fungi > Basidiomycota > Agaricomycetes > Agaricales > Physalacriaceae > Armillaria > Armillaria altimontana. The sequence goes on from JAIWYR010000016.1 coordinate 654,101, forward strand.
AAGAATGAACACTTGTGCCAAATGAGATAATGGATCACGTCCGCTGCTGCGCGCGCTATGCTCAAGCAAGGCTTGGAAGACAATCTGACTCGCGGGTTTGCCTGTCTCGCTGAGAAGGTCAAGCTTGGAGATTTCGCAAATGAGAGTTATACATGTTTGTCGAGCTTTTTGCGCAGAAACATACGCAGAACTGGATTGTATGTATACGGTTTTTGCTGCTTCGGAACAGGCGAAAATGTCCGCCAACGTAATACTGAAGTAACGCAACGGACGCGGAGTCAGAGGGAAGGAGGGGGAGAGAAGTGATATCAACCGGAGAAGGTCATTCGCAGTATGGAACAACTGTTCAAGAAGTTCCTGATTCATCGGGGCGGGAGGAGAAGACGTGACTACGAAATGCTCGTTCAGATCCCCTGAAACACCCGTCAAGACAGACAGAAGCTGGGGAACGAGTCCAACGGAATGTTCGTCCCAGATGGTTTCCAGGACGTTATATTCGCCGTTATGGGCTCCATTTTCAGTCCGAAGCTCTCGTTCAACGATTGCTAGCGACACTCGAATGGTACGGAGCCTGCGCAAAGAGAGGGGATGATCACTGGAGAATGCAAGTTCCTCGATGGCTGCGGCTAGACCGTCCGTAGCAACCAACGCGGCCTTCCGCAGAGACAACCTTTGGCTCTCAGATATGAAAGACAGCGGAGGACCCAGGTCGAGCACGGTCTCGGCGAAATCAGTATGAAGAAGAGCTTGGGGGTCTTTTGCCATTTCGATGATGATCTGCTCCGCTAGGGTATAAGACTTTTTGGGTGGCTCGCCGTCTTCATTTACAGCTATCCATTTCAGGCGCCGGGAGAATTGGCGAACCAGCAATAGACGGTTCACAATCTAGATGCTCGCGAGTCAGATATACGCGGGTGCCGTGATGGAATGGTCCTTACCTCTCGATAGCCTTCAACGCCTTGCCACATCAAAATGATTGCTAAAGCACGCTCCCTGCATGCTTCAGCTCCAGTGCTATCGGACCACGCCCACGCTGCAAAGACGGCGCCAATACCGATAAAGGCCCTCACAAAACGAATAAATTCATCATGCTCGATTGAGGTGGAAGGTACTCGAGGAGGAGGAAGTTGCGTAGATGGGACAGAATTTTCAGATAACTTTGTTACCAAATCTTCGTGAAAAGTCATAGTTTCTAGCCATGTCCCCATTGACTGTTCTTCATTTCCGATGTCATTCAACATCTTCATGCTTGTCTCAAAGTCGGCTTTGGAGTTTGAAAGCGCATCCTCAAAGACGCCCCATCCCTTGATCCTATCAACGAGACGACCCGCGGCGAGCTTGGACGACCGATCTGAGATCGAATTATCTTGAATATCTTGGAGCATGTTCAAGAATGCCTCAGCACCAAAATGCCGGGCGAAATCAGCATTGGCCACGGCATCCAGTAGGTGGCAGATTGTGTCATCATCGACGACACTGACGTCAAAGACATCTGTGGGATCAATCTGTTGCTAAGAGGGCGTTAATAGGTCGTACCACTTTTGTGGGAAAGCAACTTACACATAGAGCCAGCCCCAGCGAAGGCATCTGAGATGCAGATATACTAAATAGTTTAGCGATATGGTATGATTGATATACGCTCTAAAGTAGCCAGTCACAAGACAGCTACCAGACAGAGCAGGGGGACATACCTTGCCACCAAGCAGACCTGCAACACTCTCTGAGAAGCTGGATATCAGCTCCTCTGAAATATTATCGCGGATAGGTGTTTCAATCATCTTCCAGGCTCTTTCGAGACTGAAGTCCGTATCAGTCTGCAAGTTGGTGTCATTGTGGTACGGGAATTTAGGATCATCCCAGTCATCGTAGGCTGGTTTTAGACAGAAGATAAGTCGGATTACGAGGTGGAGAGGCGGTGAGTCTGGAATCAGCATAAGAAGGGCCCTGGCAAGCTGCGTTGGATCCGCAGCATTGGCTGGGTCGACTGACTTGGGAAGGGGGGCAGAAGGCAGCGACGGCAGAGGAGTAGGTTCGTAGGTGTCCGGTACTGGCGGTATTTCTGACACTATCTCGCCGTAAACTGCAAGAGAAAGGACTTGAAATTTGCCTTTGATGATCATAAGACGCGTGGAATACTACGGCGGTCAGTCATTGAAGCACCAAGACAATGGCGATACGCACTTCCGTTCCCATATCGACCGTAAAATCGACTTGTCCACCAGAGTACGCAATTGACGTTGGAACCAGGGCATTCGGAGCTCGTTGTTTCTCCTTGGACTCGCCTGGATGAAGTGGGTGGGCATTGAAGAAGACATCGAGGTAGAATGCTTTGGGTTCTGTTTCACTGGTGGTCTCGTTCAGCAGCCAATATCCATCGCGATAACAGGACAACGTACGCCACGATGTCCGGGCAATTGACAAACGGTTGAGCGCCCGACGGGAAGACGCGTATAAAGGATACGCGAACTGGCTTGTTGAAGCGGACGGCGGCCAATCCTGACGGTCCCTCAGGCGATACCGAGCACCAATGGAGGAGCTTCATCGGCGAGCAGGCTTGTCGTCGTCGTCGTCGTCTGCGTCGACCGGATGGGGTAGAGTGTGAGAAAGTAGCGTGTCCCGGTTCCGTTTTCGGCAGCCTGCGCCTAGCTTTGGCTCGTGATACCATCCACCATCTCCAAAAGAAAACTGCGACCATGGGCAGTCGGACCACCTCTGTCAAATTACCAACGCTGGACCTCTCCAAGCCTTCACCCATGAGAGTACGTGGGCGCAGCGGCAGCATCGTCAAGGTCGAGCAAGTCGGTGACCGTTCGGCAGAAGACGCCCTCGACCAGAGCCTCTTCGTGAATATCAACGCTAATTGGGTCAATGCCAAGGGTGCGTCGCATGGCACCGTCGCCACGACAGCTTGCTGAACGACTTTCAGGTGCATGGCTCATCCACGTCGTTCTCATCTGTGCCGGCAAGGTCTTGATTGATACTCTGCCTGGCATGTCCCAGCAAGTCAGCTGGACTCTAGTCAACCTTGTGTATCTGGCCGTGCGTTAACAACACCTTGCTTCATCTCCAGGCTCATTAAGGTCTCTTAGCTATCGTATCTAATGTTCCACTGGGTCACCGGCATGCCATTCGAAGGGGATTTGCGTGGAGGGGCGTACGACGACCTAACATTGTGGGAGCAAATCGACGACGGTGCACAATACACTCCCGCAAAGAAATGGCTATTCTCGGTGCCAGTCGTGTTGTACGCCTTCCCTGTATTCTCGTTGCCGCCGAACCTCATTGCTTACTAGATTCCTTGCGTCAACACATTACACTAATTATAACCCATGGCTGTTCGCCGTCAATCTTACCGCACTCATCTTTGTCTTGATTCCCAAATTACCCCAGGTATGTGTCCCCGTTCTCCGTCAACCACGTCATGGATCTAACGTCACGTCCGTGGGTCATGTAGCTGCACCGTCAGCGCGTACGTTTCATGGCTGACGACGCATCCGGCATCGCTACCCCTGTAACCCCGAGTTTTCCTCCTTCTGGAGCACAGACACCAGTAGATCATGCTGCGCGACTGTCTGATATTACGGATGCTCACTTTCGGTAACAGTACCCGTCAATACGAATAATGTATCCTACTGCATTCCCTGGAGCATCTTTTCACATCGAAAGCACATCATGATCTCTTCTGCTCTGTATAAATACTCTCATCTCCAACACTTAGAATATGGGAATGTTAACCCGGAAATTTAATCATACACTGTTCTGTCTATATGGATATATAATAGTATTCGCTGCCACCACTTCCTCCTCCGAGCTTCCTCTATTGAGAACAAGAGCAAGCACTACGCAACCCACCCATGTATAGTCTCCTTCTCTGTGGAATGTAGTAGCTTGACGGAACAGCAAGTGGTGCCTCGGGCATGCGAGGAGGGTCATGTTTCGCAGACACTCTCCTCACACTTCCGCTACGGAGGACAGTCTATTTTCCCCCATATTCGTGAATTCCGGTACTAATAGACAGTACCACCCCTTAAGTGCTACACAAAAACATACGATCCCCCCTTCTATGACAATGCCGCGATCCCCGATCACACACCACCACCAAGGCTGCACGCCTACGGTCTTCATACGACCACCAATCCATCTCGCCCCAGTACCACCCTCCTTTCCGCAAACCCTCACTTCTCACGATTAGCTCACACATAGTCACATCAGTTACAGTAATTTACCAATGCACCAGCTCAAAAAGCCACCACGTAGTGTAAAGATAGTAACTAGATGTATACATACGCCCTAAAGGGCGTGAATATACAATAAACGGGGTATCATCATCATCATCATTGAGATGTTACAGTTTTGTAATGCTGGAGTCGCAGTCTACAAAGGGTTTTGTTAACATATTCTCAGAATGGCTATAGGCACCACATACAAATTTCTAAGGAGCATTAGAATCGTGACCTTCCCCACGGCAGGAATATACAGTGAGGCCTTAAGCAAATTTTAGATGGAAGAAACACGAGCCATGCAGAGATGCATTACCTTGTCCCTTACGTCCTTTTCAAAGTTCTTCTCGGCAGCGATATTCAAGCATATACAGCCGTCCTTGAGCCATTCTGTCTTGACCTGATAATCCGCATTCGGTACGGCCGAAACGACGACATCAGAGAGGGTCAGGCACTCTTGTAAAGTGAGCGTGCTGGGTTGCGCGACGTGACGCGGGTAGAACCGACGCGTCTCAGTAGCGTCTGTTTGCCGTGGGCGCTTGTTATATTCCTGAATAGAGTCAATGTCGACTGAAAACACCCTGGCACCGTCGTTCGCCAGGAGCGCCGCTAGCGGTCGGCCGACGACCTCTGACCTATATGACTATCAGCATTTGCTTCGGAAGTCGAGGGCTAATATCTCACCGGTTAATCACGGTGATTATTCGCCCATAAGCACGGTCCCCGTACGGCAGGATTCTGTTGTATACCCCAACGTGTTCAAGACATTTCACGATAGCGAGTGGGGTGCACGGTATAATCGATTTGACCATACCCGGGGGCGGCGTATCACCATCCGTAGTAGAAGCTGCGATGTTGGATGGCAACGAGGACGTCAGGGTCTGAGGCGATATGAACCGGATACTTGGAAACGATTTAGAACTAGCCTGGGTAAGAGAAGTGATCCTTACTTGTGATACAAGTTGTAATGAAACTTGACATTGAGACCCTCGACGTCTTTGAATGGGGTGACAATCTGGACAAAACAGTTCAGATCACACTTCCTTACATATAAAAGTATGGCGTACCTGCTGAAGGTAATGATCCTACCGAAGAGGCGAGTTGAAGTAAGCTGGTATTGTTCTAAATTTGCTACAGACCTGCTGGGCACCGAAGATCGGGTAGTATACCTGGGGCAAAAATATTCGCGTCGCGCTTTCGGAACAAAGCAAACACATACCATGATACCATCTACTTGATCGTCTTCATTCGCTTCCATGATGGCTTCTTCAACACCTTCACCCTCTTGCAAGTCTGTCGATTCCGCAGCCCCAGTTTTTCTCAGCACGAACTCTACGCCAAATTGCTCGCACTGTTTTTTCGTAAACTCTGCGTACATCCTACTTGGGGCGGAGGAAGTCGCAAGAATCCCCACGAGTTTTGGTTTTCGGGGTGCATTTTTGAGGGAAGATGCGACTTCCTCTCGGAATACCGCTGCGATGGGGTCTGCTTTGAGTAAAAGCCCTTTACCATGTATTTGGGTGGACATCAAGCGTTTTACGGCGATGTTGGAGAGCGACCCTAGACGAAATGCAGCAGAGATAGATAGATAGATAACCGAGAAGATCGTAAAACACAAACTTTTTTTTCGGCACTCGGTCCGATGAGCGACACAGGAGCACTTTAGGGTCGGATTCTGTCGGAACGTGCCGAAGCGGTCTATCACTGGTCCATGTCCTTTCCTGGCAACGGGAGTCGAAGAGAGCATAAGTAACGGTCGAAGGCAAGTCGAAGGTAGCCCGGCGTGCTAGAAATATTATGATCATTAACTGAGTACGACTTAGTAGGCTCGAGCGAAGATAAGCTACTGCCCTCTGTTGGCTTGCCAAAAGATGTGAGTGAGGATGGATTGAATCAGTGGGATGCAAGCTTAACTTTTAGGCACAAGTCAACTGTGTTCTATTGCTCATATTTGCGGCCTTTGAAGGTCTTTTACAAAGCAACCATGTAGACGTCCTGTCAAGTTGGGTTTCTCAATGCCCACGAGCCGCATGCACAATTCATCCAGGTTCCGCATCCAAGCGGCCGACTATCCAGTAGCTTGGCTTCTGGTAACCTATGCAACTCTGGACACATCCAGTTGTCTCGTCAGCAAACTTGTAACGTCTTCAGCGACTCTCTCTTTCTTTGCCTATCACCGAATGCTATGTGGATACAGTCACTCGCGTGAGCGAGCGGTGTTGACGATCTCTATTTCACTGTCGAATCGGAAGGTCTCGACGATCTATGACCAACACGAACAAGGTGACATAAACTGCATTAGCATTGCGGGATACCCGTGTCCTGAAGGTGATAAAGACTCAGTACTCAGCGTCAATCAGTGACAACGGGTTATTCTATTCGCGAAAAAGTGAAGTGGCCACTGCGCGATGTGTTTGAAGAAAAGCCTGACCGTCACAATCCCCTTCATCGAATGCAATCTGTGGCGGTTCGGCGAGCAGTCCTGTCGACGCGTCTGACTGTTCTTACTTACCTAGCTTGCCGACGCGTACAAATGCCAGTGGTTGAGTGCACGGAATACACACCATCACGTGAGTTTACGCCTCCTGTGGAATGAACGTATTTGTATGTACTAGGAGCCAAACAGCTAAGCAACTTTGCTCTTCAACCTACTCTTTGTGTCTACGGATAGTCTCTTTCACCATGGACGCGCTCCACTACTCGAATTACAAACTCTACTTCAGGACATTGGGCCAACATACTCGGGTATTGTGCCTTCTCGTCACAAAGTCCCGAATGCGCGACATCGAGTCCATTATACAGGTGGCAAATGAAACACGACGGTAATATAGTCATCTCAATCCTGTGTAATAAATTCTCATCTGCTCTCATTCAGGATGCAAGACCAGCAGCTTGAGATGTATAAGCCATCATCAGCCGCTTCCAAACCTGTCTCCTACAGTCAATCCTGGACGTTTCGTTATGAGATACGCGCCTCTTCACCCCGCTCTGTGCTTGTAGTCTACAAGGACTACGCTTCCTTCCTGCCCTGCTACAACAGAATCCGTTACCGCCGCAAACGTTTCCTGCTTGACGAGGAATGGATCGTTCCGAACCTACTTTCCCGTGGCGCATGTGTCTGTGCTGGATGCGAGGAGCTCGTAGCATTTCGTGACAGAGATTACGATGTCGATGCGTGGGTGAGACATCGAGATGGATGCAGTGGCATTGAGAAGTGCATGATGGCTGCCGTAGCGAAGGATTTGAGTGTTCCGCGGTGTGATGGAGAACGAGGTCCCGGGGAGGTTAAAGGGACATCGTTACGGGCCGTTCGGGACTTTGAGGACGACGAAGAATTGGACTCGTTTGGAGGCGGATCATCGGATGAAGGTGCCGATGATGAGGACGATGATGAGGACGACAAGGGAGAATCATCGGATGAAGAGGATTGGGATGAAGATGAAGATGAAGAACTCTGTGGAGACAATGAGGATGAGGACGATTCGGAGGACGAGGATTGCCGAGACGGGTGCTCTCAATTCTCGCGATGTGAAGGCGCGTTTATAGTAGCGGTTCGAACACGATCGTTCCTGGTGGGTTACATCTTTCATATATGTGCCTTCGCTTATCCATCTCTTCAATAGCCGAAGAACGGTACTCATACCTGTCTAAGAAAACCAGATACAGAGCTTAGCATAGCATTTTAACCAAGACTGAAGTGTTGATGATGAACCAGACCGCGATCGGGTCCGAAGAATCTTGTTGTATTGTATAGCCTGTTGTGTCTATCATTACCGGGCGAAGTCCCTCAGGCCTGATTTAACTAGGATGTACCTTCGGCGTCTAATGTACTGGTAACAAGAGCGATTGTACACAATAGACTCAAAAACGCCAATTATGTACGCACTTATCCCATTCAGTGCTCCGTGAATCATTATTGTACCACCGTTTATTATGTTAGCTGTTGTACCTCTGTCGGAATCACAGTCCCGAGCATGCGCACCTGAACAAATAGCATCCGCCGTTTTCCATGACTGTGATCTGGAACTTTCAAGATGTCATGTTTCACTCCTTCGTGAGTGAGGTGGCCTTAGCATACCTTAGGTTGACCTAATCCTTGATTTACGTGCCTGTCTGCTTTTCGTAGGTCATCTCCAGGCAGTTCAGTGCTGTTCTCTGAGTCCTCATACAGTGCAGAGTATCAGAGAAAAGCATGCACTTGCATGGGAATAAGATAATATTCAGTCATTTCAACCAATAGGCTGAGGGAATCGGGTCGGGAGTTCGAGAGCCTTGTGAAAGTAAATACTACTATTGAAGCTGTAAGAAAATTTTAATAACCTTTGACCAGCCTTTAAGCAATGGCATACCAATACTTAGCGTTCAAGAGAAATTGAAGACACTACTAGTGAGCTGTAGTTTGACATGTTTGACCTCACAAGTGGAAAGGCTCTCCGGGCCGATACGTCCGGAAGGTAAATTCTCGATCACGTGACTGTCGCATTTATTTGGCCATCAACACGAGCCAAACAAAGATCCATTTTCTCAACATCCTGCTCCAACGAGTCCTACGACGCTTTCTCATCAACCACTTGCACGAACCCCTAATTTGGAGCCACGCTAACGCAGGCCTTACGCCCTTCACGCACAACGCACTCAACGCTCACTCAACGCTTTCGAATCCACGATTTTGTCTGTAAAAATGATTCCTCTCATTCCAACCTTGGCTTTGGCTTTTTTCTCGTTTATATGTTCTGCTTTTATTATCCTTCGCATTGTTATCCCTATCTTGCCGCCCCATCCGTTGAGTAGACGTGTTTCACCAGTGAGTTTTCACAAAATGTATCGCAGCGCCTGTCTGATTTTTTTTCGTCAGTCTGAATTTGGTCTCCCTGACTTCCGTTCTCTTTCTCCAGCTGACAAGAGGTGCGTATCATCTAATGTTGAAGAGACCTAATTCTAACGGCCAGGCACAGTCACATCTGGCTCGCTTCACTCGACCTTCTCGCCTTGGTAATGATCGTTTGGCAAGTTATTATGGAATCTCTGGGAGGACCATCTGACCTCGGGATCGCCGGAGATCCGTTATCCGCTGTGCGAGTATGGTTAGCCATGATCGTCAGGCCAACCTGTCTCCTCGTTGTCTCCGCTATTACACTGCTTCACGTTCGTATGGGTCGCTCCGTTTCGTTTGGATCCAAGCATTGGATGCTCTGGGCTCCAACTGCATTGTTTGTAATCACCTCCACCGCTGCCGCTGGTATTGTGTCAGGTACCGGCGTCACCACTTTCTTTACGGGCCTTATCGCCTATGCATCTGTTGTCGCTGTTCTCAGCACTGCAGCGTTTGGCTGTCTCATCGGAACCCTGCTGATCATTAAGCGTAACCTCGCTGCAATGAATGATTATGACGATTCATGGCCTCCCGTTCGGCAGATGGAGGAAAAGCCTAGGCCTTCATTCGCCACCGAGGAGATTGATGCTATTCGGGATGGAGCGTCATGGATCACTTCTTCAGCGGGCTCCCGCCGGGGATCCATATCTGCGTGGTCTTTTTCCACTCATCACACCGGAATCGCACCAAACAACGGCAGTGGGCGACCTCAAGGAAGCCATAATGCTTCGGTCCCTACTAAATCATCCTTCTGGTTTGGGTCTTCTGCTACCAACGTCAATTCTATTCCTCCAGTTCCACCACTTCCTTTGCCATATGGTCCCACTTCTCCTACGTCAGCCAGTCTCGGTGACCCAGATCCATTCAGAAGGGAAGTACCCACCCCCCTCCCGGACCATCCTCGTAATCGTCTAGATTCTCAGACCTCTTGGCTCACCTCGTCCAACGGATCCCACACCGTGATGTCCGCTTGGTCGTTCCCGCCCACGGCGCGTGATGATACCTCCGTGCACAGTGGAAGCACCGTCAACCTACATACCCAGCTATTACCTTCTGGTACCGCGGTATCGCGTCCTCCTACACCTGCGATGTCGAGTGCACAAGTCTTAGGCGGATATGGATACACCCTCAACCACAAGGACACCGAGAAGAATCTTAGCAGTCTGGCAACAACATCCGGAATGCCTCTCGATATCTCCATCTATCGCGCTATCGGATGGTTGATTATTATCTGGGTTCCCTTGGTATGGTTGTGTCTCTTCATTTGTAGGCTTGTGCTCATATAGTGTCCTTAGGGTCTAGCATATCCTTACCTGATCAGTGTCGCCCAACATGGTTCTCCGTCTGCCGTATCATTAATTCTGCTCATTCTGTCTTTCACAATGTCATCCCCAATCCTTGCACTGAATATTCTCTTGCGATCACCAATTCCCATTCCTTCTGGCTTGTTCGATGTCAGAGGCAAGGCACCCAGCAATGTTCTCCGCGCGCCGTCTCCTGCAAGCAGCACCCCTGCTTACAAACAGTCTCATGAGTTTAAGAGCAGCACGTGTCCTAGCGTCACAGTAGTTGAAGGACGGAGAAGCGGGGATGTCTGGGTAACCAATGGTGATGCTGTCGATGGTAAAGGCAAGGTTGGCCGTGCTTTGGCCATGATATCTCCCAGGCCAAAACTTTCTGTACTTCCTCCCGAAGATCGCGACGAAGATGGCTTGACACTTCCGGTCCCACTTCAGATGGATGATTCCTCTTTGCCACCCTCCGTCAGCAATACACCTCATTCGGAGACAAGTGAACAATTTGGCAGACTGAGGAAGGATTCCAAAGCTAGCTCCCACTTTTCAGGTGGCGATGAAAGTATGGCTTATGCATCGAGAATCATGATTGCACAAAGACACTATTCTGCGCTTGCTAGGACCATGGTGGTACCTTCGGGTCCCCCTGAGAAGTCGGCGACCATTGGTAGCGATTTCCTCGCTGTCGACAAAGCGGTCACTTCTGGCGCTATGCCATCTTCTCGCCGAGTCTCAAGTAGTCATCTTCGCACTCGTTCCGTTTCCTCGATGAGCTTGCCCCAGATTTCTCAGCGTGAGGCCTCCAATATTAGCCCTCCGCCTTCGTTTCCATTGCCACCTACTCCACCCAGTGTTCGTGCTTCCAGATTAGCCAAACACAAGAAGTCCTATTCTTCCGGTTTCTCATTTGGCGCTGTCGACGACTTCAATGAAATCGACGAACTGTCAGCTGGGGTGTTGCCTATTCTCGTGCCCGGCTTGAGGGTCGGGGAAGGAATGAAGATCAAAGAACGCACTATCACATCGAAAGGAAAGGTGACGAGGACGAAGGGAAAGATACTGCCCCTCGCTGAATTTGTGCAGGACGATTTCTCGTCTCCTGAAATACATTCTACTCCCGCCCGGTCCAAAACGGCAACCAGTAGGGCAAGGAAAGAGTCTCATAAAAGAAATCATTTCAGCTTGCCAAGGTTTGTCGTGTTCTTCTTTTCTGTGTATGTTTCTTAGCCATTGTTGTAGTCTGGGTCTAGGAAAAGAGGGCATTCACACCCTTACCTCTGAGATAGGCAACGCCCTGGAGACTTACATTGCGGTTCCCAGCAACATCGAATTTGGAAGACGAAACACCGTTTTCGGCGGCGAATCGACTCCTAACTATCTGCCTGCGCCTAGCGGCGGTCTCCATGCTGTACCCCAACCTGTATCCGGGAACCCTGGGTTGGGACGCGCTCTATCTACGCGTTCACTGGGCTTACGCGCCGAAGTTCCTCATGGCATTGATACTGCCCGCTCATCCGTCGCCACGTTGGACATGCTACCGCCTTCTGCTACTACGACCTTGTTTGAATTCGAGAAAGGGCTTGAAGATAATAACGGCCCCCTTGCTGAGAGCACGCCACATAATACCCGATCTGGAAGAGGACAAGAAGAAAAGGATGAAGTTCCACCACTGCCTTCCCAGGTATCCGGGCCATCGCGTACAACCAGAGGGAAACGCCGCACTAGCATTGTGTACGTCAAGTCGGACGAAAACACACCGCCACAGCAGCGCCCGGCACTCCAGCGATCGATGAGTTCGCTGCGCCGAGTTGTGAGACCCCTGATGTCGAAGAAGAAAACGCCTTCACCGCCCTCGCCCACTGGTGCGAATGGTCTCAGGCCGTTGTCTTTGCTACAGAATCGTGATATCAATCTTGACGCTGGGGCTAGAGCAACGACACCTCCCCTAAATGTGGGCAGACGTTTGCAGGTCAAAGCCGGGAAATCTTTAATGCCCTTGAAACTCGAACGATCTGACACCAGTAAAGCGAGGGCGGTGTTGAGGCAAGAGGAAGATTTACCTGCGGTTGTCGTCCGGCCGCCGTCGAATGTGGATCATCAAGCATACGAGTATCGTTTTATCAGGGAATGATTGTCCCGCTTTTGAAGGTGGTGTTTAAATTCATCTTTTTTTCGCATTGCTTTGCCTTTAACTTTTTATGACATGTTAATATCCTCGTTAAGTTTTGTTGCTTTTTTTTTTTTTGCAAACGTGGTTTCGTTATGAAGTGCTAATGTTGTTATTTACGTGCAGTTATATGTTGTTATCTCTCCTACTGTTGTCGATGTTTATGCTTTCTTCGCTTTGCTAGACAAAACGTTCTCTTTATTGATGTTCTTGATGATTTTCTGATACCAATATAGTTTTTTTACGTACCCCCCTATGCTTCAAATATGCTCTTTAAGTAGTTCCCAGTCCATTCCCAATGCAATAAGTTTCGCTGATTTGTGCTCGTTTGTACTTCAGCCTGTCATGCATCTGTATCTGCCTTGCAGCCACCGTCATACCCAAACTTGCTATCTTGAGTGCTTCGGAACGAATTCTACTCGGAAAAAGAAATCTACACGCTCCTCACGCTATATCGAAAATCAATTCAGTGAAAGCGCGCCCTAGTACACCGCCGACAGTTTTACCCGCGTGCAGTTCTCTAGTCTCCACGAAGAATCAACAAGGACTAGATATCATCGGAGCCTATCCAACGCTCCACTACATCGCAGTAGTGCAAGTATCAACTACAATTTACATACCATGTGTACATCACAAATAAGCTTCGCGTCCACCGGGAGCATGAACAACCAGGAATTGGAAAGAAGCTAGGGTACAAGAGAAAGCACACGAGAACAAAGCTCGCAATAGATAAGTCACGCCGTATACTATTCTTTGTATCATCATTCAAATTAATACAGCCCCACCGCTCGTTGAAAATTTTAGTACCACACGAAACGTTGACATAAACTCATCTAAATGTCATCCATTGTGATATCCAACCTCTTGTCGTCCTGCCAAGCTTTGATCTGCTTTATATCTTCCTGATCCAGCATGGACAACGCCAAATGGAACGATAATATGTCAACGGTAATGGACCATAGTGGGCTTTTACAGCCCAAGCGCACTTTTAGCATGCGGACAAAGGCACTGTTGACAAACCCAACCGCTGCGATACCTTGTATCTCATAGCAATCGAACATGGACACTGTGAATCCCTTCAATATGGGAACCAGGACAAGTTTATGAGAATCGTCGGCGGTGGTCTCTGACATCCTGTCAACGAGAGTCTGGAGAACGAGATCACTGGGATCAGATTCTCTCCATCGAGAAAAACGCAATTCTAATTCGGTGAGGTTCGAACACAATGAAAGGATGGGGAAAATATGCTCATTGAGTTGTGTATCCGCGATGGTCAGGTTCGTGAGGACGCACTTCGAGCGTATTATGAGGTTAAGCAACGCGGGGAGCACATCTGGATAAGTGTAAGTCGAATGTTCCCATGATGGGCAATCATGTTGTATCGTAGCTGATTCAAGATTAGGTAGATCAAGGCTGCCTATGATTGCACTTTCGCAAACAGTCAAACTGTGCAGGGCCTGATGCACGATTCGAGGGACAGCAACAGGCAGTGCGCCTTCGCTAGAGCCCTGATGATTGACGCTAAATTTCTCTAAAGAGGGTGCGTCGCGGATTATGTCCAAATACATATGATGTAGGGTGCCTACACCATCCGCCGACCTGTCGTCGCAGAATGTGGCAAGGTGGGATGCGTCAATCACAGGAATTAGGCCAAAGTTCCACTGCTCCTCAAAAACTAGATGTTTTAAACGCGGGGCGATTGCTAGAGCATCAAATGTTCCGGTAATTTCATCATCCATATCAGCTAACCAGTCGAGACAGATATTGAAGGCTTCCAGTTCAGGAATTCTCCCATGAAGGAAAGGAAGAAGCTGGAAGAGCCCTGGGGAAATGGAAAGAATGACGGACTTCCATCGCTGGGACTGTGATAGCAATATATTGAAAAGGGATTCGCTGATCTCAAGGGCCTCCATGTCATAACCCGAGAACCAGCGACCGCTGTCCTTCACCCGAAGTGACAGTAGGCACCTCCTACTATACGAGAGCGCAACTTGTAATAAGGAGAAAGGATCTTTTTTCCTTCGACCAATATTTCCCCAGATTGTGACTGACATGGTGGCCCAGATGCCTGCGCAAAGAGTATGCGATACTTGGCGCCAAGTGCCACACACTCTAGAAAGAGTCCACGGACCAGCTCGTACATCGAAAACATCATAGTGTGTATCGCTGATGTACTTGGGTCCGTGAAAGGAGAATATCTTGGCGAGAACCTCAGGTGGTACACGACGAAGAGGCGACAAAACCGCCCTGTACTCCTCATCGATCGCACGCAACCTTGCGCGCTTGTCTTCCAAGGATTTCAGAACTGCCGGGTCGCTAACGCCGGAGATTTCGGTTTGCACTCCATCGATCGCAGCGGCTACGCGCAGCAGCATTTCTTCTGTCGGCGGCTCATTTCCGCTGAGAAGATGGGGAAGAAAGGGAGGATCGTCACGGATGAACTCTTTTGGGCTGTAGCATGGATTGCCACACTCTGTATTCATTGCAGAAAGCTGAATCTTACAGTTAGAAAGTGAAAATCTCGGGTTCCGAGAAGAATACCTCAGTGGTTCCAGGAGCGAACGGACGCTAGTACTACACAAAATTTTCGATCGCAGAGCACGATTCAACCTGAGAGTGATTGTACGATTTCTCGGTGATTGAACAGACCTGAGCAAAGGAGAGTTCGGTATTGGAGAAGAACAAATAAACGAACTCGGGAAGATTGACGCACTTCTGACGACGATGAAGAACGGAGATGAGTCAAGTACTGTGCTAATCGATGAAGTTCGCCGCGTGGAAGGGTAACCCGGACCGTTTCGCTTCCGGCAGTGATAAGCGCTTAGCGATACTGTCGGTGTCCATAACTATTTCAATCTGAAAACGAATTTCATCTTAAAACTTAGTTTCTAATTACCTCTAGCTTGATCAAATGCAGAGGTTCTAGTAACCCCACTTGGGTCTGATGTCGACATGTTCTCTTTGGAACAAACGCAGAACATGGGAACGAACCCAATTATGAACCCCGATTGGATAAGAATTACAAGAAGTTTCGTGGGATATAAAGGATCAAAAGGCCTCCTAGTCCTCCATATCCTGGATCTGTACTTTGATGGCACCTTGAGTAAGGTCGGCTGCTACATTGAAGGCATCCATCGCATCTTCAAGGGCAAATCTATGAGTAACAAGAGGCTTCATATCAATTAGCCCTCCAGAAATGAGACGGATAGCCTTGGGATACTGATTATCAGGTCAGTATTGACGACATCGTTCGAGTGGAAACCCAAACATATGCTTACTTGATCAACGTAGCGATTGATAAACTTGAGATTGATTTCGTTCAAGCTTAGCTGCATGAAAGGGTACTACAGAAAACGATCAGGCGACGATACTTGCATGATATTTCTGTTGACTTACTGTTTGCGGACTCTTCCCTACTCCGATGACCATGAGCGTGCCGCCAAACTTAATGGTCTGAAGGATACTATTGGTAACATCGAGAGACGAAGAGTGTGGATATACATAGGCGGCAGTAGCAATGCTAGACTCTACACCAGTGCATTCCAAACCTACTCTGAATGCCGTACCAGCAGTGGCTTTGATCTTTGCGGCCTGGTCCTCTAGACTTAAGTCGCGTTCAATAAGAACGGTGCGGACAGTTGGGACCAATTTCTTCGCAAAGTCGAGCCGGTTTTGGAAGAGGTCAGTAATGACGATAGGTTCCGCACCAGCAGCACGAGCGGAGAGAAGAGTGGCTAATCCGATCGGACCGGCACCACTATCAATGAATATCAACAAAATTGGTGTTTGGAACTGTACGATCATAATACCAGATAAGCGTCGGATCACCTAAGCGAAGACCTGAGCCCTCTACACCTGCTAGTGCGACGGTCAAGGGTTCACAGAGGGCGCCTTCTTCAAAGGTCATGTTGTCGGGGATACGATGCAACCAGGCCGCAGGATGCACATGCCATTTTGTCAGAGTACCTAGATTTTATGATGTCAGATAGGATAAACGATGGGTCCAGTAATATGATAACTCGCCGTGATATGGAGGAGCGGACAGGAAAACGACGTTAGGGCATCCGTTGTACTTCCCAGTTCGGCATGGCTCGCAGGAAGGTTGGAAGCAGGGAATCTCGGCCTCGATGGTCACTCGGTCACCTGTTATCATATCATCGAACGCAGCTTGGAAGCATTGGCTTCTTGTGTAACTCACCGACTTTGAGCTCGGTAACACCCTCTCCAAGTTCAATCACCTCACCGGCAGATTCATGCCCGGATCCACACTGGACGATAAAGACGGCATGATTTACAGGCCATCGTCAATGAGATCTGAGCGAACCTCGTCATGTAATACCATATTACCGATCCTTCCGTGGCGCCAATAATGAATATCGCTTCTGCCAACCGGGACCGATTAAATATCAAAGACGCTGCCACCGGGGATATGAAAGACAAGCTTACCCACAGATGCCAGACGCTCGAACATGCAAGAGAACATGACCTGGACCAGGCTTGGGGCGGGGTTTCTCTACCATATGCAACTCATGGTGGTGATTGTAGAAAACAGCGATATTAGCACCCTTTGTTGGTTTGTCATTGGGTCCAAGGATCTTGAATTCTGGATGATCAAGTACTTGGCGGGGATCGTAAAGTTTGGCGTTCGCGGTGGCCATGGTGGATGTAGGAAGAAAGGTGATGGAACGTTGGGGTGTCTTAAGTATCATGAGTTCGGAATCAGGACCGCGTTCTCCGGCGAAGCACCAACGTTCATTAACGTCAATCTCCTCCCCTTCTGTGACCTGGCTGTTACGATAAGACGCGCCTTCTGAGTTACTGGTAGTGCCAACTGATGGAGTCTGCGCATTCGACGCGTTTTTCATGTTCAAACAGGCCTGTGAACGTGTACAATGGACCAAAAAGTCTCCAACTCATTATCAGCAAGGGAGGTCACGAGTAAAGAAAGATGTAATCATGCAATCCCATTGGCGCGCAGTCATGATCAGATACGCCTCCGGATCATAATATCTCCATCCCGCGGAGGCACTTACATAACTTCTCACCTTGCTTGAAAAGAAATCCGTGGCGACAGCCTTCCTTCCGCCAAACTTTGCCGACCTCAAATACACAGGGAAGTAAAATATGCTATCTCGGTCCGGCCCGAAGATGCCGGTTCTGCCGGTCTTGCACTTCCAAAACTCAACTTTGGTCCTCTGCGGAAGGATTGGATGAGGTATTTGAAGATAGCGTGAATTGGTTTTTGTTGCGAACTTACACTGACTGCATTGCCGACACTGTCCTTTAGAAGCGGCCACGGCCCAAAATATGCTGAATCACGAACGAAGTTGCCCTCTTTGGAGCCCCAAAATATCCTAAAATCCAGACAATGTTTGGCGGAGGTTCTTGGGGGCTCCCGGTGCCCGAAAACTGGGAAATGATACTTAACTCTAGCCGTCATCCAATCCCAGCACCTCATGGTGTTCATATTTATGGCGTGCTGCGTCCAAATGGAGATGGATCGGAAGTCGAGTTACTAGTATCTCTTGACTGGCGTGCTTCAAGAAAGGGTGGCATGTTGATTCCTGATATAGAGAGTGAAGTTTTCGTGGCACTTGAGGGTGGAGTATATCGTGTAACGGAATTGAGGAAAGACAATCGTTCCAAATCGCTCATGCCAATTTTCTTGACAGACAACGAAATGAACAATCTATCCCCACGAGCAATATGTTTGCGGCCGACTTTGACTGTGATTCCGCTGCTGCTGACTCAGATATCTGCGAAGACCTCTTTGGAAGCCCAGTTCCGTCTCTGGATTCCGATTCGTCGGAACTTTTGGTGTAAGTATATTGCCTTCACCTAAGATTCCATCGGGATAGTGTTCGCAAAAAGGAATACACGGACGTTGCATTTCTCTTCTCAATTGTCTTGTAATCCTTCGCCTTACACTGTTGCTTTCTGGATTCTTACATCCGCAGTATTTCCAGTTCAGACAAATGTATACATATGTAGTCGCGTCCATCAACGAGAGGATAGCAGTACTGAAAAATGTTATACAATGCTACCCAACGGTATTGAAACCTCTTCCTTCCTTTCAATCTCCTGTTTCATAAACACTTGCTTGAATAGTATCCATGGCCACACAAGGCGCATCCAAAATGTGGTTCCAGAGGCAAACTTGAAGAGACGTTTGCTCTGGAAAGTCATTACGACCCATATCGTTAGCAACGTCAAGGGAGCAGCTACTTCAAAGTAATGTTGTAGAGTCCCTTTGGTATCCTTGCTGAGCTCTCGGACGTTCATTCCAAAAACGGCCTAGAACCGGGATGGGCTAGTCAGGAGCACTGGTGCAAGCATGGTCTAGAACACATACGGCGACGAACGAAGAGGGCATGAATATCATAGTGAGGTAGGCTATTTGTTTCATCTTCAATGGAATAAGCTACCTGGACTAGCCAACCAAAGGATCAGACATACCGCCGCACTGTGCCTCACAGCAGCCTCCGTTAACTCCTTCATGCGTTTGCTATCGTTGATATTGACATTGCTGAACACCTGGTAACGAGTCCGCTCAGCTAGGATGACCACACTAACAGAAACTACTTACTAGGTTCAAGGCATTTTTAAGTCGCTGATCCTGCATGCATCTACCCATCTCTAGTCGGTCGATTTCCGAGAGCAGATTTCGACATTCCTTCTCTAGCAGTGTCTGACTATATTGCTTTTCTTCTTGGGGTAGAGTGTCCATCGCCGGATTAGGGGTATCGCGTATGAATACAACGGTCTTCCTCAAATTTTCCAATAAAGAGGAAAATTGGATACAGTGCGCCCGTATAATGTGCATTTCATGCGTGATAAAAGTATCTGAAGTATCCAAGGCAGAAGTTTCCTAATGCGAGGTGAGAACCGCCGTCGGACATCAAAGTGGAGACAACGTACTAGCGAACAGATGTGTGCGTATAAAGCCTCGAGTGCCTCGTCCCAAGCGCATATAGCGTGCCAGATGAATATCAGTAGGACAAAGGTAGGGTCCGGAGAACGCTGGAATATGTTTTGCCAGTAGACACTTTGACCTGAGGAGTTATGAGCCGAAGAACGATGAATGGAAATGTCCGAAAAGTTTACCTGCAGAGTGCATCCGTTCGTGAAGGTAGGGGGCAGACGTTGCCTCGCGGTCAGAATCATGGTATGATATGAGGATATTGCCTTCGACATTTCGAATAAGATGGACTGCAAGAAGATCGAGCACTAGGGAGCAGTTGTTGCCTGGAAAAGACACATGAACCAAGTAACGACACGCTGCTAGTGATAGAATGCTCACTGGACAGTCCGGACCGCAGGACCAAAGGTGTTTGAGAATTGATTACTCGTCCGCCTGCTCAAAAGCATTGCTTAAGAATGAATCGAATCACTGGAAGCAATGCTCGAGCTCACGGGCGGGAGTGTCTTCGTTCATTGTTGACGACGTAGGGTCGCTTGCGACGACAGGCATCACATAATCCGTGGTTTTGAGAAATGTTAACGTGATAGTGACATCTGTCCGTAACGGCTGAGCAAGTGTAGAACGGCATAGACTGGAGATGAACTCACGGTCCCCCCTTCCCGGCTGAACTTCTTCTTGGAAGCGGGATGGGATCCATGACAGTGATGATGAAAAGAAGAACGGTTCTATGTTGTAGCTAAAATATGCGACGGTGAATTCAAACAATTGAATAGAAGGAAACTGAGCGTACGTTGTACCAAGCATTTGCAGCACCGGTCCTGACATATTTTCCACGAAAAGCGCGCGGACGCGCGGGTTTCTCAGCCTCTGAGCAGAGTTTGAATAAAGCATGCCGTGCTCGAGAGTGGGGTACGTACGTGACGCTCGATGAGAAGCTCCCAGAAGTCACCCTTCGTTTTCTCTGTAACTTCATGCTTCTCTGAGTCCATGAAATAGCCACGGTCGTCGACGTCGACGCGGTGAATCGTACATGGAACGTCGCGGTTGTATTTATTAATGGCATCACATAACCCGCTACGGCTGACTTGGGAATCGCCCCAGTTCGGGAAACGTGATCGAGGGTAATCATTCCAACACTCGTTGCAGTTGACGTGGTTGCACGGCGCTGGAATAGGTGGTGCCTTCGATCTGAGCAATTCCTGATCGACTTCTGCAAAAGGTCTTCTCGATCGTTGCAACATCGAGTCGGACAACGTACTGTCGTTAAGATTCATCCAAGGCCTTCAGCAAGGTCAGTTTGAGACGCGAGCACAAAACCAGGTGTTTCCTACCAAGGAACAGAGGGTCCTGAGTGTCGGTGGGAAGGTGGGGGCCTTCTCAGCACAAATTCATGGCTGACGGGTCGCGTATACCGGTGATGAGGCAGCATTGACAGTTTGCTGTAGAAAAAGTGGGGCTACAGCTTCCTCCCACCTAGGAAGGTTTCTTATGAGGACATAATCGTGGGAATAACCATCATCGAGGGCAGCTGCATATGCGTCTCTCGAGTCGGTTCTGCGATTATGCGTCAATACAATCGTCACGGACTCGAGCATCCTGTCCGCAGAATCAATTCTTTCAATCACGGGACCCTGAGGGAAGGGATATTACGGAATCATAATCGAGTCCAAAATCCGAATCGACCCATAACCCTAACGTTAATGGCCGTGGACCATGTGATGAAGAGTGACAAGCGCGCTGGCACTAGTTTCGTCATTATCCGTTCCGGGTCATGCAGAAGATGAAAATTGAATACCTTCTCGCGTGTGTTGAGGGTATGGTTTCACAACCACTGAGCCGACGGCTACGCCGTTTTTTGTTTTACCTTATTTTGATTTTCGTACCGATCATTACCGCTTCTTGGCTTCGTACCATCACCACTTATGTATCTGTTTACGAATGTATGTTCGTTCGAGCCATATCGGCGTCACGTTCTTTGTGCCTGCCGACATCTGTTCCTAACAGGTTATGGGTCCCGTGCCCCTTCAACTTCTTAACTCACATTCATTTGTCCTCTATGTCATCGTCTTAACCATCGTTCCCCCCGTCAGTACATCCATGGCCTCCGACTCTCGTTCCTTGTGTATTGTGCCTAAACTGTGCCATTTATTGTGCCCAAGCCTCGTTGTTCTTGGCGTCTTGTGTATTGTGCCTAAACCACGTCGTTCTCGCCGTCAGTAGATCCAGATATGTTGTATTATGATGATATATAGGTAGTACACATGTAGTACGGACTCTGGTTCGTCTCCTTCTCAGGGACATCTGATCAGAATAATAACTACCACCACCACCGCGACTCCGACTCTCGTGCCTAAACCATGCCATTTTCGTGCCTATCTGTGCTTTGTTCTATTTCATTCTCATCGTCATCATTGCTATGCCTTCCGATCAAAATGCGACATTGAGAAACTCGACAACACCAATCACTATCACTGGGCTTATGCTCAGAAGCTCCAGCTCGTCAAGAAGAGGTTTTGGGGGTTGGGACACTAGTCCCTTGGATCTCCCAATCATGTCATGGTGAAGGCATGGGTTAGGAAGGATGAGGAAGTGCTGGCTACCATGCTCAGGCTGTTCAAAGGTCTTGATCCGATGGTTATATGCTCGTATGTCTTCGATGAGTCTCTCAGTTCTGTGTATCCTGATGCAGGTGATTATCCCATAGCGATAGAATAACGACGCCGTCATAGACGTGCCGATGCGCAAGACAGAGACACAGGGAAAGAGGGTTCTTTGTCGTTGCTGAACAAGGAGAGCCGAACACAGATGAAGGCGCTAGAAAACCGGATCACGGATTCCAAACGGGAAATGGACATTTTGGATGCCCCACAAAACATTCATGCCAGAGATGCGAAAAATGAACGAGCGGGAAATACTGTTGACGTTATGTATCCTTGGTTTATAGAGATTCTTGGAGAATAAAATGATCTAGCAATGATGTGAGGATAACGACAGAGAGATGCGCAATATAAGTTTCTACTCACCGGTGGGTTTTGCCATCGTCCGAGGGGTTCACAGCATCGATGAACTCGAAGTTAGGATTAGCGGGGTTGGAGTCGATACATATAGCCTATTTCCCCCCACAGCAACAGCGAATCCCGTAGTAATAAAATGCATTGACTGGGTCTGGAGATGGCAGGATACTACACTTGAATTGATGTTGGCGGAGAGTCGCCAGGGAAAGTGAATGTTACACGAGCATTCAAGTTATTTGCAGAAGTCAACGTACCGGTTTCCCCAGTGCTACTGCCATTGTAGAATCCCCTGGTGAACGATCGTTGTATTTGAGTACATCGGCGCCTGTCATCGTACGATATGTAACTATTTGATACCTGCCATGGTCAAGAATGGATTAACGCAGTGACGATACGCAAACAGAAATAGGTTGAAGGCATGGCCACAGGGCGTCACTGTTTTTCATGGTCAAATAGTTGCCAGAATGGCAACATCTGAGGATCATCTTACTTCATTGTCGCCTGTTTCTAGCAGGCCATAAGGCCCAAATCATTAATAAAGTCCTGACGCGAGAGGTGTTGTTTTTATTAATAAAACCCTTTCATGTCCCAGGGCTCGCAAAGCGGCCATGTTCGGCGATGAACAGGCGGGTGTGAGCGGCTTCTAAAATAGGGTGCTTGTTCCCACCTCAATGCTGATTATATCCTGGACCGAACAAGAGATAAGATGGTTGTTTCTGATAGGTTCAGGAACCACGGGCCGATCCGAATATGGTAGCAGGTCGTTATTTGTGACGATGGAGGGGTCAGATAAAGAATCGGGACTGGGACAGTGCTATCGTATCAATCATAAAAATAAGGGAATAGATACTATGCCAGCTGCAGTCGGGGTTGTTGTTACAGAAACACCTCCTTGGCCTGGTGGGGTCTGTAGTATGGGTGAGCTTGAAAGGACAGCAGGATTGGAGAATGAAATGAATGTACTTGCATTGTAACTTGTCTCGGTGTTGAGAGCTGGAGCTTAGAGACACTGGTACGAGGGTGTTGGACGACGACGTAAGGAACGGGTTACGTGCCTGACAACACAGCCACTGATCGAAGCTTTCAGGAGGCTGCACGGTGACGAAAACATATACTAAACTTGAATATTACTCTCAAGGTGTTTCTTCAAGACTCCGAAAATCATCGGCCTTCATCTCTACTCTTAAAAGGATACTGATTACATGATATATATCAATTTATAGCTGTGAATGCCGAGTTTCAGATCAAGAGCCGTAGATATGCAGCGAGAGTATTTAACAGTTACTTGAACAAAGTCTGCAGAGGTGCGAGGGGTTGGCGAAAAGGTATTTTTTGTACTGCATATAGCATTTTATCTTTGCTGAAGCAATTTTCCAAAGTAGCAATACACGGCCCTTAAAGCAATGTATGTCGTTGAACTATGGTTTACTGCACTTTCGAATGACTCTGCGAATGTTGAAATTCATCTGACCAATACTCATTGAAACACTTACAGAGGCCTCGGATCATCCGGAAATATATAGTATATCATATTATAGTCCGAAAATATATATTGGGGATTTTTTTAGACACTACTGGCACAAACGTGAAGGGATAGTAACCTAAAGACGAGTTCAGGTCAGACGAAAAGGTGGTAATCTGCCAATATTGGACGTATACATGCTCTATTTGATGCACAAAAATTCATGACATAATTTCAACATCTAATAAACCATAGAAAATAGTTTCCTTAGGATGTAGATGTCAGGAACGAGTGTAGGAGCGTCGTGGTCGCTGAGGAATAGGACTCGGAAATGTCGGACCGAATATCCGGACAGCGATCAAAGGCATTTTACGAGCTCGCTGTCTCGTGTGATGTCCACGCCATTTTCACTCTACCAATGTCTCTTCGATTCACAACTCTCCCTCTTGCCATCGTATTCAGTACACCCCAGCTTTATAAGGTGGTGGAAATATTATTAAATAGTGGTTCTGGCTATTTTCTCGATGCTGGCACCATCATCGTTGACATTTCTCCCCCTGCCAGAAAACACCCACTCTCGCTTGACGACTATCCCACTCAACACCGTTATTTCTATATCCCAACCCATTTCTGAGGGTGCTGGAGCAAACAATGCTGGCTATTTCCCCCCCAATGCCGCTGTCGCCGCTCTCCCATATTTCATGTTTCTTTTTTCTCAAAAAATTTCATCCTGATTTCCCATACACTACCCATGTTGTTGTATTAGCATTGCAGTATAGTATAGTATACATTCTTGAGCTATTTGAACCCGAGCCGATATCCAGCTAGTACAAAGAAAATCCCATTCACCCAAAAGCTGCCAAACATCGGCGCACCACAGCACACCGAATCAGCCCAAATGCGTACCAAAAGGAGCAACCCGTATTCGGAATGCTCAAGACACCGGTAACCGGACACCGCACTATCGCATGTCCTGGCAGAGCAGAGGGATTTATTGATAATCTCTGACCTGTCATTAGAGGTGTTTATTAATGAGACGGGCGTTATCCGTTGCTTCTAGTCAGACGCGTGGAGGGGCAGACACCACAGTGAAAAGCATCGCAGGGACGTGAGAGTATGGAAACAAGAGGCGGACATGGACAGCAAAAGCAGAGTTCTGGCATTACAAACCGATACGGCTTGGATACGGTTTAATATTTCCTTACCACCACTTGAGACCACGGTGCAGAGTAAAGGAGCTTTTGCTATTGTACATCGAGTGATTCGACATACAGAAAATATCCTTATCCAAAGGCTACAAGTCGAGTCCTACACGACAACCAGTGGTCGGAATTGTTTTTGGGTTTCTCCACCTTGAAGTGAATATCGCTTGTTTAAAAGAGAGCTTTGGGCCAATATGTGATCTTTAATCTAGCTAGAACCAGTGATATTTTGGCCGTACTGTACTATTACGACCGGATATTCACATAACGCGTAACACGGGCTCGTAATGTGAAGATCCGTGAACATCATAATGCATCACAGAGCATAGTGAAGATGGTACATTTGTATCAATCAACAGCCATTTTTGCAAGTCAAAAATTGAAAATTTTGTACTGCCATGAAAATATTTTTACTGCCATGCATTGTAATATCTGCGGTGAGGTCCCATTCTTCACCCTCGTACCAGGTCGATCTCTTGATCTTTTGGCTGCGCTTACTTACAAGAGGCATTTCAAGTTCCGGCTCTGGGGGCTCTGGAAAGTCTTCGCAATTGACAATTGCCAAACAGAGAATTGATCTAATCGGATACGTTGCAAGTAATATGTGCTGACAAAATGAAGATATGCATTGACCATAACACGTAACACTAGCTTGTGAAGATCTGTCCCAGTGAAGATGCGCATAACGCGTAACATGCCGTGAAGATCCGGTCGTAATAGTACAGTATACGGTGAACAAAATAGTTGACGTTCACATACCAGTTGGTCCTTCTCTGGCATCTTCAAGTTGGCCATGATTTCTTGCTAGCACGAGCACAGGCACCAGCGGCAACGTTTTGACGTGCTGAAAATTTAATGTGGATTGAAGAGCGGTGATACGCAGTGAGGTGGAGAAGCGGGCAGATTATGGTGCCTAGATCTCGATCATGACTTGAGTGCCGCACGCTCGGCAAAGCGAAGGCGTCATCGTGCCGCAATGCTTCTTATCGTAACTACTCGGATCCGGGACGCCTGCAGATGCGGTCATTGCCAGATGCCACCCTTTCTGATACTTCCGATACACTTTGAACAACCTCAACCATCGGGGCTTGCACCATAGCAATATATGTGCATCATGATAGAATTTTCACCAGCAGTTGCGATCTACTTTCAGAGTATTTAAATTGCCTCGTTGTGTTGTTAGTATCATCTTATCATCCCACAGGAAGCCGCCATGCACCGTAAATCTTCTCGTCATTCTGCTTTTTGACCGCAGTAAAGTATGGAGCGCCGGTACTATAATCTACACGTTTCAAGGCCCATCTGAACGATCGCTTATTGATGTCTGTGTCCTGTGGACGAGCTGCTCTTTATATATACAGGACGTCAACAGACGCCTCCCCCTTCTCAATCCCATTTCTCTGACATGACAGACACAGACGCGCTCAGTGTTCTGTATCATACGGTATCACTCGCTTGCCAAACCCTGGTTTACGGTGAGCGACCTCTTTTTCCTGGTCGAAGGCTTGATCCAAACCTTGACGCGCAGGCATGTATGCAATATGCCGATCTGCTCCTATGTCATGTTGTACGTCGCTTTCTTTTACCAATAGGTTTATGGCTGATAGCCCTGTATAGAAGGAGAGGTCTTCGGAGAAAATCACATATCTTGCTGTTCTGCATGCTGGTCTTCATGTTCTCCCTTTCGACAGTCTATTGGATCATATCTCTATATAACGACGTGAATCTCATTACCGTCCACTTTGTGCACGAAGTCTCTCTGGTCGATACCGGTACCACCCATGCCCTAAAGCAAGGCATGCCATTAATGAGCGCTCTTGTGCTCCTGAACGTGAGTATCTATTCCCTGTGAAGAGTTCAATGTCCAACGCCCTATAGTATGTGTTAACTGATGGCGTCGTCGTTTGGCGAGCTTGGGTGCTTTGTCAGGATGGATATAGCAAAAGTTTGATTATTCTTCTTATGTTCTTATGCCTGACTCTCTGTGAGTTCCGATTTTTCTATGCATCAGCTGGATTCATGCTCACGGTCGGTATGACAACAGTGTCTGTCTTAGCCACAGTCGGACTGCGCGTCGCAATGGCTATTGTTAATGATACGCAGCACACCGTCATAGTGGATAAAGGAGCTCTTGTGCTGGATTATCTACAGGTAGCGAACTTGGTCATGTCATTGTTGACCAACATTTGTTCTACTTCCGTTGTCGGAATCAAGGCATGGTCCGCCTCATCGTTGTTCCTTACAACTATAAGATCTGACCTTATATCTGTAGGCGTCATAGACATTGGGTCACATCTGAACTTCAGCTGAAGCGGAAAAACACAACCACAGCTCAACGGGTTTTCACTCTACTCGTTGAGTCTGGGATCATTTACTGTCTTTCTGGAGTAAGTATCTGTTCGAACGAATTTGATATGAGCTGATGCTCAGTTCCCTTAGGCAATGGTCCTGATTGCCACTGTGATTCGACTTCCCTTTGGCACTCTCGGCGACGTCTACACTCCAGTCGACGTCCAGTTCGCAGTCCGTGTTCATTGATAATCGGTTTAGCCAGTCAAATTGACCATTTGGACCAGGGGATCTATCCCGCTATAGTTATTCTTCTCGTCACCTACCGCGGTGAATTAAACGAGACTATCTTGTTCACGTCTCAAGGCCAAAGCAATACTCCAGCGGATGTATCGAATTTGGACACCATCGAATTCGGCAATAACCCTCACGTCAACAGCTCGTCTGGAGAAACAGAGACCTTTGCGGATGTTGCACATAATGGGTCAATGGCATCACATCATTCTTAGGCTTAGCCTGATGTTGTTACGCCAAATTGGATGGGTTCTTGACGAGCAGCGATGTTAATCTTGGTTTCCCCTCCTGCCTCGGAAGTCGGCAACGATTACTTAGTGCATGCTAATCAGATTAAGGCAGATGGAGAATCGTTGGCACATTTCTCTCTTCAGTTGAATCCTTCCAATTGGGCCCATATTCCACCTCAACCAAACGGCGGTGTTCCAAATAATGGTACAATGCTTGGGGGGTATAACATGCAACTAATAGTACTGATACTAAAGTTCATTATATACACTGTAATAATATGCGAGTTAGTGGAGGGACATACACATAAATGTTGGACAGGGCGCAGAAAACCTTATGAATCTGCATGAGCGCCTATCGGAGCATGATCCCAGACCTCATTGATACCATCTCGTTTCTGTTCTATCCGTCGTCCGGTCCAGTCCTCCTCGCCCACTCTATCTGCCCAGTCATCCTCGTCTCTCCATGAATCGGCCCACTCCTGTCCTACCGGTTCCACAACAACTACAGGTCTAGATGGTTTTCTCTCGTGCGAGGGGCTTTTTGGTGCGGGAGAGACAGTGTTCACAGCAGGCTGTCGCGCTTGGCGGATATGGATGGGTGTAGGCGGCGACCGACGCTTCTTGTTGAGCTTCGTTGCCTCCCGGATGCTTGGTGGAGATATTGATGCCGCTGTGGAAGCTGACGCTACGCTACTTGACAAGCTTGGAGGGTATGCGTGTACTTCATGCGCCTCGCCAGGGATGGGTTGGGGTGTACTCATGCCGGATAGCTTGGGTTCTGAAGCTAACGGCGTGCTAACGCCTGATGATTTATCGTTGGACTGGGATCGATGATGTTGATGGGTGGGGGAGCGGGATCGTGGATTTTCGATATCATGGCGCTGGTTACCTGTGTCATCATCGTCCTCGTCGTCAGATGGGACCCCGAACAGAGGTTCACGGTCCGCATGGTCAAGCGCGTCGTGGACATCGGTGTCTAAGGATACGAATTGTTCGTTTGAAGCTTTGACGATGGAGTCGATGAGCCAAAACTGAAGGATATTCATGATAATGGGGAAAAGACCCATTGTGCTGAACGAATGAGGATATAAGGTGAGGCTAACATGAGAGTCATGAAACGTACAAGATGACTTGCAAGGCGTCACCATCTCCTGTCCAAGTCCAACTGAGTAGCCATGCACCGATGATGAACAGGCCGGGGAAGAAGGCCAGAAGTGCAATGACTAAAAGTTTCATAGTCGTAAGAGCTACGACATATAGTGCCGCCTGCTTCCCCCAGAATTTCATAGAGGGTGGAGTGCCATATATGCCAGATTCGAAGCCTTTAATGTGAAGGTTCTCGACGAACAAGTGGGTCAGAACGCGAAGGATGATGTAGAGTAGACCGACGCCTATACGACAAGTGAGTGGGTTATGAAAAGATTAAAAACATGACACATACCAAGGGTCGTGTCGACTAAGATGTTGAAGAAATAGAAAACACACGCGTTCTCATCTGAATTGTGAGAAACGACATCGGATACGAAGACGTTTACTCCGTGGACGAACATTTGGCCCACAATTTGCTTGGAAACATCGAATAGCCTGTTCTCAGTTGGCATCAATTAAAAATTTGACAGATACGGTCAACCGCACGCACCAGATTCGCCAAGGACGCTTCGGTTTCTCTCTATGACGTTTATACACCAGCGACAGAATCACCAGAACACCCATCAAGCCTTGCACAATCTAGGAACCACTGTAAGATAGAGCTGTTCCCATATATGAAGTCACCAACAAGCGCGGTCGGGCCCAAAAGCTGACAAGAGTGACCATCAACATCTGGGTAGTCGTCGAGGATACTTTTTGCTGCTTCGCCGGTCGATATCGCGGTGGGCTCTGTTTCGTTGGCAGACATTGGAAAGAAGTAAGGTCAAGCCTGCTGGAGGCGGCAATATTGTCCTTCACGGCCGCCTTCTTGATCGAGCTTATCTGAGCAGCCGCTTGCCAAGCAGAGACAAACTTCCATCTCGCCTCTCAGCCTCACCAGTTACACGTACCTACGACCTTCTCAATTTCTACTACCACGATAACTGGACGACCTGACGCCTACAGACGCGCGAATAGATATTCAACGATAATTGTGATACCATAATGAGCTTCTTTGGCCGGTCTTCGAATAACACGCCTCCACCGCCTCCCCCCGGTGGTTATAATCGTGTACCGGATTACCGCTCGTCGCCTTCAAGGGGTGGAACGAGGCAGCCTCCCCCTCCTCAATCAACGCAGAATAATGTGCCACCATACGGCTACAATGACCCTTCAAATGCTTTGTTCGAGAAACGCGGAACCTATGACAGGAAACCTGCACCGCCGCGTTCCAGTGGAAGGTGCGCAGCAATTGAATAGCGTGACTTATGCTTCATAATTCTTGCAGCTATGGAGTTGTTGCGTCTCCAAGCGATGCTTTTGCATTGTCTAATTGTCTCGCCGTCCACCCATCTGACTTCACCAACGGTCAACACATTCTCGTAAAAGGCGGGTTCGCACTGACTGTCAAGTAAGTATCATGCACTCGATTCATAGAATCTTACTATATGCATGATGCCAGACACGATAATACTGGAAAGATTCAGCCAGGATGTATCGGTGCATCCCAAGTCCAACGGCAGTGGATAGGTCTTTCCGTTCAAGGCGATCATGTTAGCATCGAGCCCTTTCCGTCTCCTCCCCACCCATCGGCCCCTTCCTTCCTTCAGTCGATTGACATCGAAGTCGGATTTCTCAAACCTCGACATGAAGTTGCAGAGCAGTTTTCTGCTGATGACATGGCTCATCACGTCGTCAAAGCGTTTAATGGCATTATCATGTCCACGGACGAGATAATAGTGTTCGAGTATCATGGCCAGAATATCAAAGGGACAATCAAGGGCGTATCCGTCCTCGATATCGCCGACGAGCAGCGGCGTGGTGGGGCTAACGGTCAACGTTCTGTGAATCACCAATTCATGGGAATAATCATGGACAAGACCGACGTGACTATCATGAAGGCTGCCGATAGCCTCATCAAAATCAGATCCAGTGCAAAGAAGTGAGAACCCTTTTCATGAAATAACCATTTTTACTGACAATTGTAGGGCGCGGCCGAACGCAATTCTTGCTCCCAATTTCAAGTTTGAAGATATGGGTATTGGAGGCTTGGATACAGAATTCAGCGAAATTTTCCGCCGAGCGTTCGCATCTCGAGTCTTTCCGCCTGCCCTTGTTGACAAACTAGGTATCGAGCACGTTAAAGGTATCCTGCTTCATGGTCCACCGGGAACGGGCAAGACCCTCATCGCTCGCCAAATTGGTAAAATGCTGAATGCGCGGGAACCAAAGATCGTCAATGGACCGGAGATTTTGAACAAGTACGTCGGTGCCTCGGAAGAGAACGTTCGAAAACTCTTTGCTGATGCCGAAAAAGAGGTAGTATCTACGCTTTATTTTGTTAATCTGAAAGCTAAGTTAGTTGCGTAGTATAAAGACAAAGGCGACGAGAGTGGTCTACACATCATCATCTTCGACGAGTTGGATGCCATCTTCAAGCAGCGTGGGTCAACAAATAGCGGTACAGGCGTTGGAGACAGCGTCGTCAACCAGCTTCTTTCGAAGGTAAGTCCTCGGCTTCTGCTCATGTTGCCGGTGTTCACGTTGTCGTAGATGGATGGTGTAGACAAGCTGAATAACATTCTTATCATCGGTATGACCAACCGTCTCGACATGATCGATGAAGCTCTTCTTCGTCCTGGTCGTCTCGAAGTCCATATGGAGATTTCTTTACCCGATGAACATGGACGGTTCCAGATCCTCTCCATCCATACGAGCAAGATGCGCACAAATGGTGTTATGGACCATGACGTCGACCTTGCGGAACTCGCATCCTTGACGAAGAACTTTTCTGGTGCCGAAATTGGTGGTCTCATCAAGAGTGCAACCAGTTTCGCATTCAATAGACATGTCAAGGTATGTCTGATTGATAAAAAATTTCCTGATATCAATTAATGGTATCCCAGGTTGGCACTATTGCAGGTATATCCGACGATGTAGAGAATCTTCGCGTCAACAGAAGCGATTTTTTCAACGCCCTAGAAGAAGTGCATCCCGCATTCGGTGTGTCCGAAGAGGAGTTACAGCAAGTTATCCAGAACGGTATCATCCACTTTGACTCCATCATCAACGTATGCATTTTTTGGAATGTTGTTTTTGTTCCCGATCATTGAACGACTCTCGCAGGAAATTCTCAGCACAGGACAATTGTTCGTGAACCAAGTGCAAACGTCTACAAGAACGCCTCTGGTCAGCGTTTTACTGCACGGCCCACCAGGATCCGGGAAGACGGCCTTGGGCGCGTCGATTGCGCAAGCCTCTCAATTCCCTTTCATCAAACTGGTGTCGCCAGACAACATGGTAGGGTTCGGTGAGAACCAGAAGGTGACAGCGATACAGAAGGTCTTCGCAGACAGTTATAAAAGTCCGTTGAGCGTTATTGTTGTTGACAATCTCGAACGTCTACTCGGTGCGTTTATGTTCCGTTTTGGTTGCCGTAATTCATGCCTGACGACCTGGATCAGACTGGACACCGATAGGCCCTCGATTCTCTAACGCGGTTCTACAAGCATTACTCGTTCTTTTGGCTCGCAGACCCCCAAAGGTATGGTTCATCGATAATAACGGTTCTGAGCGAGGGCTTACGCCATTCCAACTTCTTAGGGTCGTCGCCTCCTTGTAATAGCAACGACGTCATTACGACCAGTCCTGACAGAACTTGGCCTTTCAGATACATTTGATTCTGAGTTGCGAGTGCCGCCAATTTCGAATCTCGAGTCATTGGAGTGTGTTTTGCGTGAAGTCGATCTGTTTAACTCGGATGGGGAGATGAGGGAAGCCATCCATATGCTCGAGGATGCTGGATTTGCTTTGACGGCCAAAGACGAGGCATCGTCACGGCACCACATCGGGATTAAGAAGCTACTAAGTGTGATTGAGATGGCAAGGCAGGAGCCTGATAATGTAGTATCACGTTTAACTGGGGGACTCATGGGCTTGGGTATGTAGGAGAATATAAGATAGCAAGTAGGTGGGAATGTAATATTAGACTACTAGATTTCCTATTTGGGAATTGTCCTGCGCTAAAGTTCTCGAAGGCTCCTCTTGTTGAACTCCACCGCCATCATCGTCCTTTGCCGTTGTCGCAATGTCCACCGAAATTATTGAAGATCCTCCTCACCTCGCCCCCCTGCCGCGATCTGCATCGAACCCCAAGCCCAAAGGTATTCTGAAGAATGCGCCGCCGCAACCGGGAGCGAAGGAGCAGTAAGTGTATGCATTTAGGAGATGTCAGGTCGATATATAACGTGGCGCCTCTTTCTGCAGCAGCCTACAATGGGACGAAGCCAACATTGCCCTGACAGAGATACAGAAAGATAGTCTCATGAAGATAACGGAACCGAAGACCCCATATGTTCGATACAATGCGGAGACCGACGAGATTGAAGGAGGTATGTGTGCAGTATCTACTTGTTGTCGATTCTAATGCTGTACGAAGACATCCCTGATCTTGACCTGAATGGCCGATACATGTCAGCGTCGCCCGCCCGTTCGGTGTCACCAACCGGCGCCGACGTCTCTGGGCCCTCTTCGCGTAGAACGTCGTTCTCTAGCACTGGCAGGCCTTCATCTGGACGATCGGCAAGTACCGCTTCGAGCCGCAGCACGAGCTTCAATCTGTCCGACGAAGCGCGGTCTGGAATTCGTGAAGATGGACGCGGAAGAGATCCGGGAAGCGAGGTTGAGCTAGACGAAGAAATGGACGAAGAGAGTGGGTTTTTTCCTTTCTTGTTGTCGTGCTCTTGACTGAGGATTTGCTTTCTAGCTGCTGCGAAGCATGCAGCGTTTGTGCGTGCCAGGGGACGGCATTATTCGAATGAAGCTGAAGCTATGAAGGTAAGGTTTCACTTTTGATGACCGAAGTCTTTCTAGGTTTACTTACCGTCTTTTGCAGCGCGCCGCGAAGCTCATGGCTGAGGAAGACGACGATAATGTTGAAGGCGATGACGACGCGTCTGTGTCGGAAGACCACTCAGTTCCTCCTGTCCCCCTACTGTCGTCCAAGCTTAACGGAATAGATCACTAATCAGTTAGCATTGGAACTACTAATCTGACCTCCCGGACATCTAATTTGTAAATATACAGCTGGTATCTTTTTGTACCCGAATTTCTACAATCGAAAATACCTATATGCGCTTTTTTATTTAACTTTACCTAGATACCGTTTTCGATTTCGTGGGACCTGTTAAAAATTAAACAATCTTTGTTTTTTGAAGTAAATGAGTAACAGTAGATTTGTAAAACACACCCTTCTGACTTTTCAGGTTGTACAAGTCGTCCAAAGACAGCAGTACGATCAAAGGTTTGTGCAGCAGATCTGCAATGACCGGCCCTAACCGAGATCCGCGATGACAGACCGTGGATACCGCAATCTCAATAAATAACTCTGTCCTGCGTTTATAATCGAACGCGCTTAGAGATGACCCTACAGCTGACCTCGAGAATGTGCTGCACAAGGCATACTCCACCTATCCATTGATGCGCCTCAATGTGGAGAAACGGCTGAAAGGCACGTACTATATTCCGATTTGCTATCACTGGAATTAAGCTTACCCTCTCTAAGGAGAAAGATTGAAGAAATAAAATGGAATTAATTAAAAGAACAGTTAGAGACGACGCGACGGAAGATTCCTACACCACTTCCTACGTTGCCGTCCCCGCTTCAACCATGCATTGTTTACGCGTTATCCCCTGGAGTTCACGATATACTCGACGTATCATTGGACGAAGCTTCGTCCTCTCGTGTCTCTGAAGCCATCATAAACCGCATTTCCACCAGGTCACCCATATGGGAAGGTGGCAGCCGCACTGTCGTCCAAATCAGCGACGACGTGGTTATAAAAGTTGGCAAAGACCTTGAGCACGACGAGATTGGTTTTCTCAAATTTCTGGAAGAACAAGTTCCCGGTGTTCCATCCCCCAAGCTCTGGGACTAGCCACTGTTGGACCGACTTCATACATGTTTACGACTCGCATTCGCGGTACCACTTTCCAGCAATGCTGGCCGACACTCTCTGAGGAGGTGAAGCAGAATCTCCAGACGACCTTGGACCGCATTCTACAACTTTTGCGAAGCGTTGCAGTACTACACGGAGCTCCGCTTGGCTCGCCTTGTAGACTGCGTTTATGCAAGGATGTTAGGATGAGCACTCGAAATCGTTCGAGCTCTATATACAGCGAGGCTGACTTCAACAATTTCTTCCTCACCTCGCCATCCTCTCGCGCGTCGCAAAGATACAGGAACTGGCTGCGCTCCCTGATGAGGGACGGCCACCGCATTGTCCTCACGTATGGAGTAGTCACCGATGAGCCTGATGCAGTAACTACCGTCTGGAGATGGCAGGTTTTTATCCCGAACACTGGGAGCTTTGAAGGCAATGAATACACGAGCCATCACCGACCCAAGTGATTGGTGAGATCATCTGCCTGAGACTGTCCTTGGCTATGAGCTTGACATGGCGGTAGATCGTCTTCTTGAGCGAACTGGCATCTGGTAAGTATTTGCTTATCTCATTGTTTCTTACTGAATATGCTGTAGACAAGCAGCAACGTCGATGGCAATGACAATTTAAAATAATAATACAAATGCGGGAACCGAGATCAGTTGTTGTACTCGTCTTCCAAGATCTGTTTCGCCTCCTCATAGGCATAATCGTCCATCTCGCACCTCCTCACCGAGATGGAAACTTGATGGTATCAGCTGGGCACTTGCATCGCTGTGATAACACAAGTGGGAAAGTAGGTATGTTTAAATACATATATATATGGCCTATCTCTAACCTTGTACATCTCGCTGAACAGGATAAGCTCTCTCGCATGCTACGCTTTCTCCTTTGACCTCTCATGCGTTCTACGACAGATCATCGATCATCGATCATCCTCTACGCCCTGCACGGACGTTGTGGTAAGCTGGGGTCTATGCATCGGTGACTTCATACACTGATGAAACAAGCAGAATCATCCAGATGGTTCATGCGATTCTCTCTGTTGTCTAGTATACACCAATAGCTCACTCCATGGCCCACTGAGTCATTCATCTCCTTATCGCCGCGGTGAACAAGAAAAGCACATGATTCTCCAGGCTGGAGCAGGATCTCGTTCGCGAGGAAGTCGATCCCACCAATTCACAACGGTGCCGGTCCGAAGCTCACGTCACCGATATCGAGGACTCCTACTCGATCAAGGAGGTGCGGTACTGACTGCACAGTCCATGTCAAACGATGTTCCCTCGTA
The DNA here is from genome assembly GCA_022818075.1 of Armillaria altimontana. Lineage (NCBI taxonomy): Eukaryota > Fungi > Basidiomycota > Agaricomycetes > Agaricales > Physalacriaceae > Armillaria > Armillaria altimontana. Next base: position 690,430 of record JAIWYR010000016.1, read on the forward strand.
GAACTGGTGATGGAAGCGCGCGCAGCTCTTCTCGAAGAAGAGTTGCTAAATAACACGCATCGCTGCAGCCAAAGCCTAAGCGTCGAGTACTGAATATGAATGACCATGTGCACAAGTAAACCGCCTGCTCTGAGCATGTTGTGTTGTTTGTGCCGACGCGCCTCCTGCCCGATTGGGTAGGTGCCGGTTTCATCTTATTAGTCATCCCGTACAACCGCCTGCCGCGTCTGCTTGCCCCTTGAGGCCTTGAGCCGCTGACCGCGCATTCCCTTCCCTTCTCATATAGCGCTGTGATGGTTCCTTCGCCGAAGACGAGCTCTTCGAGCGAGCGGCAGCGTTCTAGCAGTGGTTCCACCTCCTCGATAGAGAACTCTCCTGTCGACGATAGCGATACGGATAAGCGACCAAAGAAGAGGGACAGGATTTCGGAGAGCTTGGCAGCCTCTACGCGTACGCCGTTCAATCAGTTCTTCACCGAACACCTAATGAACAAGCTTTCAGCGGATCTCCCGGAAGGTCTCACTGGTGCGGAGAAAGTTCGCTAGGTAACATTGTCGTATTGTCGGTCTTTCCAACTTTCTATCTGGTGTTACTGATTTTCCGCGACCTTAGCGGAGATTCGTACAGCAAGCCAGACTTAGAAGAGGAATCTGCAGTATGGGTGCGTGGATCAGTGTTCTATGCATGCTGCTTGTCTAACAAGGTTTAGGTCGACCACTTGCTTAAGGACACTTCCATTTGCGTACAAAACTTGGCCTTTCCTTCGGCCACCGTGGAAGATGACCTCCCGCGCCAATTATCGCGATTCTTCACGTGTTTTCCCAAGAAATCGCCGTCCAACTCCGACGTTCCCACCCTCGATCCGACCAAAACTATTTACGGTTCTACACCTCCCGACCGCTCCAATATGTTCAGGCTAACAGATTGGTGATTTTAGTATTGTATCGTGGCATCAACGACTGCGGCAGGACATCATCCGATGAGCTCGAGGCCATAGTCGAGGCGCTGTTGGGCACTGTTCACGATCTGTATATCAAGGCGGGCGCTCGGAACTTTGTGCTGGTGGAAGTCCCTCCGATTGACCGTTCGCCCGGCGGTACAAACCTAATCCTCATGTTCATCCCAGGTTCCTGATCTGTTGTGTAGCGCTTGACTCGCCGGACGAGATGCAGGACCGCGTCGAGACATGGAACGACCTTCTGCGCGCGCGCGCATCCGAGTTCGCAACGAGCAGCCCGCAGGCAACAGTGTTCGTTTTCTCCTCACACAAGGTGCTCACGGACGTGTTGGACGATCCCACGGCTTTGGTGAAAATGACCCAGATGACGAGGGAGGCGCTATCTGGGAGGACGATTTGCATCTGACACCAGCCGTCCATGCGATCCTGGCTGATCGTTTTCTCGCGTCGCTCAAGGCAGAGGATCAGTGATGATGTTACATTTTTTTGTCCTCGGACATATCAATCGTTCAATGAAAACCAATATTTAGACTCGAACCAGTCTCACCGCTAGTTGATGACAATCGATCAACTCGGCGCTCTAGTTGATCGACTGTCATCAACCGAAGTGGGGACTGGCTCGAGTCTAACCAATACCCAATACCTATATGGTTCATATAACACTTCGCCTGAGAGGATGATCAACAAACATTCGTCGAGTCTACATAGGACATACCCAACCAACCGCTGTAAGTACCCTGACAGTCGACAAACCTGCCTAGACGGCACGCTCATTATTGCAATATCACCGTCGATCTCTAGGGGCAGTTGCTTATGTGCAAACTGACGCGAACCCCACTCTGCGCCGTCTACTAGCATGAATTTCCCTGGATGAATGCCAATGTCCTCTCTGGTAAAGACCTAGCGGCGGGATAGAACTATCAATACCCTAGACAGAAACGTATAGGATTGATACATGGAACGGACTCTACCCGAAGGCAAGAACCGACGCTAGGACCATAGGACTTAAGAAACCGCGCCGCCAGAAGTGATTGTGCATATCTACCCGAACTTAGTAACCGCGTATGGTTATTCATAATTGCCTCGACATACCCATGGGTTGTCCACAGGTCTTGTGGGGTTCTTCACAGGGATTAATGGGGGTTTGTACGACTTTTACGTCCCTAGCATTCCCCCACACCCTGGTGGCATAACCTGCAAGGGTTCTGAGATCCTGCGACGCGAGTCAATGGGAAATATTTCGCACACAAGGTTGTGAATAGTACCCGATGACAGGCCGCTGAAGGGTCCGTTGGTGTGTGGTTAAATTACGCATAGTATCTGATGAGAAGGAAAGCGACAGGACTCTTCTGAGAGTACGTAGACGCCGGTAATAGGGAGGAGCTTGACGGCAACGACGGGACTGTAGAACAAGAAGAGGAAGCAATCGGCAATTTTTGGAATTAGAACTGAACGCTTGAACACACATTTGTAGGTCCTAAAGTATGGACGTTAGAGATGAAGGGCTTTGGACGATTGCCAATTTACGGTGTTATTGCTGTGATGCGCCGTAGCTTTCTTTCAAGGGTCTCAGTCTACATGGGTGGCCCTCCATGGATTGACGGCGCCCTATTGGCCCTGATACCTAAGCCACGCGTTGCTTTGGCTATGGAGTGGGATGGTGCGCTTCGTCGCCATGATTCTACAACGAATACAGAATGGGCGCCATTCCTACAAGCCCTGATATGAATCCATTCGCGGAAAAAGGTATTGCGACAACGTTCTGTTATATGCCAAGTCAGGGTGCAGAAGCGGAGTGAAACACAACCCTGCTCCTCAAGGCTGATAACTAGGTAATCTGGGCGTTGGCTGGTCTATGCTGTAATAAAAATTGGTGCGTTAGGCCAACTCGTTAAAATCACGCGGGCTAGTCATAAGGGTGTTAGGAGATCCGGGAACGATTTGTAGAAGCTACTTACGATCCTCGAAAGCCTGGACAGAGCCAGAACGTCTCGCTAAAGGTTGGTGACCTGAGCCTCCCATAGTTGTTCATGCCGCCGGACGGTTAGATTTCCCTTTACCCTGCGATCTGGACGGCTCTGTGATTCTAGACAAAGGAGATAGCGCGTATACTTAAAGATAGTCGCAGAGGTGCGTGTGCTGCATATGTCCGAGTCCGAATTGGTCAAAGAACAGTATCGGCGCTTCGGATAGGGTGTCAGTGAAACAAATATATTCGCTAAAAAAGTATCTCCACAGTGTTCGAAAGATCTGATCATTGAACCGGTCCATTAGTTGAGCCAGATAGCCAGAGATCCTTGCCAGCTTACGGGATGAATGAATCACGGATAGATGCCGGCGCGGAGGTTTCCTGGGGCGCGCCGTCCAGAACGGGTATCTGTGCTCCACAAAGTCTGTTATTGACATAAAGCCGATACATGTGTATAGCGTCCGAAAGCAACTGAGAGCACTTTGGTCGGCCATCAGTCCAGGCGGCCACAAGCTGTGATAATTTGCATTCAGCGAATGAGGAATGTTCAAATTTGCGGCGAAGTTTAAGCGCTACTGAAGTATTTCGAAGCACGTAAAGTACTCGCGCCAAAGGATGTTCCTAGTGAAGAGGCAAAAGCGCATAGAGCTGGCAATTGTAAATTTCTGTGACCAGAATGGAGGCCGGTGAATCCGTACGCAATAGAGGGAAACAAGATGAATAGCCAAAGATCGGTAAGGTATTCCAGCAGGAGAACAGGTAGTATAGCGATATAGCTGTGCTATATTGAGTATATCAGCCTGAGACCGCACCGAAAGAGAAAGCTCTTACGTGTCAAAGATGAACTAAGAAACGAGCCAAAAAGGAACTGTACAGAAGTTAACAAGTTAACATTAAAAGTTGATGAATTCGACACTGAACGACAGTTTCGAGGAAAACATCACAGAGAACACAAACGAATACGCTCAGGCTAGGAGAGCCTAGAATAGTGATGGTCAGACAGTGGTCGGATATCAACAACGTGTTGGAGAAGGTTAACACCACAGTAAATTAAACCCAGCTGTGTCAGGGCTATACATCGCGGAAAAATGTGGATATATTGGGATTTCATCGTGAGTAAGCCTCAGTAAGACGGGGTCATTTTGGGTAGTGAAAGATGGGTCGCGGGTAGACACGGTCACTCGAAGAAGGGAGGGAAAGGTTCCATTGAAACTCCGACTGAGAACAACTGTGCCTGACAGATCGCTACACCGTAGCATTCACCTTAGTAATTGTTGGGAAAGACCAGGATTGCTGTCATAAAACAGATTCGTATTCTATTTTACGACCTGCGACGAGACATACAACGATGCAATGGTAGGCAACTGTTGAATTGCTCTTGAGCCTTGACGCTTGAATCAGGTGGACTTCGGACTTACTTCCTACCAGGGTCAAAACGAGTCGCGCTTCCACTGGAGTGATACAGTCCAATTGTATCAACCTCGACCTCCAAGTTCAGTATTCAATCCCGATTCTCGAACACTACGCCACCAGATGGAAGGAATGCATGGGTTGTTCCCTCGAAGATGGGCTAGACTCCAAACTACAACACTAGCGAATCGGAATGCGTTGCGCGAATGGCGTAGTTACACTTTCCTCCGATGTATTGACGCATTGTGCGTGAACAATGTCCTTTTCTGTTGCGCCGCGGCATTGATGAGCTTTTCGCCCCATCTGACTATCTGCCGTGAGCCCCTCTCAGTCCTTCTTTCCATGTAGGTGCGATCGACAACGGCATGGATACTCCAACATCTTCAACAAGGAGGGGTAAACTTTCGTCACGATGGACCGGATCCCAGATCAATGTCAGGTGGACAGGTAGCCGATTGGATGATACGACTTTGGTAATCATCGTCGACGGTCGAGAGCATTGGGTAGGCTCTTCTCCAATGGCATGAGCGCAAAATTATTGTTCGAGGCTTGACTGGCCCTCCGATCTCATTGGTGGGTCCTGAGCATGCATATTACTGGTCGCCATAATTACGCTTCTATCACGGACACCGCGCGTAACCTGAAGAATTCGCGTCTTACCCTAGAAAGCTTCCTGCGTCCACGATGATAAGGGGTTTGTGTACCTACGACCATGGTGACTGGGTCGTGTCTAGGTTGTCCATGAAGGACGCCCAAAAGTCAGGATCCATAAAGATGTTGGGATTGTTTGACAGATTGGCGCTACTCCACTCCGCGGGGGACGGAAAGGCACTCGTTTCGAAGCTGGCGGTAGGTTCGGACGGCGTGGTATTTGAGGGATCTGTGCGATCTCGGGGGTTCGGGTCCGATGACTGCCTCCTCTGTTCCCACAAACCTACTAATGTTGCTATAATATGCGCATACTTCGTAAGTATATGCTCAGGTCCCAATGCCAGCCGCGATAGCAGTTCCACCGTCATAGAAATTAACCTATCGCACGCCACTCCCAGCGGGGCGCAATTCAGCTGATGTATTGAGAAGTTGGCCACTATAAGCCAAGTCGCCGCGAACGAGATGGTAGTGAATATGCCGTCGGGAACGGTAACCAGAAGGTTGGCGTCCACTGAGTGCAATATCGTGAGAACGGATTGCGCTGATTTGATGCTGTCCCGTCCTAGGCACATCGCGATGGAAGTGCCGTGGGACTGGGCTCGTAACCAGGACTGGCCGGCAGTGGCGTTAGAGCCTGAGATAACCGTGCGCATCTCCCTGAGTGCGTGATGTGTGACGAGTAAGCGAGATCCGTAGTACTGCAGCAGAAGCATGTGGAATGCAAACGGGTCATGCTGGGACACGACTGGGATTGGCGGGGTCAATAATAATTTCGCCGGTTTCCATTCAAACTTACTGGGAAGAGGCGCCATAGGCGTGTACAGGCAATCCATGCGCGTCAGAACATCTTGGACTTCCACATAAAAGGATTCAATTTCGGCGCTGTTAGGACCCTTCAAGGTAATTTTGTTACCCTTTTCCGCAAGATCCATCAATTTTCCCTGGATATTGATTCTCAGGTCCATTTCTTGTTCAACTGACCCAACGGAGCCGGTACTCAGCGCTCTATAGTCGAACGCTGACCGCGAGGACAGGGAGTCACGTCCGGTGCCAAGGCACACCCTGTAAGAAAACAACCAATAAATAATTCCACATATGAACAAAAAAAATCCAGACGCATATGACTTACATCGATTCCGTAGACGAAAGGAGAATCCACTATAAACAGAATAGCTTCATCAGCAATGCATCAGAATACTCGGTGAAGAGCCTATTCCTACCAGGCGAGACCTCTGCATGGCTTCTTCATAAACCTGAGAACCTACGAGACCCTGTTCTTGGAGTCTGACCGCATGCGCGGAAGCTTCTTTCAGCCGGAAATTCATCCCCATACTAATAGCCGAAGCAACTAGCAATCGGCTATCTTGCGCGGGGCAATACAATGGGGACCATAAAGATAGAATGGTGAGTGCACCGATCGATTCCAATGACGGAATAGGGTGGAAGAGCTTCTCGAGGAAAATACTCTCGGTTAATCGATATAATCTAGGGGATACGGTGGCCTGGGTTATAGGATCCAGATGCCTCGAAGCAATTGTACAGCGGACCAAGTCAAGAATTCCGGTTTGTTCTGATGTACTTTGAAACTGGGACACCCAGCGCGTGTATCGTGTTTGGAAACTGACAAGAATTTGGACATAAACAAAGGTAATTCCTAATGGGGTGGAACGACGTACATTTGTAGCAGCCACGTTATCTGTGCGCTGGTTAAGATACTGGATAAAGATTCATCGCTGGATTGATTGCTTGATGAGCTGGAGCGAGCTTGGGCTGTCGTCAATTCTCTCTGGTTCGCTAGCTCTCTGATGGCTAGCATAGGCGCCGCAGTCCAGTCAAAGCACCCCGGGGCTGGTATAGGACCCATAAGACTTTGTGGACCAGGGAGAAGGTCTTCTATTCTCAGCTCTTGCGCAGTAGCCACAGGAGCGGGATATGGGGCCGCCCGAGATGCATCAGACATTGATGTAGGTGCTGCGGATGAATCCGAATCCAAAGTTGCTGAAAGGAGTATCGTAGACATCGACGCGTTGTTAATCTTTGATTTGACATGGATGATGTTCGATGTCTCGAACGAACACTCAACATTAAGGACCTTGCAACGATGACAGCGTAATTGACCACGGTGGCCAGAGATACTGCTAATATCGTCGGGAAGTTCGCAACGCGTTTTGTGTCGCCTGCAGGAAGCACAGGCTTGGCTGGCTTTACGCCGTTTCAGTTTTGGCGACGCGATGTTTGCAGCCGCACAAACTTCTTCACCGGTACGTTTCATTGGGTGAGCAGCAGAAGAGTCTAGGCTGGAAGATTACTCTATCAAAGCCCAGGACCTATAAACATGTCGGTCAGAACATTACAACCGTAGAGTCAACGTTACTCGCGTTCAAGTCGAAAACAGAATGATGGAGAAATAGGGGTTGACGAATCGGCACGCAGTGACGTAATTAACCGGGAATTATCCTTGGCAGCGGATTATTCCGAGCGGAGATGAATCTTGCCGAAATCTGAACGCTTTCCCAACTCGGCATGGAATTTCGAGGCATATCAGGTGGAGAAGCAGGCCATCATATAGTAGTAGTACAGATCTATGTGTGTTGGCAGGCACAAGTCTATTCTCTCGAGCAGTCATTGGCCCATGCCGCCCACTCGCAGGCCGCCGCCAGCGTTCCGTGATCGTACGTTTTCGTGATAGAAGCCTCGTCATCGCGGACCCTAGCCCCTAGAATTCTCGCAATTCCTACCCTTTGAACGTAACTGAAGAGCTTAAAATACTAGTGGGCTGTAGGGGGAAACAAAGCGGTTTCAATGCCGCTGTAATGGGCGGGAAGGAGAGCAACAACGTTTCGCGGCACAGTCATCGGGGCCCGAAAAGGTAATGGTTACGGTCTACCCAGGTCCGTGAATCATCCGACCTTTCTTTGTTGTCTCTCTTGACTTACTCAACCCGTCTCTCCTGACAAAGCTTTTTCTGTCCATCAATAATGGCCAGATATCCAGCAAGGTAGGCTCTTCTCTTTACCTCCATCTGCTGGTTCAGTTTCTCCCCCTCTGTCCCGCTCCCACGAGGCTGACCAGTTCGTTTTTCTTGTCATGTCTCGCTACTCTAGGTCTGCCTCCTTCGTGATTACCCTCTTCGGTATTATCACCAATTCGGCGCTAGCTATACAAGTATTGGCAGCCTCACGTTCAATCAAATGGGAGCCTGAATTCGAGTGGGAGACGTCGAATGATACTTGGAGGGTGGACGGTGTCAAGGTCGTGTGGGGGCTGCTGCTGTCATACTTTGTTTCAGCTGCCACAGTGTGTGCGATAGGCTTCGTCGGCGTGGTCAAGGTGCGCTGTCATCGTTCTCCTAAATTTGATGCCGAATTACTCATCGTCGCCCCTGCACGACACTACAGAGCAAGCCTTCCTTTGTCAGGTTCTACCGCGATTACTCTATCGCCGATTTTTCCTTCTGCACGATCGTTACAGTTCTCGGCGCCTATGGGGCTTTTCGTAGCACCACCCGTACGGGTGTGTGTGAGGAGTTGTCTCGCCAGCCCGAGTTAATGCGTGATCTCGGTGAAATGGGACTCAGCCTGGAGAACTGCGAACGGTGGTTCGAGCGGGCCGTCATGGCTTTTGTGGCATGCATGGTTATTGTGATTGTTGCCCGAGTAAGCAGATCGATGTTTCTCTTCCATCTTTTCATCCGTTCTAACACCGCTACCTGGTACCCCAGTTGCATTTCCTGTTGGCGGTGTCGAACTATTACTCACACGTCTCGAGACATGCGAGTCAGCGCAGTAGCGGTCTTCTGCCCACGTCAAGGGCTCACTCCCGTACAGACTCGCTTCAGCGGGTGCTACTTCTCCCGCGCTCAACTCCATCGCCGGATTCGGAGGGCGTCACCGTATATGCCCCAGTATCATTAAAGAACCTCACGCCAGAGCTCCGCCAATCAGCAACTGAAGCATGGGTACGGAGGACAGATTCGCATCGGCACACAAGGTCACAATCAAATACGGCCACGGGCAGAATAACTCTTCCCATTAAACCTAATGAAGGGTTGCTACCGCCGTATTACGACGATGTGAAGGCTTAAGCTTAGTATGGGCTTTCTTTTTGTCGAGTTGTCCATAAACGTATTTCACACATGTCGTTCATTTGCATGCCTAGCGTCATATTGTCCTTCTCTCTTCAAGTTACATTGCTATTTAGTTGTACAGTCTCGTCTATTTTCATGTTGTACAAGACACATTTTTCCGGCTCGAAATACAGTCATATTATATATTTGGTTGAAACGCGATCGAATACATGGCCGAAGCAAAACGATGTTCAAGTCGAATGACTATTGGCTCGGAAGTAGGGAGCGTTAATGCCGTAACTTGCGACGGCGGCAGTAGAGTCGAGAGCGCCACAACAACGAGATACGAGATAGTGTATGACGCCACAAGGAAAGCTGCGAGGAATAAAAAGAGATAATTTAAATGACAAGGGGTTAGTGCATAACATGACAGACATGATGATTGAACGGACTTGACGCCGATAAGTAATGACGAGGACTTTTATTCAAGAAAAAAATATGGAAGGTCGTTAGGGAGAATGCCGAGTGAGGGTCGTCGGAACGACAAGCGACACGCCAGCAAGTCCAGATGCGCCAACATGCACCGCCGAATATCGAATATTGGGGCAAGGGTAGGCAGAGGTCCAGACATATACTAAATGCAGCTCGGCGAGTCGGGATTGGCATATAGAAAGCCGAGTCGGGAAATAAGACCGACGAGGAATATCAGCCAATTAATCGCAGGTAATCGATGATTGGACAAGCTGGTGGGAAGTGAAGGAACCAATCTGGACGCAGGGTACTTGGAAGCAGAAGAAATTTTCCAGGACCGGGAATCTCGACTCTGACGGCAACGGGGCTTGCGTGTAGAGGAGGATCAAGGAAGTATTTGTAGTGGGCGTCAAATGAGTTCATTTTGTAGTGAGCCCAGACGTCCACGGTAAAACTAACTCTTAGTGGTTCATCAGTATAGAATTGTATCAGTGCACGGATCTGAATCTTGCAGTGCCTGTGATAGCTTGGCTATAAAGTCCGGGAGCTACACGGCAGACATGTGGAATTACCCCCTCTGGCTCCTACAGGATGCGAGGTATAGACGGGTATAGACTTGTAATCACTTGAAATACGAATCGTCAGAGGCAGGTACAGCCAGGTCCAAACAGGCCGAGATCCAGTCGAGACTCCCACCTTCCTAAACCGGCCATCACCTGGTTGCCGGCCAATTTTTCAACTTGCATTTTTCTACCATTTTCCTTTCCAAAACCTTACGGAGGCATATATCTTGTACATATCCAACATATATCTACCTTCTGTTCCCATTCCTCGTCCTCGTTGTCCTGTCGCTTTCACCGATAACTGGGTCAGTCGATGGCCCATTTACCCTTCCCCACATTCGAGTCCTAGTACTGATGACGACCTCGCCGCCTTTCTTTACAGGCACTCGACCCACCGCGACCAACCCAACTTAGCGGGCAATCCGCCACCGTCATTGCCAACAACGGCAGCCTAATTCCACTGGACGAGTACGGCCTCGACCTCCAAAAACTGCCATGGCGCGCCCGAGATCGCCCTCTGCAGACCAATCAGACACTGTATCCCTGTTGAAGCGCCTCAAGACCCAGCATCCCAACAATGGCACGGCAGCAGAGGATCCAATTGCTGCCTTTGCGACAGATGTCTTCGACCATGGCAATATATCGAGGCTCCACAACTCCTACCTAGAGAGCACCCCGTTTCACTATGCTATGGTCGAGAAGCTTTTCCAGGACGACCTGCTCAAGAATGTCAAGGACGAGTGTCTAAGCGAGCTCAGCTTCACAGAGAAGGAGACTGACATCTACAAGGTCCGTTTATTTCACTATATGCCCCGCTTCTGTTAACATTCCCGTTACCCTGCAGGTAAATCAGACAGGCGACCTTGCTTCGCTCAATTACCTCAGCGCCTCCCAAATATCCCTCCTGCCTAATCTCCTCAGGCTCCGCGATGCGCTCTACTCTTACGAATTTCGATCTTTCCTCCGAACCGTCACCGGTTGCGGACCTCTGTCTGGCAAGAAACAGGACATGTCCGTCAATTCGTACACGAAAGGCTGCCATCTCCTCAATCATGACGATGTCATCGGTAGCCGACGCGTTTCCTACATTCTCTACATGCCCCTTCCCAATTACCAACTCTGGCAAAAGGACTGGGGAGGCGCCCTTGAGCTCTATCCAGTCAAGGAATCCGCTGATGGTAACCTGGAACCCCGGCCTGTACCAGCGAAAATGATCCCACCAAGCTGGAATCAGTTCATCTTTTTCGAGGTCCAGCCCGGGCGCAGCTTCCATTCTGTCGAAGAGGTGGTTGTCGGCGGAGAAGGCGAGGATGGCAGGGAGCGCTTGAGCATCAGCGGCTGGTTCCATGCTGCCCAGGAGGGCGAGGAAGGCTACGATCCCGAACGGTTGACTGCTGAGGGCAAGAGCTCACGAGAGCAGCTGGTTAGTGCCCTCGTCTATGGTTCTGTACACTGCTGATGTTCCCCACAGGCCTCTACTTCTACCGTCTTTAGACCCTACTCAGACACACCGACATCCTCGCCGCTGCCTGACGGACTTCCTCAGCTAACGGACCAACCGTTATCCGAGGAACACATATCTTTCCTTAGTGAATATCTCAACCCCGTCTACCTACAGTCCCGCACCATGAAAGCCCTTGCCTCTCGTTTCGTCGAAGAGTCGTCGCTGGAGTTGCACTCTTTCCTTAAGAATGATCTCGCCGAGGCCCTCGAACCACGGCTACGGGATCTTGATGCGACGGACGGCCTTGGTCCCGAACGAATGGGCCGCGTCCCACCACACTCTTCTGGTATCAACCTCCCCGCGTCCTCGAACCCGACGACACATATGCCCCACGGGGCGACCAATGGCAAAGCACCGCTCATCGCCGAATCCAACAGCGCCTGGACCGTGAAAGGCCCGCCGCACAAGTGGCGGTACTGCACCCTTCTTCCACCTTCCCCCTCTGCTCCTGTTACGTCCGTCACTCCGCTCTCCGCTCATCCCTCACCATCGGAGATTCTACGGGTGCTTCAGGATGAGTTGTTCCCGTCCCAGGCTTTGCGAGCGTGGATGGCAAGCGTGACTAAACTTCTCCCGTTGAGACATAACGTCGAAGCGAGGCGGTTTAGGCCCGGGTTAGATTATACGCTCGCGACGAGCGAGGAAAATGAGGCTAGATTGGATGTGGTCCTTGGGCTGACGCCCGAGGCATTGGAGAATGAAGACGACGACATGAGAGGAAGGGTGGGGAAAGGGAGGGGAAAGGAGGTTCGTGGGTGGGCTGCCGGCCAGTGGGGAGCTTGGGAGGTAATAATTTTTTTCATTTCATTAATTTTCTCGCTAATGAATGCTCTATCATAGTGCTACATGGCTCCACATAATGAAGAGGACGACCCGGCCGTGTACCGTGCCGGTACGTACAAAAAGTCGGCTGTTCTTAATGGGACCGCCTGGACGGTAGACACAACAAGCGGCAATGGCAATGGGAACGGGAACGGGTCGGCCAACGGTAACTCGGCCGCAGCAGCCACCGGCAACGGAGGACACAGCCCTGCAGGCGGTAGTCCGAATGGGAAGCATAGTAGCCCCGATCCGATGCCAATGGATGCCGACGAGACTGGGCCTCCGGAGGACGAAGAGGACGATGACGAGGAAGATAGCACACTACTGACCGTGCAGCCCGGATTTAACCGCCTGCTACTGGTTTTGAGGGACGAACGTGTAATGCGGTTCGTCAAGTATGTGTCGGCTGCTGCGGATGGCTCACGATGGGATGTTTGTGGCGAGTACGAAGTTGGGGTTGTTCAGGAGGAGGTGGAGATGGAGGAAGCTCAATGACTGACTGATTTTTTCCCTTACTTTCTTCGTCGGTTATATACTATTATATGTGTATTCCAGCTGCTCAGTCTATCTTTTAGGTTTCCACAGTCCATCTAGTTTTCTATGCTTGCATTATTTTATATCACTCCTCTCTGCAGACACGCTCTTTGTTGTTGTTTTTCCCATCTCACACAGTTCGTAATCTTGAGGGTCTCCGCCCGCCGTCTGATTAGAAACGACGAATGAAATGATAGTGATCATTTGTGATATGGAATGATTCCATTCATCAGACCAAGAAAATGACAATTTCGTTTCTGCTTTTTGTTGCTCAGACACTACTAAGAACGTCTAGTGATCCGCCCTTGGATAAGCGCTGTGCACTACTTCATATGGACATTGCGGGATCGACCGACGGCGGGACAAAGTTCCAAGATCTCTAGTCATGTGAACGAACACACTGTGCGAAATCATTCGTAGTTGTTGGTAGTTGGGATGAAAAGAGTCTGGGCCAGATTCAGATTAACGGGGATCTCCATAACTCCTCCGAGCCCTAATTCATTGCTGGCTCGTCTTATCCCCAGATCTTGACATTCCGTGTTGGGCGGGTCGCTTGGCAAGTTCTCTCCATCAACAGCCGGCACGAGTGCTCGAAAAATTATGCTTTCCGCTTTCTGCATACCTGCTGGCTGAAAGGTGCTGCCACGTTGAATTAGCTTTGATTTAGAAGGCCAAGGGGAAGGATCGGTCTTCGTTGAAGCCTAGAGCATGAGTTGCTAAGAGAAGCTCGAACGCTGAAGTACCCTTTGCGGTGTTACAAATTCGAGAAGTCCTAAGGCGAGGCAGGGGGTTCATTTCTCCGGGTACAAAGCTCATAATTGGTAGACAACAATGCTACATATGTTTGGGGCGGATCAAGAAGGAGATGGGGCTGTAGTTCGTGTCCCTGGTTTTTGAGCTAGGCTTACTGTTTTGCTATTTATGGTCTCGGCGATCAGGATTAGTGAGTGGGAAGTATACCTATACGGGGCAGAGCTGGACAGAATGATGCGCGCACCGGCCCTTCCTTGACTTGTAAGTACTTAGCAGGCGAACTTGAATCCAGGCCTATCTCGTGAGTCAGAAAGGAGACAGCTGCTGTTCTCCTTGGGATTGAAGAACAGGAAGTACCTATACGGGGTAGCCTATAGCAAGCCGGTGAGTACAGTCTTCTTAGACCCGGATGTTCTAGCCGTTTGGTGTTTTTTTTTTTCTGTGAAAGAATCCAGGCCGCTTAGGAAAGAGGAGCGACGTTCTTTTTTAATAAAGACTGTAGTGGATAAACGCACATCAGTTTTGTCATTTCCAAAACGATCTACTGCGAGCACGGCAAGGCGGGATCTAGGACTCGGAAGCTGCCAAATCATTCCGTGTTATTTTTGCAATCATAAACAATACAACTATGGCGCACCGTGCTCATGAAACTTGCTTGAAAGTAGTAACAAGAATAATACCAATTCTCAATTTTCGTAATGGCGAAAGTTTAGTTCAGGCGCTTGATCCTATACCCGTGCCGTGTTTCGTCACTAATCCACCACTCTCAGACTGTATGCTGAACCCCAAATTTCGCGTTTTCTTTCCGCCAATGCAAGACGTCCACCTTTACGTCCCCTCCTGACCGTCCTTACTCGGTGACATCGGACGCGATGTCATCAGTTTCAAGCATGTGTCACAAACGGACGGTGCATGGCGATCCGGCGAAGGGGATGGATCATGAATAGTACACGGTCCAGAGGAGCGAGAACAAAGCGCGTATAGAGGTAAGTTTCGATGTCCCCATCAGCCCAACGAAAGTTTACGCCTCACCTTTCGCTTCGGTTAAACGGTGGCATATAGACAAGAGGTAGTGGCGGACGCGGCGGCTTTCACAAAATTGTGGCATTGACAATCTTCGGTAGGCGGAAAGCATGTGCATCATTTTTAACAAGCTTTGTCAAGTAGTTAGTTTTCATTGCTATTCGAACGAAATGTCACGAGCAGAGGGTAGAGACTGAGGGTCGAACACAAAATGAAACCGAAGTCACGAAAAGCTTGGAGACATTGCTTTCCAGCATCGGAAGGGGGTTTTTAGGAATTGATAAAAGGACTTCAACTGAGGCGAGAAAGAACAGTTATCATCACTGAACCTTCT
The DNA here is from genome assembly GCA_022818075.1 of Armillaria altimontana. Classification (NCBI taxonomy): domain Eukaryota; kingdom Fungi; phylum Basidiomycota; class Agaricomycetes; order Agaricales; family Physalacriaceae; genus Armillaria; species Armillaria altimontana. Next base: position 705,488 of record JAIWYR010000016.1, read on the forward strand.
CAGATGAACTCTGCGAAGTGTCTGCGCGGTGGTTCTCCCTTGACACGTTAATTGCGGTGATATCAGGACTCCAGATGTCTGCCTTGCAATGACTCACGATGAAACTCACCCTCGCTATGGGGATACTCCAACCGACGGAGAAGTTCGCTCATAATGATGGTGATGTCTTCATCTCGGAATGTGACCGATTTCATCTAGAAAAAGTGAACAAATGGTCACCAGAGGAAGCTGATAAACAGAACCGCGTACCAAGTCTGATCATGATCCTCCAGAACAGTATCTGACGGACTATTGATCAACACGAGGGATACATCCACAAACGCCTTCTGAGTACCACACTTAGATTTCAAGAAAGCCGCTTCCTCCGATATCCTTGCCAACGGGTTCCCTTAACTGGCGTTGAGGGTGTGTTCCACGAAGTAGATAGAGCGAGAGAGGAATATACACTCTTCATGACAATCCGGGGATTGTATCTTTTCAGATGGGATCCATTGGTATCCAGGAAACACTGCCAAGACGAATCAGCAAGTTGAGCGAGTGCATCCCCCTCTGGTGGCCTGCGGCTCGAGTTGGGGGAGCATTTGGATTCTGCACTTTCGAGATCAAGTGTCTTGATTGCTCCTATCATCTGGGTACATTCGTCGTAGCTAGATACGAAGATTGGTTAGAACACGGTCAATAGGAGTCCACTGAAGACCGCACCCTTTGTGGACTTCTCCAAAGGATCCCTTTCAAAACGGAACGAACGTTCTCAACGCAGCAGGAAAAAATCTAGCTGCGCGCCTGTCCTGTCCTACTTAACATCTATATCCTAGTGGTAAAGCACCATAGCGAATCGCAGGATTGAGATTCAGAGTCATCGCACGAATTCCGAAGAGGAATCCAAGTCAACATGCCAACGTGTCTAGGTAAACACGGTCTATCGCTGTAAATGTTCGTGTATTGGTGGAAGTTATAGCGTTAAAGGTCAGACTAGCGACCGAGAGCTCGATTATCTGATCCTAAACGAAGGTAATGGTGCTATAAGTACAAAACGGAGAAAGAAACCCATGTAAACCCGATCGGGAAATGCCGCTCGGTTCTGCACACGTACGTTGACTTCAAATTTGCTTCAAATGATTTTAAGAGGCTTACTGATGTCTGTGAAGCTTGAACAATATTGGAGAACTAATATTTCCCGCTAGGTCAGCTGGCTTGAACTGAGTTAGATCGTGAAGAACATTAATGGTAACAATCTTTTCGGACGATCATCAATCATTCAAGTGTCCTCGCGTGAGTGTTCTTGGTGGTTACAGCTATTATTCGCACTGCCTTTCCGTCTTAGTTATCATTGAGGAGATGAAACACTTTCCTTCCAAGACGACCAACAGGTTGAGTGTGAAAGTCGGTATGATGCAAATTGCGAGCACTGTCTATAAGAACGATGACTCATTTCGCCCTTCCCTTTTGTTGGATGTCCCTTGACCTACGATGATCACTCGGCCTATGCATCCCAAAGCGCAACGCTTGGTGTCCAAACTGCGTCAACGTATCTACTAACCGTAGAAAGCGGTAAGAGTTTTCAACACAGTGACTGCCACCAACATCTTGAATATTCCCTCCACAGTATATTCGCTGACACTGAATGTTCGAGCACACGAAAATGTCGGTCGTGTCAACCTCCACGACTCATCTGGCATCGACAGATAGCTTTATTTCGCTACCTTCTACCACGTCAGTTACCGACGCTGTTACTTCTACTATCGTTTCATCCTCAGTTTTTGAGTCTGCGGGTTCAAGCTCGTCGCAGGCGACATCCTCTTCCTCTGACGCCACTCTGACATCACTCTCTATCACAGCAGCTCCCCTTAACTCTGATGTGTCTTCTAGTGCAAGTCCGTTTACATCACCATCTGCCTCCTCCTCATATAAACCTTCGGCCGACATCATCACCTCACCATCCTTGCACACAAACATTACGTCTTCGCAGATCACGGTTACTTCAGATGCCAACACATCTCCATTCATTGAAACTACAGTGCAAACATCATTCTCTACTTCCGAGAGTATTGACTCCTCGCAAATCGAAGTGTCATCTGGTTTAACTACCTCCGATACGCCTTCAGGTACAAGTCCTCCCACGTCGTCTCATACTACGTTTGTTTCAGAGACGACACCAACTTCTACCCGCGTCTTCACGAGCCCTCGCAGTGGAGCCACGTCGCATACTGTCTCTTCGGATTCTTCGAGCATAAATCAGATATCTAGAATAACAGTCACTCCTTCAACCACATTCGATCCTTTCCCTCACATTCATAGTTATACTATTCAGGAGACAGGCGAAGATACAACTCCCACTATCAACTCGCCATATACAGATCTAATTCCCAGTACTTCCGGTCAGGTGAAACACAACAGCGTTTCCTCCAATACTGGAGCAAGTACACAATCTCCAATATCAGGCGCAGCAATGGACACTAACTCTGGGTCTTCTCGGTCAACTCAAGGGACGCCAATACAAGGGACGTATCAGCCCTCCGACGTTATTACTTCCCCACCTACCATGAACACCCCGTCGCACTCTCAAACAAAGCATACCAATGTCGGACTCACCAGTCTTTCACCAGTTCCCGTCGATTCAGTTACCTCAGCTTGCCAGAATAGTAGTCTTACTGCGTTGGAATCAGAATTATCAACATCTACACCTTTGTGCGTCCCTCTCTTTATCCATTGTGTCAAATAGCTAAATACGGCCAAACAGCGTAAGGTTACGCAATACCGTGCAGGACGGTAGTTATACTATTTATACGACTACTTTCACATCGTTGAAGACCCTCTTCACGATAACGACTATAACTGCCTCACCGACTCCTACAACTGTGACAACATCCATACCATACTTGACCGAAACAGAAGTCATTACCACTACATTCGTGGCCTATGATACAGCGGACGCTGTTACAGCTACTATCGTGGTCCCTGCCTCCAAAGCGGGTGGCGTTCGGTATGTCTTTTCAAACACTGTGATTTATGTATCTCACTTTGGTCTCTCCAAGACTTTCGAAAGCCCAGATTGGCGGCATAACTGCGGGAGCCGTAGGCTTTTTCGCTGTCCTAGCAGCCATCCTTATCTACCTCATCCTGCGAAAACGCCGGAGGAACTTTGCCCCCGTCCCTCCAAATAAAATACCTTGTTCTGAGTCTGATGCCGAAATGGGCGAAGATGATGGCCACGATTTCCGGCAGTCTATAGGTCAGGTTCCGGCCAGCACTTCTGGCAGCGACTTCGTTGTTCTCCCTCCCTCAGGACCGCTCCGCCACAATACTCCGAGAGTTTCCAGCTCACCTTCCATGATCAGCTACCAGCATCCATCACGTACGGAGACTATTGACTCGACGAATGATTTGACGACTGTGTATGCGCAGACTTCCTCTGTTGATAATACCAATCACTCCGATGAGGGACATAGCACAGAGCCATCATCATATCTCACCGCGCAGAGTGTAACTACTGAATCCCTTGCATCTGAGTCGCCTGACTCGCCAGTGAATCCCCTTTCGAGGAGAATGTCCCAGTCTTCTCGAATGGCATATGAAAAAGAGATCGAGCGGTTACGACAAGAGGTTTTTTCCCAGGTAGATCGTATCAGGTACATGGATGAGCAGATGGAGCTCATGCACACTAGATCCCCACCACCCTCTTACCGCTCCTCGCGTAGGAGTGCCATTTTAACACAGACTTCTCGTTCTTCCCTATCACTGCCGCCACCATTACCTTTGCGCGAGATTAGCCACTGATGCAGTCTCGTTGGATAGGAAGTTATTATTCTATTGCGAGCGAGTAAAATTTGCGACCATGTAGAACCTTGGTTTTATAGTGCACCAAACAGCTTTACGGTCCTCGATAACTTTTTTCGTGACATCCTCGCTGTTTCACTCCAGAGTCATATTCTTATTGAAACTATGGTGCATGATAGGGAAATTCGGAAGTTTTGCAAGCACTTATACGAGAAGCTATCGTCTCACGATGCAATTCACTCTCGCTATCACACTCGCTACTATGGAGATACTTCAACCCACGGAGAAGTTTGTACACACAATGATGGCAATATCGGAACAAGATTGTCGCCAGAGGAAGGTGATGAACAGAACTGTGTATCAAGTCTTAACACGAGCCTCCAGAATAGTACCTAGAGGCCTTACATTATTATGTAGAACGTTCAACGGATGGGAGAACTAGCTTCCAATCGGACAACGGTAGATTTTACCACTGACGTCCTGTTATTTTCTCTTGGGATCACTGGCTCAATTAACGCAGAACGAGGAATGATGGCAACTATCATCTCGGACGTCCAACTGTTTGTTGCCAATCATGTATTCCCTTGTAAGTACCTCCGTTAGTTACACCTATAGATTAAAATCCACAGCCTTACCAACTTAGTTCTCATTGAGAAGGGGCGGGATGCTATCGCTTTTTTGACGCAACTTTGACGATCAACAACGGGTTGAATGTCAGACTCTTGTGACACGATCAACTTGCGAGTAATGCCTATAAGAATGAAGATTCCAACCCATATCGCTCTCCTTCCGTTCTTTAGACATTTCTTTGGGTTTGCCCTCCAGTCCACTCTCCTAGCACTTGGTTGTAAGTTTGTGTAATTGTAACTGAACAGATGCTCACGCGAGTTTGACAGTTCAAAGCGCAACGTTGACATCCAAACTGCGTGTACAAATCCAACTGGTTCATGGGATTAGAGGGAGCCAATTATTTTCATCATAAGAGCGTCTTCGCAATAGCTGAAGAGTGCGCCGCAGAGGAAGTAAGATTATACTCATAATCATCGTCAAGTTACATGATCCTTATTTTTTTCCAGGCAGTTGATGAGGTTCGCTACTGGTGTCATCATCTAGCGGAAGAAGTACTGATTTCAACCCGCAATCTCAGAAGTTTGACGCCGGGTCGTGAAACAAATACGGATAACAGCCTCTTCCTCCAGTGCGACAGCCCCACCACCACGTCAGATATCTCATCCACAGAAGCCTCGCCGACTCCTAGACCCAGCAGTATCATGGTCAGTCAGACTTCTCCCACCGAACAATCGAGCACTTCAGAGATATCAATTATATCGATTCCCACGGCGTCTCTGGCATTGACAAACAGCTCATTTGCGTTACCTTCCACCACTTCAGCCACTACCCATGCCGCTACTTCTACTGTCATTTCATTCTCGGGTTTTGTGTCTGCGGGTTCAAGCTCGTCGCAGGCGACTCCATTCTCTTCCTCTGGCGCCGTCCTGGCACCAATATTTACAAGCTCAGCAACTTCCTTCATCTCAAACTTATCTTCTAGTGAGAGTGCGTCTACATCACCACTCTCCTCCTCTAGTGAGCTTTCGGCGACAGGTTTCGCAACCATCACCACACCGTCTTTGGATACAAGTACTTCGCTTGCGGAAATTTTGTCGTCGCCGGCGACTACAGTCGCTACCTCTTCATCCACTGAAACTGCACCTCAAGCCTCATTCTCTGATGTGTTGGCTCGGATTGAATCGTCGCAGAACGAGGCACCACCCGGTTCAGCTACGTCCAATAGTGTGTCGAGGACTTCATCAGTCGGGCCCACCATGACTGCTTCAGAGACTTCGCCAATTGCAACTACTACCCCCGTTTCCCCTGGGCCGGTCCCTAACAGCGGAGCCACGTCGCAGACAACATCTGACTCCCCAAGCATAAAGCAGTCTCAAATTCCAGGTGTAACGACGGACACCAACTCTGGGTCTTCTCAGCCACTGCAAGGGAGGCGTACACGAGAACCACCGCTGAGACGATCAGCTCAGCTTTCTGACGTTATCACTCTCCCCCAGGGATCAACAAAAGTGACAATTGTAACCACTTCCCCATCTTCTACTCCTTTTGGTAAAGGGAACAACGATGACGGGTCCTCCTCTGATCCCTCGCCGCAGGATTCAGGATCGCAAGCAGTTACTGATCTTTCAAATGCGACTCAAACTTTTGGTCAAGGGTATTCATCTACTCTTACTCCCACTTCCTCTAGTGAGGATAAATCTGGTGGCGGATCTGCGCCAGTGCATGGCCGTAGGTCTACCCCCGAATCGACTCTACTAGCCGATGCGACTCCCAATGGCCCAGGACCAACTGATCAACATGGTTCCGCGTCAACTGGAGTTACACATCTCCAAAATATCCAGTCACACTCTGAATCGGGATTATCCAAGGGCACTGACGGGCCTACCAGTCTAACTCAGACTCCCATTGACTCAACTACAGCCTCAGATCACCATGCTAGTAGTTCCGCTACAGCAGAATCGGATGTATCAACATTTATCCCTCTGTATGTTCTTTTCTTTGTCCATATTCATCAAAGACTAAGTAGCACTGAACAACGCTAGGCTAGTACACAATTCGGAGGACGTCGAATTAAGTACATATATGACTACTTTCACATCTTTGAAGACCTTCTTCGCGTTAACGACCATGACTACCTCGCCGACTCCTACAACCATGACAACATCCACGCCATACTTATTAACGGAGAACATTACGAGTGCTGTCGTAGTCTCAGTAACGACCACTGCAAGCACTGTTCGGTACGCCCTTTCATAACACCCCGTGCTACCCGTATATCTCACCTTCCATAAGACCTTCAAATGCCCAGATTGGCGGCATAGTTGCAGGAAGCCTAGGTCTTTTTGCTCTATTAGTAGCTATCCTCATCTACCTCATCCGGCGAAAGTACAGACGAATGTACTCTGTCCACAACGCTACTCGCTCCTTTGAGTCTGACCCCGAAGGGGGCCCGGCGACTACGTGTTTGCAGACTTGCTCTGTTGATATAACCAATCGCTCCGATGGTGAACATCACGCAGGGTCATCATCGTATCCCTCGACGCAGACCAGACTTGTACCAGAGTCGCCTAACCTGCTAGTGGATCCCCTCTCGAGGAGAATGACTCAGTCTTCTCGAATGGCATATGAAGAAGAGATCGCGCGGTTACGACAAGAGGTTTTGTCCCAGACAAATCGTGTGAGGTACATGGATGAGCAGATGGAGTTTATGCACATTGGATCCTCACCACCCTCTTACCGTTCACGTTCCTCACTTAGGAGTGCCATTTCACGGATTTCTGGTTCTTCGCTGCCACCATTACCTTCGCGCGAGATTAGCCACTGATGCAACCTCGTTGGACAGAAGTTATTATTTTATTGCGAGCGAGTAAAATTTGTTACCATTGGTTGGGATCTTGCGCCGGTACACACACCACACACCACACCATTGGGATACTATACCATGTTTGTTATTTCTTAACGTTATAAGTCATCGACGCCTGCAGACAAAAGCTTTGTCGGTCGTCTCATAGGACGAAGATTCTGGAGCCACTTGGTGAGCGCGTCCGCCGAAAGAGTGTCAAGAAACCGCAAAGGAAGGTATGTCAGCTTCAGAGAACTAATAGCCAACGAAAAATACTCTGAGGAATGGTTGGAAAGCCTCTTACGAAGAGAGTAAACATTGGAACGTATTGGCGACATACATGGTCGGGGATGTTCAACGCGGCATTAGCGAGCACGATGCACAAGACCCTTGCCAGAATAGTGACGGCGGCAGCTACAATCTAAAATGAATTAACTCTCAAACAACAGTAAAGTCGTTATCCACGCTCATCCCAGCCGATCCTCGAAGTCATCCCGTGAAAAGATGGTCCGTTTCTTAGTCTCCTTCACCCGATCGTCTTTGAGCATTCTGATTTCAAAGTCAGAGGTAGCGCCAGCGAAATATCAAAACAAGCCTACCTAGCATCCACCCTAGCATCGTCACCCTCTACACCGACGATAGCTTGTGGCGTCTTTGCCTCAATAACCTACTCCCAATCAGCCAGTCCGCAATCCATGAAATGCAAACGTACATAATGGTTATCACAATGCGGACAGAACTCGTCGCTCTCCTCGTAATTCGCCATGTCCTTACGGAAAGCCTTCTTGCATTTTTTGCATATGAACGCCATCTCGGTCGTCCGCACCAGTGGATGCGTCTCGGATTCGGCGTGGCACTCGGCACAGTCGAACCATTTCTTGCAGCAGGGCGCTCGGATGGAAACTTGAGCATTTAGAACGTGTTTGCTGACGACGAGATGTGTAAGACAGTAGGTGCGCACTGGACGAAGGGCACTGACCACATCGTAAGAAGATAGGAACGAAAGGATGGTGGTGGTCACCGGACAAAGCGTGACTGCAAGCAATGCTCAAGAGTCAAGATGATCTAGTGCGATTTGTTATTATTTACATGAACGCAAGTACGTAAATTATGCATATGGAGTGGGGTGCAAGAGACATGGTAGCATTGCAATGCATGCCTGCAAGATGGTACAAAGAACTGGCTATATGTTTACTCTTGGTAAGGGTAAGCTAGCTTGGGGGCATCCTTGCGCCGCCACAACTTCTTCCTATAGATGATGGGATGGTTTAGAAATTGTCCACGAAACAAGTGCACAGTACTGACTTTTTCTTAGTAGGGAGATGCTCAGCAAACACTTCGACACAATACTTGGCTTTAAATTCACGAATGAATCGAGGATCCCTGAGCAGCGTTAGAGTTGTGTATATCTAATCGTAAGAAGCGCACCAGAGTTCGCTAGCAATTCCCAGATCCTTGCAGCAGCGCATCAAGGCATTGCTCTTGCACGCTTCGGTAGCCGTGGGGACTCCATTGACGTCGAAATACTCCTGCTCGCCTCTAGCGATGGCGACAAGGCTGAATGTAAATGTTGAGAAAAACTTAATCCCCATAAGAAGACGCATGCACGCACCGTCCTTGGCACACAAGAGCGTATTCTCGGCTGACAATTTTCGCGCTGACATTAGTTTCAGAACGAGGTGCCAAACCCCATGCACCAGGACCGAACGCCCTATTCAGAATACGCCGGTATTTGATTTCAGGAAGGTAAATAAGGCCGTCTGTTCGAATAGGAATGAGCAGGCGCGCAACAAAAAACAAAAAACAAGTCACCTGGCTTGCATTCAATGTCGAGAGGATCCACGGGCGCAAGTAGGATATCAGCGGCCTCTTTTGGGAAAGCCTGCTGCGAAAGACCATAGTAACTCTTGGACCAATCAGTGTGGCCTTCCTTCTCGCCACCAAAGGGTACTGGACCATCGTTCGGCTGTGGGATCTCTGCCTCCCCGTCTTCACTCGCAGTCGCAAAACCAGCGAACCTGGGAGTTCGCAGAGCAGTCCTTGACAAGGCAAGCGACGGCCTGACACCCAGTCCTCGAAGTGAGCGTGACTGGTTAGCCAAAACGCTCCGGACGAGGCTGGCCATAGTGATACTGTTGAGACAGAATGTCTAATTTTGAAACCCAGGAAAATACGGGCTTCTGACCTTAACCCTATTGACGTCACGTGGTACAGACGCGAAACCCTGAATTAGAGAAGTCAACAAACAGACGTCCACAAAAGCAGCGCTTTCGAGACAAATTTCAACTTATCAAATCCGCACTCAACCTCCACATTCGACCTCATGAAATATGGATGATCAGTTAACAAACATACGAACCCTTATACAAGACTCTCTGGACGATGCAAGTGCTCCCTTTCTGCTCCAATGGCGACTTGCTGACTTGTGAGTTTGATAGATTTTGTCCCCTCGTACGGCTTCTCCGAGTAAAACGACGGCCCTGCAGCGCCTAGAGTGTCAATTGTCGATCTGTGTTCAGAAGGAATCAGAAATCCTCGACTTTTTCGTGGCTTTACAGCACACTTTTGAGTGTAATAGTGGGTATAGTGTTGGTCTGCTTCCTTATCGGCTGAACTGTATACAGTACCACTCCGGTTAATACCATGGATAGCAGAAGTTTCAACTAAACTTCAAAACCTCTTAAATAGGGGAGCACCTGAAGGTTCGGCATTTCTATCGTCTTAACAAGTTTGTTACTGATGACAAGAACAGATAGCGATAGCGTCCAAATATCACAACTCTTGGACCAACTCTCACTTTCCTTGTCTCTTATTCAAGGCATTGTCATGTTGCACCCCGCCAGCAAAACGTATCTTGGACGGAAATACCCCGTGGAGGTGTGTCGCCACTGAAGAGTTTGATGGCAATTAAATCTGACAGGCATTGAAAGACACTCATTGATCTACTCTTGACTTCGCGCCATGCGCCTTGTCCATCTGATCCAAACCCATCTGGCTCTCTTAAAACCCGAGAATCGCAGGCGCCACTGTCTTCCATTGTTATGGATGCTCTCCTTTGCATACTAGTCGACTCTTCTGCTGCTCTGCGCTCGTTTGAAGAGTGCAATGGAGTCCAAGCTATCGTCAAAATTCTCAAACGCGCTGGGACTCCTCGTGAAGTTAGGTATGTCATCTCCGCGTGGTCGCCGGCAAGCATTTGACAATTGAACATTAGAATGAAATGCTTGGAATTCTTGTACTTCTACCTGCTCGACGAGAGTCCTCCTGCAGAGAATGATGCTTTGAAGCATCCAAAATTAGTGCCGCTCATCACCACTGCTCCGGCGACACCTGTTGCTTCGACGTCCTTGCGACCGAAAAAACCTTATATTAACGTGACGCCAACGCGTCCAATATCGCGTTATGGCTCCTCCACTTACTCCTTCTCATCTGGCTCTGGGAGTGCGGTATCTACCTCTCCATCTGGGTTCACAGCGAGCTCTGGAAGCAAAACCCTCTCTGCGAGCTCCAGCACGTTCTCTTCAGGTCAAACGTCCCGGTCGACGTCGGCCAGCTCTGCTAAATCATTTTCATCAACGTCGTCTGTTGCCTCAGCCTCGACTGCCGCGTCTTCTGTACAGTCATCTCCAACAAAGACGACGGCGGACCCTTTGCCTATACCAAAGCCGCTGGCCAACGCCCCTTCGCCTGTGTTCAGGCCGCCGAAGTCTCTGCACATGTTGCAGCGGGACCTCGATTTCGTGCCTGAAAGCCCGCATAGGTCCACAGAGAGTTCTGTTGCAAACACGAGCCTCTTGCGACCTCAGCCCGGGAAAAGTGCGTCTCAATCAAGTACAAGATCCCGATTGGGATCAGCCTTTGTTCTTGACACGAGTCCCAAGACGATGGGGGTTGTAGAAAAGGTTCGAACGACCGAGGAAAAGAAGGAAATCCTTGGTACGATGCTGGGGAATGTCGATGCGTTGGTTGAAGGCGTTCGGAAAGCGGGGGTTTGGGGGCTAGGTTAGGTGTCGATTAGATATACGTACCGCATTTGAGATACCCCTTCATCCGGAATAATTCATGGACCAGGAAATCACTGAAGAGAAAAAAGTAAGAGCATTAACGTGATTATAAACACACTGTATGATTTTCCGCCATGCACCCAATCGCCACATCTGTTCTACTTTTTCCCCGTAGCAACTTTTGTAATCGCAGCATCCATGAGCCCTTTCTCCTCTTCCTCCGTCAGATGCCCAGCATTCACCCTCGCCAGTGATGTCGCGCGCGACTTGACTTCATCATCGAGGTCTTCGAACTCGTCTTGTTTCACAGCGTATATCGAATACGAGTATACCCCCACGGCGAATGCACCCAAGACAAACCCCGTCAGAGCGTTGGGTATACGAAAGGGTTCGCGCGCGCGTTTGAGCCCAGGGGACATGGCCTGTGTTCGAACCTTGAGGAACTGGAGATACAGGCTGAGAGAAGGAACGTACCCCAGCTTTGGGTCTGTATGATTTGGCGACTTTGCGCGGGTCAACGTATCGTTTTGACCAGCCTTCCATGGCTGAAGGTCGTGGCGGATAGGAATCAAAGAGACGGTTTGACAAATGGTAATGAAAGGTGATAAGACCAGAGAGTGGATCTGAATGTGACACAATATTGCTTGCACATGACTCCATAGCTAAGTGGTTATAGCATGAGATTGCAGTGGTCCCCATGTGGGTGGCTGCGCAACAATCTCGGGGTCGCGTGTTCGAGTCACGCTGGGGTCTTTTTTGCGACTAAAGGCTCGAGTCACGCGTCACGAGTCATAAGTTACAACTTTGAACTTGCAAGTGTCCTCACTGCTCAGTCCACTCTTCCTTTAACTTCTAGCCTTCAGATCCGCAGCGGGTATAAGCGCATACTCATTCCTCGAGACAGTAGGGACTTTCAGTAGTTTTAGCGGCCGGCTTCGAAGCAATTTGCTGTTCACGTGTGAATGTAGTTTGAATTCGATCAATTAAGGCGTTGGAACATGTCCTCAAACACCAAATATGACCTGGCCAGACCCTATACTCCGCCAATTTCAGTCCGTTCGACCTAATCCTGCTGAAAACGATTTTCATGGGCCCTACAACAAGCTCCTCAATTACCTTTTCCCAATTGACAGTCCCTACGCTGTAGTCCCGCAGTATTTGCAACCTGGCTCTCGGGACTCATCCGACCGGATAATGACGTTCGAAATCACGCTCGCGAACCAGCCTATGTTCATCTTGGCGCTGAAAAATCCGGAGGCTTTGAGATTTGTCTCATCGTGTGGTGAGGCTGACGACCAAATCAGGCGGCGCATCAGCGATTTATGTTGTAAGTCGTGTTGTTCCTTAAATTTTATTGAATACATATCATCAAACTATACAGCCTATTGTCCCATACCAAGGTTGCACGCAGTTAGTGCTGTCGAGACACGACTTTGCTTTTGTCAACGAGACCACAGACGAGGAGGCGGAGATCGATCCACTCGCTATTTCTCGCCATCCTGCAAGGGTGAACGACACCACGCCGGAGAAGAGGTGGGACTATGAAGTCCTCGATGCCGAGGGGGAGGGAAAGTTTCGTAGCATTGTTGAAGAGATAAAGGAGGAATGTGCAAAGCTGTTGTGAATATAGGGACTTTCAGATAACAAGTGAGTCGTTATGTCTGTCAGTTCCGTGTCCGGACACTGCATCTGTGGTTGCAGCAGGCCATAAGGCCCAAATCATTAATAAAGTCCTGACACGAGAGGTGTTGTTTTTATTAATAAAACCCTTTCATGTCCCAGGGCTCGCAAAGCGGCCATGCTCGGCGATGAACAGGCGGGTGTGAGCGGCTTCTAAAATAGGGTGCTTGTTCCCACCTCAATGCTGATTATATCCTGGACCGAACAAGAGATAAGATGGTTGTTTCTGATAGGTTCAGGAACCACGGGCCGATCCGAATATGGTAGCAGGTCGTTATTTGTGACGATGGAGGGGTCAGATAAAGAATCGGGACTGGGACAGTGCTATCGTATCAATCATAAAAATAAGGGAATAGATACTATGCCAGCTGCAGTCGGGGTTGTTGTTGCAGAAACACCTCCTTGGCCTGGTGGGGTCTGTAGTATGGGTGAGCTTGAAAGGACAGCAGGATTGGAGAATGAAATGAATGTACTTGCATTGTAACTTGTCTCGGTGTTGAGAGCTGGAGCTTAGAGACACTGGTACGAGGGTGTTGGACGACGACGTAAGGAACGGGTTACGTGCCTGACAACACAGCCACTGATCGAAGCTTTCAGGAGGCTGCACGGTGACGAAAACATATACTAAACTTGAATATTACTCTCAAGGTGTTTCTTCAAGACTCCGAAAATCATCGGCCTTCATCTCTACTCTTAAAAGGATACTGATTACATGATATATATCAATTTATAGCTGTGAATGCCGAGTTTCAGATCAAGAGCCGTAGATATGCAGCGAGAGTATTTAACAGTTACTTGAACAAAGTCTGCAGAGGTGCGAGGGGTTGGCGAAAAGGTATTTTTTGTACTGCATATAGCATTTTATCTTTGCTGAAGCAATTTTCCAAAGTAGCAATACACGGCCCTTAAAGCAATGTATGTCGTTGAACTATGGTTTACTGCACTTTCGAATGACTCTGCGAATGTTGAAATTCATCTGACCAATACTCATTGAAACACTTACAGAGGCCTCGGATCATCCGGAAATATATAGTATATCATATTATAGTCCGAAAATATATATTGGGGATTTTTTTAGACACTACTGGCACAAACGTGAAGGGATAGTAACCTAAAGACGAGTTCAGGTCAGACGAAAAGGTGGTAATCTGCCAATATTGGACGTATACATGCTCTATTTGATGCACAAAAATTCATGACATAATTTCAACATCTAATAAACCATAGAAAATAGTTTCCCTAGGATGTAGATGTCAGGAACGAGTGTAGGAGCGTCGTGGTCGCTGAGGAATAGGACTCGGAAATGTCGGACCGAATATCCGGACAGCGATCAAAGGCATTTTACGAGCTCGCTGTCTCGTGTGATGTCCACGCCATTTTCACTCTACCAATGTCTCTTCGATTCACAACTCTCCCTCTTGCCATCGTATTCAGTACACCCCAGCTTTATAAGGTGGTGGAAATATTATTAAATAGTGGTTCTGGCTATTTTCTCGATGCTGGCACCATCATCGTTGACATTTCTCCCCCTGCCAGAAAACACCCACTCTCGCTTGACGACTATCCCACTCAACACCGTTATTTCTATATCCCAACCCATTTCTGAGGGTGCTGGAGCAAACAATGCTGGCTATTTCCCCCCCAATGCCGCTGTCGCCGCTCTCCCATATTTCATGTTTCTTTTTTCTCAAAAAATTTCATCCTGATTTCCCATACACTACCCATGTTGTTGTATTAGCATTGCAGTATAGTATAGTATACATTCTTGAGCTATTTGAACCCGAGCCGATATCCAGCTAGTACAAAGAAAATCCCATTCACCCAAAAGCTGCCAAACATCGGCGCACCACAGCACACCGAATCAGCCCAAATGCGTACCAAAAGGAGCAACCCGTATTCGGAATGCTCAAGACACCGGTAACCGGACACCGCACTATCGCATGTCCTGGCAGAGCAGAGGGATTTATTGATAATCTCTGACCTGTCATTAGAGGTGTTTATTAATGAGACGGGCGTTATCCGTTGGGTTGCAGAGGATCAAATCGATCAATCGACCGGACCACCGCATCCTGGATCCACACCAGTACCCCTGCGGCCGGTGGAGGTAGTGCATCTTTTTGTCTGACTCACACCTTGATGTGTCCGACCATGGCTCTCCCTCAAGATATACTGGAAGAAATATTAAACCATCTTCGCTTCGATTTCCCCTCGCTCAAGGCCTGCTCATTGACCCATCCCTCCTTTCTTCTTCCGAGCAACAGGCTCCTTTTTGCGAAAATACGGGTCTGGGATTCTCGTGGACCTCCAACGGATATCTGCCTTGAGCTCCGAAAAGTCCTCGTTGCGTCAAAGCATATGGCAGCATCGATTCGTTCTCTCATATTGAACTTCGTTTGGTCTCCCAAAGAGAGCGGCACCGGCATCTTTCCTTCGCTACTGCAGCTCCTCCCTAATCTCCAAAGGCTCTCCATACACTTGGCACGGGGAAGCATTTCCATATTCAACGTTGACTCGTTTCCTTCGCCTCATTCGATATCTAGTGTTCGAACTCTTATCTTGAAAAAGATAAGGTTTGACACCACCTCTCAACTATATTCCCTGCTGGCCAGCTTTAATCACCTTGAGGACATCACTATGAATGCAGTTCGGATCGATGACACCAATGCCACAACTCATTTGGTTCCAAACCGTCAAAGTTGTTTCCCTTCCACATTAGAACTCAATCTGGATGGGCCCGTCATAGAAGTTCTGCTCTCCCCACAGTCCACAGTATCCATGGCGAACCTCCGCGTTCTCACCGTCTACACAGACTCCGACCAGGACGTTAAATCCACCTCGTCTATACTCTCCTCGGCCAGCTCCTCTCTGCAGGTTCTAACACTACTCCTCCCGATCACAGAATGTTGTGAATCTCGTAAGTTGCGTCTTCTTTTGGCTCATTCACTGATGGTATATCTCTTCATAGATCTCATAGATTTAGGGCCCCTGAGCCAACTTCGCAGCATCTGCACCAGCCTCTACTTTGATAGTGATTGGACTTCCATTGATAAGATTCCATCTCATTGGCCAGGGCCTTTTTCATGGGCGCACCCGTTCTTCAAGAGGCTCCCTTCGTCCGTGGAAGATATCGTTCTTGAGGTCGTTTTTTGCCCATACGACGCCTTCCTTTTGCCTCATTTTCGAGCAGATTGGCAAGAACTAGATCGTATTCTTGCTAACCATCCATGGAAAATTTCCGTAATACATGTTGATTATAGCCTCGGAGATCCTGGCGTTGAAAACTACTGTTACCATGAGTGGTCCGAAAGGCCCGGTGATCTCCAAGAACATTTTCAAATTTTCTTGCAGCATGAAGGCCTGCCCGAAATGAATAGGAATGGGTGCTTGCATTACGAAGTTAAGAAAAGCGCGTTGACTTCCTTGAATACTAATCTTGGACTGATGAATTTACATATACTAATAGGACCGATGACATCCTCTATTCGGTGAAGACACTTGTACTTTTCGAACTGGTGTATACTTCTTGCCACGACCGACTTAAGTAGGAGGTGCCATGTTGATATTATTTCAAAAAATAACGACGGTAACTTCACACTAGTCCTTAACTGAGGCCACCACATGGACTATGGAAATCCATTTAGACCAAACTCATTGGTAACTAGGACGTGTTTCCTCGTTGCTTGCTGCTCTCAAACCGCCACCTAACCTATACGAAGTTCGAACCATCTAGCACTCAGCTAAACTCTTCTATATGGTACAAATAAACACCTCTCATCCTCATCCATCATCCACATTCTCCATATACTAGGCTACAATCCACGGTCCGAAACTAAGCACTCGCCGATTTGCGGTTTGAGGCCGCTGCCTGATTACAATTGCTAGCCAGTATTCAAACGGCGGAGTTCGTTCAACGAGAGGCTGATGAGTCACGACCGACTTATCACTGAGGCGAACCATCTCAGCAATGAGCAAGGGGCCGGGTAAACTTGGAAGTCATTTGCAGGCTTTAGCTTGATGTCATTCAACGAATAGCAGTACATTTTGTAGCGAAACAACATAGTAGAACGGAACACAATTGCTGTGTTCAGAAGCTTCTGAAAGATCTATGTAACATGCTGCATCAGCTCCTTCTGGCGGTACGTTGTACATATTGGTCGATAGCCTCCTTGAGAACAGCAAGTAAAGCCTCTTTATTCTTTCCGGCAAGTGTGGGTAGTTTGCGTTGCTCCGGGGGAAGCAGATTTTCTATTCGTCGATGGAGTTCGAGCTGAATTTTCATCATTGGCATCGTCCATGTTTCTTCAGTTATGACATCCTTCTGCAGGATCAAAACGGTTGAATCATAGTCGATCTCGGCATCCTCGGCCCGCTGACGGAGTGTCTCCGCATGAACGGCGGCAGAGTCCTTGACGAGTTGGGTCCAATATCCCTGTGGCGATATGTTGTCCAAAACCGGACCAATTTTATTCCAATTGACTACGGCAATAGGTGTGGTGGTCTCACTCCATGCGGACGCTCTCAGCCGCTGAATCTCATGCAACGCTGGGTAGATGAAAAGTACGCCAATCGTATGATGTGCCGCAGATGTTGATGGCAAACACTTGTCAACATTGCCTTCGAGTGCATCGAGAGTCTCCAGGAACCGCTGATTCGCTTGAGGTAGCCCAGACGACGGTGTTCCCTGAGACAACAATCAATATGATAGAGGCCTTCAAAGGTGATCGTGATGGTAACTCACATTAGCGTTTTTTAAGACATTAGCTGGTATGACTGAACGAGCTGCATAGACGAGATCTTCTTTGGTAATTGTCCAGACAGCCCGTCGAACTTTTGTCTGTCCCAGAAACCACACCTTTTCACCATTTTCCAACTCCACCAGACAGACTAGGTCAGGTCCAGCGCTCGAAATTGGGTAACAGAATGCATGTGGTGGCCCCTTGAAACCGAGCCATCGCTGCAATTGTGTGGCACTCTCGACGTAGAACCCTACCTGAGGGTAATTCCTGGATTGGAAAGAATAAGGGGCGGTCTGGTAGATCTTTTTGATATGGTCATAATAACAAGGAGTGATAACCCTAGCCTTCTGGAAGATCCATTCCGGAATAGGCGTCGACTTCGGAAAGTAGAAGTCAAAAACGTCGCTGAGCGTGCGTCCGTCCCCAAGAGCCTGCATCAAGACATAAGAACAGAATCCTTCTGATGGATTGTGGTGTGGTGATGTTGTGAATGCTCCCTTCATAATATGTTTGTGTAGATAATCTTTTTCCGTGCGCTCCAGCCAAGCCATGATAGCGGTCAAGATAAGTGGCTCGTCCGTCTTCACATCCTCGCTGAACCCCGTAAATCGAGAGACGCCCAACTCGACTAACAAGGAATCTTTCGCTGAGAGCACGGGTAGAGGCTTTCCTGTCAGCACATAGTCTGCCAGATTCGGTTTGAGGACATCCTCAAATTGCTCTACAGATAGTCAGGACCCGGATCCAGGCAAGATAAAAAAGGCGTACTTGATTTGGCCAGACGCCCAACGTCGAGTACATTGATATCCTTCCAGATACCCGAATCAAGCAACGGCGGCTCCAGCTCGATAAGGTCATTCGCATCTCCCGGTTCGAAGTCGTCACCACAAAACGCCTTTATATACTGATTTAGCACCGTGTGTGGGCACTTAAATCCGGTTACTATCAAAAGTTCCACCAAGGTAGCAGTGAGGCGGAATCTAAGAGTCACGATGGTAAGAAAAAACGATGGGACATGGTAGGATCACCACATGCCTTCCCCTTGTCCACACAAAGACACGCCCCAAGAAATCTGAGAGTTTGTCACGTAACCCGGGTGGTGCGAACTTCTTGATATATCTGGCTTGTACATCAGCATTCTCAAAAGCGCCAATTTCCGAATGTCGATAGAAATCAGCGCCGAGCTTCAGCAAGCCCGATGCAAGGTGTTCCGCCACCACCTGGAAGTTAGTACCTGTCCCTGATAGGGACAGGAACCAGTTCTTATCGGCGAGGACGTCACGATAATGTTGCATAAGTGGCCTCATGAGAGATCGACGCAGAGTGGGTGAGGAACCTGACCGGAATGCATTAGGCGCTTCCAGAATGGGTCCTTGCACCTCGTCGATGATACAAGAGAATATGCGTGTACCTGATTCCGAATTACGGGGCGGGAATTGGTCATGAAGGAGGTTTCGGATACGGTTGAGACGCTCTGGTAACTCTCGGTCCAAGTATCCATCGGTCGCACGGTCAAGCTTATGTACAACCTTAGCAAAGATGTCCTGCCCGATTATATCGCTTGGGTGGACTTGGATCTTGACCCATGCTAATCTCAGAGCCTTCTCGGGGACAGTCGCTAGTATGGATGCGTGTAGAAAGTAATCGAAGACGATCATGCGGGACAACAAGAGTTTTTTGAATTGCCTTTGTGCTATGTCTTCGTTGACTTTGAAATCCTCCTCGGAGACAGCGTCTGCCTTGAAGGCATTGGCTGCCTGAATGCGTTCCACGATGAATTGGAAATCTCTGGAACCCAATCGGGCAGTATCTCGATTGCCAACGAAGTATACGCCCCAATGGCGTACCAATCCTTCCAAAAGGAATCGTGTCTTGCCGGAGCCCGTCGTGTTGACAAGCATTCTACAGCGAGTTTGATCGGATTATGGTCAATTGTGGTCATAGCGTGTTGACTTACAAGCATCTGCCGTGAACGAATAGCGGCTCTAAGAGTTTATCGAACGTGTCGGTATCGTAGTTTCCAAGTTCGTGCAAGAGTAAGCTTGGCCACCCGGCGACCTGCGGCAGACGGAGCTCTTTGAAGAAACTATCATTGTCACTCCCGTCCTCTCCCACTCCCTTCCATAACGAGAAATCTGTGTGACCGAGGATAACTTGAAGGATTATGTCGCGATAACTCGACAAGTAGTTCTGGATGCTGTTCGACATTGCATGATCATCCTGTTCCTTGGCATGAGGAGAACCCGATTCTTCTACGCCATCTACGCCACCATTGATATGATTAGTGTGAAAACATTGTCTAAAGAGAATTTGAGCGATTACATTTGTAGATTAGGTCTTCCCTGTTTGAATAACATTAAAATGGGTAAAGCGAAGTTAAACATGAACAGACCATTTCGGAACGTCCTCACTGCTAATGGCAGCGACATGATCATATATCTCAGAAATACTGAAACGAGGATGTCGTAGCAAATTGAGCTTTGCTATGGGGTTGTATGGCCAGTCTGGGTGGGAGGATTTGTATTCTTGGGCTGTACATCTCAGCGCTAGTCCGACCTCGTTTAGCACTTCCTCGGGCGGTATTTGACTGTTTTTTTAGGCGGTCACGAATATCAGATATGGTCTCGTATTCCTCTGTCAGCAATTGCCGAATGTTCAGCGAGTGTGCCGATTCTTGGACAGCAACGGAGGAAGCAGGATCTGTTTTGGCATGCTTTGGAGAGGGTGGATCGATGACTGTGAGACTGGCCTCTCGCTTCTTCGAGGGATTCTGGACGTTTTCCATCACGAATGGAGGGCAGAATGGCAGCAACTCTGAGCTGACAGTAAGAGCAATGGGAAATGATGCAAAAGATATATGGGCGAACAGAAAGCAAAGTCCCAAGGCGAGTTGGCGGGGTGGTAGAAGGCGAACTCTCTGATGAGTCAGCCGTGAGCGAATCGCAAGGTCAAATATTTTAAAATAAATATTATCGAAGGCGCAGGTGAAAATCCAAAAAGTAAATGTGAGACGGCTCGACCTCCATCCTTCTTAGGGACATAAGGATCCCATCCCTCGGTAAAATATCATGTGGCCATATTTTCCTAAAGTCGGAAAGATAGATAGATAGATAGATGGCAGGTAGCGGCGGCGAGCACCGGGTCCCCGATTCTTTCTCACGGTGGGAGTTCAGTATTCGGTCAACAACTTGTTAGACAGCGTAGATACACGCCGAAACGTTGCGTAATCCAGTTCGGGGTCCGTACTCTGTAACAAATGGTTACCATACATTCTCGGATAAGTGAACGCGCAAGCCCGCGGCCGAACAATTTTTGGAAACATAGCATCGCCTAGCTTATCGCGAAATAATTCAAAAACCATGTAGCGCCTTCGGTTTAGCATCAGAATTTCAAGGATGCCTCTTGCGTCGCATAGAGTCTCCAGTTCCTTTTCCTCCATTCTGCGTATGCGTTGTGCGAATGCAATGAACAGTCGAACCATGCATTGGATAGCATCGCCTCGTGTGCGGAGAGCGCGAGATCTGCCAGTGACCGCGGTCATAGTCCTTACAGTAATACCATCAAAAGAATCTGCCAAATCCGTTTCCGACGTATAAACCCACGAGGGATTGCACCCGTTCTCGCCAGATACATGACGAGCTAGTAACAGCTGAGGATGGAATCGAACAGAGGCGATTACGAGTCTGAGTTTACGAGGATCCGTTCTTTTATGCTACATTTTGAACCTGGACCCTGCATTTTAAGTTTTACCTTAGAATTCAACAGCGACAAACAACGCTCCTTTTATAGACACTTGACTTTCAGAATATTCAATTGTGCTAAATAAACTAGATGACAGCTGTTTTTATCTTACTTATAGTATGTAGAATGTATCAAAGATCATATCTAACTAATCTTTTGGGCTTTGGAGTCGGAGAATAGAGCGGAGGATGCATGTTGAGCATGCATTCCGCTCGCCGCGGTCCGATGAACTGAATACCGACTGAGTGGCTGTGCCAGTCTTTCTTGCCTTCCACCACCTTCAATGGTGCATGTTCCGCTCCTACCACCCGCGTAAGCTACGATCCATGCATCCGTGGTGACGGTGATGATGCCAGCAAGTCCAATGCTGATGACGACCGCTGCTGACCACTGCCATGGCCACATAGGGCTTCGCACCGTCACCGTATAATACGGTTGTACGGGTGCCGTCGTATGGGTACCGTAACCGTACCGTCAAGGACTTGAGAAGCACCTGTATTGACGGCCGTTAACGGCCGTGTGTACGGTATCAAGCCCTGAATTGCTGGTGAGTACAATTCAGGCTATCCCTCGGGCTCAGAAGCCAAGTACAAAGCAATACCTTTCATTACCGTTTATTTCCATGCCATCGTGGACTGATTTTGAGGTGTTCTTGCGTACTTGGCATTGATGATGTAATCGTACATTCGTTAGGGGTACTTCTTTATAGTGAGAATCCGCTCTTCAACAAGGGCAACGATGTCAAGATGTATCAGAAAACAAGTTAGGTAAGTTTTAATTACTAGATCATATAGTTTTATGCCAGTCTGACCTACCAAGGCCAGCTCTTCGCATACGGCCGTACACACGGCCGTGACAGACGTACTCATACGGACCGTACGCCGTCGATGGATTGGAGCTGACGGCCGTATACCGTATACGGTACGGTGCGAAGCCCTATGGCCACAAATACGGTCCCATCCCCATCCTGACCGTCTGAGTACCCCCCACATCAACATTGGTGCTAATCGCTCTCGCACAGGAACTCTGTACACTACGACAGTGTAGAATACGTCCGAGGATCTGACATCGACCACCATCTCCATGCGGGAGGCACCATGAAATGGACAACCGATGACCAGGACACCAACGCCGAGCAGGACGACGATGACTGCGGTGGTGGGTGGGTTTCTACTGTGAGGCAGAGCTATGGCATGGTCTCAGGGAGGGCTGATACCTAAGGAGAGCAGACAGACAATGTAGGAGGGTGGGAGAGGGCGAGCAGGATGGCAGAATCAAGATCAGGACACCGACAGCAAACGACAGCGACGATGAACACACCCTTCTGGGCATCGAAGGAGGACTGTTGGGCATTACGAATGCCACAAGAATTGTAGCCGTATGACAATTTGCCCACCCACCATCGCTCACCCCGCCGAAATCCAACATTGGCCTCCCCTGATCCACCCACCCACTCCAGCCACTCCAGAGTCACGCATCCTCCATCATTTAGATGGGGGAACACCACTCTGCTGTGTGCCAGTGCCCCCGATGCCCCTGTTGCTCAGTGTCACTACCCCATTCTCATGCCTGCCCCTTCCACCCTATAACTACCCCTATGGACTAGCTACCTCCACCCCAACCTCACCACCCCTGTTTTCGACATCAGGGAATCCAGTAGGGAGGTCCGTTTCCCCTCGGTCCTCATCATTGCTGTTGACAGGGTTTCAGCCCCTTCCCATCCCTTTTCTGATCGCGCTGTGACTTCATACAACACTGTGACCTTCCAAAATTGATGCGGAGGTTACCATTCTGACAGACGACACCTCCCACAGTGCCTGCTGCTGACTCGCGTACCCAGCATGCTCACTGCATGCATTTATATATATATATATATATATTGTATTTATGTATACTATTGTAATACAATAACCTACATTCCACCATTATCATCTGATCTGCTCTTTAGTTCAATGGTTAGACTGTACTTTTCTACTATGTAGTGTTCCGTGGGTTAGAGTCCAAATCCTGGTAGGTGTAATTTTTTTAAAGTTGAATTAGCCGAAGAAAAAGGTACCGATGAATGTTGGTCTGTGCTAGGCTGTGAGCTATGCCTGAGTAAACTTGTTCCTCGGCATGCTTCTTCTGTGTGGCCGCACCTCTGTTGAGGGAACATCGTAGTCAATTAAGTATTGAGTAAATCCAGGTCGCGCATCGTGCTCGTGCTCACTGTCATGTGACCATTCATGTGCCAATTGACCAGCTTTCGCTGTATCCTCAACCGTAATCCTCGCTCACGTCTACGGCCGTGCTGCATTCTTTTGCATCATTTTGGGGAGATTGGTTTGCCTGCTTTGCGGCAAATGTTGGACTGTAGTAGGGCTGCACGCCATAACCGTATTGTATGGTGGTACGGCTTCCGTGTACGGTATACATACTGAAGCCGTGAGCCCTTCAAGTGATACCATACAATATGGCCGTCAATGGCTGTATTTGTGTGGCAGTGCTACAAGTGATAAATGCGTGTTTATGAGGCTTGTAAGTGCTCTTTAATATAAATGAAATGACTCACCGTCATCTTATTTCATGTGTCTACACACGCTGTGCAATTTACAGCTCGAATTTCAGCCTTTAGGATAGTATGACGCCATAAGGACAGCCCCTATGCCCGTTCAGCTACCCAATAAAGGTCAATCCCATGGCCATAATGTACTCAAGGTGCATTAAACGGTACACCATGCTGTTTTATATGCATTGAGGACCTTATTCAAGCTGGTAATAGTGTTGTACCCAGCCAGAACCAATACAGCCATAATTGTATGGACCGAAGCCGTCAGCAAAGTTGACCTTACGGTATACGGACGGTGCGCAGCCCTAGACTGTAGTGGCACTACCTTTTATGGCATCGAGGTTCTCCATTTTCTGGGGACAATACCATCCTCTTGGACGCTCATTGCACTCGACATCGCTGTGCCTTCGTGATACAATGAGAGTTTCACGGTGTTAATTAACATTCCATCGCATTTTTAAGCCATGTACACAGTGCAAAGGGTGCCTTCGGATTGAACACCAGGGTCCTAGATGCTCAAAACCTCACTTGAAAACTCTGAGTCGGTGCCCTTTGCAAAGGCATTGCCAAACCAGCCTTACTCAGCTCATATGATATGGAACAACGAGAAAATGCTCTTAGAGCTGTGCGGACATCCGCTAGGTATCTTCGCTTTATAGGGAATTGCACCTTCCAGAGCCTAGACGGCTTACAGTCACCGATGAATATCGAGGAGACGAAAGTTGTCCCTTCTCCCGGAGAAGATGAGCATGTTGCATTCTTCAGACAATTCGCTGCAGAGAACACAGGGTTCCTTATTGAGCTTGATATTCGTTATGGGACCAACGCGCTCAAAAAACCTGTAGAAAGCTCGATTACCGGCATTCTGCTTGCAGGTACAGGCGAGTGATCATACTTTCATGTCAAAATGAGGGTCTAACAGGCTGATGGGGTCCCTGATACACGACTCAGAGTCGCCCTATCCAGAGCTGTGTCCGAGAGATTGTATGACGCCTTTGGCCATATAGACCAGTTCTGAGTCAGGCTCGTTGTCTTTGCAAACCTAGTCGGTGAAATCAAAGTATGGGAGTCCAGATGTTCAACTCCTACCTTGCCTCATCTCGTTCCTTCTATCATACCTGTGCCAATGTTGACTTTTTTAAGG
The DNA here is from genome assembly GCA_022818075.1 of Armillaria altimontana. NCBI lineage: Eukaryota > Fungi > Basidiomycota > Agaricomycetes > Agaricales > Physalacriaceae > Armillaria > Armillaria altimontana. The sequence continues at coordinate 730,530 of JAIWYR010000016.1, forward strand.
CCGTCATCGTTGTTTAACTCACAGTTTGCAGACCTGAACTCGCACCCTTCATATTATCATCCTGCAATCACTACGGCCAGATACGCTTGCTGCCGAGGCCCCTGTTGCTGGCAGAAAAAACTGCAGATGCTTATGGCAATCAGACTTGAAGCTCGCAAAGATGAGGGTCCAGGGATCACTAATACACATCCCTACACCCTTTTTTCGTTCACAGTAAGTCTATCTTCTGGCACTCTCCATTCCTCTCAAGCTCACAATCCATCTACTTAGGCACCGAGATCATATTGAGTACATGTATTGATGTCCCGTGAGCTATATCATTGTTGTACTCCGAATCGAGAACATTGGAATATTCAATAATGGAACTTACGAGCAGTGCCACATCTTTCATCTTTCATTCGGGTCCTGTTACTACGTGAGCGATATACCAGCCCAGCTAAGGGCCATGTGACTGCGACTGTGATTCCTTCTTCTGTCCACTTTGTTGTTTTACTCTCCCTCATCGGTAGTGACCATATTATTTCACTTCCCAGTCAATTCGCTCTTGCTATCCAGCCTGATGATGAAATCAATATCTCTCATTTCTGCAAGTATTCTGGATAGAGTGACCCAGAGCCCAGACTTCGGACTCGTACCTGCTGTGCTTGCAACGGCCCACTTCGGCTAAGTTGGTACAAGGTAATACTGTTGTATTGCCAGGAAATGTTAAATTACACGCATTTTTAAAGGGTGTACTCCCGGCAGGCGTATCACCACTTCAGTCCTTCTCATGGGTTGTGCTTGCTGCAGATGTGGATTGTGGAAAGGAAAAGTTTGAAGTCAATGGTGTGAATGCAGCTGCTGGGGTTGATGCCATCAGTCAGAAGGATGTTCTCATGATTCCTACTGAAGAACTTGTTCGCTTATTCAATTACTGCCTACAGAATAATGAGATTCCTTATGCCTGGCTGCTTAGTCTCTTGGCGGCTGTACCCAAGAAAGGCCTGGAAAGGGATCTCACTATGCCAGAAAACTACCATATTATTTGCGTATTATCAGACTGCAGTCATGTTTGATGAAGCTTTTGACACTCATCATTGAGTATCGGGTCATGGAGTGGATGGATAACGCCAATATTTTCCCTCGTTCCCAGAATGGTTTCCGATGTGGGAATCGTACCCATAACAACTCTTTTATACTCCATACCGCCATTGATCGTGCTCATGCAGATGGTCACGTATTGTATGTTGCCTTTGTTGACCTCGAGAATGCCTTTCCTTCTACTGATCTTTCTGTCCTCTGGACAAAGATGCACCGGCTTGGTGTTGGAGGTGTTATGTATGATTGGATCTGATGGATGTACTGAGATATGGAGTATGTTGTCAAAGTGGGCAAATCTTGTTTGGACACCTTTACTTCTTCCATTGGTGTTCTCGCCGGTGATTCTCTGTCTCCTACCTTCTGGAATCTCTACTTCTCCGATTTCTTTATTCCTGAGCACCCGGACGATGTTGTGTGGGAAGGGGTGCATGTCTCCCATGTCTCCCATGCCGATGACATCGCGCTCATGTCATTCTCACCGGAGGGACTGCAGCATGCTCTCCACCATCTCAATGTCTGGTGCCAAAAGAATTTCATGTCAATCTCAGTGCCTTCACATCTCTGGACATCTTTGGCTCTGCAGCCAGAGTCTATTCCTTGACTGGTCATCGCAGATCAAGTGTTGATCAAGTGCTATCGTATGTCACTGAGTATAACTTTGTTGGCATCTGGTTCAACTCTATCTGCCCATATATGTATGACAAACACTACAAGGTCAAGGCAACTCAAGCCTGACTGTCAAAAGATGCATGCCATATTCTCTCATGTGGAGAACTGTGTTGGCTCGTTGCCAGTAAAAGAAGGCCTTATTTTGTATACAGCCAAAATCGACCCCTACTTGATCGCAGGCTGTGAAATTGTGCTGGATATTGATGTCACTGTGGTTGAGGAACTACGCCAAGCTTCATTGACATTTCTTCATCATTTGCTTGGGGTCCACCCCAAGACTGGAGTTTGCTTTTTACATGCTAAGACGAGTGAGGCTGATTCCTCTGCTAAATGTTCCAGCCCTAATCAAATGGTTCTCAGGTGTTATGCCTCTGCATTTTTGCCGCCTCATGCTCGCCTTATGGTATCTTCGTTATCTTGGCACATTGCCGAATGATCACCTCACAGCTCGCCCTGCATGAGTCAATCGCTCTTCGTGAAGTCAGGAAGCCATCTTGGTTCAGAGATTTACAACATGTCCTTGCTCGGTGATGAGCCTCCAGGCTCTGTGCGCTCTGAAATCGCGGTCACCACTTACAATTTATCACCTATCTCCCTTACGCGGACTTTCAGTAAACCAAACGTTGCAAGTCCGGCACAGGTCGAATCATATTCAATCTCCCACTCCACGCGAACTTTCACTTCGATATCTATGAGTCATTGTGCCTCCAGGCACATTGATTGCCAATCCTTCTGCAGTAAATTAAACACGCACCATTATTCTAGGCCTTCACACGTGGACAGAGCCATACAGTCACGCGGTTTAACTACGCGTAGGCTATGCATAGCTACGGATTCTCAAGGAACCATATGGATACGCCTCGACGGCTTAGAAATATAGCAGGGATTAGTGAGCCATTAACTACGGATGAGTAAGTAGTAAGTAGATTAGTAAACCTTCCAAAGTTTTAATAAGCTACACGAACTTTTAATAAGTATGCACAGTAGAAAGAGCACATAGCATAGTAAACTGCGGTTACAAATAGTTCGCTACGCTCACAAATCTTGTACTGCGGTTATTAAGCCAAGGTAAAAGTTCGCTTACTGAGCAAGTACCATTCTGTAGTATAAAAAGATGACGGACAGTAGATAGAAAGGAGAGTTCTCCCTGGAGGATACATACACCACACATACCACCCAATACACGTGAATTAAAGTTAATATCTCTACATTCTTGAGAGATATAACACTTTGCGAAGTTTCTCTAAACTCGCTAGCTACCAAGTGTTAAATAACTTGATTCACGTCCTCTCGTCCAAAACACAAATAAGGATATCCTAAAAAGACCACCTTGTTTGTCATTCTCATCTCATAAATTCGCATACCTGAAGACTTCAAAGGGTAATCCGTAGCTAGGATTCCGATCTTTTAGTCTCTAACACCAACAGCATACTGTTCCTATAAGTTAGGAACGATACTAATTCAAAGTTTCTCTAGATAAGCCAGCTCCATCTCTGCGTTTCTCTAAAGAAAAAGCACGCGAGCATAGGAGAATAGATTCTACCGGAACTGTAGCCAGGATTCCGACACCACATAGTTCGCGATGCATCTAGGTCACCCCCGCTCAGCATACATCCACGTTTACGCATCTCTTCCCGTCCAGGAAAGTTCGCGTACATACTTTGAGCCTCTGAACAGCCTTCAGAGAATCATAACAAAGCGTAGCAATACTTCGCTACACCACCAGGAAGCTATAGTCACCGCACGGAGGTGCAAGACTAGACTCGCTAGAACCTGCCTTCAGATTCTGTGTTTGGTTACACTTGCCATTACAGGTCTTGTGTTTTCTGCCCGCAGGAGTCTATAGGTTCATCATTTTGGAGCCCACCGCGAGGGGGATAATAGTCAAACTTGACTGTATCTCCTAATTCACACCTTCGACCATAGCTCCTTCAAAGAAGTTTGGTCATAACAAACCCTACGAACCAACAACTTCGCGTCCCTTGCGAAATACTTCGCAACACCAACAGTGGCAAAAAGATACCGAGCACTTGAAACCCAAGTCCGCCGACAACCCCACATACGATTCACCCATTCCTAGTTCTTCGAGCCTTCCAATAAAGGAAGAAGAAGATATCGAATTTTCTATACCAGGAGAATTCTACGACTCGCAGCTAGATATTTCAACTGCGGAACCCTTCGAATTAAGCGAAGAAGACGAAGTCTTGTCCAGCCTACAACCCACGGAAGAAAATCTTAATTCGGACACCTTCCCCACTGTGTACAATACTGCGGGAAATATCACACCTGCATTAGGAGACGCATACTCGTTCAGACCAGACGAGGCCTTAGACTTTACTGAGTTTGGGAGACGTCTTAGTCTTGCCACACAAAGTACCGACACTAGCGAACTTTTAAATTCGCCAGAACAAACTCCAGCACAAGTTACCACACTGGTAAAAGAAGAAGAAACCCAGCTTCATCACATCCCCGTCACAGCACAACCCACCGTTCCATTACAACCTTCCGTACAAACCAAACCCACCGTTGTTCTACCAACTCCAATGTCGAACCCAGGCCAAGCTGGAGGAGCACAACCTGCTGCAGCAGCTGCTATGAGCACGCGAATGCCTTTCCGAAGGGAGCGTAGCGCCCCTACGATATTCGATGAAGCCAATCCGGGTCGCGAACTTTCGCGATACCTACAAGACCTGGAAGCTCTTTTTACGCGTTACAGTATCACTGATAATGCGGAAAAGAAGAAATGGTTGACTCATTACCCTGGCGTCGCAGTCGTGGACTTTTGGGAGAGCCTAGCCAAATTCACGGATGCAAACAGTACCTATGAACAACTTAAAACTGCCATCATTAAGCAATACCCAGACGCAGATGCTAATTGAAAGTACGAGCGTATGGATATTGAAAGAGTAGTGGGCAAATATGCTCATGAAATTTCTTCTTTAGCCAAACTCGGAACATACTATAGGGAATTCTACCCTAAAGCACAGTTCCTAGAATCCAAGAAGCGACTTTCTGGTTTGGAAATCAGCAATTTATTCAGTAAAGGATTCCCTGATAATGTCTGGGAAGGAATAATGCGCCGGCTCCAGATTAAACTCCCCGATCATTTTCCTTCGGACCCATATGCACTCAGCGAAATATACGAGGCTGCCCAGTTCGTCTTGCAAGGAACCAGCCGAGGAGAAAGTCTCTACGCAAGTGCACCCCAACCGTACCAGGCTGGGGCAGGATACGCGACCTATAATCCTCCCGTGGTTTCGTCAATACCACAGGCATACACCTCTAGAATGCCGGATCCAGTGGTAGTAAAACCTGAACCTTCCGAAATATCCTTGCATCTCCAAGCCATTGAAGAAAAGATAGCTCAATTGGCACAAATGCAGATACAGGATAAACAAGATCGACAGCAGCGAAGGAATAATTACGGGACAGGCCCGCAATCGTTATATGCTAGCTCTCCCTCAACAAGAGATGGCAATTGTGGATTCTGCGGAAAAAGAGGGCATTATATTAATGCTTGCGAAGATATTGATGTAAAAATTCGCGAAGGGAAATGTCGCAGGAACACCAAAAATCATATCGTGTTACCTACGGGTGCTTATCTCCCAAAGGGCTTACCCGGCAATTGTCTTGCAGACAAAATCGAGGAATGGCATCAACAGAACCCCGGTCAATTGGGTGCTGTAAATACCATGATGCAATTCGTCAGGGAACCCCTTACGTTTGTCAAAAACGCGGAACAATACGCTCAGCTAGTGGACAAAAGATCCTTACCAGCCAATATGACCATCACGCAACGTGTCAAAGCTCTCATTGCCAAGACAGGGTCTATTGAAAAGGAACTACAGAGTCTACAACAATGCGCCGACGCTTCAGAGGATGAAACTTTAAAAACTTGGTTTAAACAAGTGGAAGTTCGCGTTCCTCGTCTAGCTCGACAAAACCCGGTTCGCAATACAGATAAAAGTTCGGAAAAGAAGTCAGCACCCGAAACTTCAAAGGTGGTCTCTGCTCCAATAGAACCCACAAAAACAACGGGTAGACCCACTCGGAATAGTCAAAAAGCGGCCAGGGAACCTGAAAAGCAAAAATCCGTCAAGAAAGCGCAGCCAAAAGGGGATGAATACGATCGCGAACTTACCCCAGACTCTGATGATATGCCATCACTTGTCGACGTCTCCGATTCAGACGATAGTGATATGGAAATACGTTCCCCACAAACTGAGGAAAACGATGCGAAAGAGGCAGAGGCCATTAAAGCCATCACTCCTACAGTTAAGGAGGATAAGCGAAGCAAAAAGACGGAAAAGGAACTAACTTCGGTTCCGAACTCGACCCGACAATCAGGAAAGGAATCCCCCCTTGATCGAATGGAAGAAGTTATCCCCGAAGATATCCATCCCTTTGCTTCGGTCAGGCCAGCCAATTATGCCCCACCCGTTGATTGGAATATAGGTGCAAAGCCTGATTACCGAAAGAAAATACGGGATCACGAACCAGCATACCGAACTAAAGCACCTATAGAGGATGCTTTGGTAGCTAGGAATGTCTACGAACGAACAATGGATGCTCCCGTCACCTTGTCCCAACGCGAATTATTCTCGTTATCACCCGAAATTAGGGACATGATGAAAGACGACATCACGAAGCGGAAAGTTCCACCTACTGTCGAACATTTTAAGAATGATGTTTCGTACACTGGACTGGGCACAGTAGAGATCAAAATACCGTCCAAAGATCCCGAAGTCAAAACTACGCTATTATATGGACCTCCGAATCCCGTAGTTCAGACCTTTGAACAAGTCAAGGTTGAAAAAGTTCGCAAAGATCCACCAGAGGGATCTTTCGTAGTACAAGATCCATACGAGGCTCGCATCAAGAAAGGCGAAAAGATAGGCCCCCTTAAATGCGCGGCTGAATCCATTGCCTTGCGGTCTATATTGCCTATCATAGATCATCAGTTAAAGGTCGAATGCATCATTGATCCGGGATCCCAAGTAATCTTGATGTCGGAAACAGTGTGCCATCGCCTTGGGTTAACCTACGACCCCACCGTGATTATAGACATGCAGTCAGCCAACGGAACGTTAAATAGTTTGTTGGGGCTTGCAAGAAATGTCGCATTCCTATTTGGAGACATCACCTTGTACCTGCAAGTACATGTCATACGACAATCCATATACGACATCTTACTCGGGTGACCTTTCGATACGCTTACCCAGAGTATAGTTCGGAACTACGAGAATCAGGACCAGACCATCACCATTCATGATCCTAATACGGGAAAAACCGCGACTATCCCAACCAGACCTAGGGGCCGCATTAGGCTCATGACGAATGATCCCTATCAGGAAGAAGATGACCCTTGACTAGATGATAGGCTACAGAATCAAGAAGAAGTGGCCATAGTCATTGAGTTAGACGCGAATCAAAACCCTATCATTTCCGCATATGCTACCAGTACTGGATTCGAAGCCTCACAAATACCAGCACAGTATTTGACTGCCTGCGATCCTACGTGAATTACTATCCCCTCCACACAAGAAATAAACACCGATAATGGACCCTTAGCCAGTCCGCGAACTAAAAGTTCGGAAAAGATTATGCCCATATACACACAACGTTCAGAAAAGAAACCCCACTCCAAAAAGGACCTACAACCTCTCAAGTACATGTACAACCTATACGGCTCGAATATAATCGGTGATGAAAACTATGAACCTTGGTTTGAGAAGACCGCGTCCATATATGCCAACAAGAAGTATAAGCCGGTAGCATTGAAAACCAAACCAGTGTTAGCCACGCTACCCGACAAATTTAGGATAATTCGCAACATCAAGGGAGATCCTTTAAAAGACTTACCCGAATTATCGCCTCACCCACCCGAATTTGATTCCACTACTCGATATACCACAGAAAGGAAAGAGTATATCGACTCGATCCATAATGACGATTTCCTATGGGAAGAAGAAAGAAAGCTTATGCACCACTTCATGTGTGTACAAGATCAGGCTTTTGCTTGGGAAGACTCGGAAAGAGGGAGTTTTAGACAAGACTTCTTCCCTCCTATCGATATCCCGGTTGTAGAACATACGCCGTGGGTATTGCGAAATATTCCTATACCTCCAGGAATTTATAGTGAAGTCTGCAAAATCATAAAGACTAAACTAGACACCGGGGTGTATGAACCATTGAATTCTTCCTACCGTTCCCGCTGGTTTACTGTACTCAAGAAAGATGGAAAAAGCTTGCGGATAGTCCATAGCCTGGAACCCCTTAACGAAGTTACTATTGCGCACTCGGGATTACCTCCAACCACAGATCAACTGGCAGAAAACTTCGCGGGCAGAGCTTGTGGAGCCACACTAGATTTATTTGTCGGATACGATGAAAGAGTGTTAGCAGAAAGTTCACGAGATCTCACCACGTTTCAAACACCTTACGGGGCATTGAGATTAGTAACTCTGCCAATGGGATGGACCAACTCGGTTCCGATATTTCATGACGATGTTACCTTCATCTTGCAACCCGAAATTCCTCAGTACACGATACCATACATTGACGATGTACCAGTACGAGGACCGGAAACACGCTACGAGATTGGAAATACCTACGAAACTATACCAGAAAATTCGGGTATTAGAAGATTCGTCTGGGAACACTTCACGAATTTAAACAGGATAGTCCAATGCATGAAATATTGCAGAGGTACTTTCTCAGGCAAGAAAGCGTACTTATGCTGTCCAGAAATAGTAGTGATAGGGCACCGGTGTACTTATACTGGCCGCCTACCATTGCCGAGCATAGTCGAGCCAATAATTCGCTGGGGACCTTGTAAAGATATCTCCGATGCAAGAGCTTTCATCAGGACAGCAGGAGTGTTGAGGAACTTCATTGAAAACTTCGCAGAGAGGTCGCTTCCCCTTACCAGATTATTTCGTAAGGATGCGGAATTTAAATTCGAAAAAGAGGAAATACAGGCACAAGAAGATTTGAAACAAGCTGTGTGAAATAGTCTGGCTTTAAAACTGATAAATTATAATTCCTCAGGAGCCGTAATATTCGCAGTCGATACGGGACCGGCAGCCGTCGGCTACTACCTAGCTCAATGCAACCCTGACGATCCGTCAATCAGAAACTTCGCGAGATTTGGATCGATTACATTGAATCCTTGCGAATGCGGCTATTCGCAAGCCAAAAGAGAAATATATGGGCTATACCGAGCATTAGGCGATTGCAAATTATACCTTATAGGTCTTCCGACCTTTGTGGTAGAAGTCGATGCAAGCGCAATCAAAGGAATGCTTAAAAACCCGGATATCGCACCATCAGCAGCGGTAAATCGTTGGATTATTGGAATATTGTCCTTTCACTTCGTGCTAGTACACGTCCCCGGTACTAGACATGGACCAGACGGACTATCACGAAGACCTCCTCAAGAAGGGGATCTACCGCCACCAGAAGATGGAATGGATGATTTCCTACATACCCACTACGGTTTACTACAAATTCAAACTTCGCAAATCCACTCTATATTCTCGATAACTGCAGGAGATATGGAAAGTTCGCAAGAGTTAAATAGTTCGCTCATATATGACGATGTGCCCCGCACCGCACAACAAGTTCTACACGACAAAAGACTCGAATATATCCTACGATGGCATATCAAGTTAGAGCGGCCACCTGGATACAACGAGGAAGACTACGCGAAGTTTATGCGCTACGCGATGAATTTCTTCGAAAAAGACGATAAGCTTTGGCATAAAAATTCGCAAGGCAAACATCAGCTTGTCATACCCCAGTCGAAGCGAATGGAAATCATGATAGCATATCATGATGAGGTAGCGCATAAGGGATTCTATGCTACCCACGAATTAATCAAAATACGCTACTGGTGGCCCGACATGAAGGCTGATATTGCTTGGTATGTACGAACTTGTCACTTATGTCAAGTTCATCAAACTAGGCAAATATACTTGCTGGCAACTGTCGCAGTACCTGCACCTTTATTCGCAAAAATGTACATGGACACAATGATCATGCCTATGTCTGGACAGTACAAATATATTGTGCAAGGGCGTTGTTCCATGAGTCATTACCCAGAGTTTAGGTGTTTGCGAAGAGAAACTGCGCGCACGATAGGGGAATGGATTTTTGAAGATATCCTGTGTCGATGGGGAGCTCTGGTGGAAATTGTAACCGATAACGGCAAAGCCTTCGTCGCAGCCATAGGCTATCTCAGCAAGAAATATCATATTAATCATATCCGAATTTCTGGTTATAATTCGTGAGCCAATGGAATAGCTGAAAGGCCACACTTTGATGTCAGACAAGGACTATTCAAAGTGTCGGATGGAGATCAAAAGAAGTGGAGTCAAAATGCATATTCAGTATTCTGGGCAGACCGGATAACTACGTGAAGACGGATGGGCTGCTCCCCGTATTTTGCAGCCACGGGTACCGAACCTTTACTACCACTCGACATTGTGGAGTCCACTTGGTTAATGCCCCCACCTAATAACATCATAAACACCACTTCACTCATTGCGCGGCGAGCAATCAGCCTCCAAAAACGATCCGAAGATTTAGAACGCATTAAATCAAAAGTATACGAAGCCAGGCGACGTGCGGCCGTAAAGTTTGAAGAAGACTATCAATACTCTATTAAAGACTTTAACTTCGAAAAAGGAAGTCTAGTCTTAATGAGAAATACGCAAATAGAAAAGGCCTTGAATAGGAAAATGCGCCCCCGATACTTGGGACCCTTGGTGGTTCTAGGACGGAACAAGGGTGGAGCCTATATCTTGTGCGAACTAGACGGTTCAACGTTTGCTAGACCAATAGCGGCGTATCGATTGATTCCATACTTTGTGCAGCAAAAGATAGATCTTCCGGATATCAACACAATCATTGATGTCCCCGAGGCCAGAATGAAACAGTTGTTTGACTCCAATCAAGAAGATACATTGGACGAGCTACCTGATGATGAAGGAGACCATAACGAAGTGGAAATTGCTTAATCACACCAATGTTTGGGAGTGGAATCCCTTCGCAAGCTATATATAATTGTGAGGGGGGGGATCTACCAAACAATACATGGTCTCTACATGCTAAAAAGTACTACGACGTTGGTTGAACAACGTGAAAAGGAAATACGGATAAAGGAAACTACGCGTAACTAAGGTCCATGGCCTCGAAATTAAAACTACGCGTCGAGCGCTTACCACCAGGAGGCACCCTTACCTTTTGAACTCTTGCGAGCCCGAACAGGAGAAGGAAGAGGGGGGCCAAAAGTGTTACTGGGATCAGCACGCTTCTCTTCCAATTTGGCCCGAACGATGCGATACTCGGATGTGAGGGTAGCGCGAACTTTCAAAAGAGCAAACAGCTCACACGTGTTAACCTCAATCCTGGAGAATAAGGAATCGCAAGAAGCCACGAGAGACGCTAAGGTTTCAGGACCATCAAAGGTCAACTGGCGCCAATTCAACGCAGCATAAGCACGCGCAGAATCCTCGACCTCCTGAGCACGCGAACTTTCGGACATACTCGCACCGGCTATCATTACGGAGTAAAAAGTTAGCTAAGGATCAAAATATAAACTAGCGAACTCACCTCCGATTGGACCATATGGAGCGGTAGACAACGTCATCGAATCGATCTTGGCCATCATGGAATCAATAGCCTTGTCAGATTCCCCAACAAAGGGGAAAGACAGTACATTGCGATCAGGGACACCTCCTACGCAAGTTCGGCCCCAATGCCTAGCACAATTAGTGCACTCCACCTTCAAACCAAGGAAGGTGCACTCCTCGTGTTTGGCCAGGCACGATAAACAAGGACGATGAGCCTAAAGAGCCAGAACATTAACGCACGAACTAAATAAAGAGAAAGTTCGCAAGCTACCTTAGCGGATCGTGCAGGACACTCATGAGGAGAATGACGAGGGGAACCATCACAGAAGGCACAAAAGTTCGCACCAAACTGTTGACCCTTGAAAGGGACGCGAGGAGGAACACGCTCAGACACTTTGTCAGCAATAGTCTGTGCGTCCTTCAAAGTTCCTTCCTTGGCGGCGAGATCTTCAATGTTCGGCGGCTGGCTCCAGTCACCCTTAGGCGAAGGACCCTGGAAAATAAAATTCGCTAAGTCAAGTACGCGAAATTTAGAAAGAAAATACGCACCCAAGGGTCTGAGTCCGAACTATCAGGCTCTGCCTGTTGCGCCTTACCATCTGGAGTCTGAGTTCCAGAAGCATGGTCCTCACCAGAGGAGGGTTGAGAGGCGGCATTGGACCAGGAAGACTTTCCCCAACCAGACGAACCGTCGCTCTCAGCCAGTGATCCCATATTGACGTCGCTGTCAAAAGTAGAGGCCACAGGAGGCATCTCCTCAATCCGTTCAATAACAGCCTGCGCTGCCTTAGAAACAGCAGCCAAATGGGGAGAAGTGAACGAAACTCGAGCTCCATGCCGGTTTGACATTTGAGCCCACTCGGCATAGAAACCATGGAGGTGTAGGAAATGCTTAGTACGGGTCGATAACCGCTTGAACTGGTGGTTGCCACGAAAATCCACATAATGGATAGAAATCAGAGTCTAAAGAGTTAGAATAAAAAGCAAAACGCGAAATAAAAAGGACGCTACCTCTATATCCTTTGACTCGCGAAACCAGTCCTTGACGGCCTGAGCCGAAGAACTTTTGGGAAGGTTGAGAGAGACAAGATGCTCAAGTCGAGCAACGAGCTCAGACAAGGCGGGGGGTTTAGGAGGAAAGACAATAACAGTCATTGACTGGTTGAAGTCAGCCTAGCGAATTTTCCACCCTTTTATACGAAAGAAAAAGTACGCGTAGGGTCAAAACAGCTGATTCAACGTTCATCGCGGACTTGTAAATTCTAAGCATCACTGCGGATGGAAGGACAGGGACCCGAAGTACAAGCCACGGCTCCAAAAATTCGCAACCCAACATCATACCTATCCCTAATCATTGATCCTTAGCAATGAATGATTTTTCGATGGTCAAAACCATTGAAAAATTAAAGTCAGGGGGAGGGGACATGGTATCCATGTTGTGACACGTTAAAACACCGTGTAGTACACCACACATTCACTCGAACATAAAAATACGCCAATTCATAAAAGAAAACCAACCAGAACACGCGAAATTTTAACACCCTACTCAAACAAGAAAACACGCGATATTCCCTGATCCAGGCTATACCAAAATAACTGGTGAAAGAGAAGTTGCACAAAAGGATATCAGTAACGAAATAATGACTACGTTATACCTCGGAAACATGACGAAGGCACCGGCCAACGAAAACAGCATCCATGCCTCTGACATATCAAAGAAGCTATTTTGGGAAATTTGGACTTGGCAAAACTACGCCAAGACCGGAAATCATGCAAAAGTCACTGTGAAAAGTATATGATGTCACGACCTTTAATGGGGGACGCGAACTTTAAGTTCGAAACCCTTATTAAGGAAACTCCACTCAAAATCACACAAAAATACAAGTCAAAAATGCGAAATATTTATTGCACTTTGAGTGTGGTACATACAACAACAAAAACTATATGCCCAAAGGCGCGGGGTACAACAAAAGATTGTTTTAAGTCCAAAAGACTGTAAATACTACGTGATGATACTACAAATTACTCGTCGCCCTGGAGTTCATCTTCTTCCCCCTCCGCGTCAAGATCCTCGTCGCTACCAGCCTCTTCAGCCTCCATATCAAGCAACACCTCGCCTTCGACTACTCCCTTTTCAAAAAGTTCGGAAACCAACTCGATGTTATCAAGATGGCTAGCCAGAAAAAGGGACGGGATGTTGCCGTCGGAGTTGTTCATTTGACGGCCTTCCTGGCAAAGACTCTTGAGGAATCCCCGGATTTCGGTAACAAGAGCTACAAAGATAAAAGTCAGAAAAACTGCACGAACATAAATTTCGGAACTTACAAGTTTCGGGGATAAAAACTGGCTCCAAAGTGTTGACATAGGGCTGGTTCTTCACGACGCAATCATGCTTGTGAATGGTGCACCGAAAACACTTCGCAGAACCAGAGCGAACGCTACAACACTGAGCGTGGGCCTTGCTGCAAGCGTCGCAAGGTACACTCATCTAAATCCAAGAGTCAGAAGAAAAGTTCGGAAACAAAATATAAAGAACTTACAAAGTGGCCAACCTTACCGGCCAGTTCCCTCTTGAAAAAGGTGCCTTGGCAGCCAACGTAATCCCCGAAATCTTGATCCGGGACAAGAAGGCCCATGGGGCGTAAATCCTTGCTGGCCACGACACGAGCATTCTTCGGGACGGGTTCACCTAAACCCCCGCGCTTGCGAACCACAACAGCGGTCTCCTCCTTAACCTTGTGAGGACGACCAGTGAGAGTTTTGGGAGCAGCTAAAAAGTTCGGAGTCAGAACGAAATTAAAAGTTCAAAAATCAAGGTAAAGACTTACAAGGAGCAGGGGCGCAACCCTTTTGCTTTTGTTCGCGAGTCAAGCGAGGGAGTGACGGAGCTTGACGACGAGACTTGGAAGGGGAAGCTTGTTCCTCATCCGAAGCTATGAAACTTCGTCAACCAACGGAAAATTAAAATGTTTGGAAATAAAAACTTACACAAAATTCGCTTGTGAAGGCGACTAGAACTAGCAATCGGAGGAGCAGGCGAAGGTGAAGGAAAATGAATGGGAGGCAAATGAATATGAGGCGGAGGCGCACGAAACCCAGCTGGCAGCCGAGGAACCCGTACTTCCACCTGCTTACGCCTTAATCCAAAACCCGGACCATCTACAAGAAAATAGCATCAGAAAATGAAACAGAAAAGAAAAGTTCGCATACCGTTAATATTCTTGGGACCGAACTTATACTTCTTCGGCGGTGGCGGGACAGGAGTCGGACTTCGAGGTTCGGGAATCGGTGTGTGCGGCATCGAGGGAGTCACAATCCTAGGCTCAGGACTTTGAGCAGGAGACGGCGCCTTTTCAGACTCGGAATCAGTTTCCATCTCGATAGGCTCGATGTTGACGCCACATTTTAGCTGAAAAAGTTCGAAATCAGTCCAAAAAGTTCGAAAAAGAAAAGAAAAGACTTACGGCCTCTGCGACGAGATCATTATATTCATCGCAGTAATCGTTGACGAGATCTTGATTGATCTGTGCCAACAAGCCCCAGATCTGGCCCTCCAGCGCCATCCACTTCCTATCGTCTAAAAAGCCCTCCTCGCCATAGATCCAGGCAGTATGCAACCATCTCCAAGACACAAACACGGAGCGAACCCACGCATCCGAGTGCAT
Organism: Armillaria altimontana; assembly: GCA_022818075.1. Classification (NCBI taxonomy): domain Eukaryota; kingdom Fungi; phylum Basidiomycota; class Agaricomycetes; order Agaricales; family Physalacriaceae; genus Armillaria; species Armillaria altimontana. Next base: position 745,579 of record JAIWYR010000016.1, read on the forward strand.
GGCTGCATCCAAACTCTCAGCGGGATGAAGAAGGCAGTAACGAAGAGTAGCTAACGCCTCAGCGAAAGGAGGACGGAGAGGAGGGGAAGCAGACATAGTAAAAACTATGGAAGACTATGGTAAAAACTACGCTACTGAAAGTACGCGGACAGTTGGAACTGTGGGCGCTGGTGGAGATTCAAAGTGAAAGTCAGCGACCTTTTATACTTTGAAAACGATGCACGAGTCATGACCGACACCGACAACAAAAATGGCATTGAAACAAAGAACATAGGCCAAAAGTTCACGAACCATTCCAGCGCTACACAAGAACTTTGCAGCGAAAACCGCGCAAGATTCTATCGCATCATCGGAAGAACGACCAGGCACATATCAGTCCAAATCTGGACTGAGAAGCACGCACTTAGCAACAGAATTCTAGTTGCAGTCGGAAATATCGGAAAGAAGCAAACAGTGGGAAAATATGACGGCAATTCAATGAAAAATTAAAGTCAGGGGGAGATGATGAGCCTCCAGGCTCTGTGCGCTCTGAAATCGCGGTCACCACTTACAATTTATCACCTATCTCCCTTACGCGGACTTTCAGTAAACCAAACGTTGCAAGTCCGGCACAGGTCGAATCATATTCAATCTCCCACTCCATGCGAACTTTCACTTCGATATCTATGAGTCATTGTGCCTCCAGGCACATTGATTGCCAATCCTTCTGCAGTAAATTAAACACGCGCCATTATTCTAGGCCTTCGCACGTGGACAGAGCCATACGGTCACGCGGTTTAACTACGCGTAGGCTATGCATAGCTACGGATTCTCAAGGAACCATATGGATACGCCTCGACGGCTTAGAAATATAGCAGGGATTAGTGAGCCATTAACTACGGATGAGTAAGTAGTAAGTAGATTAGTAAACCTTCCAAAGTTTTAATAAGCTACACGAACTTTTAATAAGTATGCACAGTAGAAAGAGCACATAGCATAGTAAACTGCGGTTACAAATAGTTCGCTACGCTCACAAATCTTGTACTGCGGTTATTAAGCCAAGGTAAAAGTTCGCTTACTGAGCAAGTACCATTCTGTAGTATAAAAAGATGACGGACAGTAGATAGAAAGGAGAGTTCTCCCTGGAGGATACATACACCACACATACCACCCAATACACGTGAATTAAAGTTAATATCTCTACATTCTTGAGAGATATAACACTTTGCGAAGTTTCTCTAAACTCGCTAGCTACCAAGTGTTAAATAACTTGATTCACGTCCTCTCGTCCAAAACACAAATAAGGATATCCTAAAAAGACCACCTTGTTTGTCATTCTCATCTCATAAATTCGCATACCTGAAGACTTCAAAGGGTAATCCGTAGCTAGGATTCCGATCTTTTAGTCTCTAACACCAACAGCATACTGTTCCTATAAGTTAGGAACGATACTAATTCAAAGTTTCTCTAGATAAGCCAGCTCCATCTCTGCGTTTCTCTAAAGAAAAAGCACGCGAGCATAGGAGAATAGATTCTACCGGAACTGTAGCCAGGATTCCGACACCACATAGTTCGCGACGCATCTAGGTCACCCCCACTCAGCATACATCCACGTTTACGCATCTCTTCCCATCCAGGAAAGTTCGTGTACATACTTTGAGCCTCTGAACAGCCTTCAGAGAATCATAACAAAGCGTAGCAATACTTCGCTACACCACCAGGAAGCTATAGTCACCGCATGGAGGTGCAAGACTAGACTCGCTAGAACCTGCCTTCAGATTCTGTGTTTGGTTACACTTGCCATTACAGGTCTTGTGTTTTCTGCCCGCAGGAGTCTATAGGTTCATCATCGGTTAGCTCCCTCTGTTGTTCTCAACCACCATGATTTGTCTGTCCCCACGATATCATCTCTCATTGCCAGTGTAGTGGCCGTCTGTTTGCGATCTCTCAATGATGAAATTGAAGTCATAGAGTCAGTTCGGCTGCCAGATAGTTGGGTCCGGATAGTTGCTGTTTTAGGAAATCCAACATGAATCCGACTATCCAGCACTTTTCTGCGCTCGTCATGCATGTTTCTGGGCTTGAAGCTGGTTGTGAGAGCATATTCACTGTTGTATTTTATAAGTATTGGCCTGATATTCATATCAAATTGCATTTGCTGCAGCCTCTTAGCTGCAGAACTCAATCCAAGCTTTACAAAGAAGTCCTGTTGTGCATCATGATTTTCAGAGTTCCGGCACCAACAGCAGCTGCTTTGTAAAGCTTGATGCAGAAAGAAGTCAAAAGGAACACATTTCCAGTGATTAATCACAGTAGATAAATGCAGAAGTCACCTGAACGCACAGGAAGAAGAACATCTCATCTCAGTCAAGTGTTACATGTGCCGGAAGCCCCATTGGCATCTTGTGGATATGCAATAACATATACAAAGTCAAAATCTATTCAAAAAAGTAACAAGCGATGTTTACAATGAGGAAAAGTCTGCAAATACTGTTGCTGATTCTCATAGAGCACATCAATCAATACACTATGCAGCGGCAGAACTCGGGTCCAAGTTTTGGTAAACAAAGCAACAGTACACTTTAGCTGGGGTCTATAAGCGAAACCGTCCCCAGAAACACACAGGACGAGCACAGAAAAGTGCTGGATAGTCAGATTCATGTTGGATTTCCTAAAATGGCAACTATCTGGACCCAACTATCTGGCAGCCGAACTGACCCATAGTTAAGGGTGCCATACTTCGTTTGTCTATGAAACACATACCTGGGGTTGTTGGCTTGCGTCCTCACAAAAATACCTTGTCTCACCATTCCTATCTCACTATACCCATCCCAGCGCATCGCAAAGCACTTACACATCTGCTTATGTCCTCCCATGTGCTTGCTGTGGAAGTCTTGTGGTGGTCGGAGCGATATCGCCCGTACATTCCCTGTGACTGGCGCTCATGCCACTTCTGTCAAGTAGCAGTAGAGGATGAGCAGCATGCGCTACTCGTCTGTGCTACCGCTCCTGGTCTCATCCGTCTCCAATGAAATTTTTTGATTGACGTCCTTTGTATATGCCCGCAATTGCTGTTCACATGGAATGGGCTTAGCACCGACGACCGACTGGCTTGCTTGCTGCAGTTATCTGCTGCCGAGCCTCTATTTGCACAATTTGTTCATCATGTATTTGAGATCTTCCGTAGCATCCCGGTATATACACCGCCGCTCAGTCTGTATACTGCTGTGTCCGAAGGAAACAAGTAAACATGACAAGAGTGTGTATGTGTATATGTATATGTATGTTTGATGGATAGTACAGCGTCTGACTGCGGAATGCATCGTCCATGATTTGTTTTTTTGATGAGGTGCCCTTGTCCCTGTAACACTTTAAACCCGTGAGATGTCCTTGGCTCGCAACTGAGGTAATCACAGCGGCATGGGGTGTTATAGTCTGTGACACGTTTAGTGGCAGCACAGAACCCCGGCGTTCCTTTTTGGGACCTCATCCAGTTATCTATCTATCCCCGATTCTTTCCGACTGATAAGGAGTGAAACGACAGAGGGTCTAAAAGAGAGAAAGCGACGTGACTTCACCAGTGGAGTGTGTACAGGGGTCAATCTACCCCAGTCTCAACCCTTTTATGGTCCATGGTAATTTTGCTTTTGGATTAGATTAGATACGATAAGGTTGTTATCTCATTCTTAGCATAATAACCATGCACATGGTGCACTGTATGTTTCCGAGGACGCAGTGATGTGATGTCATCGTCACCCATTCGTCCATTGTCTCAGGTCCAACCTCTTATCCTGCATCCATTGTGTTTGTGTGCCCAACCGCATGCCAGACAGAAAGAATCTTTTGGGTCAGTCTTGTTGCTGTACATTCTTTTTGGTCCTTCATCAATGATGTGAGTCCACAGGAAAACTGTACCGAGCTTTTACTTCTGTCGTCAGCGGAATCTTCCTCCCTGATATCCTTGTGGGTGAGTGTATTCATCGTGGATTGTCGCTCGCCAGTCATAAACTATCAAGTTTGGTAGTATAATCATCTCTGCTTTTCCACAGTGTCCGAGTTGTGTCCCTACAGAAGCCTTGGCCTTCACCTGTGGAATTGGATCCATTGTCGCTCAGCGACTACACCCTGTGTACCCATCTGTCTGACTGCTCAGCAGTGTATACAAATCCATCATGTCTTTTGATCTATGCAAAATGCCGTGCAATGTCACACGTGTTCTGGACGAGGATGACTGCCCTCCCAACGATGGTACTGAATACTGCCCCAGTGATTTTCCTGTATATTATGATCTGTTGTACTATCCTGCAATGCATTCTGATGTATTTTCTTCTCTGGTCTTGGTTTGTGGATGGCTTCGCTCATGTTTTCAGGCAGAGAGTCTTTGGACTGATGTTCATGTTGAATTCCATGACGGCCTTTTTTATGTTGAGGATGTATCCGCCGACCTTCAAGTATGCCTTTCTCCATTGGATACTTAGCCGAAGTGGGCCGTTGCAAGCACAGCAGGTACGAGTCCGAAGTCCAGGCTCTGGGTCACTCTATCCAGAATACTTGCAGAAATGAGAGATATTGATTTCATCATCAGGCTGGATAGCAAGAGCGAATTGACTGGGAAGTGAAATAATATGGTCACTACCGATGAGGGAGAGTAAAACAACAAAGTGGACAGAAGAAGGAATCACAGTCGCAGTCACATGGCCCTTAGCTGGGCTGGTATATCGCTCGCGTAGTAACAGGACCCGAATGAAAGATGAAAGATGTGACACTGCTCGTAAGTTCCATTATTGAATATTCCAATGTTCTCGATTCGGAGTACAACAATGATATAGCTCACGGGACATCAATACATGTACTCAATATGATCTCGGTGCCTAAGTAGATGGATTGTGAGCTTGAGAGGAATGGAGAGTGCCAGAAGATAGACTTACTGTGAACGAAAAAAGGGTGTAGGGATGTGTATTAGTGATCCCTGGACCCTCATCTTTGCGAGCTTCAAGTCTGATTGCCATAAGCATCTGCAGTTTTTTCTGCCAGCAACAGGGGCCTCGGCAGCAAGCGTATCTGGCCGTAGTGATTGCAGGATGATAATATGAAGGGTGCGAGTTCAGGTCTGCAAACTGTGAGTTAAACAACGATGACGGCCTTAAAAAAGTCAACATTGGCACAGGTATGATAGAAGGAACGAGATGAGGCAAGGTAGGAGTTGAACATCTGGACTCCCATACTTTGATTTCACCGACTAGGTTTGCAAAGACAACGAGCCTGACTCAGAACTGGTCTATATGGCCAAAGGCGTCATACAATCTCTCGGACACAGCTCTGGATAGGGCGACTCTGAGTCGTGTATCAGGGACCCCATCAGCCTGTTAGACCCTCATTTTGACATGAAAGTATGATCACTCGCCTGTACCTGCAAGCAGAATGCCGGTAATCGAGCTTTCTACAGGTTTTTTGAGCGCGTTGGTCCCATAACGAATATCAAGCTCAATAAGGAACCCTGTGTTCTCTGCAGCGAATTGTCTGAAGAATGCAACATGCTCATCTTCTCCGGGAGAAGGGACAACTTTCGTCTCCTCGATATTCATCGGTGACTGTAAGCCGTCTAGGCTCTGGAAGGTGCAATTCCCTATAAAGCGAAGATACCTAGCGGATGTCCACACAGCTCTAAGAGCATTTTCTCGTTGTTCCATATCATATGAGCTGAGTAAGGCTGGTTTGGCAATGCCTTTGCAAAGGGCACCGACTCAGAGTTTTCAAGTGAGGTTTTGAGCATCTAGGACCCTGGTGTTCAATCCGAAGGCACCCTTTGCACTGTGTACATGGCTTAAAAATGCGATGGAATGTTAATTAACACCGTGAAACTCTCATTGTATCACGAAGGCACAGCGATGTCGAGTGCAATGAGCGTCCAAGAGGATGGTATTGTCCCCAGAAAATGGAGAACCTCGATGCCATAAAAGGTAGTGCCACTACAGTCTAGGGCTGCGCACCGTCCGTATACCGTAAGGTCAACTTTGCTGACGGCTTCGGTCCATACAATTATGGCTGTATTGGTTCTGGCTGGGTACAACACTATTACCAGCTTGAATAAGGTCCTCAATGCATATAAAACAGCATGGTGTACCGTTTAATGCACCTTGAGTACATTATGGCCATGGGATTGACCTTTATTGGGTAGCTGAACGGGCATAGGGGCTGTCCTTATGGCGTCATACTATCCTAAAGGCTGAAATTCGAGCTGTAAATTGCACAGCGTGTGTAGACACATGAAATAAGATGACGGTGAGTCATTTCATTTATATTAAAGAGCACTTACAAGCCTCATAAACACGCATTTATCACTTGTAGCACTGCCACACAAATACAGCCATTGACGGCCATATTGTATGGTATCACTTGAAGGGCTCACGGCTTCAGTATGTATACCGTACACGGAAGCCGTACCACCATACAATACGGTTATGGCGTGCAGCCCTACTACAGTCCAACATTTGCCGCAAAGCAGGCAAACCAATCTCCCCAAAATGATGCAAAAGAATGCAGCACGGCCGTAGACGTGAGCGAGGATTACGGTTGAGGATACAGCGAAAGCTGGTCAATTGGCACATGAATGGTCACATGACAGTGAGCACGAGCACGATGCGCGACCTGGATTTACTCAATACTTAATTGACTACGATGTTCCCTCAACAGAGGTGCGGCCACACAGAAGAAGCATGCCGAGGAACAAGTTTACTCAGGCATAGCTCACAGCCTAGCACAGACCAACATTCATCGGTACCTTTTTCTTCGGCTAATTCAACTTTAAAAAAATTACACCTACCAGGATTTGGACTCTAACCCACGGAACACTACATAGTAGAAAAGTACAGTCTAACCATTGAACTAAAGAGCAGATCAGATGATAATGGTGGAATGTAGGTTATTGTATTACAATAGTATACATAAATACAATATATATATATATATATATATAAATGCATGCAGTGAGCATGCTGGGTACGCGAGTCAGCAGCAGGCACTGTGGGAGGTGTCGTCTGTCAGAATGGTAACCTCCGCATCAATTTTGGAAGGTCACAGTGTTGTATGAAGTCACAGCGCGATCAGAAAAGGGATGGGAAGGGGCTGAAACCCTGTCAACAGCAATGATGAGGACCGAGGGGAAACGGACCTCCCTACTGGATTCCCTGATGTCGAAAACAGGGGTGGTGAGGTTGGGGTGGAGGTAGCTAGTCCATAGGGGTAGTTATAGGGTGGAAGGGGCAGGCATGAGAATGGGGTAGTGACACTGAGCAACAGGGGCATCGGGGGCACTGGCACACAGCAGAGTGGTGTTCCCCCATCTAAATGATGGAGGATGCGTGACTCTGGAGTGGCTGGAGTGGGTGGGTGGATCAGGGGAGGCCAATGTTGGATTTCGGCGGGGTGAGCGATGGTGGGTGGGCAAATTGTCATACGGCTACAATTCTTGTGGCATTCGTAATGCCCAACAGTCCTCCTTCGATGCCCAGAAGGGTGTGTTCATCGTCGCTGTCGTTTGCTGTCGGTGTCCTGATCTTGATTCTGCCATCCTGCTCGCCCTCTCCCACCCTCCTACATTGTCTGTCTGCTCTCCTTAGGTATCAGCCCTCCCTGAGACCATGCCATAGCTCTGCCTCACAGTAGAAACCCACCCACCACCGCAGTCATCGTCGTCCTGCTCGGCGTTGGTGTCCTGGTCATCGGTTGTCCATTTCATGGTGCCTCCCGCATGGAGATGGTGGTCGATGTCAGATCCTCGGACGTATTCTACACTGTCGTAGTGTACAGAGTTCCTGTGCGAGAGCGATTAGCACCAATGTTGATGTGGGGGGTACTCAGACGGTCAGGATGGGGATGGGACCGTATTCGTGGCCATGGCAGTGGTCAGCAGCGGTCGTCATCAGCATTGGACTTGCTGGCATCATCACCGTCACCGTGGATGCATGGATCATAGCTTACGCGGGTGGTAGGAGCAGAACATGCACCATTGAAGGTGGTGGAAGGCAAGAAAGACTGGCACAGCCACTCAGTCGGTATTCAGTTCATCGGACCGCGGCGAGCGGAATGCATGCTCAACATGCATCCTCCGCTCTATTCTCCGACTCCAAAGCCCAAAAGATTAGTTAGATATGATCTTTGATACATTCTACATACTATAAGTAAGATAAAAACAGCTGTCATCTAGTTTATTTAGCACAATTGAATATTCTGAAAGTCAAGTGTCTATAAAAGGAGCGTTGTTTGTCGCTGTTGAATTCTAAGGTAAAACTTAAAATGCAGGGTCCAGGTTCAAAATGTAGCATAAAAGAACGAATCCTCATAAACTTGGACTCGTAATCAGTAAGACACAGAAAGAAAGTAGCACATTGTAAAGAAAGATGTCCACCTGGTAACTTCAAAACAGGCTGATCCAATGCTTGAATAGAAGATCGGTATTCTACCCAGTAGACCGAGGTTCCAGGTTGTGACTCATATAAGTGTAATCACCAGCATACCGGCAGAAGTTATCCAATCGCCTGGTAATAATCTAGTACGATTGATCGACCTGGTAGCCGCAGATGAGATAATATCTGCCAGGTAAAGCGTTTATCCTCACCAGGCTGGGTCAGCAAGCATATTAGTCAGTAGTAAAAAGGATTGGTAATAGTGTATCAGTAGGATAGTATAAATACAGGTCATGTATCTAGTGGGGAATGAGGTTTCTGACCCCCCGGAACGCTACCAGGCGAATAGTACGGGTTTTATTGGTTAAGAGCTTCGAGTCATAGACTCACCTGGAATAGAAAGATTGTGACCTGGTCATGTCGTGTGTGCAAGAACAGACAAGCAAGCGAACAGAATTAAGCTAGAAACAGAAAGTCAGACCCGAGAAACAGTTCAGAACCAGTCAGTGTGTTTTAAGTCACAACCAGGCGCAACGTATCAGTATTGAAACTGCACCAGGCAGCCAGCATGAGTTCAGAACCTGTACCAGGCAGTTATTCTGTATCAGTTTGAGTTTGTGTTCAGTAACACGTCGAACTTAGAGTGGACTTCGCAATATATTCTTTATACAAATCATATTCATTGCACCCAGAACTAGTAAACTACAGTATAAAGTGTTGTAACTCGGTATAACATACCTCCCTTTGAACCGCAATTACTGAGTGTTTGTGTGGTGTTTAGTGTGTAGCACTTTGCATTCTTCATAGGCACTCAGCACCTTTCATCTGGAGCCCACCGCAAGGGGGGGTTTATATCTAGATTTGAAACTTTGTATTGAACATAACAGTTCTACAACCTGGAAGACAATTCCCGTCTTCAACCCAATCCGAATAGTGCTCAATCGTTGCGGCGAGCTGCACGAGAAGCACGAAAACTTAGAGCAGAACAAGAGGCAGCTGAGTGTAGAGAAATCCACGAAGCTGAAGTAGCAGCTGGTATAGTTCCACTTGTAACACAGAAAAGACCAAGAACAGAGCCTTGGGATATAGAAGCCGAGATTGAAGCAAACATTGCTGAAGCAGCTTTGGAACGCGCAAGGATCAAAAGAGAATTGCACGACGCCTCTCCAGAACCTACCCCATCGAGTTCAACTTTTCCTGGTAGCGCTAGGCCAGTATCCAACTTCAGTTCAAACCCAAACTCGCAACCTCAACAGAATCACACACCCCCGCAGACATTAACCATGGCTGCAAAGCGACAGATGCTGATGGAGTCATCGAGAGATGCACCCAAGTTAGAGACTTCGAATCCCTGGGCGATCCGAAAACATTTCAGAATCTTAGAAGGAATGTTTAAGACCCATGAAGGAGCATCCACGGATGACGAGAAGAAAGACTGGGCTGTACGCTACACCAATACAGACATCGAAGATCAGTGGAGAGCCTTCCCTACATTTGATGCTGGGAAGACCTGGAAAGAATTTAAGGAAGAAGTCATGTGCAGCTATGATGGCGCTGCAGAAGATGACGAAGATGCACATAAAGGGCTTCTTAAAGTAGCCAACAAGTACAAGAGAGAAGGTATCATGGACTCTGCTGATTACTTAAATTATCATCGAGAGTTCCAGGCCAAAAGTAAGCCAGTCATTAAAGAGAAATTAATGTCGAACTTGGACCTGGTAAGATTGTTCATCTCACCTTTCGAGAAAGAAATCTTGTGGAAGCATATGAAGGATCGTCTGAGTAGTCAACCAGTGGCTGCGGCAACTGTGACTAACCCGGCAAGGAACGCACGCGATCCCTGGGATTTAGAAGATGTGTTCAATGTGGGAACATGGGTATTGAAGGGACCTGGTGCAGTCTACAATGAATTATTTGATAGTTCATTGCTGGCTACGGATAGTACCTCCAAGGCTGAAGCTCCAAGCATTCCGTCAAACAGAGGCATGGTAACTTACAAGAAGGAACCTGCTATGGCTGAATTACCAGAAGAAGTAAATAGCTTCCTGGCAACAATGGCCGATAGTAACAGGCTCATTGTGAAGTTACTAGAGATGAGTGTTTTGTCACAAAGTAAGAGAGATGAGGAGTTACACAAGATGTTGGCACAGATTAAGACCCAACTGAGGGTTACTCAATCTGTGCCCATCCAAAGTACTCGTGGGCAGTATGGCAGTAATGCGCCTGGTAACTGTCATTTCTGTGAGACGCCTGGACATTTCCAGGTAGATTGTCCCTACAAGTTAGAGATGATTACTACCGGAGAACTAGTTCATGTACCAGGAACACAGAATATGTATAGGTTACGGGACGGGAATCCTCCACCAAAAGAACCTGCCGGGATGAGCCCAAGAGCAAGGATTCAGCATTATTACAAAACGCGCAAGGCTTCTGGATCTAACACTGTTGGACAGACCTATATCGCGGCCCCGCAATTGTCGGGCCCGGTGCCTCAGTACATTATGTCTCACCAAATAGTGGAAGAGAAAGAGGATATCAGCTACTTGAAGAACATGCTCGAGAAGTTGGTACAACAGACCTCGCACATGGCACCGGAGAAAGTTGATCAGTACCTGGAAGGACCACAATGGGAATCTGTTGTGAAAACCAGAGGCCAACGATGGCAAGAGGCTAGCCAGGCTAATGAACCTTTGCAAGATACCCAGGATTTTCATAAATGTTCAATGAAGGCAGGGGAGCACCATAAAAAGGCTGCGGTGGTGACCGGGCTAGGTGACTCTTCACCAGAGGACGTAAACCAAAACCAAAAGCGAGGAGCAGAAGCGGAGAACTGGCGATCACACCCAAAATTGCAAAGCAAATATACCCCTAGTAATAGTAGTGATAATGATGAAAACCTTGTACCTGGCAATCAAGACATGGGCGATCGGTCTCGATCACATCCCCCAGTAATCTCGACCACCGGGGACGATGGTTACCTTGAACCGGAAAATCCATATGCCGCAGTACCTGACGTGACATTACTCCCCTCTCCAGGACGAGTTGAGAAATTCTCTGTCTTACCAGGTGAAGTTAAGAAAGAACCGGCTTACAGAAAGAAAGTAGAAGCGCAATCAGGCGACTTAGAAAAGGAAGTCTGGGACCAAATGATGAAGGCTCCAGTTACCCTTACTGCTGAACATTGGTTGGCATTGTCACCTGGTGCCAGGCAAAAGATGAAGACCTATGTCATGCCTAAGAGGATTCCTACCAGTAAAGTACTTCTGGAGGATGTCACTGACACTGAAGATAATGAGGAACCGGAAGAACCGCGAGTACCTTTGGGATCGGTAGCCAATATTTTGGAACCTGGTCTAGAGGACTGTATCAGAATTGAAGACTTATCAGTCTTTTGCACCTTCTATGTAACTACAATGCAGCAAGGTCTTGTCCCGGAAGGGTCAACTATTATTAGTGATCCCATAGTCCAGTACCTGGAATCTATTCCAGAAGGCGAAAAGCCCAGAACAATAGTAGTGGTTGCGTCATCATCACAGTCTTTAAGATCAGTCCACCCATTGGTCTCAGGAAGAAAGAAGTTAGAATGTCTTTGTGACTCTGGGTCACAAATTGTATCGTGTTCAGCTAACCTGGCTAAGCAGATGGGATGGGAATACGACCCAGATATCTATATTTTGATGGAAAGTGCGAACAGAGGAGTTGAGAAGTCCCTGGGACTAGTGAAAAATGTGGCTTTCTTGTTTGGAGAAGTCACCGTGTACCTGCAAGTCCATGTATTAGCCAACCCGGCATACGACTTATTGCTTGGAAGACCATTTGATACTTTAACTTCAAGCGAAGTAAAGAACTCATCAGACAGTGACCAAACAATGATTCTTACGGATCCCAATACCAAGAAGTGGACCCTGGTACATACTTATCCAAGAGGACAAGCTCCAGCAGTACTCCAAAGGGAGCCTGCGATGGGTTTTCAGAGCTCGAAGATCTGATCCCAGATCAAGGAGAGCTAGCAGTCATTCTCACACAGGATAAGGAGGGTAACTTCATTATTAAAAGTTACACTGGGCCTCCAGGCAAACAGGACTCATTCACCAGGACAAATATCAGAGATTTCTATCTCAGCGCAAGTCAGCAAGTAACAGAAGATCCGCTGGCCGGGTCACTTATTAGCACGTTTTACACCCAGAAGTACCTTGGCAATAAACCAAGCAGAAGAACGGGCATCCTAGTACAAGAAGTAAGGGAAACCTTGCCCATCTTTGACATTGAAGTGACAAATCAAAGAGAAAACCAGGGAAGGCAACCAGGTAAAGCTGAGTTCGACCTGGAAGAGTTGTACGATGCACCCTCGAAGGTTGGTAACGATACCTGGCAGCTCGAGGCGGTTCTTGTAACCAAGAAATATAAACCGGTGGCCTTGAAGACCAAGCCAGTGCTGACAACACTGCCTTCCAACTTTAGAATCGTCCGTGATATTAAAGGAGATCCGCTCGAAGGGATACCTGAATTATCACCTTACCCAGAAGATTTTAAACCAACTGGAAGGTATTCTCTTGAGCGAAAGCTTAAGATTGATGAGATACATGGGGAAGATTTCTTATGGGCTGAGGAACGTAAGTTGATGCACCATTTTATGATGCTACAGAACGAAGGGTTTGCCTGGGATGACTCAGAACGAGGACATTTCCAGGAAGACTTCTTTCTGCCAGTAGACATCCCGGTGATTCCACATATGCCCTGGGTACTTAAGAATATTCCAATCCTGGCTCCGATATACCAGGATGTATGCAAGATAATCAAAACCAAGATAGATGTGGGAGTGTACGAACCTTCTAATTCGTCATACCGATCTAGGTGGTTTTGTGTATTGAAGAAAGATGAGAAGAGTTTGCGGCTAGTGCATAGCCTGGAACCGTTGATTGCGGTTACCATTGCGCATTCTGGCCTTCCCCCGGCAATGGAAGAATTAGCAGCTCATTTCGCAGGCAGAGCTTGTGGGAGAATCCTGGATTTATTTGTAGGATATGATGAAAGATCCTTAGCAGAATCATCCCGGGACCTTACCACTTTCCAAACGCCATTTGGAGCACTGCGCCTGGTTACTTTACCGATGGGCTGGACCAACTCAGTACCCATATTCCATGACGATGTAACTTATATTTTGCAAGATGAGATTCCGCATTTCACCAGGCCATACATTGATGATGTCCCAGTAAGAGGACCAGAGACCAGGTATGAGTTACCGGGAGGAGGATACGAAACTATACCTGAGAACCAGGGAATCCACAGATTTGTCTGGGAGCATTTCCAAGTTCTCAACTGCATCGTTCAAAGGATGAAGTATAGTGGAGGAACCTTCTCTGGGCCGAAAGCGGTTCTCTGTGCCTCGGAAATTATTGTAGTAGGACATCAATGTACTTATGAAGGAAGGAAACCAGAAACAGAACACATGAAAGTCATCCTCAACTGGGGACCCTGTAAAGAACTTGGAGACGTACGAGCCTTCTTGGGAACATGTGGAACATGCCGCATGTTTATTAAAGATTACTCTAAGCTCGCTGAGCTGTTGACTAATCTTACCAGGTTGAAAGTACTGTTCCAATGGGGTCTAGACCAAGAAGAATCAATGCAAGCTTTGAAGGATACATTAGCCAAGAGCCTGGCACTATGATCAGTAAATTATGATTGGCTGATCATCTTGTGCGTCAACACTTTCTGGCGAGCAGTAGGATTCTACATATGTCAATCAGACCCTGAGAACCCTAAGACAAGGTACTATTGTCGATTTGGCTCCATCACCTTAAACGAACACGAAGCAAACTTCTCTCAACCAAAGAGAGAGTTGTATGGGCTACACCTGGCCTTGATAGCTTGCAAGAATTGGGTGTGGGGATCAAGAAACTTAATAGTAGAAACCGATGCTAAGTACATCTTAGGCATGTTGAGAAATCCGGATAGTGTGCCTAACGCAGCAATAAACAGATGGATAGAAGCTATACTTCTGTTTCATTTCAAGTTAGTACATGTACCTGGTAAAGTTCATGGACCAGATGGACTTTCCCGGAGGGATTTTCAACCAGGAGACGATGAATATGGATGGCTTGAGGAAGACATGGAAGTAGAGCACGACCCACTGGAGTATGACGCTAGTCAAGAACCAGTACCATTAGAGTTCAAAGAATTCTCTGACAGAATTGATACCAGGCATGGTTATGTTACCATAACCAAGGCGCTGGTAGATCTCGAGACAGATTGAAGTTTCCTAGCTGAGAACGGAGGACAAGTAGTGAGCGTCTTATATGGCACACCTATACTACCGGAGGCAGAGGAATTCACTGAGACTGAAGAATATTCCGAGGAACATAGAGGAAAGATTGGCAAAGAAATGGACGAACGGCTAGCTCTGGTATCAGCCTGGCTCGACAATCCACTTGAGAAACCGACCAACCTGGCAGATGCGCAAGTCCGAAACTTTGTAAGATTTGCAACGCACTTCTTCAAGGAAAACGGGTGAGTATATCGCAAGAGCTTGGAAGGCGAACACAAGTTAGTAATTGAGAAGTCGAGACGGGTACATATCATGAAATCAAGCCACGATTACCTGGGTCATCGAGGAGTCTACGTGACCATGGAACTGATTAAGCAAAGGTTCTGGTGGCCTGAGTTAGAACGAGATGTAGCCTGGTATGTGAAAACTTGCGAGATTTGCCAGAAATGTCAAATGTTGAAAGTTTGGATCCCACCCATGGTAACCCACACTCCATCAATATTCCAAGTAATCCATGTAGATACAATGCACATGCCTGTATCATCGGGATATCGGTACATTGTCCATGGGAGGTGTGCATTGACCAGTTGGATGGAAGGAAAAATGTTGAAAACTGAGACAGGAAAAGCTATTGGAGACTGGCTATTCCATGAAGTGTTCTGTAGATGGGGATGTGTGTCATTGATCATAACTGACAATGGACCTCCCTTCCTCAAAGCAATAGCCTACCTGGAAGCCACTTATGGCATCTGAGGTATTCAAATCTCTGGTTACAATTCCCAGGCGAATGGAAAAATTGAGAGACCGCACTTAGATGTTCGCCAGGCACTGTATAAGGCATGCAATGGTGTTGCCTCTAAATGGGCCTTGTATTTTCCACACATAATGTGGTCAGATAGAGTAACAACGAGACGAAGAATGGGTTGTTCACCCTTCTTTGCAGTAACGGGCGTGCACCCGGTACTTCCTTTGGATATTGTAGAAGCAACCTGGTTAGTAAAATACCCTGGTCGCATGCTCACTACTGAAGAAGTGATTGGTTACTGGGCCCGTGCTTTAGCAAAGCACTCGTCAGATGTCGCCCAGTTATGCAGCAAGTTACATGAAATAAAGGTCCGAGAAACACTGAAGTATGCTCGCATGCACGCTGCAACCATTAAGCAATTGAACTTCAAACCTGGCAGCCTCGTATTGGTACAGAACATGGCCATTGAGAAGGCCATTGGAGGGAAAATGCGTCCCAGATATTTGGGACCAGTCATGGTTGTGAGACGCACCAAAGGAGGATTGTACATTGTAGCTGAAATGAACGGTAGCACCTGGGGATTCAAGGTGGCTGCTTTCCGGGTCATTCCTTACATGGCCAGGAAAAAGATCGACCTGCCAGAGAAACTCAAAGCTCTCCTAGACATGTCGAAAGAAAGTTTAGACCAGTGAGAGAACTCTCCAGAACCAGTGGAGGAGGTACCAGATGACTTCGCTTATTCTCACCCAGAATATGACAACTATGAGTCTTTGGATCCCCTTCTCGAAGTAAAAGGAGCATAACATGGTTGAAGCATACATTCATAAGTCTACGTACAAGCCGAGAATGCGAAAGCACTCGATCGAAAGCTATCTATGGCATGATTGAAGTCACCTGGATGGTGTCTACTAAGAAAGAAAAGCATATAGTAAGATAAGCATATAGTAAGAACGGTATGACGGCAAGTAGAAATTAGATCCTAGTTTCACCCTACATATCAGGACAGAGGCAGTCTATCTCAGCCGTAACAAGATTCAGCTGTTGATCACAGAACTTGTAAGCTACGACAGTAGCTTCCAGGCGGTGAACAAGCAACTCTAACTCAGCATCAAGACAGCGTTTATGAAGCTGGAAACTCGCAAGAGTTCCATCTTGAACATGCTGCGCAGAAAGAAGTTTAAGAGCATCCTGAACGGACTCGTACTTCGACTGGAGTTGGAATTGATTTGCCCAGGCTGTACCAACAGAAGTCAGCAACCCAGAACAAGGTCTGACACCTGGAAGACTCACCAGCAATAGGAAACACGAGTTGATTGTCTCCAAGGTCTCCACCGCAAGCCATAAGAGCGATATCAGCATGGATACGCTTGTTACTTCTTTCTGCAAGGATCCTGTCTTGTTTCTCCAATACATCGATTGCCTTGCGATACATAGGGTCACTTTTCGTAAGCCCTGGTACATCGCAATAAGGAAGTACAATTACCATAGTGCATAAGGAAAGACCATGAGACTCCTTCCCACAAGAATCGCATTGTGCAGGATCAGTAGTCCGCTACCAAGTATTCAGCACGACTTCCTGGAATATAGGAAAGGAAGGCTTACTGCGACAGGAGCAGGGGAATGAGTGGCAGCGCGCTTAGAGACCCGACCACGACATTTGCGAGTGGTCCGGCCTTGAGTAGCACCTTTAGCTACAGAAAGAAAGATTTGTGAATGAGCCAGGTGCTATAGAATAGCCAGGAGACTCACCAGGTGCATCCTCGTTGACGCTCATCTGTGAAATACCAAAAGCAAGTTGAACAATACGGTCTGTACTAAGTTCAGGCTACGTACACTGTCAGATTCATCGCTATCCAAGTCAACAACCATACTTTCCTCCACGGCTTTCATCTTGACATCCTCATCAATAAGGATAGTCTCTGGGTCAGTATCAAGGCCAACCGTAGCTTTGGATTTGATGGTCTTCGGCGTCTTCTTGATCTTGGGAAGCTACAGAAAGAATATACGAGTTTAGCCAGGAAAAGATAACAGAAATGAGTAATGCACTGGAGTTGGCACGGCTGGTTTAGAAGCAAGAGAAACAGCAGTAGCTTGGGCATTCACCGCAGCCTGCTTCTCTTCCCAGTCAGAATGGATCCATCCAGTAGCGCGACCAGGAAACATCGAGTTCTCAGGAGCTTTAGAGCCATGAGGGATCTCAAGTAGGAGCTTCCTGTTCTGACAATCCCGCCTGGCACCAAAAGCTCCTTCACGGAGAAGCGAGGGTTCTTCCTGGTACGCCTGCATAAAGCACTCCTTGTTATCAAAAAGAGGCATCTAGGGTATCATTTAGTACAGAAAGGGCTAAAATCCTTCAAACACACACAATGCCTTCTAAGAACCGAAGGTTCTCCTTGTCAATAACCAGGACCACATCGAAATCTGGAGTGCCATCTTTGAGAGTCAGCAGAACGGAGGGAATGGTGGGAAGATAAACTCCATTCTTGCAGCGTGAACGGAGAAGAGCAAGAGTGGCCTTGAATCTAGCAACTTGCATAGACTCGGGCGCCATGTAAAATGAGTATTAATTTGCTGAGTCCACCAGGCAATGGGTTTTTATAGAAGAAGAAATATCTCTATTATTTTCCTAGCACAGACTGGTGTATGACACAAGCAGATGTAAGCTTGCACAGCATGATTGCTGAGGTCATGATTACTGTATCCAGGTCAAGATTGATGGCTTCGATCACTCTGATCAGAAGTGATCGCACAATTAAGGACAGCCTGGGACAGGCTTTTATTTAGTTGGGGGAGAGAGGCGAAGGCCTTAGAAATTAAAATTTCGATTTAATTTCACCCTGATACGGAATAGAAAGCTGAATAAAGTATGTCAGGACAGTAGTAATAATGAACCAAGCATGCGGAAAAGAAGTCGTGATCAGGCAACCTGCGACATGAAACAGCCGATTCCAAGTACCAACAGAAAAAGGGAAAAGAATAAAGAGTTCAAAAAGTAGGAAAAATGTTCGCAAGAACCAGGAGACAAAGAAAAACTCGAAGAAACTGCTAAGTCGCAAGGACATCCATGTCCGGCCAGGTGTAGAAATTAGAGAACAACTGTGCAGGCAGATGGATAGGATAAACTCCTGCCCGAGACAGCTGAAACGAGGATTTCAAGTCAGTTACAGGTACCCGGTAGAAGGAAAGAAGCTTACAAGTTGAAGTGCATCCACAATCACACTTGGCAGTTTGTCCAGGTCCTGCAGATAACAGCCAAGACCTACCTGGAAAAACGGCAAGTCGCTGGTATATGGGGTAGCCTTTGAACTTGGCGAAGAATCTGACTGCGTTACCAAATGCTGACTACCTGGAAAATGCAAGTCACCAGGAAACGGGGTTTTGAAGTTCTAAGAAGAATTAGACTCTCATAACGGGTTAGACGGAGACCTGATACCTGGAAACCGATAACCAGACGGCAACGATCCCGCTCCAACCACAGAGTCCAATCTTGGTCAAAGAAGCAGGGTCCTAAGTTACTTGCAACCGCAGTAACTGTCATAAGGAATCACAAGACCAAGGGATCTTCATCATCCGGGAAACACTCGACATGAGCAACCTACCTGGAGACTTAGTAAGAAAAAGACGTCGTACCCCAGGAACACTCACCAGGAAAGGGTGCACATGGTTAATTAAATTCACCATGTCTGGCTGACACCAATTAACCAGGATGTCGAAATTGAGTACTTGAGGATACCGGGTACGCGCCAAATGCAAGAAGAGGTAGTGATCCACCTGTAACAAGGAAGGAAGATCCTTCCAGGCGAAAGGAAGAGGCAAATCTTCAGGCCAGAATGTGGAGGAAACCATTGATAGAGGAAGGTAGCTTGGCACTGGATAAATCCTAAGGCGGAACAACCTGCTTAGTCAATTATCTGGCTAAGTCAGCCGATACATGGAAACCTCTGGGCATCGAAATTTGAAGATACACCTGGACGTAGTAAACAAATTTGCATTTGGGTGCGCATCAAGCCAATTAGGAGGCAAGCGCAAATTCTAAGTAACATGTACTCTAAAAATAGCTGTTGGCTTCAGAAGGAGCTACAGTATTGGAAGAAGACAACTGGACTGGGAGATAAGCTCATAGCTCCGAAAGAAAGGAATTTGACACATGAGGTTCACAAACCAAGCGTTGGAGGCTGTGCCTTGGAAATGTTCCCAATGGAGACCTTGACAAAAGACATGCTTAGAAGCTACCTGGAAGCGGTTTCGCTTAAGCGGAAGGCTCGGTAAAGAAGGGACATGAGCTTCGCCAGGAAAAGTATCCGAAGGATCGAATCTAGGTTTCGAAAGCTACCAAGAATATTAGATACAAGGTAGCAGAGAGGAAATAACGACGCACCCCGAGTAACTTGAACATCCTAGTGGGATCCTCGATTTTCCAGGCATCCCACTGAGAGGATTGAAATGCCGGGCTAAGGTTGTTAGCTAGCGCAGTAGCCATCGCCAGGAAACGAATAACAATCAGATCGCTGTCTTTGGGGAAGTAGGATTCATGCGCCACCTGGAAAGTAAATGAGACAAAGTAAGAGTAAAGCAAGCGAAGGAATGTACCAGGAAAGGATGAACGGAATCCAGGATAGACTTGATTTCGGGTTGCAAGTAGGTTGCCAGGGTGTTCATATCTACTACGGCAGGGTGGCGATTGCGAGCCTGGCGAAGTAGAATATAATGGTCTGCAACCAGGAGAGACTTAAAATGCTCTGGGGGAATCCCGGTATCAAGGGCAAGAGGCTCCAAGTACGCTTTGCGAACCATTCAGAAGGACAAGTAGAACACAGATAAAAATCTCAAGGAAAGGGTTTTATATCCAACTTGCTCTACCATGCCTGGCCAGCCCTGCAAGGCAAGAAACTTCAAATTCAGCTATTTTGGGACAACCTGACTCGATCGCGATCAAGATACCAGATCACGACGAGTCGTTGCAAGCATTCATCACCCTAGTACAGCATAAACCTTTGTAAGAAAGATCTCGGCCATCACAGATTCAAAAGTTGTATGACATCTATGCCTGGTGACACGTACCAGGTGGACTCTATAACTTAAGATTTTCACCGGGATCTTGGTAAAGCGACAAGTAAGAAGGCCCTTTTTGGGCATGGCATTCAACATATGAGAAGTACTTTTTTTTTGTAAAGACAACATTTATATAAAAATTGGCGACCCGCGATGTCCATGCAGTAATGGCATATTGAAAAGAAAATTTGATCACTCCGACTCGGAATCTGGGACAAGCGTCTGAAGATCATGCAACAAATAGGCTTGGTGGCTAAGGGGCGACCAACGAGCATCTCCCAGCACCAAACGACGCTGCTGAGATACCTTGAAGAGTCACACGCTCCTCGCATACTCCTGCCTGTCCGTTGAGACTGAACCTACGCCCTGCGAGACTGAGAGCATGAGTAATGAAGAGACAAGAAACTAAGCAAAGGAAGATAACTTACAGAGGAAGCCGCCTTGGAAGGATGAATGGGTGAAGGCTCTAGCTGATCAATTAGATCGCCCGCTACCTTGTCATCATCAGCTTGCTCTTCCTTGTCACCATGTTCGACTTCGGTCTCAGGTGCCTTGGACCTCCGGTGTTTCTTCTTCTTCTTCTTGTCCTTGAGAACCGTGAAGGCAGGAAGTGACGGCTCGGGCGACTTCTCGCTATGCAACTGAAGAGGGCGAGGATAATAGTGCCTAAACTGAGGGTCGAAGACCTTCTGAAGGAGCCCGTCCTCATCTGTAATGAGCCCCATGTCGATCATAAGTCTATGACCAACAGGGTACTCGTGAGCAAACTTGAGCATGGCATCGGTGTCATGCCCGCCTTCAACAGAAGAAAACACTTGCAGAAGATTGCACAGCACAGCGGAGTGCATCTCATATGCCTCATGCAAGGCATTGAGGAGGAGACGGATCTGATGGTCTGCAGCCATAAAGTTGCGATCATGCATTTCAACGACTAGAAAAGAGTTAGTGAAAAGAGCAAAACCAAGTAATTAACAAAGACTTACAGGGATGCGTGGCTTGCGCAAGCGGCAGCAAGTTGTCACGAACCTCCTGCAAGTCATCAGCGGACAACTGACAGGAGCAGTGACCCCAACTATGACAGTTGGTGCATGCAGCCAAAGGCTCTTTATGCTGGCAAAGCATATGGCACCCGGCACACATAGTACATCCCGCAGCGTCCTAGACAGAAATAACGGGTTAGAACTTGGAAGAAAGAGAAACGAAGAAAAGCACCTTACCCTGTGGGGAATATGTAAGGCTGACAACGTCGGATAGTCGGTAAAGATGCGGTCCAACATATACTCCGCCGTGACAGGAGTAGGCGACCGGCCCCGAATATCCACATGGGTATCTTCTGCGAGAATGGCAGGAGGAGGAGTTACCGCTTTCTTGTGGGGCTTCGTAGAGACTTCGACAAAGGGAGGCTTGATGGGTTTCTGGCCTCAAGGTTTTGTTGACGGCTTCGCCGGGGTTGCAGCACTCTCTTTCTTCGCAAGTTGGAGTTCGGGTTTTACTTTGTCTTTTGTAGATGGCTTTTTCGAAGGCGCAGAAGAAGAGCCCTCCTTGGAAATAGCAGAAGATGCCGTTCTGGATCGTTTGCGAGCCGGTTTCTCAGTCTTGGCCAACAAAGTGCCAGCCTGGCTAGATGAATTGGGAGGCGAGCGTTCACGGTCTTTGCATTTTTTCGAAGATTCGGGCTTGGTAAGGGTAATCGCGGTTGCTTTCAATAGATGGGCGTCACTAGTGCTGAAAGGGCCGTTCTAAAAATGAAAGATTGGAACAAAATACACGGGTAAACCGAGGAAAAGAAATCACCTTGAGGAATTCTTTGACCAGGTCTGGACCGTAAACCCAAACCTGCCAGTGGCCATTGACAAGTCGGTCCGGAAGCTCGTGAACCGCTCTAGAAGCGGTCACAAAGAAACATTCAATGAAATCGGCATATGGATGGTTGAAAGCATTCCGATAGGTAGTCTGGAAAGCATGACATGAGAGAGACGCAAACCCTAGACCTGAATCGCTCACCAAGAGAGTATGCGCCCCTTCGATTTGCTCAGCGATCTGCCGGTTACTCAGTGAATCGTAGACCTCAGCATCCCACAAGGCAGGCGCTTTCATAAGAATAGCACAAAGCAAGTAATATGGGTCAGCCATGAGAATGAGAAAGAATGCGGAGTGGGGAGGCTCGATGCGAAAGAAAGAAAGCAAGGCAAGAAGTGGCCACTGTGACTCGACAATGCAAAATTTAAAGGTCCCCGGGTCTGTGCACCAGAAGCAAGGAAGCGTGCCTTTGGAATGTTGAAAGAAGAGCAGATCTACTTCAATCGAAATCCATGACGCATGCCACTGTCATGCCGGTGGGAAAACGATCTCAAAATAGCAAAGTCACTACCTGGTAATCAGTGTACCTGGCAACCTGGAAAAAGAACATGTTTACAAGCGACTGGGACAGTCGATCTTTAGTTGAGGGGAGATGATACGCCTGCTGGGAGTACACCCTTTAAAAATGTGTGTAATTTAACATTTCCTGGCAATACAACAGTATTACCTTGTACCAATCTGTTACAATTTTTTCTTATCTTATCTTATCTCTGGTGCTTATCTTATCTTGCATGCCAATCTAATCCAGATCTTATCATGGGTACCCAGACCGGCTACCACGACGCTACCGAATGACTTCATTGCTATGACATCAGAACACGTCGTAACCGTACGTTTCTCATTGTTTCATGCATGGACGCAGCTACGTATTCAGACTCCACTTTTCGTATATAAGTAACATAGCTCTCATCGATGTACCCCAGCTTCGAGCTAAGTTTATACATACCGGACTTTACTCTCTCGCTCACTGCACAACTAAGTGTTTGCACCTTACTTCGCTATTTCAAGCGCCACGGTTCTCTTTGGGTGACTGTACGAACACAATACAGCCCTAAGAGTTACCTTGCTTGTTATACCCGAGTCCGGGCCTAACAATTAGCTCGAAGCTTCCTACTCTCTTGCCAGCGCCAGCTGCGACAAGTGTTTTATGCTCCCATCGTTCACGCTCGCAGAACAGGAACGAATCTGGGTGCTTGAAGAGCTCATCATAGGGACGTCGCTCACTGCACTCCGAACTGCCCTTGCCATCCTTGCACAAGGAGAGTGAGAAAGAAACAACCTTCAAGGACCCCGACCCCGCAGATGACCCCCAACCTCACCACCACCCAAACCATCGCCTTCGGCACCACTCTCATCGGCGCCGTCCTACTCGCACTCATCACCGCCGCCCTCGTACTCACATACGGGGCCCCGATCCGAAGGTTCTTGATCTGGAGGGGCTTAATCGCCCCCATCCTTGCCCGACCCTGACCCACACCCTTCCCATTCCACTATGTTGTCCCCTACCAGGGACCCGAACAACCAGACCTGGTATGGCCAGGTCTGGCAACCAACCAGCCAGAGGAACAGGGTTCCCGTACCACCCACCGCCAGACCTCGACCACCCATGCTGCTGATGAGCCTCCAGGCTCTGTATGCTCAGAATTCGTGGATTTTCCCTGCTAATTAACGCTACTGTCCCTTCAATGGCCTTTCAGCAAACCAATGATTGCACACCCACTGATACCACTTTCGTCCTATGGCAACCACTCCTTACGCGCTTTGATATCCATCCCATCTTGCCCCGCATCATAATTGCCGTACTTCGTCACAGCAAGGCACCTTTGATCGACCATCACCCCAATACGGAATTGACGCATCACTCAGAAGCAACCAGTTGACGCGCTCATTGATCACTTAATGAAAATGATGTGATAGACGTGAGTACCCTCGTAGCTACAACAATTGGAGCTACGGCAACTACAGACCGTGTTTACTAAGGCTGTTACTTTGCCAAGGCCTCAAGAAAACGTTGCCCCACGCGTACTCCTCAGCATGACGACTATCGCTCAGTAATCCGCAGCTAAACAGCACCTTACGATCCGTGCATCGCTCAGCAAAACCATACGGTTCTCATCCATACGAGGCAACGTCAACGAGTTGCTGTTACTTTAGAAGACCAAGGACCATATGTTGCCTACGATTTTTACAAAGCCAAGGCTTTACGGCCTTACTAAGTCTTGCATATCTACTCTATTTATAAATTCATACTTGTAGTATAAAAACTAGCTAGAAAACGTAGTTACGAAGCAGTTCATCTCTAGTCGACCCTAGACTACGTCAATTATCGTCATGCTCTAGTCTATCGCCAGTAAACAACGTTTATTTACCGTTCTACGGCAATATATCGTTTGCACCAGCATATTCTCGATTGCATGTCGACTCTTGAGCTCACCAGAGTTATCCCATGGTTTTTAACTGTGAAGAGTCATTTGCTACATGCTCTTTGCTCTTAACACTATTGGTACATGCTCATACTGTGCCAATATGTGATCGCCGCGCCATACCTCACCCCCGTTATCTTTTATAGGCCGTCATCATTTCAATTTCGTACCATTGGAGTTTTTACAGTTTCACTTTCGCCATCGTTATCGTCGCCCACTTGGGTAGTCTCAGAGCAGACTTAGGATCAGTTTCAGCCAGTTTTCGTATAGTATCAGTCCCTCGAGTGGACTTGAAGGTTAGTTTGACATAGGATAGGATCGTTTCAGTACCAGACCAGTTTCAACATCGACTCAGCACCCTCGCATCATATAGGACCAGTATCGCCATCAGTTTTCATAGTTCCATGTCTTCTCTCGCCAGTTCACCCTCAGCACCTTGTTCCACGTTTATTTTGCCACGCGCAGCCCCTACGCCGTTTTCTCATCGCCTCGTTCACTCACAGATTATTGCAGACTGTTTAGTCTATTCTCCATCGTTCTCCCCGCTCAGATTACCGTCGCACGATGTTTTCTAGCCTTGTTTCGCGTTTTCGCATATGGATCCGTGGTATTCACGTCATACCTGCTTCCGTTCCCTCTCACTTCGAGAGAACCCTACCGGCTTATAGCCTTAGCATCTAGTACTCGACTACCAAGCAGTACTACTTCGCAGACTTAAAGTCGCAGTGTATTCTTGCGTATAGAGGAATTGTTCTACTGCACAGAGGTGCCCCGAACCACTCGCATACATGATCGCCTTGATTGCCGTGCTACTATGTTAATTACCCAATCTCATTCCGAGTTGGTGTTGCCGTTGCCACGGAAGTCTAAGGCCCATCACCGCTCACTCCAGTGAGGAACTCCCGTATTGGGAGATCCCTCGCAATGCCACCCCAGGGCCAAGCAATGTTTGCTGAACCCCCTCTCCGGAATTACCCGCCACCATGTACACAACCACAAGTGAGGAACCCCCAAGGCACGTATGGCCTGAGGGGTGAGCCCTCCAAAAATTACTATCCTGACACCGCCGCACCCAGATGGTACCAAGAGCTCACACCAGGATGGTATGCTCCCATCCCCAGAAGCTCTCTGTACCCAGAGTATACGGACGCTGGCCCTCAGAGGACAGCGACTCCAATCCCAAACCCCAGAACCCCGAGCCCACAAACCCCTTCCGCAACCCCATCATCGCCATGGACCCCGACCCCGAGCCACCCTTGGGGCCTCGGGAGGACAACGACCCCCTCAACGCTGAGGGGGGTGACTACCAGTGGCCCGAACTCGCTGCAGTCAACCGAAGGATTCTCGGACCTTTCCGAGAATGAGCCTGGGAGATCAGGTGACAGGACGTCGAATCCCACTGCAGATTCAACATCCCAGGACCACGACCTGGCATGGACTACTACCTTGTCACCAACAGAGGGGATCGAATCTCCCCCCTCAACCCAAACGCCACCATCGATGCCTGGATTCATGCCAACCGTGACCAGGAACTATACTCACCATCCGCCAGAGCCACGGTACAACAACTACGACCCAGATCCATGGCAGAACATGAGGCCCTACGATGGGCCCTATCCATCCTCGCACGACTACAGGGAGACAGGCCCGACCTGGACGGGGGAGACGATCTTTGATCGTTTCCACCTTAATCCCACCATATTCGGGGAATGGCAAGGTGAAGAGAAGCCAATGCTCCCCCCTCTACCGTTCCCACTTCCCGACTCACCACCGACATGCCAAAAGAAAATCAATACTGTCCGACTCCATGGCACCTACCAGGGGCCTGGGAGAAGTTGAATCATCGCAGGTGCTGGACCAGACGGAGGAGGAGGCATGGAGGGACAAGCAGGTCCCTCCCAACCAACGCTGGAGGAATGCATCGTGCAGACGGAGGCTCTCATGGCCACCATGAGGGAGGAGAATGTCAGGCTCCAAGAGGAGCTGACAAGGAAAAGGAAGGAACCAGAGTGGGGACGAGGGGACCCTCCTCGACACTACCCAGACCCAGATCGCTTCTCGGTACCACGACCCCCCGGCTATGACCCGCCCCAGCAAGGACCAGTCAGCAGCTGGGACACCGACGCCAACCCCGCATTCCTCAGGGTCAAGCCAACTCTCGTGAACCGCCCCAATCCATTCAAGGGGGACCACGATGACATTGACCAATTCCTAGGGGACTGCACCACCTACTTCGAGGTGTTCCAAAACACCTTCGCCAGGGTGCCATCTCTGATGGTCGTCTTCGCCGCCTCTCACCTCACAGAGAGGGCTCAAGACTGGTGGGTAGACCGACGCGAGGAGTTGTGGTGGGTCCCAGATGACCCGCACGAGCTGGCCTGTTTCCGATTCCCCGCCTGGGAGGACTTCGCCGCTGAAGTCCACGCACAATTCCGCGACCCCGCCATCGAAGAGACGCACAAGGCCTGGATGAACGAGCTCCACATGACAGGAATGTTGGCAAGCCAATACTTCCAGAGGCTGGAATGCGAGGCCAAGCTGGCGGGACAAAGGGGAGACACGGGAGAGAAGGGCACCATGGTGCGCGCTGTACAAGGAGGAGTACCAGCCTTGTACACCACCATCATCTCCAACATTGGAGTGGGGGTGCCGCGAACATACGACGAGTGGAAGGACCGAATCAGCGTCATGTGGCAGGAGCACCAGTGCAAGAAAGCCCACGACCGAGCCAACGGCCGCCACGATGACCGGCAGGGGGCCCAGAAGCAAATTACCGCCACCAGTAGCAACAAGAACACTACAGGTGGCATGACAAGTTCATCGTCGGCCAAACCGACGAGTAATGCGCTGGAAAGGGACTCCGCGGGGAAGTGGACGATGCATGCCAGGCAAGGACTCTGCGGGGAAGTGGACGACGCATGCCGGGCAAGGACTGCCAATGGAAGTGGACGCAGTGAAGAAGAGGCAGCGCGACGAGGGAAGATGTTTCAGGTGTGACCAAAAGGGTCACCTGTCGAGGGATTGCCTGCAGAAGGGGATCAAGGTATGTGCAGTCAAGGCGGCGCCCCCAGTGGAGCCACTTGGCAAGGACACCAAGGTGGAGAAGGTAAAAGCTTAGGTCGTCGAGGGTCCAATTCTCCTGCGACGACCACAGACTTACATACTGGTGCGCTCTCGTCTCCTGCTGGGCAGGTCCTTTCTTCTTTTTTACATACAGACAATCTACCTATCGTGCATTCGAATATACCCCTGCCCCAATGTGTGGGGCGGGTTTTTACAACTTCTTCTGGCAATGCACGCCGCCCAGTATCAGAATCACTTACGACCACGAACCGATACGACGTCCTTCGGGACATGACTGACACTTCTTTAGACAATGGGGCCGCCGACCCCAGGACTGCGCAACCGGCTGAACCCACCACGACGCCTCAGCGAAGTGCTGGGCCAAGGGAACAAGCGCCTCCTCCGGAGGGTCTCGCCCCCCTTGATGAAGTGGCCCCGCGAGTGGGGATCACCGCAAGGAATGGAACAACCAACGAGGCTCCAAAAGCCGCCCCTCCCTCTGTCGTAGGACCTGGGAAAGGAGCGCAGAGTGACCCGCTTAGTCCAGGGGAAACCAGTACGACCGACCAGTCCGAGGGGACGACTCGGGTACGACCCGCTGTTGCCATTGGTGACGGCTCCTCTGTCAAGATGAACCTGCTTCCCATCACTCCCCTGGGGAGCCTTGATGAAGGCGCACAAACCGTCAGACAGGCGGTAACAACAAGGACAGCCGAACGGAAGGAAGCCGCTAGCACCCAGGCGGTAAAGAGGGGGCACCAGGTAACCATGATCGAGGTTCCCGATGAAGAAGATGACGCCTCTTTCCTGAGGTGGGTTGCATCTAGCAGCCCAACGATTTCACCAAAGACCCCTGCAAAGGGACTTCCGACTCCACCCGAGTCCCCGACAACGACCACGAAGGCCATCCCTAACGAGGGGGTGACCACAAATGAGGTGACCTCACCAACGGTAGCTGAAACCAGTGCGAAGGCTCGAGAGGCCCCTCACCGATGGTTCTGCCCCTTCGAGGTGGACTGGATGCTTCACGCAATCTGCGAAGCATGAAACAACAGTGCCGCATGTGCCGCCCTTTGCATTTGGATGTATCAGGACCGACTCGAGGAGCTCACCAAGGAGCTTCTCAACGAACTACGAAGGAGAGGAGAGCACGCCAGAGAACAGCTCTACGAACTCCGCGAACCTATCCACTACATCCAATGAAGGGCAAGCGATGGGACGAAGGACTTCATGATCGACGTCCAACTGAACCCGTGCACTGGTACCCAGGTGCTCACGACCCGTGCCCTGCTCGACAGCGGGTGCACCGGAAGCACAATCAATCGCGCCTACGTTCAGAAACATGGACTTGACACCATCAAGGCTGCCGTCTCCATCCCAGTGTACAACGCCGATGGCTCCCGCAACAAGGCGGGGGACATCACCGACTTCATAGAATTCCGCATGACCATAGGAGGCCATGCTGAGCGAATCGACCTCATGGTCACCAACCTAGGATCCAGAGACGTCTACCTAGGACATGACTGGCTGAAGCGCCACAACCCTTCGGTCAACTGGAAAATGGGCTCAATCATCTTTGGTCGGTGCCAGTGTGTCAAGAACCACTTGGTTCTTCCTGACTCAGATCCCAACGACCGTTGGAACGAAGAACTTGAAGAAGGCGACACCATTCTCGCCGTCAACATGGAGGAAGAAGTGGTCATTCGTGCAATGCACCATGCCAACGACCTGGCCACTGCTGCCAATGCGGACAAGCCAAAGAAAATGTTCGAAGAAATGGTGCCGCTGCACTACCAATCGTTCCGCAACCTGTTCTCCAAAGAGAACTTCAACAAACTCCCTGACCGGAAGCCCTGGGACCACGCCATTGAGCTTGTCCCCAACGCCAAATCCACGCTAGACTGCAAGGTTTACCCCTTGAACCGAAGCAAACAGGAACAGCTCGACGCATTCCTTGATGAAAACCTCAACTTGGGGCGCATCCACCCATCAAAATCCCCGTTCGCCTCCCCCTTCTTCTTCATCAAGAAAAAGGATGGCTCGCTCTGTCCAGTACAAGACTACTGCAAGCTTAACGAGATGACAATCAAGAACCGTTATCCGTTACCACTTATTTCCGAACTCATCGATAAGCTGCGCGGCGCCAAGTACTTCACCAAGCTCGACGTTCGTTGGGGATACAACAACGTCAGGATAAAGGAGGGCAATGAGGAAAAAGCCGCCTTCCGCACGAACTGGGGTTTGTTTGAACCCACTGTCATGTTCTTCAGGCTCACCAACTCGCCTGCCACCTTCCAATGGATGATGAACGACATCTTCAAGGACCTGATCGCCGAAGGAAAGGTGACCATTTACCTCGACGACATCCTGATCTTCACCAAGGATCGGGAGGAGCACCGACAGATCGTACGACGCGTACTCCAGAGGCTATGAGAGAACAAGTTGTTCCTCAAAGCAGAAAAGTGCGAGTTCGAGGTACTCGAGACCGAGTACCTGGGAGTAATCATCAGCGAGAACTCCATCCGAATGGACCCCGTCAAAGTTGCTGGGATTGCTGAATGGCCAACACCGACGAAGAAGCGGGAACTACAGTCGTTCCTCGGGTTCACCAACTTCTACCGAAAGTTCATCAAGAACTACTCGAAGGTTGTCAAACCGCTTACCCAACTCACTGGGAATGCGGAATGGACATGGGGAAAGGTGCAGGACCACGCCTTCCAGGAATTGAAGCGACGCATGGCTGAGGACGTCATCCTCGCCATCCCGAACAACGAGGACCCCTTCATGTTAGAAGTGGATGCCAGCGAAGGAGCGGTAGGAGCAGTCCTATTGCAGAAACAAAACGAAGTATGGCAACCAGTGGCCTTCATGTTGAAGTCCCTCAGCGCCACAGAACGCAACTACGAAATCTACGACAAAGAGTTGCTAGCCATCATGCTCGCGCTCGACAAATGGCGCCACTACCTCATGGGTGCCGCTGTCGACATAGAAATCTGGACAGATCACCAGAACCTCCAGTATTTCAGGAAACCGCAGAAGCTGAACCAACAACAAGCACGCTGGGTCACCGAGCTAGCCGAGTATCACTTCGTACTCAAGCATAAGCCCGGCGCCCTCAACAAGAAGGCAGACCTCTTGTCTCGCCGTGACGACCATGACCAAGGCAAAGACGACAACAATGACATTGTCATCCTCACCCCAGAACATTTCCGGGCCCTGATTATGCCCACCGTCTCCGAAGTACACCAAAAGATTGAAACCGCCACCCGACAAGAAGACCTGTGGGACGAAGGCATTGCCACGTCCCTCAACCACAAGCAAGGAGTGAGCCAAAAGGAAGGCTTGCTCCACTATGATGGATGCATCTATGTGCCAAGAAAGCACTCCCTTCACGGAGAAATCATCGCACAGTGCCACGACCACATCACAGCCGGACACCCAGGCATCGAAAAGACAAAGGAGTTGGTCCTCCGGGAATACTGGTGGCCCAAGCTGAAGAAAGATGTCAAGGCCTATGTCAAAGGCTGTGAAGTATGCCAACGAACAAAGTCAAGCACCCAGGCCAAGGCCGCGCCACTCAACCCAAATGCAGTCCCTTCGTCGCCATGGACTCATATCTCTGTCGACATGATCACCAGACTCCCAGAGTCGGGCAGACACAACGCCCTTCTCATGATCGTCGACCGATTCTCAAAAGCCATCATCCCCGTCGCCTGCAGCATGGAACTCTCAGCTGAAGGGTGGGCCCGCATCCTACGCGACCATGTCTACGCTCACCATGGAATGCCTGAAGTTGTGATCTCTGACAGAGGTCCCCAATTTGTCTCGCAGTTTATGAAGGAACTCTACCGGATGCTCGACATCACGCCAAATGCCTCCACAGCTTTCCACCCACAAACTGATGGACAGACCGAGCGTGTTAACCAAGAGATCGAGAAATACCTCAGAATCTTTGTTAACTACCGACAAACTGACTGGAGCGACTGGTTGCTGCTCGCTGAGTTCGCACACAACAACCGAATTCACAGTGCGACTGGAAAGAGCCCGTTCATGGTTCTCTACAGCCGAAACCTGTGAGTCCTGCCTGACTCCTCCCGACTTTCTCCTTTTGCGAATCCAGCTGCCGCCGACTTTGCGCAGACAATGACTCAGATCCACAAAGAAACACAGACCGCCCTCGAAGAGGCCGCCGGTCGAATGAAAAAGCAGTACAACAAAAAGAAACGCGCATTGCACACATATGAAGTTGGAGACAAGGTGTGGCTCGATGCCACGAACCTTCACCTCCCCCATCCAAAGAAGAAACTGGACGACAAACGTGTCAGACTCTTCGTGGTCCTAGACAAGGCCGGGCCAGCAGCATTCAAACTCAAGCTGCCACCCCACTGGAAGATACACCTGCGCTTCAACGAGAAGCTCTTGACCCCATACATCCCGCCTGCATTCCCTAACCAGGAACTTCCCACTTCTCCCCCACCTGATCTCATCGACGGCGAGGAAGAATACAAAATCAAAGAAGTCCTAGACTCTCGCCCATGCCAAGTACACGGCAAGAGGGGACAGAAGTCTAGAACCGTCATGGACTACTTCATCAAGTGGAAAGGATGGACTCGCAAGCACAATTCGTGGGTACAAGATGAAGAGATGGGGAATGCCCAAGAAGCAATAGAGGAATATGAGGCTAAGACGCAAGAAACCCGCGCCTTAGTTTCAACCAAAATCATAACACCCACCAAGGCCGTCACAATGATCTTAGATCACGAATACGACACCCACGGCAATGCCCGCTATCTCGTTCAATGACGAGATGGATTCCAGAAATGGGTCAACGCCCTCAAAGAGTACAACTTTGAGTGGCTAGAACTCGTAAAAACATACTGGAACAGCACATCAGACAATGCTGACCCGCCGAACGGAGACGACCCTTAGGGCAGTCGGGACACCTGCCTTAACGAGGGGGTAATGTTACGATTTTTCCTTATCTTATCTTATCTCTGGCGCTTATCTTATCTTGCGCGCCAATCTAATCCAGATCTTATCATGGGTACCCGGACCGGCTACCACAACGCTACCGAACGACTTCATTGCTATGACATCAGAACATGTCGTAACCGTATGTTTCTCATTGTTTCATGCATGGACACAGCTATGTATTCAGACTCCGCTTTTCGTATATAAGTAACGTAGCTCTCATCGATGTATCCCAGCTTCGAGCTAAGTTTATACATACCGGACTTTACTCTCTCGCTCACCACACGACTAAGTGTTTGCGCCTTACTTCGCTATTTCAAGCGCCACGGTTCTCTTTGGGTGACTGTACGAATGCGATACAGCCCTAAGAGTTACCTTGCTTGTTATACCCAAGTCTGGGCCTAACACAATCAGTAAGACACAGAAAGACGTCCACCTGGTAACTTCGAAACAGGCTGATCCAATGCTTGAATAGAAGATCGGTATTCTACCCGGTAGACCGAGGTTCCAGGTTGTGACTCATATAAGTGTAATCACCAGCATACCGGCAGAAGTTATCCAATTGCCTGGTAATAATCTAGTACGATTGATCGACCTGGTAGCCGCAGATGAGATAATATCTGCCAGGTAAAGCGTTTATCCTCACCAGGCTGGGTCAGCAAGCATATTAGTCAGTAGTAAAAAGGATTGGTAATAGTGTATCAGTAGGATAGTATAAATACAGGTCATGTATCTAGTGGGGAATGAGGTTTCTGACCCCCCGGAACGCTACCAGGCGAATAGTACGGGTTTTATTGGTTAAGAGCTTCGAGTCATAGACTCACCTGGAATAGAAAGATTGTGACCTGGTCATGTCATGTGTGCAAGAACAGACAAGCAAGCGAACAGAATTAAGCTAGAAACAGAAAGTCAGACCCGAGAAACAGTTCAGAACCAGTCAGTGTGTTTTAAGTCGCAACCAGGTGCAATGTATCAGTATTGAAACTGCACCAGGCAGCCAGCATGAGTTCAGAACCTGTACCAGGCAGTTATTCTGTATCAGTTTGAGTTTGTGTTCAGTAACACGTCGAACTTAGAGTGGACTTCGCAATATATTCTTTATACAAATCATATTCATTGCACCCAGAACTAGTAAACTACAGTATAAAGTGTTGTAACTCGGTATAACATACCTCCCTTTGAACCGCAATTACTGAGTGTTTGTGTGGTGTTTAGTGTGTAGCACTTTGCATTCTTCATAGGCACTCAGCACCTTTCAGTGGAGAGCGATCCTCGGTGCGATCAGGCAGACTCTCTGCAAGTAGATCAGCAACACTTTTCAGAATGGGGTCTATGTGAGATGATGGAGATGAGGGGGTTCATACAGCTATGAAAGGTGTTTCCAAAGTCATGAAGAGATATCGAAGCAGAGAATTTAGGGCAACTCCATTTATGCACAAGTGACCACATCTGTGATCCCAAAGCACATTGTACTAGTTGTTGCAAATTCAACCACATATGTTCTGGACTTTAGTGTTGGAAGGAGTACTCGGAGTACTCGGGCTTATTTGGATGTCGGTGTTGTTGCATGTGATTCCTACGATACTTATATACAGTGTTTCCAGGACCCCCAACTATCCCTACATAGGTCGGAACACTAAATTCTCCATTTTTTACAATTTGTCCGAACTTTTTGTCCAGGCCGAGGTCAGAATTCTGTCTGAACTTTCACTAAAATTGACTCTGGAACAAATTTTGTCTGAACTTCTGTGCCAGCCTAGAGAAAATGGCCAAAAATCACTAAAATACCGCAAATTTTCTATTCTTCATTGCCACTTTGCTTTCGTCACATTGTTCAGAGGAAGCCGTTGCCCAAAAGCTTTTCTTTGTCGCCTAGAAATTGAGAATGACCTACTGCAGAGGTTGCGCCATGTCCATGGATTCGTCCAAACTCCGTTCTGACATTGTACATGTGAGTTTTTTTGTCCGAACTAAAATTCTGACCTACAGTTATCAACCGGTCTTCTGTACATCAAAACTTAATATCAAAATTTTCATTCTTTGTCGGCTGTTCCTCATATTTCTGTCTAGCATAGAACTTTTCTATATGACTGTGTATACTAGATGAATATTTTCGTGATTTTAGAATAATGTTCTGAGGCGCAGTGAGCGATTTACGGGTGTACAAATGAATGGTCTTACGTAATATATTCTGAGCCCTGACTTCGGAGGCCCACCACAATTCACAGAATGCACGTATAGCCCTGGAAAGTATCTCAATTTGAAGCATAGATTTTATACTAAATTTTGAGCACCAACATCACCTGGGAATATCAGAGGAATGATGTTCTACACAGTGTACAAAGGAGTAGTGGTGTACAGAAGACCGGTTGATTACTGTACAATCCGAGGTCAATGAATCTGTCCGAATTTGGTGCCGACCTTCGAACCATCGAAGGTCAAATTTGTCCGAACTCCGCGTGCCGACCTCCATAGGCATAGTCGGGGGTCCTGTGTTTCCTTTCTTCCTTCTCCTCAGTCATTCTCTATACATGTCTAAGACTGAGGAGGTTTGTTATCTCTCTACTATAGATTCTCTTCCTTTTACTTACTGCTGCCATAGCTCATCATTCATTAGGGAGGGTCAGAGTTGGTCGATTATGAATCGATTATGGAATCGATTATGAAGTCGATTATGGGGGCATAATCGTGGGATAACCATAATCGACCGCAACGGCATAACCGACTCCGGAGTCGGCTATGCGATTATGAGTCGATTATGGGTCGATTATGCCTTCAACCATAATCGCCGCTGCCAAAAAAGGGCACCGGAGTCCGGACTTCTCAGAAGCCCCGTCCGCCGCGAAATCGGTTCTTTCGGTGTCAATCACGGCGTCATAATCGATTCCATAATCGACTCATAACCGACCCATAATCGCAACTCTGACCCTCCCTATTGTATTGGCACAGGTTTACTGTCTAATTTTTAGCTCGGCCATGATGAGATTCTGAATCATCATCAATATTGACGGGCAAGGGGAGAGTAGGGGAACACCTTTTCTCTCCTGTTAATGGGCAGTTCGAAATGTTCAGTGATGTTCCCATGATCCTCTCCTCATGTGCACCACAAATTACCACATCCTTTGGCACCTCCTGCACCCTATAGTTTTTCACTGTCATTCGTCATTCGGTGGATAACCACGACCTAGTAAAATTCCCTCTGGGATACGCTGCTGTCGGCTTGATGATTGCTAGTCTCCCAGAGAGAGGACGATATCACTTTAGGTTTGTCGGCGTAAAGTCATCTTGTGAATGATGCGTATGCGTAGAAAGTGACCCATAATTCAGTTGTACATGAGGCTGAGGTAGCATCTTGATCGGAGATGGAAAGAAATGTGAAATCCAGGTACACGGCTCATCCTGTTATGCCGTCGAGCATCGATAGGCGGAAGTCAAACCATTACTATAGGGTCTAGTAAAACAGCATCTACAATATCATATACGCAGCCTAAGGTGTAGCACGTCCAGGCCACCTACAACGAACCATGAGCTTTGTGTATACTGCAAACGAGGAGGAACAAACCTTGGATATAAGGAACACTCTCTCACTGTATACCTGTTCGCGAGCCACGCAAGGAATCGCTAAAAACAGGACATCAATATCGGGTATTAAATGCAAGACCATAAATCAAACATACCTCGACCCCCAATCCATACCCGCCATGCTCGCAAGTCCCATACTTACGTTGATCAGTGAACCAGTAATATGGTGCCGAATCAATTCCTTCGCGCTTATATGCCGCCAGCAACTCCTCCATATCAGAAATCCTCATCGAACCACCCACGATCTCACCGACGTTCGGCATCAGCAAATCACAGCTTTCTGTGTATACAGTTTTGGCGCCCTCTTCGGCTGGTAGCTTCTTCATATAGAATGCCTTGAGCTCAGCTGGGAACGAGTGCAGGAATACTGGCGTCCCAATGATGTCTGTCATCTGCCTCTCCGCAGCCTCCGCGATATCATCTCCAACAACATGGTCCACCATCTTTGCCTGGCCCGACTCATCGAGGATGACATTTCCCTCTACATCTTCCGCTGCGTGCTTGATTCCATGTTCGACAAGCCATGCGATAGCGTCGAAGTACGACATGCGCTTGAACGGCCGTTCTGGAGCCTTGAATCCGGGGTTGAGTTGCTGGATGAGGCCCGCTGAGACGGGGTTGGCCAAGAGCTGATCAACCGTTTCGCAGATGATTGTCTCGATGTGATCCATGAGATCGTCAAAGCTGATGAACGCGAGCTCAGCCTCAAGATGGGTATACTCGCTCAGGTGCCTTCTTGTGTGGCTGTTCTCAGCTCTGAAACTTTCTTGGACGCAGAATACGTCCCCGAGACTGGGAAGACATGTCTCGAGGTATAGTTGAGAACTTTGTGTGAGGTAGGCGGGCTGGCTATAGTAGTTTAAACTGAAAAGGGTGGCACCGCCCTCGACTTGCGTCTGCACAAGACATGGTGGGGTTACTTCGAGTAGGTGATGGTTGACCAGAGAGTCACGGAAGGCGCTGAGTAAGTATGCGCGGAGCCGAAGAACAGATGAGGCAGTCTCTCCTCTGATGACCAAATGACGGAGATCAGCCTGAATGGACGGGTCGGATTTCTGATAGCAAAATTAGAACTTATAGCAACAAATGAAAAATAAACATACCTCGTTTAAGCGGTTGGTAAACGCATCGTCAGCTCCTGGGGCAGCTCCCACGACTTTCCAGTAGTCAACGATGAGTTCATGACCGCCCGGTGCTGTTTTTCCTTCCGGGACGACTTGCAAAGTGCCGACAAGCTCTATTGATGACTCCAGCGTCAGAGTCAAGGCATCATATGTTTGACTCTGCAATATAATCAATAACTTTTCATGCACAACAGCTAGAAATGTACGCACGACCACACCCGAAAGAACTGTCTGTAGATATCCAGTTCCATCTCTGAGGACCACGAATATGATACCTTTTTGGGATCGCAGTCGGTGAACCCATCCAAATACACGGACGCGTTGAGAACGTAGATCAGATAGCTGGGATATCTTTGCCTGGTCACGCGAGTCGAATGAGACATAAACGAAGAGTAAACCGTAAGCAGCCTACCTTCTTAGCCGAAGGCAAAGATGCGTCCTCCGTCAGAGCGAACTTCTTGCTCTCCTCGAGCAACTTCTCCCGCTTCTCCTGCTCATCACCCTGCGCCTTTGCTTTTTGCTCCGCGAGTTCTTCCTGCTTTTTGCGCTTCTTCTCTAGACCATCAGCGGTCTTCTTGGCCTTTTTCAGTGAGGACTGGGTAGGTTCCTCGTATGTCCCCGATGAGTCTTTTCGAGTCAGAAAGCCGTCCGACGAGCCGTGCGTGAAAAGAGCAAAAGCCAGCGACTGATAAGGCTGATCTGGAGTGCCCTTCCCTGTGGTATCAGAGCCTGTGGATTCGTCGATATGTATGGGAGCCATGGGGGTCTGTATAACGCGATAATACGCGTAGGTAAAGGTATCAAGTCAAGATGCGAAATAATGACTCGAGTGAATGATTTTACTTATTATGGAAGGATAGATAAATAAATCATGCAAATAAATCACCCGAGGTCGGTCCGATGTCGCAACGTAGGGAGGAAACTCAAAGAAAGCGTATCCTTAATTAGTTCTGGAATATAATGCATTTCTGCGATTGTACAGATAACAAACATAAAGTACGGTAAGTAGATATATGAAGTCCGAGACCCCTTTAACGAGTTTCTAATACTCCGCCGGTGGATAGTCTATGTAACCCTTCTTTTCTGTTTCCATATCCCTCCCATGCCCATACAATGCAGTAATATCCAACTTTCCATCCAAGGGCTTTCCGTACTGTAACCGCTTAGCGAAATCTGGGTGTGCAATCCACGGAAGACCGAAAAACACGCCTGCGATCTTGCCCTGCTCGATATAACGAGCAGCCTCCTCACCCGTGAAACCAGCATTCGCAAATGCCTTCACATTTTTCAAGAGAGGTGCATAGGTGGCGACGATGTCGTGTTTAGTAGCGCGGGGGCTGCCGTCGATGACAGCATCAAGGTACTCCGTCCACCGTACCAAAGTGACATAAGCGATTTTCAGCTTGTCAAGTTCGTTGATAAAGTAAGTGAACGTGTCGATAGTCTCCTTCAGCGGCATCCTGTAAGTTATGAGTGAGAACACCGTGCTGGAGCTTCGGGGCAGCTACGTACCCTTGATCATTGTATCCACCAGCAGGAGTGAGTTTAATGGCCACGCGATCCGCGCCCCAGACATCAATGAGGATCTTGACGACTTCAAGACCGAACCAGGAGCGGTTTTCGATACTGCCACCCCATTCATCTGTACGATGATTGGAAGTATTATCGAGGAACTGATGGATGATATATCCACTGGCTCCGTGTATTTCTACACCATCAAAGCCGGCTTCTTTGGCATTGATAGCTGCCTGCTTCCACGCCGGTAGAAGCTTGCGCGGGTCGTCGATGACGGTCGGAGTAACATAGCCAGGCTGCCCGGGAAGGAACCTGAACTTCCCACCTCGGGCGGATATGGCAGAGGGGGCATAAACGGGCTACAGCAACCAGTCAGCATCATAAGATGCGTAGCATATATACATACAATCGACGTACCTCTCCAGATGCAATCTGTTCTGGGGCGTCTGGATGGCTAACCCGTCCAACTAGATAGACAAATCAATACGACCATGTCAAGTATGCACCAAACAAGACTAACGATGCCAAAGCTAGAAGAAGTCCAGTCAAGAGACGTATACGAATATGAATAGAGCGTACGTACCTGCGCAAAAATCAGAGATCCCTCAGCATGTACAGCATCGGTTATCTTTGTCCACTCCAGGACTTGTTCTTTCGACCATATGCCAGGGGCGTTCTGCCACTCCGATCTAACAGGACAGAATTAGTACAAACATCTCCACCGCTTATAAATGTGTGTACCCTTGCTGGCTGATAAGTATGCCTTCGGCGACGATAAGCCCAGCACCGCCCGCCGCGCGTTGCCTGTAGTATTCGACATTGATCACGTTAGGAACATTGGTGGGGACGGAGCGGTTACGCGTCATGGCAGACATGAACACCCGATTCTTAAGGGTCAGAGGTCCAAGTTGTAGGGGCTGGAAAAGAGCCTGTAAGCTGGTAGGCGCTGACATCGTAGTCGTAGCTAAGAAATATGGGGGGTGTTTGAAAGTAATGAATGCATCGTAGGGCTAGCCCTTTTATAGCCTGGAATGTTACTAGATCAAATTGGGTTCGAATTAACTAGAAACGCTTGTAAGTTGTAGCCACTCACGCATACTATCACCAAAGGGTCTTACGATGAAAAGTCCGACCGCGGATATGGTCAGCATGGGGTACATCGTATCCGAACCCAACTCGAAGACTTCGCCGAGGCTCGCATATCGAAAGCAATCTAGCCGGAACTTATTCATCGTCGCGGATGCTCTATCCTCGAGTGCGGGCCCATGACGTCACTGGCGAATACATTTGCTGACAAGACTTGTGGGCCGTTCAACTGCGAGCCGTCAATATATTGTCGAGAATTATTCATCTTCCTTCCAGGTGCAAGAGTTATCGGTCTTTGACACTGTCCAAAGATCGAGCAATCCACCCGGTATCAGATATTCAAGTGACAGATACTATCGATCAAATCAGGTCAAATCCCGAGTCGGAACGACTCTTCGAAACTTCCTTCGACGGAATTTGAGCTGCAGAGTGGTGTTTGCATACAGCTTGACATGGGCGCTTTCGTAGATGATGAAAGAAGGCTCAGAATTGGTCATAAGCCTTGTCTTGGGGACTTCAGGCGTGCGAAAGGGCCTCCGAAATCACCGAAATACCCATGAACCAGTCACAGATGTGTTTTCAAGTCCCTACACCCTGCTTTAATATAGATAGTGGAGACCCACAGGAACAAGCGCTAGCGTCCGTTGTGCGGGAGATTCTCGTGTCCAAGTTACACTCTTGTAACACAGTAGCAGAAACAGAAAAGAACAAGCCAGCAGTGATGAACTTGATGATGCCCGTCGGGAGTGTATACAAGGATAGATGCACCCTTTCGCCGCTCGACTCTCGCGCCGATGAGGAATCCATGAAGAATTGAAGAAAAGGCGAGCAAAAAAGACGGTTATAGGGGAAGCGGGAATCTGCCCGGTGTCCATGTACTTGTTCGTGCTTTGCGAAGGTATTTGGCTGGGCCTCGTGTATGGTTAATGTATGCTCGCAATGACCAAGTTTAATTCGCTCTCTTCTCTCGCGTAAAACACATGCCACTGTCAAGCTGTATGCAAGCAGCTGTAAGCGTACCTCGGGAAATAACATGCTTACTGCTCAACCGGATCTTCATTGAGCTTGGCTGCATCTTCGGCAGCTGCCAAAGCAACATCAAAACCGTCTTTCAAACTCTCCCAGTCCTCCATTCCAATGCTTATTCTTATCTACAACGCCATCACTGAAATGCTGATAATGCCGAAGAAAATTACTCACCAAGGCATGTTCCACTCCATTCTCTTCCGCCCATTGGAGCTTCGAGTGGAACGACATTTCCGTGAAAGGAACAGCCAGCGTGAAGATTGTACCAAAGGTGATGCCCTTGTAGCACGGCAGGGCATCGTAAAACACTTTCGCAATTGCCAGAGAAGTGAAGGAAATCGACAGCAGACCGCCGTATCCCGGCCTCGTCCCAGATTCTTTGTTAAGATACCGCTCATAGATGTCGCGTGTCTGGTATTTGGGGTACAACACCTGCTTGATAAAGGAACCCTGGGGCTTTTGTGACCGCGCGTAGAGGTAATCAGCCACAGCTTCAGCGTTCTTGTCCACAATCGCGATGCGTTGCTTAACATCTCGCGTGTTCGCTTCCAAGCAGATGGCGTCCTCGCCATAATACGTGTCCTGATATGTCTCTTCCATGCGTGCCTTGAACGCTGTGTAGAGTGGAGACGTCGGATTTAGGAGAAGGCTGGTCGCAACAATGAGGCACGAAAAAAAGATCGCAATTCAATTCAATGCACTCACCCCCCACCCATGACATTTGCGAGTCCGCTGATGATCTTGGTGAAGCTACAGACAACGATGTCCGCGTATGGGAGCAATTGAACATTGATGAGATTGCCAACAGTTTCGTCGATGATCAAGGGGACGTGATATCGGTCAGCGAGCTTCCGCAGGCGAGCAACGTCAGGAGACTGGAGCATAGGGTTGGTGGGAAAGTCTATGTAGAGCGCAGCGAGCGGTGGCCGCTCAGGATCCTTTGCCTGCTCTGAGGCAAGGCGAGCCTCAAGATCGGCGATAGATCCACTTCCGATAACGTAATGTCCAGCACCCCATCCTTCGATAAGATTATGAGAATGGGAATACATAACGCTGCTCAATCTCGTCAGATATAAGGGGACACTTCAAAGAAAGGAAAGACACACTTGAACGCGGCGCTCTTCAGCCCCTTGGGACGCGTATCCAGAATCATGAGATGGAGGTGCCAGATAGCATTCATCCCACTGGTATACAGGTAGACGTCATCCGGCGACACGCCTGGCACGCCCCGTATGTTGGCCGACCCATCTCCCAAATCTCCTGCAAATAGTCTACGGAGGGCGCTTTTAGCCTCCGATCCAGATTCTATAGGTCTATGAACTTTGTAATACTCTTGGTCGCGCCAATTCACGGTCTTGAGGGGTATAACGAAGGTGCTCGTATCAACCAACTCTTCAGGTATGCACTCAAGGCACTGCTCCGCGAAACGTGCCGATATCCCCGACCCAGTGTACATCATGAACTGAGATGCCTCTGTGAGGGCGGAAGAAGGAAAGAATACGGCAAAGACCTCCGGAAACTCAGAGACGTCTACGCCACTCTTGTAGGGAATTTCGAAACGGCATACACGAGGTTCTCCGGGTTTCTCTGCATGCTTTTTCACATACAACACGCATTCTTCGACAGATTTACGCGAAAATGAGAGAGCGCATTCTTCTCCTTCGACGCCGTGAATTTGATAACAGATCTTCCAAAGCTAAGAGCCCAGAATGCGATTCAGAGGCAGCACTCATTCTTAATGGCCCTGCAACGCACCGCTTTCACGTAGTCGTGGATCTTTTGTCTAGGATACCCTGCCTTGAGTGAAGTCGTGACCCTTTCCTCCCCTTCTACGAAACCAACGATATCCTGCCAGGTGGGTAAGGAGCAGACAATCGTATGTGGAATGTTGGGTGGGATCGCATCTCCTAATGCTGCTGGTTGAATTCCTCCAATCATCGGTGTGGTGTACGAACGAAAGAGTTTAGAGTGCGAAAATGTGGAAGACAAGCAGTGCTAAGATCTGACTCGGAGAACCGGAGCTTTATCCGTCTATGGCGGCTAATGATTGAGGTGATATCGGAATTCAGGAATTCGGGTAGACGTACCAAGCTTAGCGTCCCGACGCCTTCAGATGGTTATCACCAGACCGAGACTTGACATGAGACGTAGAATACTAGCATCAGGTTGGCAATACTAGGAAGTGGAGGGAAGGAAGGTGGAGGTCCAAATGTTCGAGAACGGTAATATTTTTTTTCGTCATAATTGTAATGCAGTAATAACAAAAATAGCATCTCTTTCTTCATCCACCATCATGTCTTCAGCTTCCTCTGCTACAAGCAGTAGTAGCTCTAGCTCTAAAAGCTCCAGTCCAGCACCATCCTCTCCTCCCCTCAAACGGAAACGCGCTGTAAGCGTTTCCAGCGATGAAGATGAAGACGAAGACGGACCATCTCCCGACGACCCCGTTCTTTCTCATGCCGAAAAACGTCGACAGAAAAAGAAGGAAAAGTCAGAAAAGGACCAACCTTCTACGACTAAAAAACCCAAACTTGATGCCTCTGGGAAGCGACAGAACTCGATATGGGTAGGGAACTTGTCATACAAGACGACCTCAGATGCTATGCGGACGTTCTTTGAAGGTGTTGGAGAGATCACGCGCATACATATGCCCACGAAGCCGTCGGCGAAACCTGGGGTGAAGGGAGAGAATCGGGGGTGCGTGTATATGCCGTCTTTCTATCTGTCTTTTTTACCGAGCTCTTTTATAGCTTTGCTTACGTTGATTTTGCGACTCCTGATGCGAAAACTGCTGCCATTGGTCTATCCGAAAGGCATTTAATAGGAAGAAAACTATTGATCAAGGATGGTGCGCATGTATTCACTCCGCTACTTGGGCAACTACTGAGTTATCCTTGT
Source organism: Armillaria altimontana (assembly GCA_022818075.1). Classification (NCBI taxonomy): domain Eukaryota; kingdom Fungi; phylum Basidiomycota; class Agaricomycetes; order Agaricales; family Physalacriaceae; genus Armillaria; species Armillaria altimontana. The sequence goes on from JAIWYR010000016.1 coordinate 789,576, forward strand.
CTAGGTGACGATTTTGCAGGAAGACCATCTGTTCCAGCTGTAGAAGACACCAAGCTGTTAGTTGGCGGCAAAACACATTCAAAATCAGCACAGAAAATTTTGCGTGCACAGAAGCAACCCCCAGCACCTACACTATTCCTAGGAAATTTGGGATTCGATACTACTAACGATTCCATTCGCCAATTATTCGAGGGCCATCGGGGCCTGAAGGAAAAGGATAAAGCGGAGGTCGAGGCGCAAGAGGCCAAGGATCCGTGGATACGAAAAATACGTATGGGCACATTCGAGGACAGTGGGGCATGTAAAGGGTAACGTCCATCCCTCAGTGGATTGCGTCAACTTTCATACTCACCACCAGCACACCAGATTTGCATTCGTCGACTTCTCGAGTATCGAAAACGCCACCGCCGCGTTGATCAACATCAAGAATCACCACATGAACGGTCGAGACCTCGTCGTTGAGTACGCGTCGGCGGACGCTGTACGACGTGGCGCGTCAAAGCCCCAAGGTCCTGATAAACCAGAAAAGCGGAAACGGCCCTTTGACAAGAGTCAAAAGAAGCGGGAGCCCAATCGGGAACACAAGCGCGTCGAGGACGTCGGGGTGGAGGACGATGACGTGAAAGAAAGAGACGATGATTCTCATCCGGTGCCGAAACGCAATAAATTTGAGGCTAGTGAGAGACGAGGTGGGACGGGTCCTGCTAATTATCGCAGTCGGCCTAGACCTGGCGCTGCCCTAGCCCAAGCCCAGCGACAGTCCGCTGCTATCCTCCCGTCCTCAAATTCCGCCAAGAAGATCACATTCTAAAGCTACGTATAGTCCTTGACCTCAATCAGAACACTGTTTAGCATCCATAACTCGGAAACTACGTACATACATCATGCGTCGACTGCACATGAAACGAAGCGTGTACGTTTAGCCACTTTTGTAGCCCCATCGTGATTGCTCTGCGAAGTTCTCCGTCAAAACGGCGAGTACGAAAGGGCGCGTTTCTTGCGATCAGTGCCCTGCGTTCCTGGCAGGTGTCTGATTCGCGCCGGTCAAATTGCAAGGGAAACGACTGGAAAGGAGAAGAAATTTTGACGCTTTCTTCTGACCCCAGCATAATCCGTCAGCTTTACCATTAAAGGGAATGCCGTCCCATTTTACTGTGGTTAAATGTCCTGTTAAGTTTTATAGGCTATTTGCCCATTTTCCGCGACTTTTACTTGCTCCGAAATCGCCGCTTGCCAGGGGTGCTGCACGCTTCGAACTCGCGATTAGCGCCCTCACACTCTAAATTTAACAGCGAACAGCCATGGCCGCTATAGTCTCTGTCAGATTTTACGTGTGTTGCATAGCACTGACCGGCAACTACTTTGTAGCAACGCTAGAAAGAAAACGGCGACTTCAGTCAGTGATCGGAACTTTCGAATAAGGCCACTAAATTCTAGATACCACCTCAAATACGGTTGCGGTGCCAGACTACGACGATAGAAGCGGACTCAACTCAAACGCTTCTTCCATAGCGAACATCTCTCGTATGCGTGATGCAGGTTTGGATCAACCTTGTACTTATTTACCCGATGAAGCTTCAGTGAGTAGGGACGACTTGAATGTCATTGCCCATTTTTGGAGGCCGGTCTTTACTGGAATCTGAGAGAATGATGCGCAAACTTTAGCGCACGGCGAACTCTTGAGTAGCTATAGAGACCGAACAGAAAGTCATGCTTCAACGACCTGCCTCGTAATGGTATAGTGCAGGCATAGACTAGAACCAGTCCCTCCAAACACTTGATGACACTTTGATCGAGTATGGTCGAGTTTCAAAGGGACTGGTTTGAGCCTAGTGAAGGCATCAAGACAAAGGTGATGATATAGTTGTCGTTGTATTGAACAGGTAAAAAGCAGCCTGTAGAATATGAAAGTACGAGGAAAGACTTGGTGTACTAAATGTGCTATATGTTTTAGCGAACTGGTATGCAAGTTCTAGGTTAGATAGAGGTGTAGTCCTGATTTTCCGAGCCAAAGAAAGTAAGTAATCAGCTGCATTCCATCGCAGAATATCCCTGAAAGAATTGTGAGAAGTGTTATGATATGTCAGATGCATGATATAACGACTCACAGGTCGTACGAAAGTCCAATAATGAAGTGTAAGCCAGACGCGTGAATAAGCCACTTCCATGTAGACGAACATGTAAAGCCATCTGCGCTTGTAGACATTCAAAGAGTGTGCATCCAGAAATTCTGGGTATCGTTTTTGGAGGGAACGGATAAGATCTGGTGTCCAATTTTCTTCAAGGCGCCTAGCAAGGAATGACTACAATGAAAAAAGGCGCGAATAAAATGGTTCCTACCTTGCCCATTCACGCAGACACCGGCAATAATCTATGATAGACGTCAAATATATATCACGGGAATGTCATGACTTACGCGGAGCGTAATCCTCGCAGCTATCAAGAGAAAAGCGACCTCGATGAACTGTGTGAAACTGGTGGGCAAGCCAAGTGGCACTGGGGGGTATGGTGTGGGGCCAATGGTATTTGCGGATGAAATCGTCGCCTCTGGTAAAGCAAAATGAACAAAGAACGACGCGCAACTCGGCTAAAGAAGCATTCGTACTGGTATGAGGTGAATGTGGCATCGGGATAGCACGTAGCAGAAAGAACGACAGCAGCATCGCGATCCTTCAATGCCCAGTCAACTGTCTTTATAAAGGTCGGCATATATTCTACTCCAACAGCCTGACGCACAAACGTCAGAGCATGGACCGCTGATTGAGGGGGACGAACCTCGATCATCTCTAAAGCAATGCATGCATCGAAGACTTTTTCAAAATCAGGAGGCATCTTCCTGTAGTCCATTAAATGTATTCGAATCTGAGACTCAAATCCCGCCTTCCTCACGCGTTCCTCGGCCAATGTTTTTTGTTCTAACGATAGCGTCAAGGAATCCACCGTACATCCCATCTTCGCCGCCTTTAAAGGATAAAAAATGAACACACAGTATGATCCCTCGAGTAATGATTCATACCGCAATAGCAAGACTTCCCCATCCACTGCCTATTTCCAACAGACGGTGCCCAGGGCGAAGTCTCGCCTTTTTAAGGACGCAGTCAATCTTGCGCTCTTGCGCTCGCTCAAGGTCGCCGTAAGTTCTTTGACCGGTAAGATCACCACGCACGCCGCCTTCTTTGTCTCCCCAGATAGGACAAGAATATTGCATTTCTTGACTGAGGAATGCCTAATAATCAATTAATACAGAAAGCTTGAGAAACCAGTTGTGCTCACCTTGTATAGCTCATTTGAGGCATCGTATCCTGCGACCTAGAGAACTGTCCTCAGTTTGTGTGTACGACCCAAGAAAAGCTCGTACATTGAGTATGGATTGACGGTATCCATGACTCAAAAAACGATGTACGATAACATCTAGAACAAGTTTTATATTGTAGCTCAAGGACCAGACTCCGCCTATATGAGGATAGTTGTCGACATATATCTGAAGGTTAAAATGTAGCATTCTCCCCATGAAATACGTGTAAACCTCACATTCAAAACGTCCTTCATGGAAGGTGAGCTTATTTCGCCGTTCATGTAGGCTTCAGAAACTATAACATACGGTCAGAACGCGTAACAGACGTGCAAAAAGTGATAAACAAACATCCAACATCATAGGAGCAATATACACGAACCCAAAACGTTTCGTCGTGAACCGTGAGTAAGCCATGACGAGGGGACCGAGAAGTCTGGGTCTGGGTCTGGCTGTCTGCACCGAATTTCCTGGAAGTCCCATCGCAGTCAACAATTTCTATCAGCCCCTCCTGGACGCCTTTGTCGAGAACTGCCATGATGGTCGACCTAGCTGTTGAGCAGAGCGCTTAGCGTAAGGCATATCTGCAAAAATCAGCGTCCAAGCAACATACCGTACGCGACGAAAGTCGACCAGAACCATCCTTTCCGAATAACGGAAAAAGATGGCATGGGAAGGGCTGCATACGACGACATTGTATACCACAAAGCCAGCTACTGACAAGCTGTACACGTCGTCAGACTGCCAAACGAAGGGGGATCCTGGGTTAACCAGGACACGTCAGGGCGTCTAGGAGGCTACTAGAATAACCGATGACAGGATCCAGATGAGAACAGAAAAACGAACGACTCTGCCATTGGCTGTTCGCCCATCAACTTGTTCTGCGGCAATCATGTTGTGTGTGCCGACCGTTGCCGGAGAATGCAGCATCATTTTTTCGTATTTAATTGTTGTTACAGGACCGCAACAGGAGTTCAGCTCGGGCGGGCGTTATATAAGCTTGATTACTGATTGTAGCACACGGTTGCGAACAAGGCGAACTTCAAAGCTTGTTGCGACACTGCAGCGAGAAGCTTCTTTACAGCGGTTTTAGAAAACCTTGTAACGTATTGAATTGTGATCGGATCGAAATAAAATGAGAATATTAAATAATATTCCCAAACTGGCATGCCGAGTAATGCAGGACCCTCCACCAAGCTGCATGCCTCGCGAAACGTCGTCAGTGAGGTAGAAAAATCTGAGGCATATTTCGTGCCTTCTGTTTATGTACAATTTTTGACCACTGTAAATTGGCTGGATGCTCCTTCAAGTTGACTGTAAATGGCTGCATGTGGTCTCGATAATTGAGCTAAAATTCATAAAGATGTTTATTTTAATGATATTTGAGTCTTGAAGTAAGTAAGAAAACCCTAAATAGCTTCTCCATATTTGGGAGATTTGCCTCAAAACCCAAAGAAATTTATAGTATTGATGATACATTTCGACTATTTAGGCTGCGATAGGGCTAAAATAAAATATCCTTCCATCCTGACGTTCGGACAAGGATTTCCGAAAGCGCTGTACCGCTCCCGGTACTCCCCCTTATCACCTCAGCAGCCGTAGAATCTGTAGCACCATTCGCCTTATTATTTTCGTCGTACTTTCACGAACTTGAAGCCCAGGCTGGCATGTTTCAGTGATAATCATTGCATGAGTGGAAGGTCTGGGGAATTGTAGCTGCCTGCGCGTGAACGAGCCCCCTTCGCAGGCGAGAGAAGGGGGGAACGAAAGATGGGAGGCATATCATGATCATCATGGTAGTAACCACGACACTCATCGCAGAGGTACTTATACGTAGTTTCCTTCTGGAAACGACGTACGATTTCCCCCTTCCCCGTCATCTCTCGACTGCAATGGCCACAGTACAGGACGTTGGCACCAATTTCCTGGCAGATTCCTTCTACATCACTCTTTTCGACATTCTACAAGGACTGATGTTTTCTCTTTTACTACTCGTCTTCTTGACAGCCCTCTTTTCTCCTACCGTCAAGCGGTCCAAAACTTGGTTTATCTTCATGGGGAGCGTTGTAGAGTGGTGCGCATCATATCTCATTCTTATCGGCCAGCAAATTGGCCGCCCTCCGCCCGTCGCCCTTTGTGCATTTCAATCAGCAGGGATTTATTCGTCCAATCCATTGTGCGTTCCATGGATCGTCCTTCTGTTGGCCTTTTTTGTAACAGATTCGTTTGCCTAACAGTGTTACTAGCGCTGCATTCGCACTGATTTTCGAGGTCTGTCTTCGGAGCCTTTTCATTTTGTCTGCTTAACTTATGCTGGCATTTCCTTGTATTTCAGTTGTTCATCAAGTTGAAAGCTGGCATTAACCGAACAGGGCCGATGAGTGTAAAGTGGTCGTGGGGTGTCAGTCCTCATCCATTTCAATTATTTGTGGTTTAATGTGGAAGATCTCGCAGCTTGTAATATTCCCTCTCTTCGTTTATGTGGTAGTATTCATATGGGTTATCGCCGTAAGTTAAACCGATATTGTCCCAACGTATTCTGATTTTTATTAGGTTGGAATCTCGCATCCAAATCTGGTAGAACGCGACAATACAAATATGTTTTGCCACATGAAAGTGTCTGAAGAAATTGGCCTGGCTCAACCGTGGGTCTCTGATCTTAGTTTAAACATAACTGTCACTCAATCCAACCTTGGAATATAGCTTCGTCATAAGTGCTACAGTGACGCTACTCGCGGAAATTCTCGTCGTTGTATTTTCTGGTAGGATTTTACCCCAGCATTTGTCACCTCACTGAACGTCGCTGTAGTGTGGACAAATATAATTCTCTTTAACCACAAGAGAAAGACGGGAGAGTTTCTTTCGGAGAATTCATCACCATTTGATATGTCGGCATTCATTCGAAGAAATGCGCTCATGACAGCACTCACGGTGGCGGGAATTATGTACGTTCAGCGTTCACCAGGTTCAAGGCCCTTGCTCTTCCATTAACAAGTCCGGTCCAAATAGATTTGCGATAACGTCCTTTGTGGAGACCTCAGACCCCAACTTCCCAGCATGGAATTTAGGATTGACGGCGAGTATGTCAACTTATGTTCAACGTACGCAAGGTCAGAGAAACTGAGTGTCTATGTTAGTGCCAACCTGCGTCTTTCTACTATTTGGAACTCGAATGGTTAGAACTTTTTTATGCTCAGAGAATGCTCATGATCACATCTTCAGGATCTTCTTCGAGTTTGGTTTTGCCTGGGTACTCCATCTGGTCATAGAACAGAAATTTCCTCTGTTTAAGCGGCTCCCCTAACATTCTTCAACTTTAAACTGGTTTGATTTTGAGTCGGAAGGGGCGCTGCATCCGGCTGGACCTTCGTGCTGCAACTGTTTTGTGTCTGTAACGATGTGTACATTTCAGTGTTATAATTATTTGTATCTACGTCTGACGTACTTCCAGCTGATAGAAACACAGTTTATACGGTTCAGGCGGTCATGTCAACGTCCGAAAGATCGGTGCTCGCGGATTCTCCGAGTCGTTGGGAGGTATTTCGAGCTTCGAAAGAAGTACCATAAGGCATGCCTAACACAAGCTTGGCAGATGTGGTTGTATCATCACGAAACCAAACGGATATACCTGGTAGTTAGGACAAGACTCGGAGAGACATGATGAACTCGGGCGCTTGGAAGCATGTTTCTGTAATCCATCAGGTGTATCCTAATCTAGAACTCGAATCCTGCTTTTCTGATCCGCTCTTCTGCCAGAGTCTTTTGCTCGACCGACAGCGTCAGGGAGTCGACAGTACATCCCATCTCTGCTGCCTAGAAGACACAACAGAGTGAGCCGGCAGGTTGGCTAGCAGATATAAAGGGTGCCTTACCGCGATAGCAAGACTTCCCCACCCACTCCCTATCTCCAACAGACGGTGTCCAGGCCGAAGCCTCGCCTTTTTTTTAGGATGTGACCGATCTTGCGTTCCTGGGCGCGTTCGAGATCTCCGTACGTTCTTCGTCCGGTCAGATCACCGCGAACGCCGCCTTCTTCGTCCCCCCGATAGGACACGAGTATTGCATCTACTGACTGAGAAACGCCTGCCTTTGGGTAAATAGAGGAACTTTAAGTATGCGAGATCGGTTATGTTCACCTTGTAGAGCTCGTTCGAGGCATCGTAGCCTGCGACCTGGAGATGGGAAATTAGTTCATGCTGACGACACGGGAAGATGGCATACATTGAAAATCGATTGACGAAAGCCATGGCTTAAGAAACGATGGATGACGACGTCTAGAATGGATTTAAGTTTGTAGGTCAAGGACCATACTGTGCTCAGATGAATTAATTGTCGACGTAGATCTGGTATGAACGAGTATACCCAGCCTCGAAACGTTCGTCGTGAACGAAGCGCAGTCCTTATCTGTCTGAAGAAGCCTGGTCGACTATACCTATTTTCATTCCAGTCCCGTTCCAGTCTACAATTCCTATGCTCTCTAACCTCCTTGTCGAGGACTGCAAGTATAGCTGACTAGGCTAGCGAGGAGCAGTCACTGTCAAGGCTGATAAGAAACACATCCGACCACAGACCAGAATCATCGTTTCTGGATAACAGCAGAGGACGGAAGGGAAAGTGCGGTAAACGACAAATCCCAGAGCAGAATCTGTGGTGACAATAAGCATCGCAGCGACTGGGCAGTCGCCCACGCTCGCCAGAAATTCCATGTGGGCCTGAAGACGAGACTCTGTCGGTCTTGAAGCTTGAAGCTTGATAGTTGCCAGCCGGAGGCAGGACCTGCGAATTGGCCAAAAAACAGGTAAAAGAAAAACTTCCCGCAGCTGTTGGCCCTGTTCCATCGTGATGAATTTGCAGCCATTGAGGTTCTCTGGAAGCTGCAGGTGTGTACGTTGATGACCATGATGCCATCTCTTCATTTACATGTAGCACGGCACCGTCACGGTACCGCTTCAGGTACTTACGCCGGACGGGGCAAATCCAAGGCCGTGGTTCTCCGAGCCGCGTTTGTGTTGAATTTGAAACCATCCCCGCAAATCTTCGATCTGATGGTTCAGTTCGTGATGTCACCTCAGGACGATTCTCTACCGGAGGGTTCACTGGCTCGCTTCGATCGTTGCTGCGTAATCTGAATACATTCACAGCGCCAATGTACTCGATGTTCGGAACCGCGCAGCTTCTGAAGGTTAAACCCACAGGAACTTCGCCCCCGGGTATACCACGTAGATTTCTTGACGGGAATCCAGCGGTCACTATCGGCAAGGCTCTGGTCGTTGGAGAGCAGTGTCATGGTCTCTGTGAGAATCCCTTCCATGAATAGGTGGTTGATGACACTCACATGCCTTACTGAGGCTACACGGGTGATCAGGAGATTGTTCTGGGCACGAGATGAGCTGTTCCCGTGGGACGCAGCATCATGATCCTTTCACGAAAGGAAGATGTATATAAACCTCGTTTGTCCTAACTTGCTTTCGTGGAACAACCTGCCTGCCACTTCCCTCGTTTCTCGACTGCAATGGTTGCAGCACAGGGATCCGACAGCAGTTTCTTGGCCAGCTCCTTCTATGTCACCCTCTTCGATATTCTACAGGGACTACTTTTTTTACTCCTGGCGCTCATTTTCATGACGGCTATATTTTCTTCCACCGTCAACCGCTCTAAAACCTGGTTTATGTTTATGGCCAGCATTATAGAGTGGTGTGCCTCGTATCTCATCATCGTTGGTCAACAGACTGGCAAAGGGCCACCGGTCGGCCTTTGTATATTCCAAGCAGCCGTCATTTACTCGTCCAATCCATTGTACGTACATTTTGTCTTTCTGCCATGCTTCATGTTGGATTAATTACTTTGTAGTGTCACCAGCGCCGCACTCGCGCTAACAGTCGAGGTTTGTCGTCATTAGATTCCTTCGTGGCTGCTTACCTTCAACACCGTTTACCATCATTTTTAGCTCTTTATCAAGTTGAAAGCTGCAACAACCCGAACTGGACTATCAAGTGAAAAGTGGACATGGGGGGTCAGTATTTTGATGTTTAATCTTTCTTGGTGCTCATATCTGGAAAATTTTCAGCTAGCGTCGTTCCCGCCCTTGATATACCTGATCGTATTCACCTGGGTCCTCGTCGTAAGCACTAATGTCGTTTTCCCGGTCTGTGCTAATGATTGCTAGATCGGAATTGAACACCCAAAACTAGCAGAGCGCGATGATTCTTACATGTTCTGTCATATCATGGTGTCGGAGGAAATTGGTTTGGCCCAACCGTAGGCTCGCAGTGCACATGAATTCCTTTCCCTGGCTCATCTATTCTATCTGCAGTTTCGTCGTCAGCGCCACCGTGACTTTGCTGGTGGAAATCCTCATTGTCATATTCTCTGGTATGGAGCGGGCCCCTCTTTCACTTCGTATCTTATTGGCCATTGCTCTCAGTGTGGAACAATGTGATTCTATTTAACCATAAGCGAAAGACAGGCGTACTCCTTTCGGAGAATTCTTCACCATTCTCACTGTCGGCGTTCATTCGTAGAAATGCGCTGATGACAGCGCTGACAATATTGGGAATCGTGTAAGTTCAGCTCTCATCAGATTGTTGCCTATTTGACAGGCTCATGTGTGGGTGACGCAGATTGGCAACAACGTCCTTTGTACAGCCTAAGCAGCATAACTTCCCAGCCTGGGACCTAAGCTTAACAGTCAGTACGTTACGCAATCGCTCCTCTTTCCACGGCCTGATCTAATTATGCAATAATCGTAGTGCCGATATGCGTTTTTCTATTATTCGGAACTCGAATGGTGAGAATATAGGAGTCCGTCGATTTCTACATATTCAAGAGTAGCTAATCCGTTTCTTTAGGACCTTATACGAGTATGGTTTTGCCTTGGCCCTAGATCTGGTCAAAGAACAGACATCTCCTCAGTTTGAGTGGATCGTTCCGTTCCGTGTGGATTTTATACATATGATATGAGACTTTAATTGTATCTGCTTTAATCTTCTCACGCAGGTTGCGTGTGTACGTTCCTTAAATTCAGGATTCTTTGTACTGTTTTATCTATCCTAGTGCCGGTCATTTACCATCGTTGCGGCCAGTGTCAGCTGGGTAAGCAGTACATGAAGATCTCAAGTAACCATCATTCGAGCGATCGATCTCATACATACTATCCAGTAGCAAAAGCCGGCGTGGTCCAAATTCTCTCCCTTTTTCCGGAAATCGACTTGATTTCAAGTATCTGTAAGAGGCAGTAATAATATTGTTACATCCACATATACTAGTAGTCATCTACATGATATGAGATTTACTGGTGTAACCGCCATGCTTCCTATAGAGTCTGTGTGACGGATACGCTATAATCAATGTTGTGAGGGTCGGCGCGCTACCGTCACTTTCCCGCCAGCGCGATCTTCAAGTTACCTACGCAAGGAATGCCGAGATGGTTGTGAAAAAGCAGATCATAGCCTTGAAGGTACCGTGCTGGCGTGGAAACGAACTAAAGAACAGTTTTCCTGTCGTAGGGTTCAACTAACGTGTCACACTCGTGGACAGTATTGGAGATGTTTCAAGTGGTATAGAACCCTTCCATGTGCCTCGTGACAGTCCGAGTCCAACGACGTGGCCGTGTAATGATGAGATGAGATGGAAAATGATGAGATAATTAGATATATAAGTCCCACGTCATAAGTGGCCTCACAGCCATAAAGTCAAAATGCTTACTCATTTACGGTCGGGTGACGGCAGTTATGAGGACAGTTTTGTTCCGTGAATGGTGCTAAGTTGACAAGAGACGCAAACTGCTCAAGAGCTGAAGAGCTGCTACGGTCCTGTCTAGTATCGAGCATCTACCATTGTTGTCAGTCTCGAACCATATACAGTGTACTATGGTCCTTGGGACACAACAATGGTAATCCCCGAATAGTGCTACATTAAATTAGTTCTGAGGCCTAAATCTTTTTAAGACGATACTAGGACATCTTACAAGTGAGGACGTGTAAGTATTTTGCGGACAAGCAAGGGTGTCCAGCAGAATAAATTCAATCTTTGTAGCAGGTCCCAAATGGCTCATTACGGGTCCTTGGGACACCTGTGACACTGCGTGACACGGCTTGCGGAACACCGGATCGATCTCTCCGAGGCCTATTTGATGTCACGCTTGTGGCTCCATCCGACAAATCGCAATCTAGAGGGACGAGTTTCAGCCCAAATCCTTGGCTTTAGGGGGCAAAGTTATAGCCAATGGTATGACTTACCCAAACGCAGCATTACTTTTGGTTATAATTCGTGTTGTAAGCCAGTAGTCTTCGAATAAAAGTTGTCTCTTGCCAAATTAAGCAATTTTGTGATGTATCACAATCTCTACCTCGCGCAATTCACAATCGTTCGGCCTGAAACTTTTGGAGGATGTTCAAAATATACAAAGGAAGATCGATGTCAATTTTGGTGCGACTCCGTCCACAGGGACTGGAGCTATTTCCATTTGTCCCAAGGAACTTTGATGTCCCAAGGACCCGTAGTACACTGTATACAATCCAGACAGTGCTTGTCGCTTCGGAAGGCGAAAATTTGAACGATCACTGACGCCGATACAAGTAGAAAGCTAAGAGATGGAATGAGCGGCAGTGACATGTATATGTGTATCAAGGCGATGCGAACGGAGCGACTTCCTCCCTCAGGCATCATGCCTCTCTTGCAACAGATCTAATTATCCCCACCGATACCTGAAGTCGCCATAAAAGGCTGCTCTCTCTGATAGCGGAAGACCTTGATATGCGTGTCGACACCAACAAAACGATGGCAACTCACCGGCATTAGGACGGTTGTACAAGCACTATAGTATACAATGCGGTATAAATAGGTATAAAGTATCCCGAAGTCAAGGAACGTACAGACACCGCCTGTGTCCAGCCAGACACAGATATTACAATCTTATATCGTATGCATAAAAGTCACAAAGAGCGGAACAAACTGCTCAAACCGAAGACGTGTCTGTCCTCTGACCAGGTCTAGTACCAAGGCAAAACCATACTCGTATAAGGTCCTAAAGAAAAGGGTTAGCTTCTCTTGAATACATAAAAGTCGAGGGGCTCCCATATTCTCACCATTCGAGTTCCGAATAATAGAAAAACGCATATCGGCACTACAATCATTGCATAATTAGATCAGGCCTGGGAAAGACGAGCGATTGGGTAACGTACTTGCTGTCAAGCCTAGATTCCAGGCCGGAAAGTTATGCTGCTGAGGCTGTACAAATGACGTTGTGGCCAATCTACGTTGCCGATAAAGTGGTTGAAGGGGCTCCAACCAGAATGAAAGCTGAACTTACATGATTCCCACTACTGTGAGTGCCGTCATCAGCGCATTTCTTCGGATAAACGCCGACAATGAGAATGGTGACGAATTCTCCGACAGGAGTACACCTGTCTTTCGCTTATGGTTAAATAGGATCACATTGTTCCACACTGAGAGCAATGGCCAATAAGATACGAAGTGAAAGAGGGGCCCGCTCCATACCAGAGAATATGACAATGAGGATTTCCACCAGCAAAGTCACGGTGGCGCTGACGACGAAACTGCAGATAGAATAGATGAGCCTAGGAAAAGAATTCATGTGCACTGCGAGCCTACGGTTGGGCCAAACCAATTTCCTCCGACACCATGATATGACAGAACATGTAAGAATCATCGCGCTCTGCTAGTTTTGGGTGTTCAATTCCGATCTAGCAATCATTAGCTCAGACCGAGAAAATGACTTAATACTTACGACGAGGACCCAGATAAATATGATTAAGTATACCAAGGGCGGGAATGAGATTAGCTGCAAATTTTCCCGATGAACGCAAATATCGATTAAGCATCAGAATACTGACCCCCCATGTCCACTTTTCACTCAGCGTCCCAGTCTGGTTTGTCATAGCCTTTAACTTGACAAACAGCTGAGAATGATAGGGTGTTGAAGTGAGCAATCACGAAGGAAATCCGACGACGGCGACGAACCTCAACTGTTAGTGCGAGTGCGGCACTGGTGACACTACAAAGTCATCAATCCAAAATGAAGCATGGCAAAAAGAGAAGATGTACATACAATGGATTGGACGAGTAAATGATGGCTGCTTGGAATATACAAAGGCCGACCGGTGGCCCTTTGCCAGTCTGTTGACCAATGATGATGAGATACGAGGCACACCACTCTATAATGCTGGCCATAAACATAAACCAGGTTTTAGAGCGGTTGACGGTGGAAGAAAATATAGCCGTCATGAAAATGAGCGCCAGGAGTAAAAAAAGTAGTCCCTGTAGAATATCGAAGAGGGTGACATAGAAGGAGCTGGCCAAGAAACTGCTGTCGGATCCCTGTGCTGCAACCATTGCAGTCGAGAAACGAGAAGCGGATGGTATGTCACGGTTGTTCCAAAGAGGAAAGGAGGTTTAAGTACATCTTCATTTCGTCAAAGAATCATGATGCTGCGTCCCACGGGAAGACCTCGTCTCGTGCCCAGAATAATCTACTGATAACCCTTGTAACCTCAGCAACGTATGTAGGTGTTATTAACCATTGATACGTCCGTAGCAGAGATTCTCCTGGACAGCCAGAAAAGATGTCGTTCCTCACTGACGGCGGATGGGATTCTTACCAACAGTGGCCTTGGGATTCCCGTGTAGAATTTTGGGTGATAGGGCGAAAGTTCGGCACGACGCTGTGCTGGCGCTAAGCGGGAGATCCGGTGAGTTGTCAAAACACGAATTGAACAGCTGCGAGACGCCATCAGTTATGCGCTACATTTGAACGGCACTAGTTTGGGAATTCACGATCGAAGCGAGTTAGCCAAGCCTTGTGTTGGGTCTGGTTGAGGGAATCATGAACCAAACAATGAGATCTAGGATCAGAAGGATGGGTGTGATTCAGAAATGCGGCAGGATCCAATGAAAAGAGTGGTGGCTATGCATCGGGCATTGTGGATCAACACGGGTTCGGAATCTTCCAGTGCACATCATGATGGAACACACACCGAGAACCGTAATGGCTGCATGTCCATCACGATGGAACACGGCCAACAATCACAGAAATTTTTCGTTCTGTTCGTTATCCCGGTCTATTTCACAGGTCCTGCTTCTGATTAACAGCATCGCTCCAGTTGACCGACTATTAAGATGCGGACTGAATTCCATCTTCAGGTCCTCATCGAATCATCTAGCAGGAGGCGTGCACGACCTCCCTGTTCCCCAAGGAGTCAAACCTATACTTATATTCACCTTGTATTTGCTTCTGACGTTCAATGTCTTCCTCTGGATCGTATGCCTCCCTTTCCATGCCGTCCTTTTCTGCTGTCCAGAAAGGACGATTCTGGGCCACATTGGTCAATCTTGGTGCGCCATCCGATGCCTACGTTGTCAACGTCGATACTGAATGCTTCGGTTCCTAGCCCGTTCGACCATCATTGCAGCCCTCAACAGGGGGGTTAAGGAAGGGCTCATAGACATTGTAGATTGCAACGGGACTGAAATGAAATTCGGTACATATGACCAGAGCTCTACAGGCCGACAGGGCCTTCTGTTCGTTCACAACGAAACGTTTTGGGTTCGTGTATACCTTTCGTATGATGTTGGATGTTCGTGACTCTCCCTTTGCATATTACGCGTGCTGACTGCGCATTTTAGTCTCCGAAGCTTACATGAACGGGGAGATTAGTTCACCTTCAATGAAGGATGTTTTGAACGTAAGCCAATGCATTTCTCTCTCGTGGACTCTGATTTATGTTCGTACCAGATCTACATTGACAATTATCCTCACTTGAGCACGGTATGGTCCTTGACCTACAAGCTTAAATCCATTCTAGACGTCGTCATCCATCGTTTCTTAAGCCATGGCTTTCGTCAATCGATTTTCAATGTATGCCATCTTCCCGTGTCGTCAGCATGAACTAATTTCCCATCTCCAGGTCGCAGGCTACGATGCCTCGAACGAGCTCTACAAGGTGAACATAACCGATCTCGCATACTTCAAGTTCCTCTATTTACCCAAAGGCAGGCGTTTCTCAGTCAGGAGATGCAATACTCGTGTCCTATCTGGGGGGACGAAGAAGGCGGCGTTCGCGGTGATCTGACCGGACGAAGAACGTACGGAGATCTTGAACGTGCCCAGGAACGTAAGATCGGTCACATCCTAAAAAAGGCGAGGCTTCGGCCTGGACACCGTCTGTTGGAGATAGGGAGTGGGTGGGGAAGTCTTGCTATCGCGGTAAGGCACCCTTTATATCTGCTAGCCAACCTGCCGGCTCACTCTGTTGTGTCTTCTAGGCAGCAGAGATGGGATGTACTGTCGACTCCCTGACGCTGTCGGTCGAGCAAAAGACTCTGGCAGAAGAGCGGATCAGAAAAGCAGGATTCGAGTCCCAGATTAGGATACACCTGATGGATTACCGAAACATGCCTCCGAGTTTTGAAAAGGCATTCGATGCATGCGTTAGTCTGGAAATGCTTGAGGTGTGCTTCTTCAAGGTGTGTAGGTGATGCACACTCACTTCCATCAATAGGCGGTCGGTATTGAATACATGTCAACGTATATCAAAATCATCGACTGGGCACTGAAAGATCGGAACTCTGCTGTTGTTCTTTCGGCGACGTGTTATCCTGATACGACGTTCACACCATACCAGTAAGCAAAGTCTTTTCGAATTCATGTTGGATTGTTCCTTGTTCACCTGCGCTATAAAGGAGCGATGATTTCATCCGAAAATATCATTGGCCACACACGATTCCTCCCAGCGCTACCTGGCTAGCTCAACAGTTTCACACAGTGCTCCGTGGACGCTTTTCCCTCGAGAGTGTCGAAGATTATGCTCCACGTGAGTCATGAATTCCCGTTAATTCGATCTGTGTCTGAATATCTGTTGTAGATTATTGTCGATGCCTGCGTGAATGGGCAAGGTCTGTGAAATGTTTTGTCCTCCGCTTGATGTAGTGTTCATCGTTCGTCAGGCGACTAGAAGATAACTGGACACCCGAGTTGATCGCGTCCCTCCAAGAGCGATACCCGGAATTTGCAGATGCGCATGCTCTGAACGTGTACAAGCGTCGGTGGCTGTATATGTTCGTTTACATGGAAGTTGCCTACTCCCGCGTCTGGCTCACACTTCATACGTGGACTTTCGCACGCCCTGTGAGTTGTGATACAGTTTCATGCTGGGTGGATGTTTGCTTATGATTCATTTAGGGATATCCTGCTATCGAATGCAGCTGATTCTTTTTAGATTTGCTATGCTATGTAAGTCTGATGTGTCGCTACACATCAACTTACGCAACTTTGGACTTTTTCGTCCTTTCCGTTGGTGGTATAGAAGGTACCTACTATGAATCTTGAAGGCTTTCGGTCGTTACTCCTAGTACGGATGTCGTCACGCTTCTGTTCAGGAGCACCGACGACTAATAAGAACACCCTCCTTCCCTGATATATATATTTTTAGACACCTTTTTGATACGGACAAGACAATCTTACTTACCCTATTACATCCACGTTTCAACTTACATAGTCTTGGCACTACCATCGCTGTGACTACCTTTGACGGAAACGTTTTGCATGCTGTTCGGAGCGCATGAACCTCGACTAAGTCACCGTTGGCATGCAGAGAGTGGCCCCCGCTCTGTAGATGAGCGCAACTTGGATGTTGCAACAGCCATAGCTAAGATAACTGGGAATGACCTCTGCGGCTAAGCCAATTGCTCCCTCAGGCTCCATCAAGCTCGGAATTCAGCATGAGATCGGAGTCACGAAAAATTGCGAGGTACACATAGCGCGGCGGAATGGTTACATATATACGAAGTCCATGAAGATACCCAGTGAAATTTCTGTCGCCCCAAAATTCAGTACAACACTGCGCTATATCGGGATGTGGTGTATTTCTAGAGGTTCGTCGTGGCACAGTAACTTGGGACAATTACCCAGCGGGCGCCGGGCACGGTTCTAACAAATACTTACTATCGGCGCTCGATGCTATTCATACACTTATCCACGATTTCCGCTTCTCTGTTTGCGTGTTCGCCTATATTGTACTTGGCAGATGCATAACAACGGGCAGTAAACCGCAGGTAAGCCAAGCTGGGTTCCATTCTCCAACGGGATGTGGATTTATGAAGCTGGGTATGGGACACGGATGGCTTTCAAAGTATTAGACAACGATGGTGAACGCATTTCCCTAAGCCCGGTAATAACTACAAGTGGATTTACTGGACTTTACCAGGTGTACACCGGTGTGCACCGATGTACACCGATGTAAACCAGTTTAAACGGATGTACACCCGTGTGGAGCCGTGCACAGCCGTGTACACCGATGAAATCCCATGCGAACCCGGGTGTGCCACACGGCCCTAGTGATTACGCGATCGTGTAGAGCCATGTCAACACCGTGACAAACCTGTCAACTCTACACGCGTCCACACTGGACTACACGCTCGCCACCCCCGACGAACCACACGCAACCACACTCATTTTCACGCGACCGTCACACAATGTCGTTTTGGAGGGAGGGCCGGCGTCCGGCGAGCAAGAGTGGGAGTCGACCTGTAAATTTGTATTTCATTCATTCTGGCGTCGAATTTACTAACAATTGACCAGAACTCTCGAGATTTTCACTTTTCTGAGACGGAGTTTGGCCTGAGACGACAGATCGACGTCCGGCGACGAAGATGAAGAACCGTAAGTTGACATGCAAATGGTTTTCAACTTGAATTTACCAAAAGTTTGGCAGGAAATTGTATTATCCTTGGCCCGAGATGACGGATCGATGTCCGGCACGCAAGACCGAGAGCTAGACGCGCTGTAAGTTGAGATTTAAACAAATTCAATCCTGTATTTACTAACAATTTCTAAGATTCGAAAGACGCGAGTTGATTAGACTGGGAATGGCCCAAGACGGTGTCAGGCGAGCAAGATGAAAAACCTGGCACATCAGTTTTAGATGGCCGTACCTCAAATTTACTGATTTTTCCGTTTAAAGGCAACTTGGAATTTCATGCCGCGTCGCCAAATTCTCGCGAAGGAACGGCGGATCACGCTACTCGTGCACGGAAACGGCTCAGAAACAGTGTGGAGGTGTGGAGGGGTTTAAGAGCGGAAAGCAGGCACATGCACGGGAGAGGGATGGTGGAGGGAGTTGAATGTGGAAAGAAGGATGCTCGGGGGTGGGCTCCTTATGCGGGAGAGGACGTCGAAGGGAAGGCCCATGGATTGATGGCGGGGTCCTGATAGCATGAATAACTGTCTTGGGCAAGTCCCAAGGCATGAAGGACGTGTTCGAGGTTAGTACCTCGGTCGATCTGATAGTTCACTCGTAGGCGGCATCAGCAGAGATGGACAAGAATAATTTGATGCCGGGTAGGCTAGGATTACAATAGTAGACTCTCAAACTGCGTTCCGTCATTAAATTGGAACCCGCAAAGCCACGTAACATCAGAATAATTCTCGCACCTTCAGCAATTCAATATGAGAATCTAAACTAAACTTTATGAGTCAATTTCGTCGTGTTCCTTCAAACTTGCGGGCATGCCGAATTTACGAAGTTTGTTGCACATTCTTGAGGACTCCTGCACGTGAGAGCGTCTGATGAGCGAAACAACCCATTAGAATGCAAAAAGAATATGCGAGGAAAAGAAAGAGTTCTGAAAATCGGACAATTGGTAAAGCAGTGAGAAGGAGTGGATGAGTTACCCGTTGAATAGCAGACTTAGATCTCCCAATATTGCATGCCAACAAGGACCCGAGCATCGTAGGTGTGTAGGAGGAGGATCGACATCTCGTCCCATGGTCCCAGAAGTATTTCATTTGGCAAAGCATCGTGGTTGGCACCAAGAATAGATGCGCTGTATACCCTTCGCCATCTATCACAGAAGCATTGGCATATATGGGCTCGGCATCAGTCAGGCAAGTATCGGATGTACGCGTTCCGTTGTTGTTTGCATGAACGAATGACGCCGACTTTTTTTCTAGGTCGATCTCTTGAAGAACATGTTCATTATCCAGTGAATCATGCTATCTATACCCCGATACAAAAATACTTTACATGATGTATATACCAGACCAGACGTACCTGTAGCAAGGGGGTACCGGAATGTCGGCCCGGAACACCGGGTAGGGAGGGAGGGTCAAATGCCGGTCATGAAAAAATTTATATGACCCCTCAAATTTTCGATGTTTTCCTGTCTAAGTTGATATAAAATTGCCTGTACATGGCTAATTTATTCAATTCTTCATTGTCTTGGGCAATTCAGCCTCAGAACAGTGATAACCAACTAATATTACACTCAGCTGGGTTGGAGTTAGCCTGGAGCTCATATTTAGGCATGTATTGTGATGTACTGTTGCATTAGTTAAGAAAGAATAATATCTGATTGTTATGGGGGCCCTCGTTAATACACGAGCCCAACGAGTGCAAAACTAGCATTGAAGACCGATGACAGCCTGAAATTGCTGAATCCTCGGCTAAGTCCGATTCTGGCTGCCCCAGCATACCCGATATGGTACACATGACATCATAATGATCATGTGACAGGGAGGGAGGGTCCAGCGAATGCCCAAAATAATTTAATCGACCCTATGTATTTATTAACTTTTTGGAACCCCCTTGACCTGTAGTGCTCGTTTTTGAGGCAACAAAGTTTGTTTCTTGAAGTCCTGCGTCTCCTCTCTGAAAATTGCTCAGCTCTACTAAAATGATGCCAACTCAAGCCACATCCAACTCCAGATGCGCCTTCCGGAAATCGTCCAAGTCCTATGTGGTCTTCAACATGACCACATGTTCGATGTCCTCGAGCCTAAAGTGCCATGATGCACAACAGGAGGTGTTCAATGAGCGTCTTTTCATCTGGTGTGATTATTGTTAGTACAGAAAGATGGTCATTAGCATGTGTTTACTCCGCCGACTACTACATCTCGCTGTCTATCCCATAACCTCCCTGCACCTGAAGCTGTTCCCCCATGCCCTGATTCATGAACAAGACCTGCCACAGCACAAACACGTCAGATGTCCACGCTGCCATGATAAAAGAAAGCATCCTGTACCTTTCCAAGACCTGCTCCCTTTCCCGTTAGTCCTTCACTGTGCCCAACCTAGTTCTATGTGCTTCTCGGTGCTGCGAGCACTGTAGACGGTAGTGATTTGGAGGTAACAATTCATCAGCGTCGTTATCGATCCATTCATCGTTGTCGTCGGGCGAGATGGTGGTCGTTTGCTGTGAGATTGGCAAATCAGTCATCGTACACATTGATGGGCTTGCAAGCAGCCATTTCTTGACGTTGAGCTACCCTGCGAGCAAGGTTGACGAGTGGAACTCAAAACGGGACCATTCAAACACATAGTCGACCTCGATCAATCACCTTGATAGTCCCCCGCCTCCTCCCAATGTTGCAATCCTTCGCCTACCCTTTGCCGGAGGTAGTCGTCTACCCTTCCATTCGATATTTGAGTGAATCAGCTGACTGTGAGAAAAAGAGCATCTAATGCAGAGGATCAACAAAGGGAACGGCAGCAAGGAAATTATCACTCACGAGGCAGTTCGATCTCTCCTGCTATTTATGCGCGCGCCTATCATCCTACACCGAAAGTCCTGATAAAAAAAGGAGTAAGCACCATGAACGTCCAGACCCAGAAAATGGATGCACACCTTTGAACAAAATAAACCATGGCTCTTCCCTCAAGATGAATATAAATGGTATCCTGAAATTGAAAAGTCAGTACAGTCCAATTATAAGAAAAACAGAAGGGTCCCACTCACCCCTGTCATTGTCATCGATGTGGTGGCCAAAGAGAAAGAACGGCCATCACAACTGTCAAACTTAGCGGATGTATGAGCACGAGACGTAATAGTGACGCTCGCCTCGAGAACGTCAAACAAATCACATTTTGAGGTTGAGTTTGGTTTGGGATGGAGATCGATAAGGGGTGCAGTGCGTAGCTTTCAATGAGCAGCTCAGGAACGTTCATCTTGAAGCGAGATGGCCCTAATAGCAATGCCAACCAAGCTGGCAGTGAGCACATTAAAGCGTACATCCAATCTCGAGCCACACTTCAACGTTCTCCTGCTTCCAGCCATCCCTCCCCCTTCAACAGAACGTATCCACCGCCATCTCAGTGGTCAAACAGCCTACAGGGAAGAAAGGTAGATTAGCAGGAAAAAAGGTACTAGAACAAGGTGGACGTACCCTAACCCGCAAACGACGGAGACAAGAGATCTGTTTGTGAGGGAGAGGGTGGGTACTTGTGCTTGGACTCGTGAGGGTCTTTGAATGTGCTAACAATGCATTGTCTGAGGGAGGAAGGAATGTCAGGCAGTCAGAAAAAATGAAGGGATAAATCGCATACCTTGTACTCATGAGTACATCCAGCATTGAGAAACCTTTCAACATCTGTCACCGCCTCATCCCCTTGCATCCATCCCTTCACCAAACCATATCCACAGTGAACGGTCGTAGCTACAGCTACCACTGTCGTCGTCATCTTGGTAGTCAAGCAACCTGCAGGTAAGCATGGTAGATTAGTAGCAAAAAAGATACTGACCCGACCCAGTCAATGTGCCGACTAGTGGTTGACGACTATATTGTGGTCGGAATTTCTCAGCGACTTCAACACGTGGTTAGTAAAGATAAAGATTAGATGATAGAAGGCACAACACATACCTTGTACCGCATACTCTGTCCCTCAAAATGTATCCTTCGAATATACCGACCTAAGGCTGAAAGATCTGTTAGTGAGGTCAACGAGTAAGAAAAAAGAGTTTCTTACTGTGCTAACATCAAGATAACCATAGCCCACGGCATCAGAAACATGTTTGCAGTCGTCGAATCGGCGCTCAGATGGCTGGAATGAAAATGTCAATAAAAAGTCAACGCGTTGGACTCGGCGCTTACCATGAGTTTGAGACTGGCACGTCAAGATCGAGGGCATGAAGGACAACCTGAATGAGGTCAAAGATGAGCAAAATAAGAAGAAGCGACAACGGGCTCACCATGAGCAACATCGAGCTCGTCGCAGTGACGGTCAGAGAAAGAAATTCGAAAATCCATCAACAAACATATTCCAAAAAGGCAAGTCATGGGATCAAGTGATCAGCTGAATGCCGACAAGGTGTGACAGTTTGACATGGATGTACATGCATTTACACAGATGTACACCCCACACGTCTGCACTGGATACCATGGGAGGACAGATGTAGTCCAATGCAGACAAGTGTGGTATACACTTGTTTGACATTGGTTTGACATGGGTCTCCATGATATTTGTCAGTGGAGAAACACCATGTACACGGGTGTACATCCGTGTAAATGTGTGTACATGGTGATACACCAGTGTACACATGTTCACCGGCGTCTACATGGGTCTACACAGAAAACTGGGGGTTTAGTCCAGTATTTCCTGGTGTAAATAACACTGCTGAAACCGGTCTGATGCACGTTGTATTACTAGAAGATCTCCCACTACAACCGACTATGGAATGTCTAACGGTCGCGCTATGTACCTACGTCATTCCAACAGTTAATCATCCCTTATATAGTAATTGGACCCAGGGGGTGCAATCAAGGGGGCACCCCAAATAAAAATTTGCACATAAGGTCCAAAAATTTATTTCAGGCCGGCAAGGACCAACCACCCACCCATGTGACTCAATTATATCTTTATATAGGTCAGATTTATGACATCATATGCCTGTTGTCAGGTGAATTTCTGGCATCTTGTGGCACACTTGTCTCGGGTGTTAGTTTTTTGGTGATCTCTTAGGATAACCATTTGGAGGACTACTTGTATAGCAGTAATTATACAAATATGTATATAAATGTCATTTTTTGTACTCTAAGAGCATCCAAAAGTCTGTGGTCTAATTTTTTTTTCAGGCCTTCCAGGGGCAACCAACCACCCTACTGGATGTGCCAGGCCGACATTCCCGAGCACCCTTGGGTGCAATGCTACAGGAACAATGTAAGGAAGTAAATTAAACAACCATATGGGGGTCATTTGGTTGGGAGAACTTAATTCAATGAACCATAAACATCAATAACAGAAACAGGGGAGTGGTTATGTCCAAGTTTGTACATAGGACATACACATGCACTGGCCAATCATGAATCTGTAGTTCTGGCCATGCCAAGGGGGTGCCAGAATGTCAGCCTAGCACACCAGGTAGGTAGGTAGGTTGGGCTAGCAGGCCCAAAAAAAAAAAGTTGACCTCTCATCTCAGGGCCTAAAAATGACTTCTTGAAGAGTATTTTGGGTAAATCATGATACAATATATACCACAATGCATTCTATTTACTTCTGAGAATATGATAGCTAGCTCTACAGATATCTTTACCAACACTCTTTGGCATCAATGCTTATTATATCATAATGATGTTATACATCTTATTGAACTAATCCTGAAGTACAAGTCCGATAGGATACAGATCATGCTCAAAAACATTCAGACAGATACTATTACACAAAAAATGAGCTAAAAAGTGTTAAAATAGACCTAAATTAGGCAGAATGATATCATAAAGGTCACATGGAGGTAGGTAGGTTTAGCGCCGATGCACAAAAATATTTAATTGACCTCATGTGTTTTTCTGACATCCCAGCACCCTCTTGGGCCATGCCTAAGATACCTTTTGACATGCTCTTGCATGTAATGATCAATGCAGCCAGGTGAGAGCATATATGACCCTCAAGATATTACCATCAACAGACATTACTCATGTGATCAAGGGGTTACAAGGATGTCAAAATATTACATCCACTCAATATCTATCTATCTATCTATATCTATATATCTATATACACTGGACAAAAGCCAATGTTTTTGTACCTATGAAAACAGAGAAAATATTCAAAAATTCTTTACAGTTTCTTTTCTGAAAAAAGTACTGAAAATATTTTGAATTTTTCACTGTTTTACACAAAATCTGCAAAATATGGTGAAATATTCTAAATATTTTAACTATTTTCTCAGGAAAATTATTCAAAAGAAACTTTGTATATTTTCAATGTATTTTTGAGTAAAAATACTCAAATTTTTGTGCAGTGATAATAAGAGAGGTGGATGATGACATAATAAGGTGGACTTTCAATTTTCAGCCATTGCCATACCCCAGCCAATTCTGGCTGAGTTTCAATTTCATTGCACTGCTGTCACTGCTGCCTCTCTGCAGTGACAAGCTTTAATTTTGCTGCCTTTGTCATACCTCTACCAATGTTCTACCCTCCCTGGCATGTCTGGCATCCTGTATTAATACAAATTCGATACATATCCACTGATTATGCATGTTGTAGGCTACAGAGTATTGAGCAACAAGCCAACAACAAGCATCAAATGACAAATTAGCAGGTAGGATTAGGGGCCAGGAGACCATTCAAGGACAGGTAACACATATACATGTACTGACTATGCCATAATTTGCTTATTACAAGCCTTCCCCCAGCAGGTAGAAATGGCAAGAAGACCATTTATGTAAGAATACATACTATGCTCAGCCTTTCTCTGTCCATGTAGAGCAATAAGCTGATGATACTACCTATAAGAATATATGCTATGCTATGAGATGTAAGTAAGGCAATAAATACAAAAAATACAGAACAGCTTATCTCAGCCTTTCTCTGTCCATATAGAACATCAAGCTGAGGTGATGAGTACAAAATATAATGTATATATATTACTCTAAAGTCTGAGGAAGCAAGGGAACATAAGTAGGGGATGTGCACCATACCTGTAGTATAGTGGTTATGTATGGTGTATATAGATATGAGTCCATACTGTGACCAACTTTAATGACCTAAAATACAGCTGTATTTATACAGTTTGAATATGGTCATTGAGAGAGAGACAGAAGACTATCTTATGCTATAAAGGTTAGTACCTATTGTTACGATTTTTCCATTTTTTCCTTATCTTATCTTCAGCGCTTATCTTATCTTGCATGCCAATCTTATCAGGATCTTATCTTTGGCATCCAGACCGGTCGCCACGACTATATCGAACAACTTCAGCGACTGTACTGTGACACGCTAGTAACATATTGTTTTCATTGTTTCATGCACGACAGAACGACGACGGACATGTATAACGGTTTATATTTAGACCATGGACTTTAGTATATAAGTAGCTTACTCTATGCTGTAGTATCCTCAGCTTCGAGCTAAGTTTATACATACCGGACTTCACTCTTCCGCTCGCCGAACCTCAACTAAGCGTTAACCGCCTACTCTCTGTACGACAAGCTCTACATGAGTCCTGGGGTGACTGTACGAACGTGATACAGCCCTTTGGATTACGCTTGCTTATTATACCTGAGTCCGGGCCTAACAATTAGCTCAAAGCTTCCTACTTTCTTCCCCTAACGCTAGCCACTAAGGAAGAACTTCCATGACACCCGACCTGACGAACACCCAAGCCATTGCATTTGGCACTGCATTTGTCAGTGCCGTATTTCTTGTTTTCACCACCGCACTCCTCGTACTCACGTATGAAACCCAGATTCAAAACTACCTAAGAAGAAGGGGCATACTCTTATCCGCCCAACTCTGACCCGCCCCGTTCCCACTACATTATGTCCTCCCCTACCAGAGGACCAAATGACCAGACTTGGTACAGCCAGGTCTGGCAACCATCGAACCAGAGGAACCGCATTCCTCCACCACCCATCGGCGGTCCATGACCACCATCCTTCATGAGTCCGATGAGGAATTCCTGTATCAGGAGGAGCCTCACAATGCCACTCCGGGACCGAGCAATGTTTGCCAAACCCCCTCTCCAACAGTATCCACCACTGCCTACACCACCGCCGATGAGGAACTGCCCCAGTGTGTATGGATTGAATCCGAGGCACCCCCGCCCTATCGACCCATGCTATTCAGAACCCTGGCAATACCAGGAGCTCACACCAGGGTGGATCGCCCCTGTGGCAGAGTCCTCATACCCTTCCTGATCCAGCTATATGGACGCTTCCTCTCTGAGGGGGAGGACAGCGACTTCGATACCCTGAACCCCTTTGCCTCGCAGTGAAGGATTAGACAGCCCCGCCAGCGAGAGGACAATGACTCCCTCAACACTGCAGGCCCCGACTTTGAGTGGCCAGAACTCCCCCCCATCAACAGGTGACTCCTCGGCCCCATATGAACCGAGGCTTGGGAGATTTAATGACAAGATGCCGAATCCCAAGCCCTCCACCTCAGTCCTGATGAGCGAGAACCCATGGACCTCTACCTCGCCATCCACCGAGGTGCTCCCATTCCAAGGCATGGAAGGGACGCCAACATTATGGCCTGAATATTTGCCAACCGAAACCGGGAGCTATATAGTCCCACAGCAGGCCAGCAAGTGGAGAGGATATGACCCTGAACCACCCAGGAGCAATGTGACCTGGAACTCGCCCTACATGCACTCGCCTTACAGCAGGGCGACTGGCCTGACCTGGACAGGAGAGACGATCTTTGATTGTTTCCACCAGGACGACGAAACGTTCAGAGGCTGGTATGACTACCAGCCCGACCTCCCTCCCCTTCCACAGCCCCTCCCTGACTCGCCACCGACCCGCCGGCTGGACAGAAATGTTGCCGCGCCCCCTGCCTGGACATATCGTCAACAGGGGTATTATTAAGGGAAGAGGACCAGCAGACTCGTAGCAGGGGCAGGAGAGGATGCAGGAGGAAGCAGAGGGCCCCCTCAGCCCTCAAATGAAGAATGCCTGGAACAGGCAAAAGAGGAAGCTGCAAGGAAGCAGCAACACATCAAGGAGCTTGCAGAGGAGCTCATGCAAGCTGAAGAAGACTGGGACCAGCATGCGGAGCTGTTCCAACTTCCAAACAAAGGAAAGAAGCCAGAACAAGGAGACACCCACCCAGGACAGCTGTGACCCCGACACCGAGACAACCGGTACTTGATCCTGAGGCCCCCAACCAAATGGGAACCTCCCGATCCATACCCAAACCCAGTCGGCATCACCAACAATGATGCACCCTTCCTGGGCATCAGGCCCGTCCTACTCCAAGTCCCCAAAGTCTATAAAGGGGAGCACGATGACATTCTGCAGTTCGTAGGGGACTGCCTCACCTACTTCGAGATGTTCTGCACCTACTTTCAGGACTCCCCCTCTCTCAAGGTGGCCTTCGCCACCTCTCTATTTGACGGACCTGCCAAGGACTGGTGGGTCCACAAGCGACAGGAGCTCTGGACGAACTCCTCCTGGGACCACGTGCCGGCTCAATTCTGATACCTGAGCTGGGACAACTTCATGATCCTCATGGAGGCCCAGTTCAAGGACCCCACTATTGAGGAGGTCCACGAGAAGAAGATGAGAGAGTTGCGAATGGGCAACAACCCCGCCACACACTACTTCCAGAAACTGGAAGAGGAAGCCAAGCTGGCCAAACTCAGAGGCAACGAACGAGAATGAGGACCGATGGTGAAGGTGGTGCAGCTGGGAGTACCCACCAGCTACACCTCCTTCATCACAAACACCGGGTTCAACATTCCCCACACATACCCAGAATGGAAAGCACGCATCCTCATGATGTACGAGGAGTGCCAGAAGAAGTATGTCTTCGACCAGGTCCACAACCCCGGCCAGTGCAACATCTGACCCACCAGCCCCAAGCCCAATACTGCCACCAGTTCCCAACAGAGAACAGATGGCATAACAAGTTCCTCGGCTGCCAAGCTGGTAGCCCAGGCCACGGGCTGAGATGCGGGGACAGGACGGTGGACGACTTATGCAGGGCAGGGAGCACCGATGGACATCAACTGGCAGAAGTATATGAGCAAAGGAAGGTGTTTCCTGTGCCATGACAAGAGGCATATCTCAAAGGACTGCCCCAAGAAGAAGCAACGGGCAGAGGTATGTGCAGTGGAGGCAGGCCCTGAGCCGCTCTCTAAGGACACTAAGGTCGAGGAGGTAAAAGAGTAGGTTGTCGAGGGTCCGATTCCCCTGTGACGGCCAAGGACTTACATACTGGTGCATGCTCATCTTCCGCTGGATGGACTTATTCCTTCTTTTTAGTTACAAATGTTTTATCTACCATGCATTTGAATATACCCTGGCCCCAATGTGTGGGGCCGGCTTCTATGACTTCTATTAACACCAGCAGCACAGTATTAGAATCATCGAACTGATACGATATCCTTCGGGACAATGACAAAATGCCAAACACCAGGGCTGCCGACCCCAAGACTGCGCAACCGGCTAAATGTTTGGCAAGTAGCTCATCGTGAGCAAAAGCATCAGATGAAAAGTCACCCACCATAGTGACACTCATCATCACAGCGCCTCAGTGACTGGATGGGGCAAGGGAACAAGTGCCTCCTTCGGAGGGTCTTGCCCCCCTTGAGAAAGTAGCCCTTGACAGGGGGAGCACCACAGAACACGAAGAACCTTCACCGACGAAAGCCCCGATTTTCACGAAGACGCACGATCTGGAAGGTCAGGACAAGGATGGAGCTGACACTTTCAAGGCGGTCACAGAGTCTACTCTTAGGACCGACCCTTCCCGAGTTGTAGGCCCTGAGGATATGATCCTGAGTGGATCAAAGACGAGCACTACCCTTGGCCTATAGGAAACAGGAAAGGCCGACCTCAAAGCTTGGGCCCGACCGGTCGTCCCTCAGGACGACGCCTCTCATGGAAACCGGGTATTCCGCACTGATACGTCCTCGGGATACTGTGAAGCCAAAGAATGGAAGGAAGCTGCTAGTGCCTAGGCAGTGAATAGGGGGCATCAGGTAACCATGGTTGAGGTCCCTGATGAAGAAGACAACATGGCATACCAACGATGGCTCGCCTGAACCATGAAGGTTGTGTCCCCACTGGGACCTCCCATGATGACTCTGAGCAAGACAGCTCCGATCCAGGAATCGATTGCAAGCACCTGTGACGCTCCAGTCGAGATGAAGAAGATGCCCCCCTAACGAGGGGGTACACTGATGGTTCAAACCCTTCAAGGTGGACTGGACACTCCGTGTGATTCGCAAAGCACAAAACAACAGCGCCACATATGCTGCCCTCTGCATATGGATGCACAGGGAATGACTTGACGAGCTCACAGACGAGCTCCTCGTCGAACTGAGGGAGGGAGGAGAGCTAGCCAGAGAATGGCTCTACGAACTCCGTGAACCAATTTGCTACGTCTGAAGGAGGGCAAGCGATGGAACGAAGGACTTCATGATCAACGTCCAGCTGAACCCCTGCACAGGAACTGAAACATTGACGACCCGTGCCCTCCTCGATAGCGGATGCACAGGCAGCACCATCAACCGTGCCTACATACAGAAGCATGGACTCGACACCAGAAAGGCTGTCATCTCCATTCCCATATACAACGCCGATGGATTCCGCAACAAGGCAGGAGACATCACCGACTTTGTCAAACTCCGCTGATGAGCCTCCAGGCTCTGTACGCTCAGAATTCATGGATTTATCCATCCATCACCCAATATCTTCGAAACGATGCCATTATAATCCCCACATACTCTATAACACTGCCAACTCTTAATAATACCACGGATTTTCGCAGTATAGGCCACAAACACCCAGATACAATCCTAAAACGGTAACATCCACTCCTCACGCACTCCGTTATCCTTCCCAGCTCGCCTCGCATCACAATTACCATATCTCATCATGGCAAGGCACCTTTGGTCGACAATCATCCTAAAACAGGGTTGCTACATCACTCAGAAGCATCTGGTTGATGTGCTCATCAATCATTTAATGAAATGATGTGATTGACACGAGTACCCTCCCAGCTACGATAATTACAGCTACGGCAACTACAGACCGCGTTTACTAAGGCTGTTACAGTGCCAAGACTTTGAATTATCGTTGCCCCACGCATACACCTCAGCACGGCAACTGCAGCTCAGTAATCCACAGCTAAACAGCACCTCATGATCCGCTCCTTGCTCAATAAAACCACACAGTTCGCATCCATACACAGCAACATCGAAGACTTGCTGTTACTTTAGAACCACAGATACCATATGTTTACTATGGCTATTACAAAAGCCAAGGACTTACAGCCTTACTAAGGCTTCAATGAATATTCTATTTATAAAATTGTACTTGTAGTATAAAAACTAGGTAGAAACCGCATTTTTAGAGCTAGTTCTTACCCAGTTGACGAGACTACGGCATTTCCAGTCAGCTACGGTTACTCCAAGTTATCTCCCACCGCTTGCTTTACTCTTAACGTTGTTGGTCCGCTTTGTATATTGCACCAATACATAGAATCTTACATCAATAACTTGCTTTTGTCTTTTAATGCTGCAACATTGCTTCACCTTCACCACATAGGATTGTTTCATTGCTTTCACCTTCTACATTGCCATCGTTTTCATTACCCAGTTCAGTATTGCCTCTGTGTAGGCCCAGTCACCATTGTTCTCCATAGGATCCCCCTCGTCTTTATCATCGTTCAGAGTTGCCGTGCATCTATTGCTGCAGCGCCCCACTCAGCACCTCAGTTGCTACATTTTCTACCAGTTTTTTGCAGTCTCCGTACATTTATTGCTATTGTTTCGACTCACAATATTAGGTACACCCCAAGCCACGTTTATTAGGCTATTTCGACATCTTCTAGCACATTGCTACGATTTCTAGAGCATTGCTACGATTACCAGTCCTTCCACACGATTTCTAGTCATCCCCCATGATTTCTAGCTCATCGCTATGTTTTCTCGACCGTTGCTACGATTTCTAGCGCGTTGCTACGATTTCTAGATCCATTTTCGTGATCTCTAGACCGTTTTCGCAGTTTCTATCACGGTTTCTTGGTATTCAAGTCATACCAGATTCCGTCCCTTCTCGTTTATCGAGATCCTTCCCGGCTTACAGCCAACGTCTATTAGTACTCCTTGACCAAGAGTACTACTTCGCTGACTGAAAAGTCACAGTGTATCTTGCGTTATTGAGGAATTGACCACATGGAGGTGCACTGAACCACTCGCAAACACATTGCCTTGATTGCTGTGTTGCTACGTTAATTGCCTAAGCTCTCCCTGAGTTTTGGGTGTTGCTGTTGCCATGGAAGTCTAGGCTCATCACCGCCTCACCATCGGCGGACACGCAGAACAAATTGACCTTGCGGTCACCAACCTTGGCACCAAGGACATCTACCTTGGCCATGACTGGCTGAAGCAGCATAACCCTTTGGTGAACTGGCAGACCGGCTCTATCATTTTTGGCTGCTGCCAGTGCATCAAGAATCACCTCATTCTTCCTGATGCCGATCCTGACGATCGTTGGGATGAAGAGCTTGAAGAAGGTGACACCATCCTTGCCGTTAGTATGGAGGAAGAAATGGTTATCCGCGCAATGCATCACACCAACGACCTGGCCGCAGCCACCAACGCAGAAAAACCGAAGAAGACCTTTGAGGAAATGGTACCTCCTCATTACCAATCCTTCCGCGACTTGTTCTCTAAGGAGAACTTTGACGAACTTCCTGACCGAAAGCCGTGGGACCACGCTATCGAGCTTGTTCCCAATGCAAAGTCAACCTTGGACTGCAAGGTCTATCTCTTAAACCAAAACGAGAACCTCGACTCTGGATGCATCCATCCCTCCAAGTTGCCCTTTGCCTCCCCCCAGCCTTAGCAGTCAATAGTATGTATCAAAGCATGTCAATTGACTGATCCCAATGATATGTCCAGACAGTCAATTGACTGGTCATCTAAATAAAGCAATTCTGTCACCATGACTAGAGCAGGACATTGTCACACTCTCCCCTTTGATGGCTGTTGCACTGCCACCTCCCTCTCTGCTCACTGTCAGGGTCCTCTGCCCTCCCTCCCATTGTTGCACATTTTTTCCTTTTTGGGAATGTTGGTCCAAATGCCTCCAGAATGTTTGTAGGTCTTATTTCCGCCCTCCTGCTCACTGTTTTGGGTGGAAATTTGAGATTTAAGGTCTTCTAAAAATATATTATGGGTTAGTAAGCTGACCCCGCCCCTCCCGAGCCCCTGGAGGCTGGATTCAGCCTCGGGAGACTGGATGTAGTGTGGCAGTGCAGCCGATTGATGAGATCAGCCATCAATATCAGGCCATTTTCAGACAAATCTGGGATTGGGGTGGTTTCTGGGTACTGGATGGGCCAGGGGATGGTACTAGTATATGCCTAAATATAAATAACATAAAAGCGAACCCTCTGGTGAGGTGTGGGGGCCCTGGGGAGGGGGTAAAAAGGGTAAAATAGTGAAAAATAGCGGAAAATCACAGTAAATTTGTGTTTTGGGGGTGCTACATGTATCGGATCGCTTCGAAAACTTGACCAATGAATTTCCTAGCCTTGAAAACCCCTTAACGACTGCTCTACAGTACATGTGGCGCATTTTATGGCTAGGCATAATCGAGAAAATTGACTTTTTATGGTGCTGCGTGCATCAGATCGCTTCAGGGATGTTACCAATTGATTTCTACACTATGAAAGCCCTAGAATACATCTTTATATGCTATATTTGGTCACCAGAACACAATGAAAAATAGGGGATTGAAGGGTACATACAGTATATTTTGTTTTCTAGCCATTGCACCAGTCTGGGGACATCACCAATCGATTCCTTGACCTTTGAAACCCCCAAACAACTCTTGGTTTCATTTGTGGGGTCTCAGTATCGATCATCATAATGATATAACAGTTTAGGAGAAGCACACATGGAAACTCGCATTTCTGAGCTTCGGAAAACTTCGGAGTTGTTGCCAATGAATTCCTTGACCTTGAAAACCCCCAGAACAGCCCAAGAACATAATACAGACCTTCAGAATACATGGAGAAAAGTGTGATAGTGAAAATCTGCGAAATACCATATAGCTCGCATTTCTGAATGTTGGGGAAGGTAATTCTGGTATACAATACACGATATATATTGTATAATAGTGTGTACAAAAGATTAGGATGATCCGAAATGTATTGGCAGAGGTATAAGAATATCTTTCTGAAAATGAGAAGGAGCACCCCCTAGATTTCGATGTTCTGGTCATCCTATGGCCTGGGGACTATCAGATTCTGATTCCTGGACCTAAAACACCTTAGAATCACCAATCATCCATGTGGTTCATGTGTCAAAACTCCGAAGTAATGAGTGTGCTCTCATTTATGCACAAAGTTATGCTGTCTGCATGGATTATGCCCTAGTAAAAATGACTCCCATGCATGATAGATGAGTCTTATGTTTTTTGGGTTCAAGAATCCGAATCTGATAGTCCCCAGGCCATAGGATGACCAGAACATCGAAATCTAGGGGGTGCTCCTTCTCATTTTCAGAAAGATATTCTTATACCTCTGCCAATACATTTCGGATCATCCTAATCTTTTGTACACACTATTATACAATATATATCGTGTATTGTATACCAGAATTACCTTCCCCAACATTCAGAAATGCGAGCTATATGGTATTTCGCAGATTTTCACTATCACACTTTTCTCCATGTATTCTGAAGGTCTGTATTATGTTCTTGGGCTGTTCTGGGGGTTTTCAAGGTCAAGGAATTCATTGGCAACAACTCCGAAGTTTTCCGAAGCTCAGAAATGCGAGTTTCCATGTGTGCTTCTCCTAAACTGTTATATCATTATGATGATCGATACTGAGACCCCACAAATGAAACCAAGAGTTGTTTGGGGGTTTCAAAGGTCAAGGAATCGATTGGTGATGTCCCCAGACTGGTGCAATGGCTAGAAAACAAAATATACTGTATGTACCCTTCAATCCCCTATTTTTCATTGTGTTCTGGTGACCAAATATAGCATATAAAGATGTATTCTAGGGCTTTCATAGTGTAGAAATCAATTGGTAACATCCCTGAAGCGATCTGATGCACGCAGCACCATAAAAAGTCAATTTTCTCGATTATGCCTAGCCATAAAATGCGCCACATGTACTGTAGAGCAGTCGTTAAGGGGTTTTCAAGGCTAGGAAATTCATTGGTCAAGTTTTCGAAGCGATCCGATACATGTAGCACCCCCAAAACACAAATTTACTGTGATTTTCCGCTATTTTTCACTATTTTACCCTTTTTACCCCCTCCCCAGGGCCCCCACACCTCACCAGAGGGTTCGCTTTTATGTTATTTATATTTAGGCATATACTAGTACCATCCCCTGGCCCATCCAGTACCCAGAAACCACCCCAATCCCAGATTTGTCTGAAAATGGCCTGATATTGATGGCTGATCTCATCAATCGGCTGCACTGCCACACTACATCCAGTCTCCCGAGGCTGAATCCAGCCTCCAGGGGCTCGGGAGGGGCGGGGTCAGCTTACTAACCCATAATATATTTTTAGAAGACCTTAAATCTCAAATTTCCACCCAAAACAGTGAGCAGGAGGGCGGAAATAAGACCTACAAACATTCTGGAGGCATTTGGACCAACATTCCCAAAAAGGAAAAAATGTGCAACAATGGGAGGGAGGGCAGAGGACCCTGACAGTGAGCAGAGAGGGAGGTGGCAGTGCAACAGCCATCAAAGGGGAGAGTGTGACAATGTCCTGCTCTAGTCATGGTGACAGAATTGCTTTATTTAGGTGACCAGTCAATTGACTGTCTGGACACATCATTGGGATCAGTCAATTGATATGCTTTGATGTATGAAAGTACCTGCTACAGGTGCTCCCCCTTCTTTTTCGTAAAAAAGAAGGATGGCACGCTACACCCTGTACAGGACTATTGCAAGCTGAACGAGATAACGATCAAAAACTGCTACCCACTTCCTTTGATCTCTGAACTCATCGACAAGCTGTGGGGAGCCAAGTACTTCATGAAGCTTGACGTTCATTGGGGATACAATAATGTCCAGATAAAAGAAGGAGATGAAGAAAAGGCAGCGTTCCGCATGAACCACGGACTGTTCGAACCAATGGTGATGTTCTTTGGACTCACCAACTCGCCCGCCACTTTCCAGTGGATGATGAACAACATCTTCCAGGACTTGATTGCTGAGGGAAAGGTGACCATTTACCTGGATGACATCCTGATCTTCACCAAGGATCGGGACGAACATTGACGAATCGTCGCACAAGTCCTCCAACGATTACAAGAGAACAAACTGTTCCTCAAAGCAGAGAAGTGCGAGTTTGAGGTGCTAGAAACCAAATACCTGGGAGTGATCATCAGCGAAAACTCCATCAGAATAGACCCTGTCGAGGTAGCCGGGATTGCAGAGTGGCCGACACCCACCAAGAAAAGGGAACTCCAGTCATTCCTCGGATTCACAAACTTCTATCGGAAGTTTATCAAGAACTATTCCAAGGTTGTAAAAGCCTTGACCCAGCTCACCGGAAATGCAGAATGGACGTGGGGAAAGGCACAGGACCAGGCCTTCCTTGAGTTGAAGAGACGAATGGCGGAGGATGTCATCCTCGCCATCCCTACCGACAACGACCCCTTCATGGTAGAAGCAGATGCCAGCAAAGGAGCAGTAGGGGCAGTACTCTCCCAGAAGCAGAATGGAGTATGGTGGCCAGTGGCCTTCATGTCAAAGTCCCTCACAACCACCAAACGGAACTATGAAATCTACGACAAGGAGCTCCTCGCCATCATGCTCACCTTGTCCAAATGGCGCCACTACCTCATGGGAGCCGCCGTCAATGTAGAGATCTGGACGGACCACCAAAACCTCTAATACTTCTGAAAACCACAGAAGCTGAACTGACAACAAGCACGATGGGTCACTGAATTAGCTGAATACCACTTTGTGCTTCGCCACAAACCCGGTGCCCTCAACAAGAAGGCAGATCTACTATCTCGATGTGACGACCACGACCAAGGCAAGGATGACAAGGATGACATCGTCGTCCTCGCCCCTGAACATTTCTGGGCCCTTATCATGCTCACGACCACTGAGACTCACCAGAAAATCGAGAATGCAACATGACAGGAAGAATTGTGGGACAAAGGCATCACCATGTCCCTCAATCACGAACAAGGGATAAGCCGAAAGGAAGGCCTTCTCCACTACGATGAATGCATCTATGTGCCCAGGAAAGCCTCGCTCCGAGGGCACAGGTGGATGCATCTCTAGCCCAAATGCCATGGATATATCCATACAGCTCTAGCCCTACAGCAAGGATAATAACCATGGTTAAAATAGCACTACTTGCAGTGGCAATTATTGCTAAAAGGCCACCCAATACAGGTGATTATGCCTTAAATCCTGATATTCCCTCAGAAGCTCATTGAAAAAAAAAATCGGACTAGCAATGCTTACTCAGCCATTGCCACACCCAAATTCGGCACCACACACATTGCAGTGCCAAAAAACCTAGGTATTCAAATTCCCGTTCTTGCCCTCAGTAATTAGGCGCACAGAACCTGATATGAGAACGGAAAAATATACTCAGTGAGATACCGTACAACACCCGATGGAGCACACACAATGGAAGATGGATGCGACGTGGTCACATTGGATTACCTTTAAATATTAGACATCAGTACGACGCACAAAATAAATGACTCCAACCAGCATCAAACACCTCACTAATTTATTAAGACAATAAGACATACACTATAACAGTGTTAGACCCGACCTCTCAACAAAGGTAAATAGTCGGTTGTATCGTGTTCGTACAATCACTGCTAGGTCCCCGTTCAGTTAAGATGTTAAGACTAAGGCTTTAGCGCTTAGCAGGAATGAGTGTGTTTCGGTATGAATAAACTTTAGCTCAAAGCTAGGGAATATACAGCTTTGAGTAAACTACTTATATACTAAAGTCAAGGGTCTAATAATGGATACACCGTGTTAGAAAGTGAATCAGCAAATACACAGTGACCGAGAATAATACTCCACTCTGAC
Source organism: Armillaria altimontana (assembly GCA_022818075.1). Lineage (NCBI taxonomy): Eukaryota > Fungi > Basidiomycota > Agaricomycetes > Agaricales > Physalacriaceae > Armillaria > Armillaria altimontana. The sequence continues at coordinate 826,653 of JAIWYR010000016.1, forward strand.
AAGTGTGACTGTGTCACAATGTGAAGACTCCATGGAGTCGCGGATCTAAAGATAAGATAAGCTAAGCACCGAAGATTAGATAAGATAAGAGGCACTTAGATAAGGAAAACAAATAAATCATAACATTACCCCATCTTTAAGGCAGGCGTCCCGACTGCTGTTATGGATTGTCTCGTCGATTTTTTGTGGTGAATTTGCGCTTCCTAAACATCACTACTATGCCGGACTCAACTTTAGAGCCACAGCCTAACTGTGTGCGACCTCTTTTCTTTGACCCGCATACGCAGGGGGCCGAACAAAGAGGAGGAGTGCTAGTTAGGTGGTAGTAGGAGAGGAGAAGGCGAGCCAAATACTCCTGTGTTGTCGGGATGACGGTTCCATCGGTGTAGCTACTTGGCTAGGGAATTTCTGTCAGTTCGTACGGCGATTTCAAGTATGTCGAAGGGTCGTCGTTGCCACCGAATAGGTCCCACATTAGCTCTTGGTCGTGCCACACTTTTCGTCCCGTGAATGGATCCGTATAGGACTGCCAGTCTATGTTTGAGTTTGTGCGGTTTACTTTTTCGGCTAGGTAGTTGTCGATGAGTTCTTGAGCGTCCATGTTATCCTCCTGTACCCAACTGTTTGATTCGGGTCCATATCCTTTCCACTTGACAAAGTAGTCTGTGACCCAAACTGATGGTTCGCCTGCTTTTCCCCTGACTTTACATTCTCTACTGTCGAGAACTTTCTCGACTTCATAGTGCTCTTCACCGTCGATAAGATCTGGAGGCGGTGGGGGTGGCTGTTCTTGGTTAGGGAAAGCGGGTGGCGTGTATGGGGTAAGGATTGCTTCGTTGAATACGGGGTGGATGCGCCAGCCTGTCGGAAGCTTCAGTTTGTACGCTGATGCTCCAATCTTTGCGACGATTGGGAATGGGCCTGTTCGTTTGTCTGCGAGTTTCTTCTTAGGATGTGGGAGATTGAGGTTGGTTGTGTCGAGCCAAACCTTATCTCCTACTCGATACTCGACTGCAGGTCGTTTCTTTTTGTCATATTGGGCTTTCATTTGGTCGGCGGCCTTCTCGAGGGCTTGCTTTGCTTCCTGGTGGATTTTCTGCATTTCTGAAACGAAAGTGGTGGAAGCCGGTGTTCTGAAGGGTGCTCAGGCTCTGGCGCCAGGGAGGATGTCAGCATGAAAGCCGTAGTTAACCTTGAAGGGACTTTTGCCTGTAGCAGAATGAGTGCGGTTGTTGTGGGTGAATGCTGCAAGGGAGAGCCATTCAACCCAATTGTCCTGGAGATGGTTGACGAAGATACGGAGGTATTTTTCAACCTCTTGATTGACTCTTTCCATTTGTCCATCTGTCTGCAGGTGGTAGGCGGTGGATGTATTCGCCTTGATTTGGAGCAAGTCGTAGAGGTCCTGCATGAATTTGGAGACAAATACGGTGCCTCGGTCAGAGATGACTACCTGTGGCATTCCGTGTTTGGTGTAAACTTTGTCCTGTAAGATCTTAGCCCACCCTTCCGATGACATCTCCATGGTACATGCTATCGGTATGATTTCCTTGGAGAAGCGGTCGATGATCATTAAGATAGCATCGTAACCGTTGCACTTTGGTAAACCGGTGACCATGTCAATGGAGATGTGGGTCCATGGTCGGGAGGGTATGGCATTGGGATGGAGAGGCGCTGCTTTTGCTTGAGTGCTCGATTTGGTTCGTTGGCACGTTTCGCAAGTGCAGACGTAGTTTTCTATGTCTTTTTTCATTCTGGGCCACCAGTATTCTCGTAAGACGAGCTCTTTGGTCTTTTCGATACCAGGGTGTCCCGCCGTGATGTGGTCGTGAGATCTCGCGATTATTTCTCCTCGTAACGCATGGTCTTGGGGAATATAGATACGGTGATCGTATAAGATCAAACCGTTATCTAGCTTCATCCCTCGATCATGGTTGAGAGACGCGGAGACATTCTTGTCCCATCGGTGGTGGTCGAGCGTAGCCTGTTTTTGATTTTTATATGAACTTCCTCGATTGTCGGCATGACCATTGCCTGAAAGTGTTCGGGTTTGAGGACAATAACCTCATCGTTGTCCTCCTTTCCTTGCTTGTGATCTGCTCTCCAACTTAGTAAGTTGGCTTTCTTGTTTGCTGTCCCTGGTTTATGGTGCAGCGAGAAATGGTATTCGGCTAGCTCAGTTACCCAACATGCTTGTCGTCGGTTGAGTTTCTGGGGCTTTCTGAAATACTGGAGGTTCTGGTGATCCGTCCAGATTTCAAAGTCCTGAGCCGCTCCCATTAGATAGTGTCTCCATTCGTCCAGCGATAGCATAATTGTGAGCAGTTCTTTGTCGTAAATTTTGTAATTGCGCTCCGTAACTGTGAGAGACTTGGATAGAAACGCAACTGGGCGCCATTTTCCATCCTGCTCCTGTGACAGTACCACGCCTATTGCTCCCTCGCTTGCATCCGCCTCCATGTGGAACTTGCCTCCTTCTGTGGGTATTGCCAGTACCACTTCTTCGGCCAGCAGTCTCTTTAGCTCCTTGAACGCGTCCTGTTGCACTTTTCCCCACTTCCACGGATCGTTTCCTGTTAGCTGCATCATAGGTTTGACAACTTTGCTATATCCTTTGATGAAACATCAGTAGAAGTTGGTAAAGCCTAAGAACAACTGGAGCTGCTGTTTCTTGGCTGGCACAGGCCATTGTGCGATCCCTGCGATTTTGACTGGGTCCATATGGATGCTTCCTTCACTGATGATGACTCCGAGGTACTCTGTTTCTAAGGTCTCGAACTCGCATTTCTCCGCTTTAAGGAATAGCTTGTTCTTTCATAGGACCTTTAGAACCTTGCGCGTAATACGATGGTGCTCTTCCTTGGTTTTTGACATGATTAGGATATCGTCGAGGTAGACTGTGATGGTGCCAGATGCAATGAGGTCTTTGAAGATGTCATTCATCATCCACTGGAAGGTGGCGGGCAAATTGGTAAGCCCGAAGAACATAACCATGGGTTCGAACAGCCCTCGATTAGTTCTGAATGCTGCCTTCCACTCATCACCACTCTTGATGCGTACGTTATTGTATCCCCATCGAACGTCTAGTTTGGAAAAGTACTTGGCACCTTGTAGTTTGTCCATAAGCTCCAAGATGAGAGGAAGCGGGTAGCGATTCTTGATCGTCATCTCGTTGAGCTTGCGATAGTCTTGTACTGGTCACAGCTTGCCATCCTTTTTCTTGACAAAGAAGAAAGGTGAAGCCATGGGCGACTTGGAGGGCCGTATTCGTCCGCTGGAGAGGTTTTCATCTAAGAACTTGTCGAGCTCTTCTTGTTCGTTTTGGTTGAGAGGGTAAACCTTGCAGTCGAGATTGGCACTCGCATTTGGAGTGAGTTCGATAGCGTGGTCCCACATCTTTGGGTCAGGGAGTTCATTGAAACTATCTTTGTCGAATAGATCGCTGAAATCCCGGCACCATTCTGGGACCATTTCTTTGAATGTTTTGGTCTTCTTGCCTGCGTTGGCCACAGCAGCTAGGTCATTGGCGTGATGAGCGCGTATGAGAATAGCCCGCGTGAAGTCTACTGCGAGGATGGTATCTCCTTCCTCAAGTTCTTTGTCCCACCTGTCGTCGGGGTCTGCATCGGGTAGTATGAACAGGTTTTTGCAGCATTTGCACTGTGCAAATGTTAATCCTCCTGTCTTCCAATTGATGATCGGATTATGCCGGGCTAACCAATCGTGACCAAGGAAGATTTGTCTATCACCGAGATCTGTGACGGCTAGATCTATTCATTCAGAATGATCTCCAATCGTCAATTGAATCTCAGTGTACTGTGTGATTGATCCTCCCAAGTTCTTGGTTCCGTCGGCATTATAGACTGTAATTGGTGCGGCTGTTGCATGAGTCAGGATGTGATGTTGTTCGACGAACGTCTGGTTGATGGCACTACTGGTGCATCCGCTGTCTACTAATGCGGTGGTTGGAATTTGGGAAATGGTTCCTGGTTTCCCGAGTATGACGGGGATGACTAGGTCCTTTCCCTTCCTGCTTAGTGTGCTGATGTATAGTTTTGGTTGTCGTAATTTTTCAAGCCACCAAAGCGCATTGATTCGTTCCGCCTTTCTCATCCCTTCGAGCATTTCATCGACTACTTCTTCCACGCGTGACTTGTGAATCCAATTCTTCAGGATCGCCTTCGCCTCTGACTCTGTCTTGGCTTGTACTATGCCGCGCAGAGTCCATTCAGCTCCGAATGGTTTAAGCCATTCTCTATAGGTCTCACCACTAGTATAAGTGTGCAAGATCCGTGGGTCTTCCTCAGCCTTCGCGTCGACCCGTGAGGGCTCGACTACCGTCGGCGAGGTCACCACTGTTTCTAAAGGGGGTATTAATTTAGCCTTCTTGTTCATCATGAAACTGGTAATGTCCTCGTCGTCAGGTACTTCCTCAGAAGTTACCTGATGCCCCCTTTGCACTGCCTGGGCGCCAGCAGCTTCCTGTAATGCGGCTTTCTGGTCGGTTGTGGAACGTGAGGTGCGTTTCTCGAAGGTGTCCCCCCTACTTGGGGGAACAGGTTGGGCTGATGCCATCGTACAGCGATTGCCTTCACTTCTCACCGTTGTATGACGGTCACCTTCACCTGGTTCCTTCGAGCCGGTGGTTACTATGGCCGCTGGATCCCTCGTTTCTTTCAGTGTTCCCCCATCCTCGAGTCGTCCTGTGTCATGATAGGCATTGGCAACTGATCGGGGGCCCTTACTCGAGTCCGGTTTGTCCTCAATCTTCTGGTTGTCCATGGCTGTTGGTAGCCATATGGTGTTCTCTTTTACCAGGGGAGGTTTTGCTGAAGCTATTTCCTCATGACTCCCAGCGAGGCTGGGACCCCGTAGAGCCGCTTCGTCAGGGGGGGCGGTGTACGCTTGTTCCCCTGCCCCATCCAGTCTAGCCGTTATGATGGGTGTCACTATGGTAGGTGACTTGTTGTTCGATGCTTTCGCCCGCAGTGGGTTACTTGCCGAACGTTTAGTCGTCAATAGTCGAATTACCACGACGTCTGGGACTGGGATTCGATTCTTGCTTGGTTTCTGGTCTGATTGCGAAGTCGTGGGTATATTCGAATGCATGGTAGATACTACAGGCTTATAAGTACAATTATGAAGTGCGATAGGCATACCAGCCGAAACCAAGTCCTTAGCCGAGGGAGTTGAATCATTTACTCCTCGGCGCTCTCTTTTACTTCTGTGATGGCGGGGAGTTTTTCCTCCATCAGGTGATGGTCCCAGTATGCTGTGAACCGTTGAAACACCTCTTCCTGGGTTTTAGGCGCTTGAGGGCAGTCGCGCTTGAAGTGGCCTAATTTGCCACATCGATAGCACATCGACACTGCCCTAGTGGCATCGATATCCATCGGTTTGCCACGTCCTCCGAATGTCGTCCCTGTAGCCGTCGTCATCGACGATACAGGCGGCGCTGGAGCTGCTGTTTGACCACCCCTAGTGGGTGTGGTCGTCTTCTGTGTCGTCTGGGGTCGTACTGGGATTGTCGTCGTGCCTTCTGCCTGTTTGAGGCGCCAGTTGTAGTCGATTCGGAGTAGGCGGGCCTTCCATCCTGAGTAATCGGTCAGCACTTCTCCATCAGCTGAGTATATAGTATTTTTACTCGTCTGGCAGGTGGCCTTTTTGACCTGATGGAGCATAACCTGCTCGTTGTCGCGTACTTTGGCGTGGTAGGCCAGTTCTTCGAATTTCTGGAAGAACTGGTCACCATCCTTGAAATCTGCCTGCCTAAGCTTCTCCCACTGCGCATATTTTAACTGTGCGTCAGCATCCTTCCAGAACCTCTGACTGAGCTCTGTCTTGAATTCTTCGTAAGACGGGTAGAGCTGGTCCCCAGTCGCCTGATCCTTCCCTATGACCTGTGCGCACAACTCCCACCACTTCTCAGTGTCATCGGCGAGTCGCGAGATGCAGAAGACAACTTTGTGAGGGTGGTGGCGGAAGTGTCGGTTGAACACTTCAAAGTGTAGTTTGCACTTCAGGAAGAATCGGGTGATGTCATTAGAATCACCCTTGAAGTCATCGACCTCCTTTAGAATTTTAGGTTTAAATTCATCGTAGGGGGCAACGGCTCTGTCGACTAGTTGCCAGGGTACTGGTGGGTCTGGCAGTTCTGGTGGTGCAGGGTAGCATGGGAGCACATATCTTATCGGGGGAGCAGGAGGTTGTGCTGGTTGTGCGGGTGCTCCGCCACCTCCAGCAGCTCCAGGAGCGCCACTGGCTGCGCCACCTCCAGTGGCTCCGTGGCCGCCGCCAGCAAATGGTGCGTAGCCGCATGTGTACGTGCCTGGTGGTTCCTGTCCCCTGACGTAGGAGAAGGTTCCTATTGTTACCCAAGGAGGTGGTACTGGTAGTTCATCCGGCATCGGTTCCTGGATCTCAATTTCGATCGCGGCTTCTTCATAGGGGTCGAATTCCTCCATTAAGGCATCCGGGTGTATTTCATTCCACAGAAAGCGAGTGTTTCGCTCTGCTTCATACTGTAGTATGTCGTCAGCTGGGAGTCCTTTCTGTTTCTTCATAAAATAGTCGTTTCCGGCTTGGGTATCCTCCCAAGCCGAAACAAAGGGGAGTTTGTAGGCGAAGTATACATATATTTCCTGGAAGTTCGCCTGTCTGAGAATACTCGGTATGCCCAGGCTTGGGTCATCCGCAGTTTCCTCATAGATTCTAATTGCGTCGGTTAGCGTCATGGCGACGGGGGTTGCGGGGTGGACGCTCGCGCGCCGACTTGGTGGATGACTCTGGGATTCCATCGATCGTGAGCGTGGGGTAGGGGGTCACGGGTCGTGGGGGCTGGGGTGGCGAGTCGACAGCGGTGCCACTTGTTTCTGACTCGAATTGTCTGGGGTGCTCAGGTGGCGGCTGTTGACTGAGTCGCTGGGCGAGTCACTCCCAAGCGGTTGCTCAAGGGGGACAACGTGGGGACCTGACTGGGGACATGACGCTTCGCCAACCACTGTTCCTTGGTGGGCAAAGGGTGGAGGGACCGGTGACTGGCTCCTCGACGGTTGGTACAGGCTTGGGTGTCCACTTGGGGTTCTGTATGGGCTGATCCCATGTTGTGAGGTTCCTTGCTCCTGTTGGGGTCGGGGTGCAGTGACTGAGCGCCTCCCGACCGGAGGAGACAAAGTAGGCACTGAGGGGGATGGTGATGTTGTCCCAAAACTCCTGAGATGGGATATTGGCTGCGGGTGGTGGAGGGGGATCCCTAGTTGCCCAAGGATCGTAATCGGTGGTTGGGGCGATGGGTCTGGTGTCACAGCCCACGCCAAATCCCCTGACACGCTCGGCGAATTGGGCGTACATGTCGGGTGAGGGAGTGCGAGGGATATATTGGACATACTTGGGAGAGGGAGGGACGGTGGAGGCGATGGTGATAATAGGCGTGCGCCTTTGGGGAGGGGTAGGAGATGTTCTCTCCAGGATGACGGGAGCAGACGACTCAGAAACGTCCTCTGTTTCTTCGTGGATTCCTGCCCTAGAGAGGTCGTCGATTGGGATCGGCCTCCGTGGTACGGGTGCGAAGATTCGGGGTGGGAGCTGCTCAAGCGGGATGCCATCGGGCTCATTTGTAGGGGTTGTAGTGACTGTGGAGAGTGGAGTGTGGGGTGTCCCTATTCGTTGCCTTGGTCTGTAACGAAACCTGATTGCAAGAATGAGGGTGATGGAAAGGAGAGTAGCGCTGGGTATTCCTAGAGAGATTGCTACGATTGTCGCGTCGTCTTTTTCCATGAATGCCCCTAGGAAGAGAGCGTAAGTAAAGCTTTGAGCTAATTGTTAGACCCGACCTCTCAACAAAGGTAAATAGTCGGTTGTATCGCGTTCATACAATCACTGCTAGGTCCCCGTTCAGTTAAGATGTCAAGACTAAGGCTTTAGCGCTTAGCAGGAATGAGTGTGTTTCGGTATGAATAAACTTTAGCTCAAAGCTAGGGAATATACAGCTTTGAGTAAACTACTTATATACTAAAGTCAAGGGTCTAATAATGGATACACCATGTTAGAAAGTGAATCAGCAAATACACAGTGACCGAGAATAATACTCCACTCTGACGAGTGTGACTGTGTCACAATGTGAAGACTCCGTGGAGTCGCGGATCTAAAGATAAGATAAGCTAAGCGCCGAAGATTAGATAAGATAAGAGGCGCTTAGATAAGGAAAACAAATAAATCGTAACAAACAGTTACACTAAGAGACCATATATAAGCAGCAAGTCATACATAATATAGCAACCTAGTAGTGCATGGAATATACCAAAAAAAATAACCGCCATTGTATGGCTTGCGGCGGGGTGTTGACAAGCTTGGAAGGGGCGGGCATAGCGTTGTCAGCAAGGTGAGGACCTTACTTGATGGGATATGAAGTCGTTGGGCAGCAGGCAGGAGAATTGCACGTATGCAAGGCAAAACAAGTGGCAGGTCGGGGGCGACGACGGCTCGACGGCGATTATGGGGTCAGAGAGAGAAATGGTATGCACCATTGGATTCCCAGTGGTCGATAACAGGGGTGGCGAAGTCACTCCGAACATGGCGAGACTGTTGCAGGTGATACGAGGCACAAAGGGTGGGCATCGGGATGGTGAGCAGGCGCACGGTGATGACGCAATCAAAAACAAAAATTGACCACAAATTCGTCATCCCTCACTCAAACAATGGGAGATGCATGAATCTGGGATGGGTAGGAGGCCTGAGTGGCATGGGAGAAATCAACGTTGGACAAGCATGGGGCGGCCAGCAGCAGGGGTCCTAGTGGTCACATGGCCTTGATTTTTGTTGCGTTCGGTGCATCCAGAAGTCATCCATCGATGGTCCAAAAGATGTAGGAAATGGCACCTTCATTGGCTGTTGGGGCCCCAATCCTCGTCCTGCCCTCCATCTCCTACCTCCCTACATCTGCCCTGTAATCCCTCCTTGCACAGAAACATTATTCGACATCCTCCAATAGCCCCGCATCAGAGCACTACAGCATAGCTCTGTCGTAGGTGTCGTCGTCGATCCATTCGTCATCGTCATTGTCGTCCTCCGTTTGTGGGCACCACGCCCTCCTATATGCAGATAGTGGGCGATATGAGATCCCCAGGCCTGTTTGAAGTTGGGAAGGCGTACAAATCTCATGTCCGACAGCGATTGTCCTCGATGTGGATGTGGGCTGGGCTGGGTCAGTTGGAATGGGGATGGGGGGCATAGTTGCGGCATTGGGGGTGTCGTTGGGCCAAAGCATTGTTGCCGTCATCAAGAGTGGATGCCGTGTCGTCTGTTGTATAGTCCTACGGGTAGTTTGAGGACCGGCGTGGAGGTGGGGGGGTGGACACAGTGTAATGGGTGCTATCTGGGGCTCTTGTGGCCGCTGGATGCACAAAAACAATCTGAAAAGAATAATTGGACTTAGAAAAATGATTACATACCCTTTCTTCACCCACGAGAGGGCTGTTGAGCAAGTAGATAGGCCACATCGTCGTCAACATGGTAGTAAAAGACAGTGAGAGAAGTGGCACAGCCACTCGATTGCTGCTCAGTTTGTCAGACCGCAGTGATCGAGTGAGCGAATTGAAGACTCAAGATTCATCCCCTGCTCAAATCACTCACTCCGAGGGCCTAAAAACCTTCGGGACGTTCAATTATCGACTTATATTATATGTGTATGTACATTCTGGAGTACCGGAGTACAATAGGCTTCAGACAATGTCTATTTAATGGTAATTTCTTCGATTTCTATACTTTTTGAATATTTTATCCCCTTCAGACACCACTATATCATCTTGAACAGTGAAAGGGTAGTCATATATTCAATGTTATATATGACTCAGTTCCAACTGCCCTCCTGATCCATCCTGATCCACAAATACATGCGTATATTGGATGTACGAGTGTTTGAAAGCACCTAGTGTACATTTATTAGTAGTTCTTGATTGACCTTGTCTACTGACTTTAATATGACTTTAATTAAATATGGGTATTATAGCACAAATACCGCACTGTAGGCTACAATAATCGATCTAAGTTTGAATCTAATATATATCAACACATCTAGACACTTTTTTCCACTTCACAAAGTGTGGTCGGCCCACACTGAAGCCATTTGTGTCATGAATTTTGAATCAGTCTGGATTTTCCGCTTCACTGGCAAAGCCTGAAAAACATCAAAATGTGTTTTCTCTTGTTCAATTAGAGATTCTGAACATTGCATTAACTTGTGGACATTTTAATATGATTAGTACATGATTATAATGCCTCCGGTGAACCAAATTTCCTAATGAAATGGGCTAAATTTTAGATTAGACTCACAAAAAATTTTCTAGCTACTGGATTGGGATTGATAGAATCCCATGGTAAGCACATCCTGGCTGACCCTGAAACACCCAGCGAAAATAATTGGCGCACATACAGGGAGAGACTGTAGGTGCAATCAAGCATATTTTTTGAGCCTGTACATTTTTTTCCAGGACCAAATGAGGAGCGGGGGGGTTGGGAATTAAAGTGCCAGCCACATCAGTGTCAGGCCCGCCAATTTGAGCTGTGGCAGTGTTACATAAGCTCATCTGTATGCTTGTGAAAATTATATACCTGGCTAGGCCCAATAAATGATATCTAGAATTAAAAGCCATGGCTGCCCAAATGGGTACCAAATGGGCCCCAAATGGTGCCTGGAAATGCCATTTTGGCTGCCTGTCAGCTCTATGGATAATATTCATGCTGTAGGCTAGAGGGTCAATGGATATATCCATGACCTGTAGGGCTAAACTTACAGCTATGCCTGCCGAGGGGAAATCATCATGCAGTGTCACAACCACATTCTGGTTGGACACCCAGGAATCAAGAAGACGAAGGAACTGGTACTCAGGGAGTACTGGTGGCCGAAACTGAAGAAGGACATTGAAGCATACGTCAAAGGATGCGAGGTCTGCCAGTGCACCAAGTCCAGTACGCAGGCTAAGGCCGCTCCACTCAACCCGAATGCAGTCCCTTCTTCGTCATGGACTCACATCTCTGTCGACATGGTCACTGGATTACCAGAGTTGGGCGGACATGATGCCCTGCTCATGATTGTCAACCGGTTCTCAAAAGCCATCATACTGGTCACCTGCAGCACAGAACTCTCAGCCAAAGGTTGGGCACGAATCCTACGTGACCACATCTACGCCTGACATGGCATGCCTGAGGTTGTAATCTCAGACAGGGGACCACAGTTCATCTCCCAGTTCATGAAGGAACTCTACTGGTGACGAGGCTGTTGGCGGGCACCCATGAAACTGAGCACGGCCTAGTGTGAACACACTAACACCTACACTCAATCCCACTAAACACACCTACACACAATCTCCTTAAGTGCGGAGGGGAGCAAGGGATTTAATTCCAATTGCGCGCTGACAATATTCCAATTTCTCTCAGCGAGCTCGCTAGAGCAATACACGTAACAACATATTTTTCTCAAGCCATTCTCAAATTCTCTATCTCCTCAAAGCTTCTTACAAGAGAGCATGGCGAACCACGCAACCCTCAAGGCAAAGGATATTTCTATAGCCGAAACACACGGATTCACAGATCCACAAAATGACCAAATTCGGTCAGTGAGCTCGCTAAGTGCTACCCGCTGCTAGATCTAATCCGCGTGCGACGTCGCCTGTCTCTTCATTGCTAAACCTGACTCCCAAACTTGTCACGATTAGAGGCCCTCGGCACTCCCAATCAAGTCACAATTACTCTCAAAAACTGTCCCCACAAGTCCTCACACACAGTGTGCTCGCTCTAACAATGGTGCCATGAGGTCCAACTGTGCACACCTGTCACACTCCATGCAACAGCTAGAACAGCCCAATCTGGCTGATTCCCTTGCAAACTAACTCAAGACCTACACAGAGGCCAACACAACTCAATTTCTTCCTTACACTGAACCAAAAAAAAGGAACAGAGCTTTCTCTCAGATCTATCTGCAGCAAACTCTTAAGATGGGCGCAGCGTCACTGCCGCCAAATCTCTTTTGTATCTCAAGTAAACCGTAGTTTGTATCCAAAATGTTTCTCTTGTTCTATTTCTTTATAAGCTCGCTAAACTTGCATTCTAGCCGAGACTCGAAGCTACTAACTCTTACGTGGTGCAACAAGTCCAGATCCAAACTGAAACTTTATTACTGTACATGGGAGGTAGGTACCTTGTTCTACTATGTGCAATTCTACCTACTTATACTACGGGAGATTGATCATTACAAATGGTCCTTTAGTAAGTTAAATTCTTTGTTGGCCGATAATTCTTCGTCCGAACTGTTACAACACTCTTGGCAGAGTGCTGCTTGGTCCTCCTTTTAGTATCCTCAAAGAGCTAAGCGATGTTGACATCACTCACCCTAGCAGCAGAGTAGCTTGCTGACTTGTACTCAATAGCTGCTTAATCCTCGATCACCGATCACACTTCATATTCGGCTTTTGGTTCTGCTCCGAAGGTGACAGCGTCATATTCTAGACTCGGTAACCAAGGAATGCTTTGGATTTCGAGCCTGCTCGCTATTCCCATCGGCCGAAGTCTGTTTCTAGGCCATGCCCGGGGTTCTTTTGATTACCACCATGCATGACATCTTTTCTCCAGATCTCCAGGGACCACGCGTCATAGATTACCGATGCGTAGTTATCTAAATTAGTCCCAGCCTGTGTACAAGTGCATCCCACTGAAAGTTGAATTTTCTATTGCAGACGGATATTTGTGCGAGTGAGCTCGCTCTTCAGCCTTATTGCTGTGCATGCCCATAAGGTACAGTGCAACAATGAAGTCCTTATGTTTTAGTTCCATTGCTTCTTTTTCTATCATAGAGCTTTCAACCTCGGTGACCTTGCTCCTTTGCGTGCCATTTGCACTGTTAGTCCACTCTCTGTGCTTCTGCTTTGCTAACGTGTAAGGTGTGTGAATCCGCAAAATTACACCCTTAGACACGCTGCGGGCATGACACCAGATGCTCGACATCACGCCCAACACGTCCACAGCCTTTCACCCACAGACTGACAGACAGACAGAATGAGTGAACCAGGAGATTGAGAAGTATCTGAGGATCTTCATCAATTACCGACAGACCAACTGGAGCAACTGGCTCCCACTTGCTGAGTTCGCTCACAACAACCGAATCCACAGTGCAACAGGCAAGAGCCTGTTCATGGTTCTTTATGGACGAAACCTGCATCTCCTTCCCAACTCCATAACATCCTTGCCTTTCACGAATCCCACTGCCATGGCATTTGCCAAAGACATGACTCTCATTCACCGAGAAACTGAAAAGGCACTGGAAGAAGGCACTGGAAGAATGAAGGCACAGTACAACAAGAAGAAACACCCTTCCCTCTTGTACCAAGTAGGAGACCGCATATGGCTAGACGCCGGTGATGAGCCTCCAGGCTCTGTACGCTCAGAATTCGCGGATTTTAACTCCTAATTGACACTACTATCCCTTCAATGGCCTTTCAGCAAACCAATGATTGCACACACATTGATACCACTTTCATCCTATGGCAACCACTCCTTACGCGCTTTGTTATCCATTCCATCTTGCCACGCATCATAATTGCTGTACTTCATCATGGCAAGGCACCTTTGATTGACCATCACCCCAATACAGAATTGACGCATCACTCAGAAGCACCCAGTTGACACGCTCATTGATCACTTAATGAAAATGACATGATAGACTCGAGTACCCTCGCAGCTACGACAATTGGAGCTACGGCAACTACAGACTGTGTTTACTAAGGCTGTTACTTTGCCAAGGCCTCAAGAAAATGTTGCCCCACGTGTACTCCTCAGCACGACGACTATCGCTCAGTAATCCGCAGCTAAACAGCACCTAACGATCCGTGCATCGCTCAGCAAAACCATACGGTTCGCATCCATACGCGGCAACGTCGATGAGTTGCTGTTACTTTAGAAGACCAAGGACCATATGTTGCCTATGATTTTTACAAAGCCAAGGCTTTACAGCCTTACTAAGTCTCGCATATCTACTCTATTTATAGATTCATACTTGTAGTATAAAAACTAGCTAGAAAACGTAGTTACAAGGAAGTTCATCTCTAGTCGACCCCAGACTACGTCAATTATCATCACGCTCTAGTCTATTGCCAGTAAACAATGTTTATTCTCCGTTCTACAGCAATATATTGTTTACACCAGCATATTCTCGATTGCACATCAACTCTTGAGCTCACCAGAGTTATTCCATGGTTCTTAACTGTGAAGAGTCCTTCGCTACATGCTCTTCGCTCTTAACACTATTGGTGCACGCTCATACTGTGCCAATACGTGATCGCCGCGCTATACCTCACCCCCGTTATCTTTTATAGGCCGTCATCATTTCACTTTTGCACCATTGGAGTTTTTACAGTTTCACTTTCGCCATTGTTATCGTCACCCACTTGGGTAGTCTCAGAGCAGACTTAGGATCAGTTCAGCCAGTTTTCGTATAGTATCAGTCCCTCGAGTGGACTTGAAGGTTAGTTTGACTTAGGATAGGATCGTTTCAGCACCAGACCAGTTTCGACATTGACACAGCACCCTCGCATCGTATAGGACCAGTATCATCACCAGTTTTCATAGTTCCACATTTTCTCTCGCCAGTTCACCCTCAGTACCCCGTTCCACGTTTATTTTGCCACATGCAGCCCCTACGCCGTTTTCTTATTGCCTCGCTCACTCACAGACTATTGTTGACCATTTAGTCTATCCCCCATCGTTCTCCCCACTCAGATTACCATCGCACGACGTTTTCTAGCCTCATCTCGTGTTTTTGCATACGGATCCGTGGTATTCACGTCATACCTGCTTCCATTCCCTCTCACTTCGAGAGAACCCTACCGGCTTATAGCCTTAGCATCTAGTACTCGACTACCAAGCAGTACTACTTTGCAGACTTAAAGTCGCAGTGTATTCTTGCATATAGAGGAATTGTTCTACTGCACGGAGGTGCCCCGAACCACTCGCACACACGATTGCCTTGATTGCTGTGCTACTACGTTAATTACCCAATCTCATTCCGAGTTGGTGTTGCCGTTGCCATGGAAGTCTTAGGCCCATCACTGGGAACCTTCACCTTCCCCAACTGAAAAAGAAGTTGGATGACAAGCGTGTCGGCCCCTTCTTGATCCTCGACAAAACAGGTGCAGCGGCATACAAACTCAAGCTGCCGCCTCACTGGAGGATTCATCCGCACTTCAACAAGAAGCTCCTGACCCCATACATCCCACCCGCCTTCCTGAACCAGATGCAACCTCTCCTGCCGCCTCCAGACCTCATCGACGGTGAGGAAGAATACAAAATCAAAGAAGTCCTTGACTCTAGACCCTGTCAAGTACAAGGAAAGAGAGGACAGAAGTCCAGAACAGTCACGGACTACTTCGTCAAATGGAAGAGATGGACACGTGAGCACAACTCATGGGTACGGGAGGAAGAAATGGGAAATGCTCAAGAAGCAATAGGAGAATATGAGGCTAAGACACGCCAAACCTGTGCCTTAATCTCAACAAAAATTGTAACCTCAGGCAAAGCCATCACCATGATCCTCGACCACAAATACTCGGAGAATGGCGACATACGATATCTTGCCCAGCAATGCGACGGTCTCCAGAAATGGATTAAAAACCCGGACAAAGTCCAGTGGAAGACGCTCCTAGAAGAGTATTGGCCCAACGTGGACGACACCCCAGAAGACGAGCCCTAGGGCAGTCAGGACGCCTGCCTTAATGAGGGGGTAATGTTATGATTTTTTTATTTTTTCCTTATCTTATCTTCAGCACTTATCTTATCTTGCACACCAATCTTATCAGGATCTTATCTTCAGTGTCCGGACTGATTGCCACGACTATATCGAATGACTTCAGCAACTGTACTGCGACACGCTAGTAATGTATTGTTTTCATTGTTTCATGCATGACAGAACAATGACAGACACGTATAACGGTTTATATTTAGACCACGGACTTTAGTATATAAGTAGCTTACTCTATGCTGTAGTATCCTCAGCTTCGAGCTAAGTTTATACATACCAGACTTCACTCTTCCGCTCGCCGAACCTCAACTAAGCATTAACCACCTACTCTCCATACGACAAGCTCTACACGAGTCCTGGGGTGACTGTACGAATGCGATATAGCCCTTTGGATTACGCTTGCTTGTTATACCCGAGTCCGGGCCTAACACCTATGACCTAAAAGAAGTGCATAATACTCACCCTTTGGCACCAGATATCTGTATATGGACAATGGTATGGACATGGTACAGATATGACATCAACCATACCATACTGTGGCCAATAATTTTTATACAGTCTACAGTCATATTGCTACAGTCATATCTGTAACGGTACAATGCACATCCCTAAACATAAGTACTGACTAAAACATGAAAATGAACCAATAGTTATAATGTCCAAGAAGGGGATTGTTGCAATGACAAGCAAGAAGATGGGATGACAGCATGTGAGGTGCTCCAGAGGGCTTTGACTTTAACAATTCAGCTATGACATGCCTACCCAGTTACCATAACATAAACAGCCATCGCCATACCACAGTGCAAGCCAGATAAGTTTCAATTTTGCTGCCTCTACCCACAGCATATCATTAGTGTGACTGGCTCCTAACTGAGTTTCAACTGAGATTACTTATCCATGCTATAGCAACAACACAAGTATCAAGCAATGAGCAATAATTGAGCAACAAGTTGACAATGAGCATTGAATGTCAATAGATATAAGTCTTATAGAAATCAAAAATGATGACCATAACAGCCTATCATGTTAGATATCCAAGTCAGAGACATAAGAACCAGAATATATATATCTCCCTCTCTCCTGCCAGTAATGACAGCTATTAACAATGATCACCCAAATCATGAGAGTCCCTATCTGTCCATTACATGGCTTACAGAAGTAATAGAACAATGCTTTATAGCACTCATAAAAAGTATTTTGCTCCATTGCAGTGGCTCTAAACAAATAACAGAGATTCAATAACATATCTTAGTAGAAAGCCAGGTTTGGGGCAGGCCCCAACAAGCCAAAGTCCCGTGTCACAGTCAGATTGCTGGGACCTGAGGTACAAGGGTCTGGCAATCGTGACAAAGACATGGGGCATAGGCTTGTATCTATATATTAAGACAGGTAGCGAAGATGACATAATAAGGCAGACTTTGAATTTCCAGCCATTGCCATACTCCGGCCAATTTCAGCTGAGTTTGAACTTTGCTGCACTGCCATTGCTGCCTCTCTATGGCGATGAGCTTCAATTTTTGCCTCTACATACATTTACCAGTGTTCCATCCCCACATGGCAAATCTTTGGGATATGTCCTGCACCAAGTATTCCCTGAACTGAGATTATTGACTACCTATGCATGCTGACAGGATGCTGTACACTCCAAAGTGAGTATCGAACAACAAGCATTGAGTAAAAAGTCAACAACAAATATCAAATGACAAATTAGTAGGTAGGATTAGGGGTCAGGAGACCATTCAAGGACAGGTAACATATATACATGTACTGACTGTCATAATTTGTTTATTATGAGGCTTTGACAAGGCTCAAACCTTTCCTTAGCAGTTAGAAATGGCAAGGAGACTATTTATGCAAGAATACATGCTATGCTCAGTTTTTCTCTGTCTGTGTAGAGCAATAAGCTGATGATATTACCTGTAAGAATATGTGCTATGCTATGAGATGTAAGTAAGGCAATAAATACAAGAAATACAGAACTCCTCATCTCACTGCTCAGCCTTTCTCTGTCCATATAGAGCAACAAGCTGAGGTGACGAGTACAAATATGAGGTATATATACTACTTTAAAGTCTGAGGAAGCAAGGAACATAAGTAGGGATGTGTATCATACCCATAGTATGGTGGTTATGTATGGTGTATATGGATACAGGTCTGTACTGTGACCAACTTTAATGAACTAAAATACAGCTGTATTCATATAGTTTAAATACGGTCATTGAGGGAGGGACAGAAGACTATCTTATGCCATAAAGGTTAGTACCTATGACCTAAAAGAAGTGCATAATACTCACCCTTTGGCACCAGATATCCATATATAGATAACCATACAGACATAGTATGGATATGACATCAATTGTATCACACCATGGTCAATAATTTTTACATGGTCTACAGTTGTATTGCTACAGTCGTATCTGTAATGGTATGATGCACATCCCTAAACATAATGACTAAAACATGGAAATAAACTAATAGTCATAATGTCCAAGAAGGGGAATGTTGCAATAACAAGCAAGAAGATGGGATGTCAGCATGTGAGGTGCTCCAGAGGGCTTTGACTTTAACAATTCAGCTATGACATGCTTATCCAGTTACCATGTCAAAAACAGCCATTGCCATACCATGGTGTGGGCCAGGTAAGTTTCAATTTGCTGCCTCTACCAAGCCTCTACTCTTCTCACAGCACATCATTGGTGTGATGGGCTCCTAACTGAGCTTCAACTGAGACTACTTATCCATGCTATAGCAACAATGTGAGCATCAAGCAATGAGCATTAAATGTCAATGAATGTAAGTCTTATAGAAATTATCAGAGTTTAAATGATGACCATAGCAGCCCACCATGTCAGATATCTGAGTCAGGAACATAAGGACCAGAATATATCTCTCTCCCTCTCTCCTGCCAGTAATGACAGCCATTAACAATGATCACCCAAATCATGGGAGTCTCTACTCATCCATTACATAACTTACAGAAGTAACAGAACAAAGCTTTATGGCACTCATAAAAAGCATTTTGCTCCATTGCAGTGGCTCCAAACAAACAACATATCATAGTAATAAGCTGGGTTTGGGGTGGGCTCCAACAAGCCAAAGTCCTGTGTCTTCATCACGATTGCTGGCCCCTCATACCTTGGGTCCCAGCAACCTGACTGTGACATGGGACTTCAGCTTGTCTATATATTAAGACAGGTTGATGATGATATAATAAGGCAGACTTTGAAATATCCAGCCATTGCCATTGCCCAGCCTATTCTGGCTGAGTTTGAACTTCACCATGCTGCTATGGTGTGGCTTCATGCCTGTCCTCTTTCCTTCTTACTCTCTGCTCTGTTCCACTCTCCCCCTCACAGTGTATCATCTCAGGCAAGCATTACAGCTCTTTTACATACAATAAGGGTTTTTGGGATCTCTCACAGTACTGTCTATCAATCTTTGATTGAAGTTTTTGTTTCTGATTTTCTCTGCAGGTGTCTTTGCCTCTTTCTCACACAGAATTGCTACTATTTTCCACCTCTCCATATATCTGTAATGTGTGTACCACTATTAATTTTCTAAGATCAGTGCTCATGACTTTCTTTTAATAGGTCTCCATCTACTCCTACCAGAAAGAATGATCATTTCAATTTTCCAGCTCCAGTTACACCAGAGCAGAATCGTCATGCAGAATGGGAGCAGGATCATCTTCAGCGTCTTCAGATGACCTCCCCCTCTATCTGTTGTGATTGATCACCACGTCCAGGTCCTAATCCTAATATTGAACTTCCATATTTTAATATACCACCTGAGACCCATATTTCATCTCAGTTAGATTGTCCATGTGAACATCCTATGCCTGTAGTACCAGCTCTGCCTGTTTTTCCCACCAGAGGTAGACATCATAGACAATTACATAGTGGTGCTCCTGAAGGGCAGTCATCTGCATTTGATAGTACTTCTGTTCCACAGCTTCCTGCAGGTCTGCGAGGCCATGGACATGGTGGTGGTTGAGGATATGAGTGAGGGAGAGCTATTAAAATTCATCCTCCACACACTGAGCCACCACAAAATATTGACCGAGTAACTTCTGCTGAGCATCACCAGCAATCACCATCACCTATAAGAGAGTCATCACCTCTGCAGCCACTTTTACCCCTATCACATCAGCATCAACCATCATATGCTATTCCTGTACAACTTCCTCTGGCAAGATGTCCATATGCTGAGGTGTATGCTCAGCATGATATTGGAAGTAGAAATTGCATTTGTGAATATTGTGGAGCATTACATTGGAATGATGAACAACTTAAGCATAAGTCAAGAGTTACATTGCAATTTGGGATATGCTGTCTACAAGGGCAGGTCAAATTACCTCATCTTCTTCTGGCTCCTGCTATTCTTTAAAATCTTCTCTGTGGCAACAATCCAATGTCAAAAGCCTTCTTAAAAGATATCAGACAGTATAATGCAGCATTGGCATTTACATCTGTAGCTGTAAAAGTTGATGAGGCAATTACCAACTCTTCAGGACCATACTGCTTTTGTGTATCTGGTGAGCTTCATCACCAGATGGGATCTCTGCTGCCTAAGGAAGAAGGGAAATTGTCTTATGCACAGCTGTATATACATGATCTAGCAGAGGCATTGAGTATGCGTAATTGCTGCAATCCTCACTTAAATCCTGAAATCATGTCTCAACTATAAGATTTATTGCAGGATGTGAATCTATATGTGGCTTTATATCATCATGCATATCTCATTATGAAGAACAAGCCCCATGAAGAGTATCCAAATATTGAAGTAAGATTGCATGTGGATGATGGTACTGATGGGCGACAGTATAATCTTCCAACAGTAAATGTGTTGGCTGCTATTATTTCTGGAGATGGATCTGAGCCTGTTCAAAATGATCGAGATATTGTTTTACATATGCATGATCATTCTCTCAAGCACATTAGCCAACTTCATCCAAGTTATCAATCTCTTCATTATGTTCTTCTTTTTCCATATGGAGAATTGGGTTGGAATATACATATGCTCCTGGAAGAGACTGAAACAAGTGAACATACAGAGCATAAAAAGGTTACTCAGCATATGTATTATACTTACTGCCTCCATGATCATCCAGGAATTGAACTAAATGCACCATTGTATAGAGGGGGACCACTCTACCAACAGTATATTGTGGATGCATGGGCTTCAATTGAACAAAGTAATCTCAACTGGGTTCAGAACAATCAGAAAACTATCCATGCAGATCTGTATAAGGGAGTGGTAGATGCAGCTACTAATGCAGATGGATTGCAAGACTCTGGCCAGCATATTGTTCTACCATCATCACACACTGGCAGTCCCCGTGCAATGTATCAGCTGTATCAGCTGTATCAGGATTCTATGGCAATTTGTAGAGCTTTGCAGAAGCTAGATATCTTTCTTACAATGATAGCAAACCCACAGTGGTCAGAAATCGTTGAGGCTCTAAAGCATACAGATAGACCAGATCAGAAGGTGGAGGATTGACCTGATATTGTGGCCAAGGGTTTCCAATTGAAGAAGGGGGCCTTACTGGATAATATCAAGAAGGGTGGAATATTTGGAAAAGTCAGGGCTATGGTGCATACTATTGAATTTCAGAAGCATGGACTCCCTCATATGCATCTTCTGATTTTTCTGGATCCTAAAGACAAGATTTGCACATCTGCTGATGCTGATTCAGTCTCATGTGCTCAGATTCCTGATCCTATTACTCATCCAATTCTTTATGAGATTGTCACCAGATGCATGGTCCATGGTCCATGTGATAATCGCTGCAAGGGGTCTGATGGTCGCTGTACAAAGAACTTTCCAAAAGACTTCAATGAGCACACTGAATTCACCACTGATGGATATCCCAATTTGGCACATCCTAACAATGGTCGTGAGTATGTTAAAATGCATGGTCAAACCCATACTGTCTATACCAACTGTTGTCATGCCTGCAGCGTGTCTAAAGGTGTAATTTTGCAAAAAGTCATACTTTACACAATAGCAAGACAGAGGCAGAGCAAGTGGGCTGGCAGTGCAAGTGGCACATGAAGAAGCAAGGTCACAGAGGCAGAGAGCTCTATGATAGAAAAAGAAGCAGTGGAATTAAAACATAAGGACTTCATCATTGCACTGTACCTTATGGGCATGCATGGCAACAAGGCCGAAGAGCAAGCTTGCTTGCGAAACCATCCATGTGCCATAGAGAACTCAGCCTCAGTGGGATGCGCTTGTACGTGGGCCGAGACTAATTTAGATAACTATGCGTTGGCAATCTATGACACGTGGTCCCTGGAGATCCGGAAAAATGATATCACGCATGGGGTAATCAAGAGAACCCTGGGCATGGCCTAGAAACAGGATTCGGCTGATGGAAGTAGCAAGCGGGCTCAAAGTCTGAAGCACTCCTTGGTTACTGAGCCTAGAATATGACGCTGTCACCTTCAGAGCAGACCCAAAAGCTGAATACAAAGTGTGATTGGTGATCGAGGATTAAGCAGCTATTGAGTGCACGCTCGCGAGCTACTCTGATGCTAGGGCGAGCGACGTCAACATCGCTTAGCTCTTTGAGACTACTAAAAAGAGGAACAAGCGGCATGTTGCCTAGAGCGCTGTGCCACCTCGGACAAGGAATATTTGGCCGACAAAGAAGCAAATTACTAAAAATCCATTTGTAACAATCAATCTCCCATAGTATAAGTAGAGTAGATTTTCATGTATTAAGCCAAGCTACCTACCCCCCATGTAATGTAATAAAGTTTCAGTTTGGATCTGGACTTGTCGTGCCGCATAAGAGTTAGTAACTTTGAGTCTTGGCTATAACACAAGTTTAGCGAGCTCACAGAGAAATTGAATAAGAGAGAAATTTTGAATACAAACTTCGGTTTACTTGAGATAAGAAAGAGATTCGGAAGCAGTGATGCTGCGCCTGTCTCGAGAGGTTTACTTGGTTACATCTGAGAGAGAGCTCTGTTCCTTTTCTGGTTCAGTGTAAGAGAAAGAGATTGTGTTGTGCTGGCCTCTGTGTAGGTCTAGAAGTAGTTGCAAGGGAATCAGCCAGATTGAGCTGTTCTAGCAGTTGCATGAAGTGTGACAGGTGTGCGCAGTTGGACCTCACGGCACTGTTGTTAGAGCGAGCGCACTGTGTGTGAGGACTTGCGGGGACAGTTTTGAAAATTGAGAATTGATTGAGAGTCTCAAGGGCCCCTATCATGATGAGTTTGGGAGTCAGGTTTAGCAACTAAGAGAAAGGCAGCATCATGCGTAGATTGGATCTTGCGGCGGGTCATACTTAGCGAGCTCACTGACTGAACTTGGTGATTTTGTGGATCTGCATATCCATGTGTTTTGTTTACTGAGATATCCTTTGCCTTGAAGGTTGTGTGGTTTGCCATGCTCTCTTGTAAAAGCTCTGAAGAAATAGAGAATTTGAGATTGGCTTGATCATACTACATTGTTTCATGCATCGTTCTAGTGAGCTTGCTGAGATACTTTGAGATACTGTCAGCATGCAAGTGGAATTAAATTCCTGGCTCCCCTCCACACTTAGAGAGATTGTGTCTGTGTGTGTTTTAGTGGAATTGAGTGTAGGGTTAGTATGTGTTCATGCTAGGCTGCACTTAGTTTCACTGGTGCCTGTCACCAGCCTCGTCACTGTGATATTGTTCTATACAATCATTATCTCAGTGTATGTTATAACTGTCACATCAATGTGGAGGTTTGTGTTTCTGTCAAGGCCATCAAATATATCCATAAATACATCTACAAGGGCCATGACAGGACTACATTAGAGGTTCAGGATCATGATGAGATTAAAGAGTTTCTGGATGCACACTACATCTCTGCTATTGAATCATGCTGGAGAATCTTTTCATTTTGTCTACATCAGGAGGAGCCAAATGTTGTCCATCTTCAGGTCTATCTCCCTGATGAACAGCTTATCACATATAGTGAAAATGACAGTCCAGAAGAGGTGTTAGCAGCTGTAGAAGCAAAGACAACAACTCTGTTACAATAGTTTGATCTCAACAAAAGAGATCCCAGTGCACATCAGTATCTGTATCAAGACATTCCTGCCCACTATACCTGGAACAGGAGCAAGAAACACTGGAATCCACATCAAAGATACACAACTATTGGTGTTACTATTGGCTGAATGTATCAGGCTGCCCCCTCATCTGGCGAGCATCTATCTACAGCTTCTTTTGACTGCTGTTGCTGGTGCTCAATCCTTCCAACACTTACACACTGTCAACAATGTGGAGTGTGCTACTTTTAAAGAGGCATGCATTGCTATGGGATTGCTGGAAAATGATAATGAATGGAGACAATGCTTACAGGAGACAGCTATTATGCAGTCAGGAGCACAGTTATGATCACTATTTGTAACCCTTCTTCTCTTCTGCCAGCCAGCAAAGCCAGATAAGCTGTGGGAGGAGTTCAAGGAGAACATTTGTGATGATTTGGCACATAAGCTTTGCCAACATGATGTTTCAAATTCAACAGATGCTCAGCTTTATGATTTTGGTCTTCATCTTATCAATAAGCTTCTTCAATCTCATGGTCATCATCTCTCTGAGTGGACCCAGATGCCAGCCTCTATCATGGACTGGGCTGCTTATGAAAATAATCCTCTTCTGGCTGCACAGCTGGCCTATGATATCCCATCTCTGCAGCAATTAGTTGCAAACAATCTTCAAACATTCAATGAAGAGCAAAAAACTGCCTATAATACTGTGTTTGACTCTGCTATGAATGAATGAGGGAAATTGGTATTTCTGCATAGTGCTGGAGGTGGTGGAAAGACTTTTGTATGCAATACTATTGCTGCTGCTGTTCGTGCTGAAGGAAAGATTGCATTGACCTATGCCTCCTCTGGTATATCAGCAATTCTCTTAGTTGGAGGGCATACCAGCCACAGCACTTTCAAAATTCCAATTCCCTCATGTGATGATACAACATGCAGCATTCACAGAGGCACTCACTTAGCTGAACTTCTTTGTTGAACCTCTCTCATCATTTGAGATGAGGTTCCTATGCAGAACCAACATGATATTGAGACTGTTGATCATACTCTTCGTGATATCTGCAATAAGAATGCTCCTTTTGGTGGTATGTGTGTTTATTTTGAGTCACTATAGATTGTCATTTCTGATTATTTATTTTAAGAGACTTTTATCAGATATTGCCAGTTGTTTCACAAGAATCATGGGAGCAGATTGTTGCAGCTTCATTTTGCTGTTCACCTTTATGGCCTCACATTGAAGTCATTCATTTAAAGAAAAACATGTGCCTGGATCAGACTCCTGAAAATGTAGTTTTTTCCCTTTGGCTACTTACTGTTGGTGCAGGTGAAGGACTTACCAATGATTGTACTATCACTCTTCCTGCTTCTATGTGTCTGGCCAACAATTCACTCTCTGAACTCATTAAATATATCTATCCAAACATTCAAGCTGGCCACTTCCAAGACTGCTTCTTTTTAGAACAAACAATTCTCTCTGGACACAATGATGATGTTGATGAAATCAATCAACAGGTTCTGGATATGTTTCCAAGACAAGAGACAGTTCATTGGAGTACAGACAAGACAATAGAGAAAGAGTTGGATGATGCTGCTACTTTTTATTCAATGGAGTTTCTTCAAAATTTCAATGCCTCTAGATTGCCACATGCAAAGCTAGCTCTCAAAGTTGGATGTCCTCTTATGCTTCTCTGCAATCTGAATCCAGCAAATGGCCTATGCAATGGGACACAGATGATTCTCACATGTTTCCATCCTCATATATTAGAATGTTGTCTTCTCAGTGGTAACAATGCAGGCAAGGCTGTTTTCATCCCACACATCACAATCAATGCAGATACAGCTGAACTTCCTATTGCATTTTCACATTGCCAATTTCCAGTCAGGTTGGCTTTTGCAATGGCAATCAACAAGTCTCAAGGACAGTCAGTTACTTATGTTGGATTAGATTTACATACTCCTATTTTTTCTCATGAACAACTCTATGTAGCACTTAGCCATTGCACTTCTGGACAACGGATTCAAGTTCTCTTTCCAGATACAGAAAAGGTACAAATATATTGAATATTGTATACCCTGAGGCTCTATTACCTTTATAATACATATTTGTTTCTGAACTAATAACTGACACTCCCAAGTAATAAGCCAGGTTTGGGGTGGGCCCCAACAAGCCAAAGTCCTGTGTTGCAGTCAGATTGCTGGGACCCAAGGTACAAGGGTCTGGCAATCATGACAAAGACACAGAGCATAGGCTTGTCTATCTATATTTTAAGACAGGTAGCATCAAAGCTGACTTTGAATTTTTTGGCTATTGCCATCCTGCGGCCTATTCTGGCTGAGCTTCAATTCCATTGCACTGCCATCACTGCCGCCTCTCTACGGTGACAAGTTTCAATTTCACTGTATTGCTGCCTTTGCACTAGTGTTCTAAGTCCCCATGGCACATCATTGGCATGGCTGGCATCCAGTACTCACTGAACATAGGCCATTTACCAATTATGCATGCAGCATGCTGTAGGCTGCAAAGTGAGTATCAAGTAAGTTTAATGAGCATTGTGCAATATTGAACAAGTCAACAAACATCAGATGTGAAGTTCACATGTAGAATCAGGGGCCCCGAGATCATTCAAATATAGGTGATACAGATGCTGCATGCATACTAATTTGTTACTAATTCATAGAAGGGCTTTTGCAAGCCTTTCCCAGCAGTAGAGATGCCCACCATACCCATACATAAGGTGGATACAGGTACCAATATACAGGTTCATACCTGTACTATCAGCACTTTGGAATTCAATTTTTATGGCCCTATTTGTATGGGTATTGTATGGTTAAATCAAATCAGGGTGTAGACCTATCATTTTATACATGTCATGAGTGCAATTAACAAAACATAATGTTTTAACCACAAATCTCACCAAGATAGATCACTGTTCTCCTAAATGTCACCCATATAGGGATGAGTATGGTACAGTATATGAGCAAAACCCATACCATACCGTCAAGACTCTTTTATCATACAGCTTATGGCTATAACTGTATATGATACAGTGGGCATCCCTATTGTTACGATTTAACCACTTTTATTCTTTTTACTTACATAACCTGGGTCACCGGACTGTCCGGACCGCTTATCATACAGACACCGAGCAGTGACTTCGACACTACGCACTACATGGCATAGTAGCCACTTCCACCTTGCACCCTATCGTGTGACAGTGTGCCAGGTTGAAGTGTCTATCGCTTCGATATTGCGTGCTCAAGCTTTCCACTCTCACGAACGGTTTATATTTAGACCCTTACTTTTAGTATTTAAGTAGCTAAGCTCTCGCTAGATATACCCTAGCTTCGAGCTAACGTTTAATCTATACCGAAACTATCGCTTTATTCTATCGCTAAGTGCTAAGGACTTAAACCTTTACTCTCAATCGTCTAAAGAACTCAGCGGTGACTGCCCGAACGCGAGACAGCCGTTGTTTATCTTTGATTGAAGTTCGGGTCTAACACTTAGCTCAAAGCTTCCCCTGGTTCCTTAACCAGAACCTTTATGTTAATGACACTCCAGGCAATCTTGATTGCAGTCTTTTTTGGCGTCGGGACCGCCCTCTTTGCAGCAGCAGTAGTGCTAGCAGTATTGCATGAGTACGGACTATACCCTCGCCCTCGACGAAACCAAATACGCTACCCACCACCCGCCATAAACCATGTCATCCCACAGCCACCACCGATCCACTTCTACCCACCCCTACCTAGGCGAAGAACCGAGACAGTCGACGAGTACCCTCGCGTCGTCAACGGGCGAACCACGCAAGTTGACGTTCTTGGGGAAATGGAAGCAGGCGTTCAAGAAGGAAGCTCTAGAGACACTGCCAGAGCAAGGCACTCTCCTGCACAGGATTCTGCAACCGGCTCAGCCGGCCATACCCCCCATCCCTATCGATCAGCTCGGCCTACTACCGCAGCAGACCTGGCAAGATACCTCGTTCGACTTGGCTTGGGGGAGGTCGGCGGCGGAGCAACTCCAGTTCCAAAGCAACCTGCCAGCAATGGTCTTGGGACTGCATCAGCCGATCCCTCGCTCAACCTTACCGAGCTATGGGACAACGTCCACCTTCCAACCGCAGCCTTTTACCCCAGACGAGGAAATCCATATCGACGACGAACTCCGGAGCCAGAGTGCGTACCAGAGCAGCCCATCCAGATCACAGAGCAGCCTCCGACACCCCCAATCTCGCCCAGAGAGTCGACGCCAGAGTTCGAGCAGCGACCAGAGAGCTCGAGTCAGGCAAGACTCCGTCCACCTCGCCCACCCCGAAGAAGAGCCCACAGACGAGAGGATAGCGTCGGGTACGATCCGGACACCGGGCTCACCTCAGCCGAGAGAAACCGGATCGATGACGCATGGGCACGATCAAGCACCCCTAGGGCAGAGGGCGTCGGCTATGACCCCTTCACCTTCCGTGACCAGTACCGAGAGTCGGAGCGAGTCAGCGAGGATGAAGGCAGCGGTACCAGTACAGAGGTACTCCCCGAGGCAGAGCATGTCAACGGGAATCCCTGGGGAAGCCCCACCGCCTCACCAACTCCCCCACCGCCAGAGCCACGAAACACCCCACCGGCCGATCACCCCGATAACCATGCCCCAGGCTCTCTACCTCCTCGTCACGGGTAAATTAACCCGAATCCCCGAAATACTTCTCTATGCCATGTTACTCGACCTATTTAATCATTTCAAAGAAGAACTATTAGCGGATCAGGACTGGGCCAGAACCCCAGCCGGAATGGACTATGTCCATTTCGGATATGACTATATCTTAAAGGAAGAAGCCAGGCACTTCGCCCATCAGGCTTACAATATGATCCATCCGGATCAATCTCTCCAGGTTCCCGCTCGCTACCAACGACCCGATTATACGTACCCCGAACCAATGCCAGACGAACCACCGGTACCGCCACCACGGGCCGAAGTACCCATTCCCCGCTACCCGGTACCGAGCTACGCTTATCCCCGGGGATACGGACCACCAGGCACGCAAGCGCCGCCTAGGCTCTTCGCTGCTGCAGACGACAACGCCGGGCCACCAGGCCCGCCGCAGCAGCCAATTCCCGGCCCTGTACAGCTGGCAGCCCCACCCGTAGCACAGAGGTGGGCGCCACCGCAATATCCCCCGCCGCCAGGACCGCCAGATCCACCCGCCCCCTGGGTTCTCGACGAAGATGCACAAGGACCCTGGGCATCGCTAAAGCCCGAGATGGTCAAGGTTCCCGAGAACTTTAACGGCGACTCCAACGACATTGCCCGATTCTTTTCCCAGTGCGACATGTACTTTTCTGTATTCAACCAGTACTTCCGATATCACCCGCACAAGGTCATCTTCTGCGCATCACGATTCGGAAAAGACGCTCAAGTCTGGTGGGAGTTATGTGCCAGGGAACTCGGAAGGAACCTCAACGGAGATCAGATGTACCCTGCATACGAGAACTTCGTAGGCGAAGTCAGACGGCGGTTCTGGAAGGATGCCAATGCGGAAATCAAGTTCACACAGTGGGAACGACTGCGACAGAGCACCTTCCCTGACGGCGACTTGTTCTTCCAGCAGTTTGACTCGCTTGCGTTCGAAGCAGGGGTTATCGGGATCGATCAGATGATGGTGGCACAAGTAAAGAAAGCGTGCCGCTCCTCCACCAAGGACATCATCTATGCGTCGGACGCAGACCCCCCACGAAACTATCCCGAGTGGAAGCGTCGCATACTCCGCATCGATCACAACTGGAGAACGAAGAAAGCCGAGTCTAGCGGAGGAGTTAAAGTAGCGGATTGGAAACAGCAGGCGAAGACGACCCCGCCGTGGAAAGGAAATCAGCAGCAGCAGCAGGCCAGCGCCCCGGAAAAGAAAACCGGAACTGGCACTACATATGGAGGCGGGGGGAAGCCCATGGACATCGACGCCCTATGCGCCAAAGCGAAATGCTTCGGGTGCGGGGACCTCAGACACTTCAAGAGGGAATGTCCCAAGCGCGCCAAAACAAAGGAGGAACACTTACGACGGGTCGAATACTACTGGGACCACGTCGCAACAAAGGAGAAGACGGACTCGAAAGTTGAGGAGGTAAAAGATGGGGCCGAGCAGTGAGCGATTCCGCTGACTTGGCCAAGGACTTAGTTTCATCCGGTACGCATCTATCGCCCGCTAGTCAGGCTTACTGTACTTCTGTAGTATCAAACACGCATTCGAATATACCATTTTGCGACTTCACTACCGAGACAGAGACTAAGGAAGAATCGAAACAGGACGTCGGGATACCACCGACTAAACGTTCGGCGAGTAACTCCTCACGAGTGAAAGCGGCGAACGAGAAGGCACCCACCATAGTGCTACCCGTCATAACAGCGCCTAATAAGCAACTGGATGGGACAGGGGAACAAGCGCCTTCATTGAAGGGACACGCCCCCTCTGAAGCGGAGGAACCGGTTTCCTCTGAGGCGGCTCTACGGGGTCCCAGCCTCGCTGGGAGTTTCGAGGGAATAGCTTCGGCGAAACCTCCCCTGGTAAAAGAGAACACCGCATGGCTACCTACAGCTACGGACGACCTGAACACCATACGCAGCGGGCGAACCCGACAAGAGGGCCCCAGGAGCGCGACCCAGCGACAAGACAAAGACTGGGACCAGGTTGGCAGAGGCCCCGGGACAGGTGAGCGGAACGTTTCGCATAGTCCCGAGGAGGAGGGTGAGGCTGTTCCGCATTCTGCTACGGTCCAAGTGCAGCCCGTCGTTGCTACTCGCGGCGACTCCTCGGTCAAGACGAACTTGCTACTAAAAACCAACACACCACCGGGCAATCCCAACGAAGGCGCACATGTGGCAAGAACCGTTGGATGCGCAACGGCCCCGACCAAGACAGCCGAACGGGAGGAAGCTGCTAGCGCCCAGGCGGTAAAAAGGGGGCCCCAGGTACAGTTAGAAGAGATTCCAGATGAGGAGGATGATACGAGTTTCCGACGAAGTCAAGAAGCTAACCGGACCCCTTCTGTAGCCCCTGAGGTGACCCAGTCGACGGTAGCCGAACCAGTAGGTCCCGGCGCAAAGACTGAGAAGGTCCCACATGAGTGGCTGAAGCCGTTTGGAGCCGAATGGACGTTACGTGGGATTAGAGAAGCTAGAACGGAGTCGGAAGCCAAAGCGATTCTAAAAAACTGGATCCATAAGGCACGAGCCGAAGAAGTGGTGGATGAGTTGCTAGAAGGGTTGAAGGGAGCTACGCGCATCAACGCGCTAGACTGAATGGAAGAACTGCGGGAGCCCAGACGCTATATCTGCCGAGTAAGCGGAAGCGAGAAAGCTCTCACAACCGACGTCCAAATCGAAATGCCCGGCCGCACTTCCCGAATCTCCTCCTCTGCCCTAGTCGATAGTGGCTGTACTAGTAGCGCCATCAGCCGAACCTTCGTTGAGAAACACAACATCCCTACCCGCGCCACGGCAGCGCCCATTACCGTCTACAATGCGGACGGATCAAAAAACAGTGCGGGATGGATCACCGCCTTCGCTGAATTACGCATCATCATCGGAGACCACGCCGAGCGCATAGATCTAGCCGTCACGGACTTAAAAGATCGTGACATATTCCTAGGACACGATTGGCTAATCAGGCACAACCCATTGATCAATTGGCGGACCGGAAAAATGACGTTCGCCCGATGCCAATGCCGTCATATTCCACTCCCCTTACCTGATGCGGATCCGTATGACAAGTGGGATGAAGAGCTGGAGGAAGGTGACACTATCCTAGCGATAAGCTTTGAAGAAGCTATTCGCATTAGGGCAATGCGACATGTGGCCAATGACCTAGCGGCCGAGGCAAACGCAAAAAAGGCAGCCAAAACGTTTGAAGAAATGGTTCCCGAATGGTGTAGAGACTTCAAAGATTTGTTTGACAAAGAAAACTTTGATGACCTACCAGAGCCTAAACCATGGGACCACGCCATCGAACTCATTCCCAACGCGAACGCCAATCTCGATTGCAAGGTATATCCCCTTAACCGAGCGGAGCAGGAGGAGCTCGACAAGTTTCTTGATGAGAACTTGTCTAGTGGAAGAATACGCCCATCCAAGTCACCCATGGCTTCGCCTTTCTTCTTCGTCAAGAAAAAAGATGGCAAGCTCAGACCCGTCCAGGATTATCGGAAACTCAACGAAATGACGATTAAAAACCGTTATCCCCTTCCCCTAATCTCTGAACTCATGGACAAATTGCGCGGCGCCAAATACTTCTCTAAACTTGATGTACGATGGGGATATAATAACGTCCAAATCAAAATGGGAGATGAATGGAAGGCAGCCTTCAGGACGAATCGTGGCTTGTATGAGCCAACAGTCATGTTCTTTGGGCTTACCAATTCACCCGCCACCTTCCAATGGATGATGAACGATATCTTCAAGGATCTCATCGCATCAGGAAAGGTGACCATTTACCTAGACGATATCCTGATCATGTCCAAAACCAAGGAGGAGCACCGCCGTATCGCAAGGGAGGTGTTGGCAATTCTAAGGAAGCACAAGTTGTTCCTTAAAGCCGAAAAGTGCGAGTTCGAGGTCCTGGAAACGGAGTATCTAGGCGTCATCATCAGCGAAGGGAGCATCCGCATGGACCCGGTCAAAATCAAAGGCATCGCCGACTGGCCGATACCCACCAAAAAGAAGGAACTCCAGTCCTTCTTGGGATTCACCAATTTCTACCGACGCTTCATCAAGAACTACAGCAAAATCGTGAAGCCCATGACTCAGTTAACAGGGAATGATACGTGGAAATGGGGAGAGGCACAGCAGGAGGCCTTTGAGCAGCTAAAAAACCAACTAGCGGAGGACGTCATACTCGCGATACCAACGAACGAAGGGAAATTCCGAGTAGAAGCTGACGCTAGCGAGGGAGCCATTGGCGCAGTCCTCTCTCAAGAACAGGACGGCAAATGGAGACCCGTATCGTTC
The DNA here is from genome assembly GCA_022818075.1 of Armillaria altimontana. Lineage (NCBI taxonomy): Eukaryota > Fungi > Basidiomycota > Agaricomycetes > Agaricales > Physalacriaceae > Armillaria > Armillaria altimontana. The sequence continues at coordinate 859,455 of JAIWYR010000016.1, forward strand.
CTATCGAAGTCCCTCTCGGTTACTGAACGTAACTACGAGATCTACGACAAGGAACTTCTTGCCATCATGCTCGCCCTGGAAGAGTGGAGACACTACCTGATGGGTGCTTACCAGGACTTTGAGATCTGGACAGATCATCAAAATCTCCAGTACTTCCGAAAACCCCAGAAAGTAAACTGACGCCAAGCTCGATGGATCACCGAGTTGGCAGAATATCATTTCACCCTTCATCACAAAGCCGGCACTGCCAACAAGAAGGCTGACCTTCTCTCTCGGCGCGCAGATCATGATCAGGGACAGGACGACAACGACCAAGTAGTAGTCCTGTCTCCGGAGCACTTCAGAGCAATGATCATGCCAACCGTTGAGGAGACCCACCGAGACGTACGGGTAGCCACAAAAAACAGTCGTCTCTGGGATCGAGCCGTTGCAAGCTCTCTGGACCACGATCGGGGAATGAAGATGACAGACGGACTCATCTGGTACGACGGCAGGATCTACGTCCTGCGAGATCATACCCTCTGCGGAGAAATCATCGCTCGATCCCACGACCACATCACCACTGGACATCCAGGTATCGAAAAGACCAAAGAACTCGTCCTACGAGAGTTCTGGTGGCCGAAGATGAAGAAAGACATCGAAGCCTACGTACGAGCCTGTGAAACTTGCCAGCGAGCGAAGAGCAGCAATCAGGCCAAGGCAGCACCACTACACCCCAACGAAATACCGTCCCGCCCATGGACTCACATCTCTGTAGACATGGTTACTGGATTACCCAAGAGCAACGGACACGACACTATCATCGTAATCGTTGACCGCTTTTCGAAGGAAATCATCCCTGTCGCATGCTCCACAGAATTGTCCTCCGAAGGCTGGGCAAAGATCCTACGCAATGAAGTATATGCCAAACACGGAATGCCCCAGGTTGTCATTTCAGACCGGGGAACCGTATTCGTATCCAAGTTCATGAAAGATCTCTACGATCTCCTCCAAATCAAAGGAAACGCCTCAACCGCCTATCATCCCCAGACAGACGGACAAACCGAACGGGTGAATCAAGAAATTGAGAAGTACCTTCGCATGTTTGTCAATCATCTTCAAACCGACTGGGCGGAATGGCTTTCTCTCGCCGCATTCGCACACAACAATCGTGTACACTCCTCCACTGGCAAAAGCCCATTTGAAGTCAACTACGGCTTTAACCCGAACGTATTACCAGGAATGAAAACCACCACCCCTTTCCGTACCCCTGCCTCCGACTCCTTTGTCTCCAAAATGCAGGAAATCCATGTTACCGCCCAGAAATCGCTCGAAAAGGCTGCGTCGCAAATGAAAACGCAATACGACAAAAACAAGCGCCCAGCCATCGAGTATAAAGTAGGCGACAAGGTCTGGCTTGACACAACCAACCTCCATCTTCCCCGACCAAAGAAAAAGCTTGACGATAAACGCACAGGCCCCTTTGAAGTAAAAAGCAAAAAGGGCGCCTCAGCATACACTCTAAAGTTACCAGTCAACTGGAAAATCCACCCTACCTTCAACGAATCGCTACTCACCCCTTACATCCCGCCCGCATTCCCGAACCAAGAACAACCTCCTGCACCACCACCGGACCTGATCGACAGTGACGAACTCTACGAAGTCGAAAAGGTCTTAAACAGCAGGCAACGAAGTGTTCGAGGGAGACAGGGAGAACCATCAAGGATCGCAACGGATTACTTCGTTAAATGGAAGGGCTATGGACCAGAGTCAAATAGTTGGGTACAGGAAGGCGACATGGATGCCGACGAGTTGATCGAAGAATTCCTAGCAGAACATGTCAATGGAGTGGACACCAAAATCGTAACCCCGAACAAAGCCGTCACCATGATCCTAGATCATGAATATGACAGTAACGGCGATGTTCGATACCTTGTCCAACGATTAGATGGATTCCAAAAATGGGTCAAAGCCCTCAAACAGTACAACCTCGAGTGGCGCGAACTTCTACAAGACTACTGGAACAACGAGTCTGACGATGGAGAACCACCAATTGGGGATGAAGATCAGACCGATGACGCGTATGGAGGAGAGGCCAGAGGAATGCACCAAGAAGACTTCCCAAATGACTGGAGCGGACCATAGCGGCAGTCGGGACGCCTGCCTTAAGAAGGGGGTAATGTTACGATTTAACCACTTTTATTCTTTTTACTTACATAACCTGGGTCACCGGACCGTCCGGACCGCTTATCATACAGACACCGAGCAGTGACTTCGACACTACGCACTACATGGCGTAGTAGCCACTTCCACCTTGCACCCTATCGTGTGACAGTGTGCCAGGTTGAAGTGTCTATCGCTTCGATATTGCGTGCTCAAGCTTTCCACTCTCACGAACGGTTTATATTTAGACCCTTACTTTTAGTATTTAAGTAGCTAAGCTCTCGCTAGATATACCCTAGCTTCGAGCTAACGTTTAATCTATACCGAAACTATCGCTTTATTCTATCGCTAAGTGCTAAGGACTTAAACCTTTACTCTCAATCGTCTAAAGAACTCAGCGGTGACTGCCCGAACGCGAGACAGCCGTTGTTTATCTTTGATTGAAGTTCGGGTCTAACACCTATTCAGCAGGTAGAATTGATGAGAAGGAAATTGTATTCTGATCACTGTCCCTAAGAAGGTGACTGGCCAGAGTCTATACTATACATGCATTACCTACCACTACAGAGCTACACTATAGTACTGAAGAAACATTGGGCCTCACTGGCACAGTTATGTCCCTGCAAGGTACAGCTTCTCAGCAGCCTCAGGTGGCACCAGTGTCAATGCTGTGAGGTTTACTATAGATATTTACTATATCATGCTGTAATACCTGGATGCATATACAAGCCTGAGACTATTTAGAACTTAGTTGGTATTGCACACTAATTTATTTCCTAACATAAGCTTTACCCTGTAACATGACCACTTTAACATGGGACTCAGCAGTGTTCAAACTTCAAAATTCATACTATCATTCATAGGGATGTGCACTGTATCCATATCATGGTGGCTACATATGGTGGATACAGATATGGGTCTGTATCATGAGCACTTTTGATAACCCAAAATATAGCTGTATTCATATGGTTGAAATATGGTTGTTGAGGAAATGGTAGCGGACCATTCAATGTCATTGAGGTCAGTAATTATGATCTCAATAAAGCAAATTACACTTAGATTTTGATGACAATCATTCACTGTTGTTGTGAAACTATCTGTATACAGACAACAGTACAGACATGGTATGGATTTGGCATCAGCTGTACTATACTGTGGGCAAGATTTTTTGTATAGTCTATGGCCATACCCATAATGGTACAGTGCACATCTCTAAGATTTGTCCAGACAGCCATAGACCAGTCATCATATATATTACCTAAGGCATAGCATGGATCTGGATGACCCGCAGATATCCAAACGGATATCCAAAAAAATACCTGTGGATGTGGCTGTGCCCAGACATCCGGATCTGTGGCATCTGGATCCACCGGATGCGGATATGACTTGAGCAACTTAGTATATCCACGGATGTTCTTTTTACATCTGCGGTTGTATCATTCTCCACTGGTAAAATAGGTGTCCTAGTATTTTTGAGGTCGGGGAATCCAAATCTGCTGTCCGATCAGTGATCAGAGGTCATCCGGATCCGTGGTAAGCAAACGAAGATTTTCTTGATTTTCTGTCCAAACTTCCTTTATTATTTATGACTATTATTTGGATGGCGAAATTAATGTGGTAGGGGTGTCCTAGTGTTTTCAAGGTCAGGAATTTCGAATCCACCATCCGATTTTTAATTGGAGGTCACCCTGGCTCGTGGGAGTCAATCGAAGATTTTAGTGATATTCTATTACAGGTCTTTACATTATTCCAGCAATTGCCTGGACACTAATATTGAGTATTCAGATGCATCCTACCATTTTCGAGATTGGGGATTCCGAATACACCGTCCGATTTTAAATCAGAGATGATCCTGGCCCATGGGTAGCCATCAAAGACTTTCATGATATCATAAATACTGTATTTCTTCTGTATTTTCTGTCCCCAAATTTTAGCATGATCCAGTATTCAAACATAGTGTTTAGGTACCTCTCATAGTGTAGAATTAGCCTTCCAAATCTCAGAATAAACGAGCCAATACCGGTCAACATATGTGAAAATCGGTTTTTTGGACAAAATAGGCAGATATCTGCAGTGCAGATGTCCCGGATATGGATATCTGTGCACAGCCACACCTGTGGATGCGGATATGACCTCTCAGGTACCCTGATATCCACAGGACGGATCCAGATGCATCCGTGCTATGCCTTAATATTACCATATGAAGACATTGAAGCCCTACTTTAAATCCAAAATATATACAGATGAAGGAGCAAAGGGATGTAATTCAAGAGCAATAGTACAGCATCTATCTGGCATCTTTAAGACTAATAACTGACACTCCCAAGTAAAAAGCTGGGTTTGAGATAGGCCCCCAACAAGCTGAAGCCCCGTGTCGCAGTCAGGTTGCCAGGACCCAAGGTATGAGGGTCCAGCAATCATGACGAAGACATGGGGCATAGGCTTGTCTATATATTAAGACAGGTAGCGAAGATGACATAATAAGGTGAACTTTAAAATGTCCAGCCATTATTATCCCACAGATCAATCCAGCTGAGTTTCAATTTTGATGTACTGCCATCACTGCTGCTTCTCTATGGCGATGAGCTTCAATTTTGCTGTGTTGCTGCCTCTGTAATCCCCCTATGGCATATCATTGGTATGGCTGGCACCCAGTACTCACTGAAAATAGATTATTGACCAACTATGCATGCTGACAGGAGTCAACAGGACACTGTAGGCTCCAAAGCAAGTATTAACCAATAAGCATTGAGCAATGAGTGAACAACAAACATCAAATGAAAAATTAGCAGGTAGAATTAAAGGCCAGGAGACCATTCAAGGACAGATAATGCATATACTATTGTTATACATATACCGACTATATCATAATTTGCTTATTACAAGCCTTTCCTCCAGCAGATAGAAATGGCAAGGAGACTATTCATGTAAGAATATTATAAGCTATGCTCAGCCTTTCTCTGTCCATGTAGAGCAACAAGCTGAGGTGACAGGTATAAAATATGAGGTATATATACTACTGTTCAATTTTCACTGTTAATTCATGTAACACATAACAGGACCCTGTAAAGTGAAGCCCCCAGTAATTCATTAACATGTAGCAAACCCTTTTGAAAGGCAGTATTGGCCCAATTTGGGAATTTTTAGCAGCTGGCTGATGCCAGAGACATTATATATATGATAACTTCCCATCATATTTCAGTGAATGAAGCTATGACAATTTGCTTATAAAGCATAACATATAACACCCCATGAAGCTATAGTCAAAATTGAACAGTCCTCTAAAGTCTGAGCAGGCAAGGGAATGTAAGTACTGACTAAAACATGGAAATGAACTAACAATCATAATGTCAAAGAAGTGAATCATTGCAATGACAAGCATAAAAATGAGAGGACAGTATGCAAGATGCTTCAAAGAGATTAGGGGTGCCCACCATACCCATACATACAGTGGATATGGGTACATATGGGTACCATATATCACTGCATGGAGAATTCAATATTTTAATCTAAGATATTGAATTCTATAACTATTTATTTTTTCAATATATTAGACTAAAATATTAAAATAATATATTTAATATATTTGTGATATTTGGAAATTTTCCAATATTTTTTGAATAAACAAGAATATTGAAATGATATTCAAAATAATCTTTTTATATTCTAATTTAAATGTTAGGAATAATAAATAGTTATAGAATTTAATATTTTAGACTAAAATATTGCATTCTCCATACAGTGTATACAGACCTGTACTTGTACCATCAGCGCTCTGGAATTGGATTTTTACAGCTGTATTTGTACAGGCATTGGGTAGGTCAAATTAGGTTGTATGCCTATTTTTTGCATGTGTAGTGACACTGGACAAAAGCCAATGTTTTTGTACCTATAAAAATAGAGAAAATATTGAAAGTTTCTTTACAGTTTCTTCACTGAAAAAAGTACTGAAAAAATTTTGAAATTTTTACTGCTTTATACAAAATCTGCAAAATATAGTAAAATGTTCTAAATATTTTAACTGATTTCTCAGAAAAATTACTCAAAAGAAACTTTGTATATTTTTTATGTATTTATAGGTAAAAATACTTAAACTTTTGTGCAGTGTGAGTGCGATTAATGAAATATAATGTTTTAACCACAAATCTCACCCAAGATATGTCACTATACTCCTAAATACCACCTATATATAGTATACAGGATCAGTACGGTACAGTATATGGGCCAAACCCATACCATACCGTCAAGACCCTTTTGCCATATGGCTTATAGCCATAACTGTATACAGTATGGTGGGCATCTCTAAAAGGGATTGGACTTCAACAATTCAGCTATCACAGGCTTACCCAGTTACCATGTCATAAACAGCCATTGTGATACTAACTGAGCTGCAACTTAGACTACTTATGCACGCTATAGCAACAAAGCAAGTATCAAGCAACAAGCAGTGAGCATTGAATGTCGATGGATGTAAGTCTTATAGAAATCATCAGAGCTCCAATGGTGACCATGGTAGCCCACCATGTCAGATATCCAAGTAAGGGACATAAGAACCAGAATACATATCTCTCCTGCCCTCCTGTGTCAATCCTGTGTAGTGACAGCTATTAACAATAATCACCCAAATCATGGGAGTCCCTATGTTAGACCTGAACTCCAATTAAGAGTAAACAATAGCTGTATCACGTTTGTACAGTCACTATTGGGTCTCGTGATAAAAGGAGGTTCTGGACTAAGTCTTTAGCACTAAGCCAGAGAGAATGTGTTTCGGTATAGATTAACTTTAGCTCAAAGCTAGGGAATATACAGCTTGAGCTACACTACTTATATACTAAAATGAGGGTTCTAATAATAAGTGCACCGTGTCATAAAGAAGTAAGAACATGCACAAGGTGAGGGATGGTGACTGTGTCATGATGTCATGACTCCGTGGAGTCGCAGATCCTATAGATAAGATAAGATAAGTGCCAAAGATAAGATAAGAGGCACTTAGATAAAGAAAATGAATAAATCGTAACATTACCCCCTTGTTAAGGCAGGCGTCCCAACTGCTGTTATGGTATGCTGTCTGGTTCAAAGGGGGACTTTGTATCCATTGAAGAGTTGTCATGTCCTCCTAACCAGTCCCACAGTTCATCTTTATTGTACCACACCTTCTTCCCGGTCCTCGGATCCATATAGGATTGCCATTTTGCTGGTCGGGAGATCACTTTGTCGATGTGCTCAGCAAGAAATTCTTCAATGAGTTTGTCGGCGTCCATGTTGTCCTCCTATACCCAGCTGTTTGATTCTGGTCCATAGCCTTTCCATTTGATAAAGTAGTCTATCACCCTCCTGGATGGTTCTCCCTGCTTTCCCTGTACTTTATGAAGTCTACTATCAAGTACTTTTTTGACTTCATAATGTTTGGCACCTTCAATTAGATCTGGTGGTGGTGGTGGTGGTTGTTCCTGGTTTGGGAAGGCGGGTGATGTATATAGAGTGAGGAGTGCTTCATTGAACATTGGGTGGACGTGCCAGTTGGAAGGGTGTTTGAGAGTGTATGCTGAGGCTCCCTTTTTTGCGACGACCACAAATGAGCCTGTCCACTTGTCTGTGAGCTTCTTCTTTGGTCAAGGAAGATGAAGGTTGGTTGTATTGAGCCGGACCTTGTTTCCTACTCGATACTCGATCACAGGGCGCTTCTTTTTGTCGTATTGGGCTTTCATTTGGTCGGTGGCCTTTTTGAGTGATCATTTGGCTGTGGCATGGATCTCTTGCATTTTGGAGATGAAAGTGGTTGAAGCTGGGGTTCAGAACGGTGCCTGGGGCTTGGCTCCTGGTAAGACATGGGCATTGTAGCCATAGTTGACCTCAAATGGACTTTTGCTGGTGGCTGAATGGGTGCGATTATTGTGAGTGAAGGCAGCAAGTGATAGCCATTCTACCCAATTGTCCTGAAGGTGATTGACAAAGATTAAAAGATACTTTTCAACTTCTTGATTGACTCATTCCGTCTGTCCATCTGTTTGGGGGTGAAAGGCGGTAGAGGCATTGCCTTTGATTTGGAGTAAGTCATAGAGGTCTTTCATGAACTTGGAGATGAACACCATTCCTCGATCGGAGATGACTACTTGTGGCATTCCATGTTTAGCATATACTTTGTTGCAAAGGATTTTTGCCCATCCTTCTGACAAGAGTTCTGTAGAGCATGCAATAGGGATAATTTCTTTGGAGAAATGGTCGACGATCATGATGATGGTGTCATAGCCATTGCAAAGGGGTAGGCCAGTGATCATGTCTACAGAGATGTGAGTCCACGGTCTGGAAGGTATGGCGTTGGGGTGGAGTGGTGCTGCTTTTGCTTGAGTGCTTGACTTGGTTCGTTGGCATGTTTCGCAAGTGCGGATGTATGCTTCTATGTCCTTCTTCATCTTGGGCCACCAATATTCTTGTAACACAAGTTCTTTGGTCTTTTCAATGCCTGGGTGTCCCACAGTGATGTGGTCATGAGATTGGGCAATGATTTCTCCTTGTAATGCATGATTTCAGAGAATGTAGATCCTGTTATCATAATAGATCAGCCCATCCTCTATCTTCATTCCTCAATCGTGATTGAGGGATCCGGAGATGTGCTTGTCCCACAAATGGTGGTTGAGTGTGGCACATTTGATTTTCGCCTGTGTCTCTTCTATTGTGGGCATGAGCATTGCTCGGAAGTGCTCAGGTTTGAGAACTATGATTTCATCGTTGTCTTCCTTGCCTTGTTTGTGGTCTGCCCTTCAGCTAAGCAAGTCGGCTTTCTTGTTTTCCATTCCTGGTTTATGGTGAAGAGAGAAGTGATACTTGGCTAGTTCAGTTACCCAATGCACTTGTCAACGGTTTAGCTTTTGGAGTTTTCGGAAGTACTGGAGATTCTGATGATCTGTCCAGATTTCGAAATCCTGAGCTGCTCCCATTAGATAATGCCTCCACTCGTCAAGGGTGAGCATGATAGCGAGTAGTTCTTTGTCATAGATTTCGTAGTTTCGTTCCGTAACTGTGAGGGCTTTGGATAAAAATGCGACTGGGTGCCATTTTCCATCCTGTTCTTGCGACAAAATGGTGCCTATTGCCCCCTCACTAGCATCAGCTTCCACGTGGAACTTGCCTTCCTCTGTTGGTATCGCTAATACCATGTCCTCCACTAATTGCTTCTTTAGCTGGTCAAAAGCTCCTTGTTGCACAGCTCCCCATTTCCATGGATCATTGCCTGTCAGCTGTATCATGGGTTTGACGATTTTGCTATATCCCTTTATGAATTGTCGGTAGAAATTTGTAAAGCCTAGGAATGACTGAAGCTGTTGCTTTTTGGTTGGCACAGGCCATCCTGCTATCCTCTGGATTTTGACTGGGTCCATGTGAATGCTCCCTTCACTGATGATGACTCCCAAATATTCTGTCTCTAGGACTTTGAACTTGCATTTCTCCGCTTTAAGGAATAGCTTATTCTTTCATAAGACTTTAAGAACTTCACGTGTGATGTGGTGATGCTCTTCTTTGGTCTTGGACATGATAAGGATGTCATCGAAGTAGATGGTTACAGCCCCTGATGCAATGAGGTCCTTGAAAATGTTGTTCATCATCCATTGGAAGGTGGCGGGTGAATTGGTGAGCCCGAAGAACATAACAGTGGGTTCAAATAATCCCCTGTTAGTTCTGAACACTGCCTTCCATTCGTCACCGTCTTTGATGCGTACATTGTTGTATTCCCATTGAACATCGAGTTTAGAGAAGTACTTGGCACCTCGCAGTTTGTCCATAAGCTCAGAGATGAGGGGAAGTGGGTAACAGTTTTTAATCGTCATCTCATTAAGCTTGCGATAGTCCTGTACTGGTCACAACTTGCCATCCTTCTTTTTGATGAAGAAGAAGGGTGAAGCCATGGGTGATTTCAATGGTCGTATCCTCCCGCTCGAGAGGTTCTCATCCAAGAACTTGTCGAGTTCCTCTTGTTCATTTTGATTCAGGGGGTAGACTTTGCAGTCAAGATTGGCACTTGCATTTGGAATGAGTTTGATAGTGTGGTCCCAAGTCTTCTGCTCAGGGAGTTCATTGAAGTTGTCTTTGTCAAACAAGTCATTGAAATCTCTACACCATTCGGGAACCATTTCTTCAAATGTTTTGGTCTTCTTCTCAGTATTAGCTTTGGCAGCGAGGTTGTTTGCATGATGAGCATGTATGAGAATGGCCTGCATAAAGTCTATTGCCAGGATGGTTTCCCCTTCCTCTAACTCTTCATCCCACTTGTCATCTGGATCAGTGTCAGGAAGTATGAATGGGGTTTTGCAGCACTGGCATTGGGCAAACATCATTTTCCCGGTCTTCCAGTTGACAAGCGGATTGTGCCTTGCCAACCAATTGTGACCAAGAAAGACTTGTCAGTTGCCTAACTCAGTGATGGCTAAGTCTATCCGTTCTGCATGATCTCTGATCTTGAGATGGACCTCGGCATACTCGGTAATAGCTCCTCCTTGGTTCCTTGTTCCATTGGCATTATAGACTGGGATTGGTGTGGTGGTTGTGTGAGTGGGGATGTTGTTTTGTTTGATGAATGCTTGGTTGATTGTGCTGCTGGTGCACCCACTGTCTACTAATGCGGTAGTGGAGATCTGGGTCAAGTTTTCTAGTGTCTCGATTTGGACATTGATGACTAGGTCCTTCCCAATCCCACTTAGTCAGCTAATGTACCATTTTGGTTGTTGTAGTTCTTCGAGCTACCAAAGAGTGTTGATTCGCATCACCTTTCTCATTCCTTCAATCATCTCATCAACGACTTTCTCCGCACGTGTCTTATGAATCCAATTCTTTAAGATCACCTTTGCTTCTGACTCCGTCTTGGCTTCTGTGACCCCATGTAATGTCCATTCAGCCTCGAAAGGCTTTAGCCATTCGGATGGGATCTTCTCAGTCTTCGTGCCTGAGCTTGATGGCTCAGCTACCATTGACTGGGTCACCTCAGGCACTACAGGGGGTGTTGAATTAGCTTTTTCCCATCAGTGAAAGCTGGTATCATCTTCTTTGTCAGGGACTTCTTCCATACATACCTTAGGTGTCTCCTGCCTTGTTCAGGCCCCCTCATTCCTGTTGGCAGGGGTCTTTTGCACAGGGTCGTTTAAGTCCTCAGTCTTCACCAAAGTCCCTTGAATAAGGGATTTAGACTCTGGCAGCCTTACAGTGATCTCCATTACCAGAGGAGGTTTCGCCGTAGCTCTTCCCTTGTATCTCCTCACGGGGCGGGGACTCCGTGGAGCCGCTTCATCAGGGAGGGTGCTGAGCACTTGTTCCCCTGCCCCATCTGGTCTAACTGTTATGATGGGTGTCACTATGGTAGGTGACTTTTTGTTCAATGCTTTCACCTGTGATGGGTTACTTGCCGAATGTTTAGCCGGTAGTTTAACTATCGTGGCATGCTGTTCTGCTGGTTGATTCTTGCTTAGTTTCTGGTTTGATTGTGAAGTTGTGGGTATATTTGAATGCGCAGTAGTTACTACAGATGTATAAGTCTGGCTAGCGGGTGTGACGTGTGTACCAAATAAAACTAAGTCCTTAGCTGGGTAAGTTGAATCACTTACTTCCTGGCGTCGTCTTTTACCTCTGAGATTGTTGCCAACATTGGTGCCTCAACTGTTGGATGCGTGTCCCAGTAATAATTGAGGCGCTGCATGGCCTTCTCCCTGGTCTTTGGCTGGTCAGAGCAGTTGTGCTTGAAGTGTCCGAGCTTGCCGCATCAGAAACACTTTGCTATGGCACATGCTGCATCAATGTCCATTGGCGCTCCCCTTCCTCCATATGTTGTTCCTGTTGCCATTTTCTTCTCTGGCATGTATGTCGACGTTTGACCAGCCTTTGGAGGCATGGTCATCTTCTGTGCCTGGGGTCTGGTGTCAACCCGTCCAGTAGTGGATCCTTCCGCCTTCTTGAGACAGTAGTTGTAGTCCATCCGGAGTAAGTGAGCCTTCCAACCATCATAATTGGTTGGAACCTCTCTGTTAGCCGCATATATTGTGTTCTTGCTGGTTTCATGAGCCACCTTTTTGATCTGGGCGAGCATGACTTGCTCATTGTTGTGTACCCTCACATTGTATGCCAGTTCTTTGAATTTCTGGAAGAATTGGTTGCCATCTTGGTAGGTCATCTGTTGGAGCTTCTCCCACTGCACATGCTTGATCTGCACATTGGAGTCCTTCCAGAATCACTTCCTGACTTCTGCCTTGAAGTCAGCATATGAGGGGTATAGTTGTTCCCCTTCATTGTCGACTCCGATCACTCGGGCTCTGAGTTCCCACCACTTTTGTGCATCCCCATCGAATCGTGACATGCAAAAGATTACTTTATGCAGTGAGTGGTGGAAGTGCCAATTGAATAGGGAAAAGTGCATTTCACACTGTGAGAAGAAGCAGGAGATATCAGTAGATTCTCCTTTGAAGTCATTGACCTCCTTTAGGATCTTGGGTTTAAGATCGTTGTAGGGAGCGGTGTTGCCCTGCATCAACACCCATTGCGCTGGGGGAGTTGGTGGTTTTGGTGGCACTGGGAGTCATGGTAACATCCAATTTTTTGGTACAATGGGAGGTGGCTGAGTCAGGGGTACACCGGATGATCCTGGGTCTGGATCTGCTCTGGCAAAAGGTACATACCCTTTGCTGTACATTCCTGGGGGTCCTCCTCCCCTTTGGTAGGAGAAGGCTGTGACTGGTGCTTGGGAGGAGGCTACCGGTGGTTCATCCAGCATTGGTGCCTGTATCTCATCATCCAGGGGTAGATCAATCATGATCTTCTGATAGGGAGTAAGCACCCTCATTGGTGCTTCTGGGTGTACATCATTGTAAAGGAGGGAGGCATATTGGCCTGCTTCTCTTTGTAGGATACTATCAACAGGGGCGTGTAGCAAGGAGAGGTAGAAATAATCGATCCCGGTGTCGGTGCTTGCCTATGCTGGGCTGGATAGTAATTCATAGGCAAAATAACTAAATAAGTCATAATAGTCTGCATGTAGTAATACATCTGGTGGTTGGGTCATGTCCACCACTCTGAATAGACGGATGGTGTTAGGTAGCGTCATCAGTGGGGGCTTCGGGAGTTGTCTCAGGGAGGGGTTTGACTTTCGGGATTGGGGACGGAGAGGGACTTTCTCTGTGGATTCCATTGACATACTCCGCTTCGGAGAGTAGCTCTGTCACTGTGTCACTTCCTTCACTTGGCCACTGTTCCCTATTGAACTGTGGTTGGAGGCAGGGGTCAGTGGCGTAGTGTTGTAAGGCCAGCAAACTCTCTGGTAAGAGAAAGTCGTGTCTGTGTCTGCAAGATCTTTTGTATATGCAAGGAGGGTTACCACCCGCTCTGAAGGGATCTGATAGAATCCACTTTGTCCACGGATACAATAGAGAGAAGTAGTCCAAGCGTCCACTTAGGATGCTGAATGGAGAACAGTTGTGTGAAGGTAGAGAGAGAGACAAGGAGGATTCCTGGCAATCCACTCACAATACTAGGCTCGAAGGCAGCTAGATACACTTAGGAGAGTAGCGGAATTTATTCCTTTAGTGTGCTTTCAGCAAGTGAGATTAACTAACTTTCTAAGTACATTATGCATGCTTATATAGTAGTGGATCCGAAACCAGCTACCCACTTCTGCATCTGCCCGCTCTGATAGCCCTGAATGTATCCTCAAAAGCTGATATTTGACATGAGCTGTCGCACTGAAATCCACTTCATGAGCTACTCCAGTGTTGTCGAGCGCACTCTGCAACACCTTCCTCATCCGGTCTGGTTCGAGAATAGCCATATATGGCTATCTGCTGTCAGCCAATTTGTCCACTCTTCAAGGATGATCCTTCTGCCATCTGCTGGTGTGGGCACTTCAGGGTGATAGCTGTCAGCTCCTGGAGCCTGGGCTAGTCAAATTCCCACGAAACAAGGCGGTTTTGCGGCAGATAGCATATAGCCAGGTGGACAATGCATTGCTTGGCAGATGCGAAGCGGATGGGTGGTTGCCCAGGCAGATTCCACAGGAATTCTGTTTTTTGAACAATAGGAAAGTGCGACTGGAGGAGCAGCGAGTGAAAGTAGTTGTAGCATAGCACCTAGTTGCTGTATCAAGGTGAAAGCCAAAATTTAGTGCACACATAGATGTGGTGCAGCACAGTGTGTTTTGAAGCATGCGTGGAGGAGCTCAGCGGTGGTGGGTCATGGTGTGAGATGTTGCTCGTTAACCTGTCTCCAGGCAGATCATACCAGATTGGATGGCCCAGCGACTGGCTCAGGCTCTGGCATGATTTCCCTGTTCTGGATGGGTTGTTCCCAATGGATGATGGTGGGGAAGTCAACATCTGCTGGCGAGGGGAACCATGTTGGGAAGTAGGCACTGTAGGGAATTGTGAGATTATCCCAGAGGTCGTCTGGGTTGAACAGGGTTGGGGTTGGTGCAGCTGGTACCCTTGCATCTCAATTACGATTGACACTGCTAGATTTGGGAGTGGAGGGTCTACTGTAGTATGCTGGGCCCAACTGGAATCGTACCTAGCACTCAGCGAGGGCGTTGTCTGAAAGGGGGGAGGGAGATTGAACAACATAGGGGGTAGAGCTGGTAGAGCTGGTGGTGGAGAGGATGATGAAAGGTGTGCACCTTCTGGGAGGTGGGAGGTCTTCCTTGCAGAATGTTGGTTTCAGTTGACTGAAGATCGATCTCTGTTTCTCCCTCATCTCTAAGGATGTTATTGATTGGTGCCACTCGTCACAGTATGGGTGCATGGATGGGGTTCGGGTATGGCTGGAGCAGGATGTCATTGTTGGGATTCTGAGGGTTTATCTGCTGATTGATAATGACAGTGGGCATGGGTACGGGCACGTCTCTTAGTCCTGATCTGCAAAATCTTTCAGCGAGGATGATGGCAGTGATAAGGCAGAGGGTGCCAGGGACTAATGCCATGGTTAGGATGATAGCGTTTTCTGTATTCATGAAGGCTCCGGTTGAGGAGCTAGGTAAGCTTTGAGCTAATTGTTAGACCTGAACTCCAATCAAGAGTAAACAACGGCTGTATCATGTTCGTACAGTCACTGTTGGGTCTCGTGATGAAAGGAGGTTCTGGACTAAGTCTTTAGCGCTAAGCGAGAGAGAATGTGTTTCAGTATAGATTAACTTTAGCTCAAAGCTAGGGAATATACAGCTTGAGCTACACTACTTATATACTAAAATGAGGGTTCTAATAATAAGTGCACCGTGTCATAAAGAAGTAAGAACATGCACAAGGTGAGGGATGGTGACTGTGTCATGATGTCATGACTCCATGGAGTCGCAGATCCTATAGATAAGATAAGATAAGTGCCAAAGATAAGATAAGAGGCACTTAGATAAAGAAAATGAATAAATCGTAACACCCTACCTGTCCATTACATGGCTTACTACAGAAGTAACAGCACAAAGCTTTATGGCACTTATAAAAACCATTGTGCTCTATTGCAATGGTTCCAAACAGATAACAGAGATTCAACAACATATCTTAGTAAAAAGCCAGGTTTGGGGTGGGCCACAACAAGCCAAAGTCCCATGTTGCAGTCAGATTGCCAGGCCCTGAGGTACAAGGGTCCAGCAATCGTGACAAAGACATGGGGCATAGGCTTGTATAATAAGAGAGGTGGATGATGACATAATAAGGCAGACTTTGAATTTCCAGCCATTGCCATCCCCTGGCATAATCTAGCTGAGTTTCAATTATGTTGCACTGCCATCGCTGCCACCTCTCTAAAGCACTGTGTTGCTGCCTCTGCATACCTTTACCAGTGTTCCATCCCCACATAGCAAATCATTGGGGCATGTCCAGCACCCAGTATTTGCTAAACTGAGACTATCCACTAACTATCAGTCTATGCATGCTGACAGGACACTGTAGGCTCCAAAGTGAGTATTAAACAATGAGCATTGAGCAAGCCACAAGTGAATAATAAACATCAAATGAAAAATTAGCAGGTAGGATTAGGGACCAGAAGACCATTTAAAGACAGGTAATGCATATATATGTACTGACTATGCCATAATTTGCTTATTATGAGGCTTTGGCAAGGCTCAAGCCTTCCCCCAGCAGGTAAAAATGGCAAGGAGACCATTCATGTAAGAATACATACTATGCTCAGCCTTTCTCTGCCTATGTAGAGCAATAAGCTGATGATATTACCTATAAAAATCTGTGCTATGCCATGCTATGCTGTCACTGCATGGAGAATTCAATATTTTAACTTATGATATTGAATCTCATAACTATTTATTTTTTCAATATAGTACCTTAAAATATTGAGATAATATTTGTGATATATTTGTGATATTTGAGATATTTTTTCAATAAACAAGAATATTAGAATAATATTCAAAATAATCTTTCAATATTTTAACTTAGATGTTGGGAAAAATAAATAATTATAGAATTCAATATTTTAAGCTAAAATATGAGATTTTCCATGCAGTGTGTGAGATGTAAGTAAGGCAAGAAATACAAAAAATACAGAACAGCTCAGCTCAGCCTTTCTCTGTTCATGTAGAGCAACAAGCTGAGATAACAAGTATGAATTATGAGATATACATACTACTTTAAAGTCTGAGGAAGCAAGGAAACATAAGTAGAGATGTGTACCATACCTGTAATATGGTGGCTATGTACGGTGTATACAGATATGGGTCCATACCGTGGCCAACTTTAATGACCTAAAATATGACTATATTTATATGGTTTCAATACTGTCATTGAGGGAGGGACAGAAGACTATCTTATGCCATAAAGGTTAGTACCTATGACTTAAAAGAAGCACATAATACTCACCCTTTGGCACCAGATATCTATAGTTGTATCTGTAACGGTACAATGCACATCCCTAAACATAAGTAATGACTAAAACATAGAAATGAACTAATAGTCATAATGTCCAAGAAGGGGATCATTGCAATGACAAGCAAGAAGATGGGATGACAGCATGTGAGGTGCTCCAGAGAGCTTTGACTTTAACAATTCAGCTATAACATGCTTACCCAGTTACCATGTCATAAATGGCCATTGCTATACCACAGTGCAGGCCAGGTAAGTTTCAATTTTGCTGCCTCTACCAAGCCTCTACTCTCCCCACAGCACATCATTGGTGTGACAGGCTCCTAACTGAGCTTCAACTGAGACTACTTATCCATGCTATAGCAACAATGCAAGTATCAAGCAATGAGTAATGATTGAGCAACAAGTTGACAATGAGCATTGAATGTCAATGGATGTAAGTCTTATAGAAATTATCAGAGTTCAAATGATGACCATAGCAGCCCACCATGTCAGATATCTGAGTCAGTGGAAAGCTGTTCCCTTTCGGGAGACAGCCAACACTGATAGATGATGAGAAAATGGATCAAGAAATGCATGTGGGATCAATAATCGAGAACAAACACTGTTGGAGAAGGCAAGACATGATGCAAGAAAAAGAGAGGTATAGTATGAAAAGGACGTGTATGTGTACAGGTGTAAGGTGGAGGTCCAGAAGGAAGGAAAGTAGTCTATGTGTACATATATATATACTAGATGTGGCACAAGATATAATATGTACAAGCACTGGTGCTAAAGATGAGGCCATGGGAGCAGATCAAGGCATCGATCGAGGTCAGTAGTCAGCGTAATGTTGTAAGCTAGGCTTACACTCTCCCCTAACTAGAAAAGAGAGTTTCATCCTCAACAGCAGGAACTGTGTGAGCAAGCCAGACATCAAGCACTTCACAGTCTTCAAGTTCCCTTCAAGATAACCAGTTGTCGTCTTCAGCACCATAACCAACCTAGCATATGAGATACTGGAATCCATGACCACGACAACACTGGTCAATAATATGGTCAATAACATGTTCTTGGAGACCATCTTCTGTCAAAATGGGTCCAGGCCATGGATGGTCCCAAGAAGGGAACAAATCTGAGTCATTAGGCACAAATGGGCATAGCTCTGAGATGTGAAATGTGTTGAACTTAGCAGGTGAATTAGGGATATCTAATGTGTAAGATGATAAATCAGGATTAGCCCCAGTGACAAGGAAGGGACCATCAAATCGAGGCATGAACTTGGTGACGCAATTATTATCACCATTCTTATAGTTGCATCTATGATGAAACGTGCTTAACATAATGCGGTCACCAATGGTGATGGAGAAGTCTTGCTTACACTGACAGTTAGTATAGCTAGCCTGTACAATTTTTGCCTGAATCAAATTGTCTTTAGCAGCTTCAGTGTCTGCCAAGATATTTTCGATAATTCTGGCTGCAGAAAGATCCTCGGTTGTGGTATCAGGGGCAAGAGACTCTGGCATGAGAAGTGGTATCAGTCTAGGGGATCTACCCATGTGAAGCTGAAACCCAGAGAAGCCAGTTGAAGCATTTACAGTGTTTATAATTCCAAAGTGAATTCTAGGTAAAGCTTTAACCCATTCATGCTGTTGTCTGTCAATATGGTAACGGTGATGAGGCTGGTGATGGGCACCCGTGAAACTGAGCATGGCCTAGCGTGAACACACACAAAGCCTACACTCAATCCCACAAAACACACACACACACAATCTCCTTAAGTGCAGAGGGGAGCAAGGATTTTAATTCCACTTACATGCTGACAGTATCTCAAATTATCTCAGTGAGCTCGCTAGAACGATACACACAACAATGTAGTATTATCAAGCTAATCTCAAATTCTCTATCTCTCCGGAGCTTTTTACAAGAGAGCACGGTGAACCACGCAACCCTCGAAGCAAAGGATATTTCAAAAGACAAAACACATGGATACGCAGATCTGCAAAATGACCAAGTTCGGTCAGTGAGCTCGCTAAGTATGACCTGCCACAAGATCTAATCTGTGTGCAACACCGCCTTTATCTTAGTTGCTAAACCTGACTCTCAAACTTGTCGCGATGGAGGCCCTCGGCACTCCCACTCAAATCTCAGTTATTCCCAAAACCGTCCCCACAAGTCCTCACACACAGTGTGCTCACCCTAACAACAATGCTGCGAGGTCCAACTGTGCACACCTGTCACACTTCATGCAACTGCTAGAACAGCTCAATCTGGCTGATTCCCTTGCAAACTACTCCTAGACCTACACAGAGGCCGGCACAATACAACTTCTCTTTCTTACACTGAACCAGAAAAGGAACAGAGCTTTCTCTCAGATGTAACCAAGTAAACCTCTCGAGACAGGCGCAGCATCACTGCTTCTGAATCTCTTTCTTATCTCAAGTAAACCGAAGCTTGTATCCAAAATTTCTCTCTTATTCAATTTCTCTGTGAGCTCGCTAAACTTGCATTGTAGCCGAGGCTTGAAGTCACTAACTCTTATGCGGCACGACAAGTCCAGATCCAAACTGAAACTTTATTACATTACATGGGGGGTAGGTAGCTTGGCTTAATACATGAAAATCTACTCTACTTATACTATGGGAGATTGATTGTTACAAATGGATTTTTAGTAATTTACTTCTTTTTCAGCCAGATATTCCTCGTCCGAGTTAGCACAGTGCTCTAGGCAGCACGCCACTCGTTCCTCTTTTTAGTAGTCTCAAAGAGCTAAGCGATGTCGATGTCACTCGCCCTAGCAGCAGAGTAGCTCGCAAGCATGTACTCAATAGCTGCTTAATCCTTGATCACCAATCACACTTCATATTCGGCTTTTGGGTCTGCTCCAAAGGTGACAGCATCATATTCTAGACCTGGTAACCAAGAAATGCTTCAGCTCTCCAGCCTGCTTGCTATTTCCATCGGCTGAAGCCTGTTTCTAGGCCATGCCCAGGGTTCTCTTGATTACCCCACATGTGATATTGTTTTTCCGGATCTCCAGGGACCATGTGTCATAGATTACAGACACATCATTATCTAAATTAGCCTCAGCCTGTGTACAAGTGCATCCCACTCCAGCTGAGTCCTCTATTGCAAACGGGTGGTTTGGCAAGCTAGCTCACCCTTCGGCCTTGTTGCTGTGCATGCCCATAAGGTACAGTGCAACAACAAAGTCCTTATGTTTTAATTCCGTTGCTTCTTTTTCTATTATAGAGCTCTCTACCTTAGTGACCTTGCTTCTTCACATGCCACTTGCACTGTCAGCCTGCTCGCGATGCCTCTGCATTGCTAATGTGTAAGGTATGACATTTTGCAAAATTACATCCTTAGATACGCTGCAGGCATAACAATGGATGGACTGATTGATGGTCTTATTAAACCACTTGGATGCACCATCAGTTTGAGGATGGAAGGAGGATGACATTGCCAGTCTGATGCCTGACAGCTTATGGAGAGCTTTCCAGAACTTAGAGACGAACAATTTGTTGTGGTCAGAAACAATCTCAAGGGGCAGCCCATTTTCACAATACCAATGATCAAAAAACAATAAGGCCATCTTTTCTGCCATCAAATTAGTATGCATAGGGATGATACAAACATCGGAGCCAAGCCTATCAGTGAATGTAGCTATGCAGTTAAAGCCATTGTCCTCCGGGAGAGAGCCGATAAAATCAATAGTGACACTGTCTCCACATTTCTCCGGTATGGGCAAGGGGTGCAAAGGACCATGAACTTTCGATGTAAGGGACTTGTTGCGCATGCAAGCCTCACAACCCGGGATGTAGGACTGTTCAAGGTCTCATCGCATATTCAGCCAATAGTATGAGTCACAGAGAGCTGCATAAGCTTTGTCTGCCCCAAAATGACCTAAACAGTCATGAGCTAAGCAAAAGAGTTCTTTATGGATATTCCCAATGCAAGGCATGAGTAAGCAGTCCCCAATGTACCAAAGGTTGTTGACCTGTTTTACAGAAGGCAAGATCTTTTCTCCCAATACAAATTTCTTGCAGAACTCGTCATGGGCATAGCTGTTGATTATAGAGTCCAAAATTCTAGTGTTGGCCAAAATTTCAAGAGACAATTGGATAGACGCCACAGGATGAGAATTCAACCAAGCTTGCCAGCATGGAACCTCATTGACTTTGACATCTGGCATGAGCTCATCAGGGTCATCAGGCAGTCGTGAAAATGTGTCAGCTACTGTGTTGTCTTCTCCGCAGATATACAAAATAGTCATATCAAATTGGGAGAGTTCTTCCAGCCAGCGAGCCTGTCAACGACTCAAGGTCTTCTGAGTCTCAAAATTCTCCAGTGTACGGTGGTTGGTATAGACTTGGAAGTGTTCTCCCAGTAAGTCAGAGCACCATTTCTTGCAGGCATGGACAATAGCAAGCAGTTCTTTTTCATGAACAGGATAATTCAACTGGGCACCTTTAAGCTGAAGAGAATCATAAGCAACCAGCCATGCGGTGATGAGCCTAGACTTCCGTGGCAACAGCAATACCAACTCTGAATGAGATTGGGTAATTAACATAGTAACATGGAAATCAAGGTGATCATGTTTGTGAGTGGGTTCAGGGCACTTCTGTGCAGTAAATCAATTCCTCTATACACAAGTATACACTGCGACTTTAAGTCTGCGAAGTAGTACTGCTTGGTAGTCAAGTACTAGATGCTATGGCTATAAGCCAGTAGGGATCTCTCAAAACGAGAGGGAACAGAAGCAGGTATGACGTGAATACCATGAATCCATATGAGAAAACATGAGACAAGACTAGAAAATGTTGCTCGACAGTAATCTGAGTGGGGTGATCAGTAGAGAGTAGACTAAACAGTCAGCAATAGTCTAGGAATGAGTGAGGCGATGAGAAGATGTGGGGTGGAGACTGCATGTGGTGAGAGAAAACATGGAAAGAGGTGCTGAGGGTGGAATGGCAAGAGAAAACATGGAACTACAAAAACTGGTGGTGATACTGGTCCTATACGGTGCAATGGTGCTGAGTTGATGTCGAAACTGGTCTTGTACTGAAACGATCCTATTCTATGTCAAACTAACCTTCAAGTCCACTCGAGGGACTGATACTATATGAAAACTGGCTGAAACTGATCCTAAGTCTGCTCAGAGACTACCCAAGTGAGTGACGATAATGGTGGCAAAAGAGAAACTGTAAAAACTCCAATGGTGTGAAAGTGAAATGATGATGGCCTATAAAAGATAATGGGGACAAGGTATGGCACAGTGATCACATATTGGCACAATATGAGCATGCACCAATAGTGTTAAGAGCAAAGAGCGAATGTCAAGAGACTCTTCACAGTTAAGAACCATGGAATAACTCTGGTGAGTTCAAGAGTTGACGTGCAATTGAGAATATGCTGGGGTAAATGGTATATTGCCATGGAATGGTGAATAAACGTGGTTTACTGGTGATAGACTAGAGTGTGACGATAATTGACGTAGACTGTGGTCAACTGGAGATGAACTAACTCCTTAACTATGTTTTCTAGCTAGCTTTTATACTACAAGTATGAATTTATAAATAGTGTAAATATGAGAGACTTAGTAAGGCTGGAAGGCCTTGGCTTTGCAAAACTCATAGGGAACATATGGTCCTTGGTCTTCTAAAGTAACAGCAACTTGTTGATGTTGCCGTGTATGGATGCAAACCGTATGGGGTCATTAAGTGATACACAGATCATTAGGTGCTGTTTAGCTGTGGATTACTGGGTGATAGTTGTCGTACTGAGGAATATGCATGGGGCAACATTTTCTTGAGGCCTTGGCGAAGTAACAGCCTTAGTAAACATGGTCTGTAGTTGCCATAGCTGTAATTATTGTAGCTGGGAGGGTACTCACGTCAATCACATCATTTTCATTAAGTGATCAATGGGTGCATCAACTAGGTGCTTCTGAGTGATGCAGCAATTCTGTTTTGGGGTGATTGTCGATCAAAAGTGCCTTGCTGTGATGAAATACGGTGACAAGGCTGTTGGCGGGCACCCATGAAACTGAGCACGGCCTAG
This sequence comes from Armillaria altimontana, assembly GCA_022818075.1. NCBI lineage: Eukaryota > Fungi > Basidiomycota > Agaricomycetes > Agaricales > Physalacriaceae > Armillaria > Armillaria altimontana. The sequence goes on from JAIWYR010000016.1 coordinate 882,470, forward strand.
CGTGAACACACTAACACCTACACTCAATCCCACTAAACACACCCACACACAATCTCCTTAAGTGTGGAGGGGAGCAAGGGATTTAATTCCAATTGCGCACCGACAATATTCCAATTTCTCTCAGCGAGCTCGCTAGAGCAATACACGTAACAACATATTTTTCTCAAGCCATTCTCAAATTCTCTATCTCCTCAAAGCTTCTTACAAGAGAGCATGGTGAACCATGCAACCCTCAAGGCAAAGGATTTTTCTATAGCCAAAACACATGGATTCGCAGATCCACAAAATGACCAAATTCGGTCAGTGAGCTTGCTAAGTGCTACCCGCCGCTAGATCTAATCTGCACGCGACGTTGCCTGTCTCTTAGTTGCTAAACCTGACTCCCAAACTTGTCATGATTAGAGGCCCTCGGCACTCCCAATCAAGTCACAATTACTCTCAAAAACTGTCCCCACAAGTCCTCACACACAGTGTGCTCGCTCTAACAATGGTGCCATGAGGTCCAACTGTGCACACCTGTCACACTCCATGCAACAGCTAGAACAGCCCAATCTGGCTGATTCCCTTGCAAACTAACTCAAGACCTACACAGAGGCCAACACAACTCAATTTCTTCCTTACACTGAACCAAAAAAAGGAACAGAGCTTTCTCTCAGATCTATCTGCAGCAAACTCTTAAGATGGGCGCAGCGTCACTGCCGCCAAATCTCTTTTGTATCTCAAGTAAACCGTAGTTTGTATCCAAAATGTTTCTCTTGTTCTATTTCTTTATAAGCTCACTAAACTTGCATTCTAGCCGAGACTCGAAGCTACTAACTCTTATGTGGTGCAACAAGTCCAGATCCAAACTGAAACTTTATTACTGTACATGGGAGGTAGGTACCTTGTTCTACTATGTGCAATTCTACCTACTTATACTACGGGAGATTGATCATTACAAACGGTCCTTTAGTAAGTTAAATTCTTTGTTGGCCGATAATTCTTCGTCCGAACTGTTACAACACTCTTGGCAGAGTGCTGCTTGGTCCTCCTTTTAGTATCCTCAAAGAGCTAAGCGATGTTGACGTCACTCACCCTAGCAGCAGAGTAGCTTGCTGACTTGTACTCAATAGCTGCTTAATCCTCGATCACCGATCACACTTCATATTCGGCTTTTGGTTCTGCTCTGAAGGTGACAGCGTCATATTCTAGACTCGGTAACCAAGGAATGCTTTGGATTTCGAGCCTGCTCGCTATTCCCATCGGCCGAAGTCTGTTTCTAGGCCATGCCTGGGGTTCTTTTGATTACCACTGCATGTGATATCTTTTCTCCAGATCTTCAGGGACCACATGTCATAGATTATCGATGCATAGTTATCTAAATTAGTCCCAGCCTGCATACAAGCACATCCCACTGAAAGTTGAATTTTCTATTGCAGATGGATATTTGCGCGAGTGAGCTTGCTCTTCGGCCTTATTGCCATGCATGCCCATAAGGTACAGTGCAACAACGAAGTCCTTATGTTTTAGTTCCGTTGCTTCTTTTTCTATCATAGAGCTTTCAACCTCAGTGACCTTGCTCCTTTGCGTGCCATTTGCACTGTTAGTCCACTCTCTGTGCTTCTGCTTTGCTAACGTGTAAGGTGTGTGAATCCGCAAAATTACACCCTTAGACACGCTGCGGGCATGACAACAGCAATTATGATGCATAGCAAGATGGGATGGATATCAAAGCACATGAGGAGTGGTTGCTGTAGGCTGAAAGTGGTATCAATGGGTGTGCAATCATTGGTTTGCTGAAAGGCCATTGAAGGGACAGTAGCATTAATTAGTAGGGAAAATCTGTGAATTCTGAGCATACAGATCCTGGAGGCTCATCAGCGGTCTCTCAGGTGGGGCCCCATGAAAGTACAGCTCCCATACATCTGTTGCTAGCATCACAGGTTACAAAAATCTTATTATCCCCAGGGTTAATATGATCAATGACCATTAGGCACTCCACAGAAACAACCAGTTTTTTTATAGAGTCAAAGGCAAACTGGTGATCATCACTCAAAGCAGGAAATCTATCAGGCTTCAGGGAAGTCAAAGGGCTAAGAACAGCGGTGTGGTCAGCAAGGTTGGGCAGGAAGAAAGCCAAGTAGCGAACAAGTCCAAGGAACATGTGAACTTCCGAAGGAGTGTGGGGAACAGACCAGTCTAAGATGTGGGAGACCTTGGAATTGTCAGGCTCAATGCCACAGAGTGAGATTTGGTGTCCCAAGAAGCATAATTCATACTTGAAAAACTCAGATTTATGAGAATTTCAGTAGAGATGCTCCTTTCGTAGGGCATTCATGATGAGTCAAACATGTTCTTGGTGCTCTTCAAGTAACTGCGACCAAATAATAATGTCATCAAGATAGATGTGGCAGAAAACACCAATATACTGTCTCAGTGCCTCATTAACTCTGCACTGGTGAACTGAGGGTGAGTTCTTCATACCCTATAGTATAATGGTCCACTCATACAATCTGAAAGGCGTGTTAACTGCTGTAAGTGGAATACTATCTGGGTGCATCTTGGTATGGAAGAAACTGTCAGTCATGTCCAGCTTGGACCAAATTTTTCCAGTGCCTGCATCAGCTAAGATATCATCAATTCAGTGCAAAGGATACCTATCCGTTACAATATTCGCATTCAGTTGATGGTAATCATTGACCTATCGAGGGAGAACTGTGGACTCGGGCTTTGGGATGAGGAAGGCAGGGGAAGCAAATGGTGAAGAGGAGGGGTGGATACAGCCTGCATCCAGGTGCTGCTGGATGAGGGTTTGCCAAGCTTGGAAAAACTTGCGAGGACAGTTGTATGAGTGAGAAGCAACACCCATGGCTGCAGCTCTAGCCCAACAGCCTGGTTATAACCAGGCATGCTGTAGCCTACAGGGTGGTTATTAACCAGGGCTCAAAAATTATCTTTACAGTAGCAAAATGCTACCCAGTATGGATGGCAATGCCTGTAAATCCTTGCCACATTCCATTTTAGCAAAATTTAAGCAATAGAAAAATGTATATTCTTATTTCCGAGTCCAATATTCCCTAGATGGGCTCAAAAAAACAGGACCTGACTCCAAGAATATTGCCGGACATGTTCCGATACCAACCCCAACCCTGCACACCAAAAAGATGTTGGATGCAAAACATTGGGATAGGATAATCTTTTTAAATGTCAAAACAACAGCAATAAAATTGACAATACTGGGACTTGAACCAGCACACTAAAAGTGAGCCAAGTACAAGGTAAACACTTAAACCCTTGCATCAAAAGTCCTTATAGTTATGCCAAAATAGGTAATATGCATCTATTTGACAAGCTAAATACATTATTTTTTAAAAAAGCCCCACAACATTGCAGGGCATGGCGGGGTGTTGACGGTGTGGGCAGTGATGGGGATAGCGTCTTCAGCGAGCTTGGAGCATTATTCGGCCAAGTGAGTGGTCACGGTGTAGCAAAGGAGGAGATTTGGCTGGTAGCATGGACAATAGGCGGGAGGTCGGGGTCGACGACGGATTGATGACAATGACAATGTCAGAGGGGGAGACAGACCTCACCACTGAGTTCCCCTATGTCGAAAACGGGGGTGGTGAGGTCTTCGTCATGGTAGCCTGGCTGTAGGGGAGGATATGGGGCAGGAATGCTGAGCATGAGGATGGGGTGTCGATGCCCGATGACTGGGGCATTGTAGGTCCTTGTGCACAACAGATTCATGTTCCCCCAGCAAAATAACAGGGAATACACAAATCTATGGGTGCTTGGGGGGGGGTCTATAACATGGGGGACACCGATGTTGGGGTTCGGCAGGGCAGGCAGCGGCAGGCGGGAAAATGGCCATATTGTCATAATTCTGGGTGCAATCATTGCACCCTTGAGTTGTCCTTCGATGTCTAAAAGGACCCCATCGTCATTGTCATTGTTGGCCGTCGGCATCCTGACCTTGTCCCACCATCCCCACTCGTCCCCTCCCGCTCTCCCACCATTTCCGTGTCTGCTCTCCTTCTGTGTCAGCCCTCCCCACAACAATGCCATGGCCCTGCTTCAGAGTAGAAGTCCTCTCGCCACCGTCATTGTTATCATTGTCCTGCTCGGTGTTGGCATCTTGGTCATTGGTTGTGCGCTTTGTGGGGCCTCCTGCCATGAGATAGTGGCCGATGTTGTATCCTTGGATGTAGTATACACCATTAGAGTGTGCAGAAGGCATGTGCAGCGGCGATTGGCACCGATGTCGGTGTGGGAGGTGCTGGATAGGTCAAAATGGGGTTGAGGGCCGTATTCATGGCCATGGCAGGGAATGAACCATCGTCATTGTCATCACTGCCGGTTGTGGTGGTGTTGCCAACGTTGTCGCTGGGGAAAGTTGTCACTGGGGAAAGCACACAATGCTGCCTCGTTCGAGGTCTTAGACGGCTGGTTGGGGGTAGAATGCAGGCGATCCAGGGCTCTTAGGGCTGCCGGATGTGTAAAAAGAATCTAAAAAGTAGAGTAAGCACAAGAATAAAAAGTACATACCTTTTGAGGCCCATGAGAGGGCTATTGAGATTGTCAGTGGAGCATTGTCGTGTTTGAGGTGGTGGTAAAAGGCTGTGAAAAGAGCAGCACAGCCACTCAATCACTGCTCGGTTGGTCGGACCCAAGCAATCAAGTGCATGGAACGAATGCTCGGGATTCATCCCCTGCTCGAATCACCTACTCCGACAATTTGGAATACATCGGAATATCAAATGGTATATCTTTTTGTTATATCTATGTACATTGTGCTACATTGGAGTGCAGTAGATAGTAGATAATCGCCATTTAATGGTTATTTACCGCATTTTTGGCACTTTTGTAACAGTAGATCCCTCTTGTAGCCCTCCATGTTGGCCGAGGTACTAGAAAACATTTTGTATATGTAAGAATATGCATATCACTACCTAACCAGCTACCCCAATCCATCCCGATTTGATGAGGAGATGAGCGGATGGCATGTATGAGTTTTGAGGATACCTAACATGCGTCTTACTGTGGTTCGATGGTTAGCTCACAGACTGACTTTAATGTGATTTTAATTCAATACAGGTATTGTAGGAGATGAAATCACTTGTATGCTATAATATTTGGACAGTATGTCAATCTGCTATCCCGCAACTCAGCTAGGTATTTATTTCAGCTTTAGAAGTTATTTTCGAGGCAACTTGAAGGCATTTCTTCATGAGTTCAGAATCGGTCCAAGTCTCCATTTCTCTGGCAATGTCCAAAAATCAGCGAAATTGTATCTTCTTTTATGAAACAGAGCTTCTGAAGTCTTTATACAAGTGTGATAGAGTGAATAGGTCTTCTTTATGTAGAATAGACCTACAAAGGCCTCAAATTTCCACCAAAATACAGTAAATTTCAATGTATGTTTTGAAAAAATTTCTAGCTACCAGATTGGGAACAATATACTCCCATGGTAAGTACATCCTGAGTCGCCCCGACACATCCAGCCAAAATGCATGACGCATACGTCAGGAGAGGTCATGAAAGCAATCACAAATATTTTTTGAGTGGGTGTGAAGCAGGTTGGACTAAACTTACTTATTCCAATACTGGCTTCAAGTTCTGAGATTCCACAAAGAGTCCTTACGATGATGATTTGTACTAACATTGAACGTCAGTGGTGTTCGAGTTGTATATGCGAAAATGTAGATATTCATAGCTTATGGTAGCCAAGAAGAGCGAGCAGTTACTGCGAGTGAAAGGTTCTAAGTATGCTATAATACTCAGGATTACTTGGTCTTGATTCAATCTCAAGTCGTGTTTTCCTCTGGCCTGCAACAGGTCCAATACTTAAGGTTATCACACAGTTAGAGAGAGAGAAAAGAGATATATTCCCTTGGCTATCTAGCTACTTTATATACTACAAAAGTGAGTCATTTCTTTAGTCATTTGGAGTCATCTAGGACTAATTATACCTTCCAGAGTCATTATTACATTGCAAGAGTCAAGTAGAGTCATCATGACTCACAAGTTTGAAAGAGCGTGACTTGTCACATCACATAGCCCCTCCAGTCCTAATGGCTCTCGAATAAACCACTTCCGCCTTGGTACTTCTCTGGCAAGGATAAGTCGCGCAGGCGAATGCATGACCACGATTTTGGGTAGGCAGTCTTGAAAAGATCCACCCCGTAATTAGCATCGTGCTCCGAGTAAGTGTAAGCGTTGTTGGGGTGTCGCTTCGAGTAGAAGTCGCTGATGTACTTTCCCCATTCCTCCTCGGTCATCACCTCGGCCTCTCCTTTCGTGACTAAATCCCATCTATCATTCATCAAGGCATCCGCATCGTCATTCCACTCTTCCATGTACCCCTTTAAGAATTTGACTAATAGGTACGTGGTAGCCATCACGGTCCATGGTCCTTTCCTGGCACAACCTGGGACAAAACCGGTAAGAGCCTTTTCTTCTCCGAGAGTAAGGCTTTCTGTCATTAGAGCTTCGTTTCCTTCTTGGTTAGACGGTAACAAGTAGACGTTGAAGAGATAAGAAGCAACATAGGAGGGCCCATTCAGCATCTTTTTTATTGCTGCCGTCCCCGTCAGCTTCCATATGATCCATCCCAACGCTCCTCCTTTAGCCACGGCTGCTCCCATGTTCATCTGAGCGGCTACTTCAGCAGCCTTCAATCGGTAACTAGCATCGAGCAATGCAGACCCCTGATCATCATTCAGATGTGATTCTAAGAATCCAGGCATAAAAGGTACATCTGCTGCAATGCACGCGTTCGTCGAATAGTCTTCCAGGGGTTTTTGAAACGAAGTTAAGATAGAGGCAGGGACAGCTAGTTGGAAGGCTACGTTGTATTCGAGGTTATGACTGATTAGTCCAGCGACGGAGGAGATCTGCTGTTGAGAGATATTCGCCAACCCTTTCATCAGTGCAGCACTGATTTCAGAGGTGATTAAGTAGCCATGTTCAAGGATCAAGGGGTGGATATCTAAGTCACCATCGGTTACTTGGATGAGGGCTTGTAGGTTAGGAGCGGCATAGAACATCCAACTCCCAGCTTCACGGATGAAGCAACCTGGGACGGATCCCGCTTCGAAGGTTTCATTCTTTCTGAGGTCTATAGGCCTTAGCTTGTAGCACGGCAACCTCCCGTTGAGAAGATGAGGTGGCTGTTCTACATCGCTCAGTTCAGAAGAAGAAGGGTATTCCAGCATGAGAGGAGACAGAGTAAGGTTGATGGAAGAAGCTTGAGCCAGGCTCAATGAATTAGAGCTCTCCTCGTCCGAAGGAGACGAGCATTGTGCCTCAGCTATTCTCCCAGTCTTCACATTTTGGGGGCGTCTCGTTGGAGGATATGGAGTCGACCTTCTAGTTTTCTGTTGTTCATCTACGACTAAACAATGATTAGTTAAACCTTCGTGTTCGGGAATCAACTTGCACTTGCCTGCTTCCTTTTCCTTCGTCATCTGCGTTGAACGGTGTACAGGGCCAGACACCAGAAGCATCGACTTAAGGTTGCCTCCGTCAGGCCAGAAGTCGCCTTGGGCTCCAGCTTGTCTCTCGATCTCCTTCCCTACTTCTACTAAGAATGCCTCCACAGTATTTGGAGACGCTGGAGGGGCTGAGCACCCTTGTAGGGTAGGGGAGTTTGCGTTTGATTCGTCGTTGCTGAAGGTGGAGGTAAGAGATATCGTGGCTCCACTAGTAGCCGAGGATGCTGGCGGTGCTATCGCTTGTGAGGAAGGGGTTAGAGGTCCAACCGAGTTTATGGTAGGAACGGTGGCGATCGAAGTTGGTACCGAAGTAGTCTCGGGTTTTCTACTTCGCATGCATGGGAATGGCAGTGAAGGGTAGGTGGTGAACAGATGGTGAGTGTGGCCATGAGTAGTCGCATAATGCTTGGGGAGACTGTTGATCAGAGCCATCGTGCCGTCACATTCAGCTCGGGAGATGATGAATGCGGCAGTAGCTGCCTCTGGAGTATTCTCCTTGTAGCGTATAGGTCGGTTAGTGAGGAAATGAATCCTTCCCGGTACCCTCGCTGTCGTTTTCCACACTTTGAGGTACACAAACATGTACCGCAACATTACCCATACGTCTCGAGAAGTGATCAATATAGGTTTGAACGCTCTGGAGAGATTTATGTATACCTCAGTTAGCTCGTGAATGCGGGGCTGATGTCGTTGCAAGGTGACTGTTTGTACAGCCTGAAGCGAAGTGTTCATGTCCTTGATGTCTTGAAGGAGGTTGCTCAGACTGGGAATTTCATCGACTCTGAGGTTGCGATTGAGGCAAATCATATTGACGTCATTAAAAGAATGATAAATGGAGATGATTTCATGGTCACACCACAGGAAGCGATACCTCTGGGGGTGATTAGGATTAGGATTTACGATGAAAACAGGTCTGTAATTCTTGAGGTAGTGATTCAAGGTGTACCCATCAAAAGCCGAGTCCAGGTTGAATATGGCTCCCCACAATGGAAGGAGAGGTAGACGGAAATGCCTGAGGAATTTGAGACATCCCAGCATCAAAGTTGAGTCCCATCCCTCTCCTACCACTATCCTCCATCTGTTAACGAAGGCCATTCCGGTACAGAAGGAAATTTGAGTGAGCCCAATAAAAGTACAGATTTGACAGACCAAGGTGAAGTCATGCCGGAATAAGCAAGACGTCTTCAGCAAAGAGGGGAGAAGAGTGCCTTCGATGAATGCACGATGCTTCTGGATCTCTTTTATCGAGAGATATAAAACCTGAAGGTCAGTAGCCATCTTTTTGGCAGTGTTCATATCCAAAGAAAGTGAACCTTGACCTTCTTCCTTCAGAGCTACCTTTTCAGCCCATTTCAGCCAGTCGTAAGCCCATTCTCCGGTCGGTCCTTTGGCTAACCCGTACTTCTGGTACCAGTGCCTCACGTCCACTGCTACCGCTCTTCCCATCATCTCCAGGTGAGCCTCCATCAGTTCGAGTTGAGGAGGCGAGAGATCTACAAGCCTCATTTCACTCCTTACGAGTTCGGAATGGATAACCGGAGGCATAGGGTAGGGTAAGAATCCCATGTTCAAGGCCTGAACAATGGGACCAGGACCGTTAGGCGTGAGAAGGATGCTTCGAGGAACCGTTCCATTCTTCTCGAGAAGTATGTATTCAGTGGAAGCAGGGTTCATGACAACTTAACGATTTCAAGAATTTAGACCGTTTAGCTTGGATCCAAAGTTGGGGTTTTCTGGTGAAGTTCTTTGTGTTTTTATGCGAGCATTACGAGTCATTGTCCTCGTGTTAGTGACTCTTGTGGATGTTTGCTCGGTAGCGAGGCTAGAAGTGACGAGTTTAAAGCAGGTGATAGTCATAAGTCCAGTGGGTTCACGTGAAAGGTATAAGCGCTGATAGTTCGAATCACCTGATCAATGCGTGACTTCTTACAGGCCGTGAGATTTCTTATACTCACGTACTATCTCTGGTGCGTTCTTCAAGTCTGTGAGGGTGGCCCAGGAATCGAACTGAGGTCCATATCCTAACCACCTAACCAGCAATTCTAATTTCCTTCCTTTGTAGCAGTGTCCCACAATATTTTCTATTTCATATTCCTCGCATACTTCTTTTATCCTGGTTTCTGGTAGTACGTTTCGGTTCTGAAACTCCTTGGGGCTATCCCGGTAGGGCTTGAGATGATCTATGTTAAAGATTGGACTTCCGGGGTACTTTTTGCTCATTCTTAGTTGGTACACTTTCAGATTAACCTTTTCTATGACCTCAAAAGGCCCAATCCATCTTTGTACTAACTTGGCACCCTTCCCTTTAGACTCTACCCAATCCAGGCTATGTGGATTGACTAAGACTAAAGATCCCGGCTCCAAGTCAGGGAAGGGTTTATGGCCCTTGTCATAATACTTTATCTGATTTTCCTGGGCTCGAGCTATAGATAGACGCGCATTTTCCCAGTGTATTTGTAAGTTTTCTACTAAACCCGAGGCTTCGATAGTTAATGATTTCAGCTCTCCGGGGCTAATTCTGGCGATGCGGTCCAGTGGTGAAGTTGGTTGAAACCCAAGTAATAAAGAAAACGGAGTCGAACCGGTTGACGCGCTCACATGAGAATTATATGCAAATTCGAGGACATGCAGCCAAGCTGCCCAAGAAGACCTATCTTCAGAAACGTAAGCCCTTAACATCGTTTTGAGGAATCTATTAATGATTTCCATTTGCCCATCATGCTGAGGGTGATGTGAAGATGATAAAGCCATACAGGTTTTCATGGCTCGAGTCACTCCTTTCCAAAAATCGGAGGTCCAACAAGGGTCTCGGTCGGCTATTATACTTGCAGGCAGCCCAAAGCGAGTGACTACATTCTTGGTGAACAATTCTCCAAATTCCTCAGTGTCTAATCCTGTCGTAGTTGGTACGAATTGAGCATGTTTTGTTAGCCTGTCGACAGTGACAAAAATGGCATTATAACCTTCCGACCATGGTAAGTCCATGATAAAGTCCATGGAGACTGACTCATATGGCCTTGTAGGTATTGGATTCAGAATTAGAAACCCATAATTGCTGAAATTCGGATATTTAGTCTTCTGGCATATATCGCACGAATTGCAGAAGGTTTGTATATCCTTTTTCATCCTTTTCCAATAGAATCTAGTCGTTAACTTTTTCCATAGTTGATCAGGGCCCATATGGGCTGTTTCCAGCGGGGATTCATGTGACTCTGTAAGTATCATTTGTCGTAATGTCTTCGGGACACATAAACGAGGTTGAAAGTCGGTGTTGATGAAAAATAATAGTCCGTTTTCATCCTTGTAAAATCTTTTCCCTGCTGATCTTGAGTCTTCTGACTTAGAGGCTTCTTGATACAGTGTTCGAAATTGCTTGTCTTCTTGATATCCGGTGATAAAGGATTTTGCCAGTTCATTACCTATGGATATATGAATTGCCGGGGGTATTTGGCTCAATGAATTCCATAAAGATTCTGATGATCGATCTAGGTCTGACATGAGATTGTCTGTTTCCTTTCTTGGGTGATGGCTGTGACTTTGTGTTTGTTTCTTCCTTCCCACACTTTTCCTCCTTGTGCTCCCCCCAGCGTCGGAGTCATTGCCTTTCCCGGATCTTGTTACCACAAAGGCATCGCTGATTGCCCACGAAGCTTCAATTTTTGCTGCTGGTTTGTTATTGAGCGCCTCTTCTTGTGCTTCGATTAGGCTATTATCTGGAGTTAGTGTGCTTTCTTCCGACTGATTCGGCGATACGTGACTTGGTGGGGCTCTTGGTAATCGGGATAATGGGTCTACATTAGAGTGCTTTCTTCCTGGTCTGTGGACTATTTTTAACAATGGAGCAAAGGCTGAAAACACAGTTCCCCATGCAGCCAGTCATCTGTTTGAATTTTCGTACATTTTGGCCCATTGCAGTGCGGCATGATCTGTTATTAGAGCAGTCTTAATACCTTCTATGAAAGGTTGGAATCGTATCAGCCCTTCCTTTGCAGCAAGGGCCTCACCCTCTGTCACGGAATATCTTACCTCTGCTTTCTTGAAGCGCCGCGAATAGTATCCGATTACGTGTTCGGTCCATACCTCTGTGTCTTCAAATTCCGAATTCCAGTTTTGTGAGTAGTCGTAGTGATCCGTTCTTGTGTTGATTTTATTGTGTAGTCTCGGGGGAGGCTCCTTGTTATCCCAAGCTTTCCTCAGCACGTTGTAAGCCTTTGTTCCCTTCAAATCTGTTACCTTTGTCTTCTGTACCTGTTGTAGTGTACAGCTGCAAGCATCGTCCGAGGCATCTGTGTACAAATGGTATGGCAGGCCTTCAACCGGATGGCCTAACACTGGGGCTTCCCATAGAGCTTCTTTTCCTGAATTCCACGCATACTCATGTACGGCATCCCAACTCCATTTGACTCCTTTCTTCAGTAGGTCAAATAAAGGAGTCATACGATCCGCAAAGTACGGAATGAAACTTTGAAAGTATACTAGCATTCCGATGAAAGTTTGCAGTTCTGAAACTTTGGTAGGTCGTGCCAATTCTAATATCGCTTTCACTTTTTCATTATGTGTTGACAACCCTAGTCTAGAAACTTTGTGGCCAAGAAGCAAAACCGACAAGTAGAAAAAATGGCACTTCGTCGGTGACAAGGTAATTCCACTTTCTTCTACCACCATGAGTACTTGGTCGAGGTGGTTGATATGATCCTTGAACGTCTTAGAGTATACCACTATATCGTCGATATATACGAGTGCAAAGAGCCATAGGTATGGGGATAAGACATTTTGCATAACTCTTTGAAAGATTGATGGACCGTTTCTTAGACCAAAAGGCATTTGGCGAAATTGGAATAAGCCTCTGTGCAACCTGAACGCGGTTTTCTCCATATCTTCTTCATGCAAAGTTAACTGTGTGAATCCCGATAGGGCATCCAAGCTTGAGAGTACTTGAGATCCCGACAATGAGGCCAGTATTTCGGTTTGCCTTGGTATAGGAAACTCATCCAGCGTTGTTACTGAATTCAACTTACGATAGTCAACACAGAAACAGGGCTTCCCGTTTTGGTATGCTATTACAACCGGAGCACCCCAAGGGCTCTTGGACGGTTCAATAATACCTTGTGCATACCACGAGTCGATTTGCTTATCTATTACTTCCCTTTTGGCAGGAGAGGAAGTGTACATGGGTAAGCTGATTGGCTCCACTCCTTCTTTTGTTCTAATTCTGGCTTTCATGGGGTGATTACCTAGTCAGCCATCAAATCCAAAAGCGAGCTTGTGCTTTCCAAGCATCTCCCATGCTTCGTTTGTGAATTCGGGAGGAAGGTCTCCCACATCCAGAAGCTCTCTTATGTCTTCAGAGGAATAAGTCTCCAACTCTGGCATAGCAGCGGTCTTAGGTCCATATTCCTCCTCGACGTTTTCCTCTTCCAATTTATCTTCGTTAGCTGAGAAAGTTTTATAATTGGAGAGCTTGTTGATCAAGGCTGCTGTTTTCACTGTCTGCCTTTTCTGGGCTTCGTCGTCTATCTGATCAAAGAATTCATTGGCCTTGTGGGCTATCCCCAAAATTTCGCCCTTTCTTATCATTTTTGGACTAGAGGTAGGATTCGCTATCGGTATCTTAGTGTTACGGGCATTGACGATTATGTTGGGAATGGCTAAATAGGAAGTGGCAGAGTTGGGGATTAGATTTCTTTCTATGATCCAATCATTGTCTTGATCGAAGGGCCCGTCTATTTCTATATTACACAAGTGATGAGGGGAAATCCGTACATCTGTTTTCACGTGCATGGTCCATTCTTCTTTATCTTCTTTCTTTCGCTTCCTGACCCGCTTATTTTTGCGTCTCCTATGATCTTTGGCTTTCAAGAAGCTTTGTAGGGCGTTCACACTGGCACGCAGCCGCCCGAAGTCCTTGCTCCTGTTGACGTTGACAGCTTTCACAATTTGTTGTTCATCCTTTCTGTACCCAATTGTAGTTCCTAGATGCACATCTCTCTTGATGGTGAGTTCGTAATTTAGCTGGTAGTCTTCTCCCAGCAGTATGGGGACTGACATGTTGGGTACGACGTAGGCTTCTACTTCAGTTTCTAAAAGTTCTCCTGCTTCAGTGAGGGTAAGGATAGGCAGGCAAACAAACCCTTGAAGTTTAGTGTTTTTATCAGTGAGCTGCCATAAGTCAAGTTTCATTCCAGTTTTGATAGGTGGAGCATCTTTTAGACTCTCGTAAAAGTTTTCCGAGATCAACGAGATGTCGGTGCAAGAGTCATGTCTGAGATATGTTTTTTCATTGCGCAAGCTGCCCACCCAGCCTTCTATGGCTAAAACGGAGATTCCCACGGCAGATTCTCCTGCCTTAGTTCTTCTTTTTGGGTTTATTCTAGTGGGTTTTTCGTTAGAAGGTGGAGTAGATGTGGTTGTCAATTTTGCCTCCTTAATTTCTGATTCACCTATCCCGTTGATTATCTCCTCTAAGAGGTGAGTACAGGAGGCGGCAAGTACTTCTTTCTTTTGCGGTTCTTCGTCCTCTATTTCCTCTAGGCTAATTTTCTGACAGTTTTCTTGTTTAGCGGACTTACTCTCTATGACATGAAGCTTTTCAGCTTCCTTGTCAATTCGAGACGCCAGCTGAAAATCCAATTTGGACGGGTCCATCTTATCAGACGAACAAGATTCAGATTCAGTGACCCGTTTGGTGACTAACACTTGGTATGCCATGTGATATGCTTCTTCAGGGTTGGCTTCGGCTCCGATTTGCAAGGCTGCTATTTGCGCGGTCCTTTTGCGTAATTTTTCCAAGTACTGATCCCAGTATTGACATTCTCGATCCCAATGTTTTGGACTACTACACACTTTGCAAGGTGAGGGTGGAGGTTTCCCTAGTTTAGTCTCTTTATTACTCATCGGAAAAAAATATTGTTTAGGGAGGGGTCGCTGTTTCTTTTTCAATACTTGGTACACTGTGCGCAGTAGACCTTGTGAAGGGTCGGAGTCTTCGATGGATTCCTCGAGTAATTTGTATATGTCAGTCCCTTCTTCTTCTGATGTGCCCTCCTTGTTCGAGGCTATATTTGCACTTTTAGGGACTGAAAATCGAGGACGTCGTGGGGGTTCAATCCTGAGAGATCGCAAGGCATTAACCAAATCACCTGTATTGACTTTGGTGTTTGTGTCTCCATGGTTGGCTGCGTGAACTAGAGCCTTAGAGTGCTCAATAACCCGAGCTAAAAGTTGCTTGGTGGTCGTGATAGTGGATATGTTCAATATGGGTCACCAGGCTATAGGTGCTTTTCTCATAATAATATTTACTTCCATAGCACCTCCATCTGTCACTTGAGTCAGCATATGCGTGTACATTGTTCAACGTGTGATAAAGCCCTGAGGTGACTTGTTTTTGTGACCCCTTTGTCTGAATCTTTGTGCCTCGAACACATCGTTCATCAACACTTGCCATTGGTCGCCTAAGAAGTCATCTTTGATGACGGTAAGGAAATTGATAATGTTTTCACGCATGTATTCTTGATCCATGGTGGCTAGCGTAGAGAACCACGTATACACATCAGATTCTTCCTTAAGGCCCTTCCAAAGCCACTGTCCCAAGTATTCGGGCATCCTTCCTCCAAGGCTGGAGAGATGCATTACTTTCCAAAAATAAGGTATCACTGTATATGGGTTTCCATCCCAAGTTGGAAGGTGCTCAGGCTTCAGTTCACCTTTTATTATTGGAGCTGATGGGTCATTAGGAGGCCTATTACCGTTACCGTTACCATTCCCGGGAGGACCGGGCAGACCAGAAGGACCGGAACCTCCTGGCGGGCCGGGGGAGCCTCGATCGCCACGTCTTCCTCTAGGGCCCATTCTACCCTGTTTGCCTCTATCGCCTCTGTCACCTTTCAGGCCCAGCGAGCCCCTTCTTCCCCTTCTTCCCCTTGACTCTTGCTCTTGCTCCGTGTCTGAAGACTCGCTGGATGACGAACTCGACTCCAAAGGTGAGCTGGAAGAAGGGTCTGATGGAGGGGGAGAGTTTGAAGGGGAGTGCCACAATAATTCGGGTCGTGAAGTTCGGGAGCTACATCTAGTGCCATCGTCAGATGGAGGCTCGTTGCGATGGCCACTCACAGAGGTGTGTCTTGAATTTCTTGAACTTGAACTCGAAGATGGTTGACTACTAGGATCCGATGGCGCTCTGTTCTGAGGACCTTGAGGAGGAGCAGCCGAGCCTCCCTGCCTGAACTGATTCACGAAAGAGCTCGATGAACTGCTCCTTCTCGAAGGGAAGTCTGATGACAGGTCTGTCAGGGATATTATCAGCATTGCTGTTCTAGCCCGAGGGTACGGAGAAGGAGGTGACACAAGAGGAGGCATTGCTAAGTCCTGCGGTGATCTACGAAAATCTTGATGGGACGACGATGGAGTCGAGTTCAAATTCAAGACGAAAAATCAAGACAGCTCTGTCCTGTGAGTGAGAACTTCCCTTGTCGATGTGGTTGACCTTGTTGAGCGTAGGGACAGAGGGCGAGAAGGAACTTCGATAGGTGACTGTTGCGAGTCTCGGGACGGAGGTAGAGGGACGTTTCGAGCTGAAGAGCATGAGGAAGGACAGGATGGCGGAAGAGGAATGTTTTGAGCTGATGACCAGGAAGAATTACGTGATGAAGGTAATGGGATAGCTTGAGGGGACAATGGGAGAGAATGACCATCTTGGTGAGTCGTTTCTGTAGAGCTAGATCCTCTATGTTGATCAGCTCCATTAGATGGTTCCGAGCTAGGGCGCTCTGAGCGTGTTGACCAACTTCGAGGGGAGCTTCCTCCCGACCTACCTGATATACGGTCTACGTATTCCAATTCTTCGTCTACATATTCGAGCTCGTCATCTTTGAGAAGCTCTCTGCGTACTGTGGCCTCACTATCTCCTTCTTCAAAGTCAGGTTCTAATTTCCTTTCCTTACCCTTATTTCTTGGTGTTTGGAGAGTGGATTCATCCGCTTCCTCTTCCTCTGTTATGCTAGGTTCAGTGTTCCTCCGTGAATGCTTTATTCGGTTTTTGAACACCTCGCTAATACTCTGTGGCGATTCAGAATCCTCAGTTGTCCCTGACAGTCAGAAGAAGGAGCTCGTCGTTGATTTAAAGGGAACATTTGATCCCATAGACAAGGGAGTCGTTGAGGAGGTAGTTGTGGCTTCTAAGTTCGAAGCACCTTCTGATGAGGTCGATGCCCTGAGGATGGCGGATACCGACGAGGGGGGTTGATAATCGGGATGAGTGTACTTACCTCTTAGTTTTTGTTCCTTGCTAGACTCACCTAATTTTACCTTTGAACTTTTACCCGCGTCTGTATCCTGGCGTGATCCAAACTCAAACGCGTCTCTTAGGCTACCAAACCAGGGGACTAATTTTTCCCATCTTTTTTCCCCTGCGACCAGGTTCGATCTTCCTGCGAGACTAAGCTCTCGATGGTGCGATGGAATAGTTTTCAATGCGTTGAGTAATCTATCTTCTGGCTCTGTGTCTGCTCTCCAATTGTCATATGCCCCAATCACGGTAGAGACTGGAGATGGGACTCGGATTCTTCTTTCAAACTCATTGACATATTTGACAATGAAGCAGTGTCCTCTACGTAGTCGACCTGATAATCCTTTCCAGGCTGCGTTGAGGAGGCAAACGTTGTCCGTCCCATTGAGGATATCCAGAAACATATTTTGTGGGTCGACTTGGAACCATTGAAGTCGGTGCGGAATCATTCCTGCTGCTACCGCTAAAGTCGTTTGTAGCTCCATGATGGTAATTTTAATGGTCTCCAGTAGTTCTGGTTGTAGCATGTAGCGGGGATGGCTTGCAAACTGATTGTATTCTCATCCTAGCACATCCACAGCCTGTAGTTCATACTCTCCATAGTACTGGACGTGGTACGACGTTGATGGATGTGGTTCAATTCCAGCTCCTTCTACATGCTGAGCTAGGTTGTATTTGTCCCACAGTTCTTGCATGGAGGATTTCCCTCCTTCATTGATGACTATCGTTTCATCTCTGAACCTAGGATCTGGGGATCCTGTAGGTTGATCTGGTTGGTACGACATGGTAGATGTTGGTTGATGTTGCTTGTTAGCTGATGAGTAAAGGACGGATCTTTTGATATTCTTCGTGGATTCCCAATGTGTCCACCACTGTGAAGCAGGTTGGACTAAACTTACTTATTCTAATACTGGCTTCAAGTTCTGAGATTCCACAAAGAGTCCTTACGATGATGATTTGTACTAACATTGAACATCAGTGGTGTTCGAGTTGTATATGCAAAGATGTAGATATTCATAGCTTATGGTAGCCAAGAAGAGCGAGCAGTTACTGCAAGCGAAAGGTTCTAAGTATGCTATAATACTCAGGATTACTTGGTCTTGATTCAATCTCAAGTCGTGTTTTCCTCTGGCCTGCAACAGGTCCAATACTTAAGGTTATCACACAGTTAGAGGGAGAGAAAAGAGATACATTCCCTTGGCTATCTAGCTACTTTATATACTATAAAAGTGAGTCATTTCTTTAGTCATTCGGAGTCATCTAGGACTAATTATACCTTCCAGAGTCATGATTACATCGCAAAAGTCAAGTAGAGTCGTCATGACTCACAAGTTTGAAAGAGTGTGACTTGTCACATCACAGTGGGTCCTTTTTTTGTGAGCCCAAACGATGAGCAGGAGAGCGGGAAATGTGGTGCTAGCTCATACACTGGCTGGCCATTGGGCTGTGGCAGTGTCCTGACATGATCACATAATCATATCCATACATGAAAAGAGCCGTGTTTTATAGATTTAGCTATGATATATTGAATACATCTGCATGTAGAGCAATTTGTTATAAAAAGGGCCAAAAATGAGGCCCTATCCAGCCCCAAATGCAAAATTTGCTCCCAGAATTTAGCTTGGTTAAATAACCATGCTGTAGACCTAAGCCATTGTGGTTATAACCAGGTGCTGTAGGTCTATATCTACATCTATGCCTGGAAGCAATCATTTTGGAAGCATCTATGAGTTGGATGTTACAGGTGATTTTATCAGGCATTTCATCAATGTGTGGTAATGGGGAGAAAACATCTTTATAGAGCTCTTTGACATCGACACCCAGTTTGTCCAATTCCTCTTGTGCCGCAAGGCTCTCAATGCAAGCATGTACAGCAGCGATGACATCAATCAAATGGACAGGCTCACAGGACAAGTCTATACTTGCAAGGCAAGAAGCGCAAACAGACTTCAATTCAGCATGTAGTTTACAGACATTATTCTTTGTAGCTAACAAGGACTCTTTAAGCATAAGGCGAGGGGCAGGAGTGAGAGGAACAGGTGCAAGCAGAGACAAAAGATCAAAGCCTGATGGCTTATGTACAACAGAGCGAGAGGCAGCATCCATGACAATCTGATTATGCGAGAGGAAAGGCAAACCGAGAATAATATCCATGCATAAGGAAGGAGTGATGATTGTGTGAACAGAAGAAGAAGTCCATCTATTGTAGGGGTCATGCAGTTGGAATTTAACCCATTCAGTCAAGCGAGAAGACAAAGAAGCAGATGGGGTAGCTGTGCCCATAACGAAAGGTTCATAGAGACACCTACACCTCAGATTCAATGACTTGACGAGGTCCTCCCTAATGAGAATCACTGGTGAGCCATGATCCAACAAGGCATGGACTGGATGACGAGGGTGAGAAGAAGCAGAAAAATCATCAACAGTGCAATTCCACATCAAATGCGGAACCGAGAAGGGAGATGAGTGCAAGGGTAATACAGGCATCTGTACAGCTGCAACTACAGGAAATGGAGCGGGAGTAAGGCTTACCTCCAAGACTACTTCATCTTCAAGCTCATCCTCTTCCTCATCCTCGTGTTCTACATGGCGAGTGGAGAGTTCTGCACTTTGAGGATGGCGATAGACCACACAAGCAACAGACTGAGAGTGATCCTGACATGGAGGAGAAGTATTCATTTGACAATCACAGTTGTACTGTGAAGAATTAGTATACTGATGCTGCCGGGTATTCCTATTGGAAGGAGGGGGTGTTCAACAACCATCATGATCATCCTCATCCGAGAAGTCGTCATCATATCCCACAATGGCACTATGGCTGTATTCTGGAACACGAGCAGAGCGAGAGTCAGGGTGAGGAGGGAAGTCATGGCGATGCATAATATGTGCTACATGGTTCATCAGCATCAAAGGAAGTGGAGTATTCTGGGGGAGATTAGGCCCAGCAGCCTGAGTAGCGAGCGAGGTGTCATTGGAAAGGAAAGCAGCTGGGATAATATGGCCATGACTCTGGGCCCATTCCACACTGCATGCAATGGTGTCTGCCATAATATGGTAAGGCACACGTGGAGGTGCAGTAGGCACACCATCTTTTCTGTTTTTGAAGCCTGCAGGATTAAGTTGGGTCCACTCATTGACCCAAACAACTGTACAGGGCTGATAATTAGGCATCCTGGGGGTGATTGCGGGGTTGTCGCATTGTCCAGATCTAGTGATGTGTGACTGAAAAGGCATCAGACACCTCAGACAACCATGTGTGAGCTCAGCAAGAGTGAAGAGCTCTTCCTGGGTTAGACGATGCCTTTGAACATTGACAGCGTTAATGAACACGGTATTCTGAGCAGGGAGGGCAGGACCCATTGCAGTGGGCTGACCAGATAGTGAGGATGAAGGGTAAGTGTTTGTATAGCTGGGAACTTGAGGAGCCATGTAGTTATGGCCTCTAGAGGGAGTGTAGGAAGAGGAAGCATTGTTCGACTGGAAATCTGAGGTAGGTTGATGGAAACCAGGGAAGCGAGTATGGACAAGTTCAAGCATCTGTTTGTCATTCTTTTGCAGCTCCTCGTCGGTGGCATTGACAAGTTCTCACCACTTTGAAAATGTTTTGCCTTTGGTAGGATCCGCAGTGTCAGACTTGATTAGGTTGGCTAGGAAGTGAGCCTCAGGACGAAGTGCACTGTATAAACCTCTGTTCATTGCCACAAGGAGAAAACCCATCAACTCGGCGTCTTTGATTTCCTCTGGAAGCCCAGCTAGGATATGGCGTGCTGAAAAGACATTAATGAACCAGGTTTTGGAAGGCACACTATCCTGTTTCATGCTCTTAACCTTCTGGGCCTGGTCCATAGCCCACTTGGATGTGAAGAAGAATGAGCATATGGCATTGAGAAAATTATTGAGGGTCATGGCATCATAGCTTTCCTATTCAAGGGAGTAGGTGTCTTGGATTTTGTGGCATTCAAACCCACCAATGAGTTTGGGAATGATGGCATTCACTGCAACCTTTTCATGATACTCATGTATATAGATGCAGGCACTCTCAGCATAGTCTTCAATGAGAGCTAGAGTGACTTCACCCTCTGTAAAGCAAACAGGACCTTTAGAGTTGCCAGGGACAATGTGTTGAGAAGAAGGTGACATGATGGTGGAGGAATCTGAGGAAGAGTCTGATACAGGTGATGAAGGAGGTGTATGCATAGGTGTTTTTGGAGCAGGAGCAGGGGAAGGTACAACAACACAAGGCGAAGATGTCTGGGTATTGGTCATTGTGGGGCTTTTCTTAATGGGTGTACAAGATGAGGATCAATTAGCTATAGGGACATGTCAACTGGGAAGCGAGGTAACCTTTGGGGCATTTTTGGGCAGCAGTTTGGCAGGGCATGGATATATGTGCCCACAAAAGAGCATATGTGATGGAGCTGGCTATAAGCTTAAGCGAGGAAGCGATTTATGCAGAGGAAAACAAACAAGAGCTATTAAGTGAGCAACAAGTCTATTTTCTAAGCGGAGAGCGATAAGAGCATTGAAGTGAATTCTAAGGGCAATAAGAGTGTTTGAAGGCAGTTTAAGCTGTAGCAATTGTTGAGCGAGAGTTTGTTAAGCAATTTAAAAAAAGTGGAAGGCTGTTCCCTTTCAGGAGATGGCCAACACTGATAGATAATGAGAAAACGGATTGAGAGACGCACATGGGATCAATAATTAAGAACAAACTCTGTTGGAGAAGGCAAGACATGATGCAAGGAAAAGAGAGGTATGGTACAAAAAGGGCATGTATGTGTACAGGCATAAGGTGGGGGTCTGGAAGGAAGGAAAGTAGTCTATGTATACATATGTATATACTAGATGTGGCACAAGGTATAATATATACAAGCACCGGTGCTAAAGATGAGGCTGTGGGAGCAGATCGAGGCATTGATCGAGGTCAGTAGTCAGTGTAATGTTGTAAGCTAGGCTTACAGTCAGGGACATAAGAACCAGAATATATCTCTCTCCCTCTCTCCTGCCAGCAATAACAGCTATTAACAATAATCACCCAAATCATGAGAGTCCCTACCTGTACATTACATGGCTTACAGAAGTAACAGAACAAAGCTTTATGGTACTCATAAAAAGCATTATGCTCCATTGCAGTGGCTCCAGAGAAATAACAGAGATTCAACAACATATTATAGTAATAAGCCAGGTTTGGTGCAGGCCCCAACAAGCCAAAGTCCCATGTCACAGTCAGGTTGCCAGGACCCGAGGTACAAGGGTCTGACAATTGTGATGAAGACACAGAGCATAGGCTTGTTTTTTTTAAGGCCTGGTCAATCTGACCAACTGACTGCCATGGGAATAACATACCAGATCAAGGTACAACATATGGTATTGATAAGCACACTGCCACTCAGTTAGAAGCAGTTACCGGTTGTAATTGGTCACTCCTGGCTAAACCTTGCCAGAATGCCAAATCCGCCTCATCAGCAAGCTCTAATGACTATCCCTTCATCATCTGTATCACAGAGATGGTGTTCAACAGAATTACAGAGCCGATATTCTCAGTGAGATCTCAATATTTTATCAATTATTGCTTTCTTATGCACATTCGAGCTAATTAGTGTAGAAAAAAATTGATATGGTATTTTTTTAAAAACCTCTTGAAGGCGACCAACCAACCAATCAGGTGTACCAGCTTGACAGTCTGGTAACCCCTTGCATGTGATGTTTTGTCAAATTCACTAAATTCAGCAAGGCTGTTACTATGTCACACTTATGTAAGGCATTAGCATGAGTCTGAGCTCAGACTCACAGTCATGGTCTTGTGATGTGACCCACCCCTAGTATGTCAACTTATTATCTATCAGAGAGTTAGCCTCAGAGGCTCAATCGGGTTTTTCAGAAATTGTAGTGGTACACTCATTGTATTAGTATTTGTATAATATATCAGATAATTTCTAAGAGTGTGTCTCTGCTGATTGCATTACCAAGCAATGATAATAATAGAAACTGAAAAACCCACTTTTCTGAGGGTAGATATCATTTTAAACCACAAAATCAGAATGTGTATCAAGTACTTATGTAGAGTATGAGAACCCAATTTATTGTGCCTCCCTGAAAGTATGATATTAGGACAGTACCCAATAGCAGAAATTGGGTATCGAAGCATCCACATTGTTTTCACATTCACTGAAGGATTAAATTTGGTATAGAGTCATACAATGGTGGATCGGGGTGGATATGACAGTGTAGTTAGCTCATTCCATGCATATTATTACATCTTGAAGGGTATCTACACTTAATGGAATGATGTAGAGGTATACAGATCCAAAATATGTTCCAAAATGTGGGGTAATCACCATAAAATAATTATTATCATGCAATGCAAGTATCCCAATGTAGTACAAACTACATATTTGTACTATCATGCCTATAATATAATATCCCGATGTGTTTCAAGATTATGGAGGGTATATGTTGAGCAGCAGAAACATCCCGAGGATGCTTTCTGCTGGCTCGATCACCCCGGACCATATATCTGTACAGCAATTGAGTGGCTGTGTGGTACCTTTTCCTGTTCCTTTCTACCACTCCCCCTCATTCTACTCTCTCTCCCTTACTTGTGTTGCCAATTCTTATAGTTCAGAGGTATGTTTTCATTGTTTCAACTACTAATACATTGATTTTAGGTGTTTTTGGTGCATCCAGTGACCACAAGAGTCCTGAATCACGATAATTCAACCCTCCACCCGTGCTGAAGCCCTCACACAAGGCAGCATCATGTACAATGCCCACTCCACACTGCTGCCACCAAGGCCAACAACTACAACTACCATGACAATAATTCCCACCAGCCATCCCCTACCTAGCACCCCCTGCATCAACATTGAAGCTAATTGCTCACACATGGTCAATTCACAAGATCCAACAACCATGGGTGCTGTCTAGGATTCAAGGTCAGATACCATCTGCAAGTATGGGGTGAGAACAAGCACACAATGACAGAGACAACGATGAAGATAGGACAATGATGGCAGCAGTGGAGATGATAGGGAAGGTCCAAATATGATGGAGGAGTGGGGAGGATTGTGGGGCATGGGCCCTGTGAAAGGATGTCATGCTGGGGATGGTGCTGGAGGGCATAAAGGTACAATGAGGAGGGTGGGAGCAAGATTGACCTCCCGATGTCCAATGGCCACAGCGACACCAATGCAACTTTAGAGGTCAATTACTCTCTCATGTATGCACTGTATGAGACCAAGATGATGGCTACACGAGTACAGATGGCCCTGCTGCTGCCATCCCTGCCTGATACAAATATTGGGTCCTACTGCCTGCTCCAGGCTTCAAATCTCCTCCTCCTTCATGTATCCCCTATTTTTGACATGGGGAATCACAGCTATCAGTTTTGTTTTCTCCCCCAACACTGTTATCACCACCGACAATGACAGCAACCCCAGGTCCTCATCTCTGCCACAGCCCACACCCTCTATTGATCGTACGAGCAACATCGAACCTCTACCCCCATTTTTGATATGAGGAATCCAATAGTGACCTCCATCTCCTCTCCCAAGCTCCCCATGATGCTCTATGGCCCTGTCATTCCCTACCTCACCCCTAGCTTATCCTTGGCCCATGCTACTACCGCCAATTAATGGCCTAGGCTATATCAAACCAAGCATAGCATGCAGCTACCCTCCACAAGCCTTCCCAACACTGCCAATGATCCCCACCACTGTTGACAGCATCCCCACCCTGTACCCCCATCTTCAGGTTCTGCATGGTTGCGCTGCCCTGATTTTGGCACTGTTTTCTCATTCAGATGAGGAGGGACCTAGTGGAGGCTTCCGTGCATGCCTATGCCTGCTAGCGCATACGCTGCACCCCCCGCTCGCAATGACAATCTGCGTATATAGATTAATTTTTGTATTTTTTTATATTTTTTTATTTATATGAATATTTAATATCAAAATTTGAGAAAATAAGCTGTCAATATTAATTACTATTTGATTGATATGGTATAGCTATCAGATATATGCCATCGTTCCTCATTTCAAACCCTCAGGGGTACTCAGGCACTGAAGCAGCCATATAAGGTAGGTACATAGCGCGACCGTTAGACTTTCCATAACCGACATCTGTTCAAATTCAGTCAGTGAGGAATGTGAAGACGGCCCTGAGTGAGATTTGGAAGCCAAGACTCAATACTTTAAATCGCGTCGTAGAGCACATACGCATAGTGTTGAGATGTAAATATGCGGCAGTTATTTTAGCTATGGCTGTTGCAACATCCAAGTTGCGCTCATCTACAGAGCGGGGGCCACTCTCTGCATGCCAACGGTGACTTAGTCGAGGTTCATGCGCTCCGAACAGCATGCAAAACGTTTCCGTCAAAGGTAGTCACAGCGATGGTAGTGCCAAGACTATGTAAGTTGAAACGTGGATGTAATAGGGTAAGTAAGATTGTCTTGTCCGTATCAAAAAGGTGTCTAAAAATATATATATCAGGGAAGGAGGGTGTTCTTATTAGTCGTCGGTGCTCCTGAACAGAAGCGTGACGACATCCGTACTAGGAGTAACGACCGAAAGCCTTCAAGATTCATAGTAGGTACCTTCTATACCACCAACGGAAAGGACGAAAAAGTCCAAAGTTGCGTAAGTTGATGTGTAGCGACACATCAGACTTACATAGCATAGCAAATCTAAAAAGAATCAGCTGCATTCGATAGCAGGATATCCCTAAATGAATCATAAGCAAACATCCACCCAGCATGAAACTGTATCACAACTCACAGGGCGTGCGAAAGTCCACGTATGAAGTGTGAGCCAGACGCGGGAGTAGGCAACTTCCATGTAAACGAACATATACAGCCACCGACGCTTGTACACGTTCAGAGCATGCGCATCTGCAAATTCCGGGTATCGCTCTTGGAGGGACGCGATCAACTCGGGTGTCCAGTTATCTTCTAGTCGCCTGACGAACGATGAACACTACATCAAGCGGAGGACAAAACATTTCACAGACCTTGCCCATTCACGCAGGCATCGACAATAATCTACAACAGATATTCAGACACAGATCGAATTAACGGGAATTCATGACTCACGTGGAGCATAATCTTCGACACTCTCGAGGGAAAAGCGTCCACGGAGCACTGTGTGAAACTGTTGAGCTAGCCAGGTAGCGCTGGGAGGAATCGTGTGTGGCCAATGATATTTTCGGATGAAATCATCGCTCCTTTATAGCGCAGGTGAACAAGGAACAATCCAACATGAATTCGAAAAGACTTTGCTTACTGGTATGGTGTGAACGTCGTATCAGGATAACACGTCGCCGAAAGAACAACAGCAGAGTTCCGATCTTTCAGTGCCCAGTCGATGATTTTGATATACGTTGACATGTATTCAATACCGACCGCCTATTGATGGAAGTGAGTGTGCATCACCTACACACCTTGAAGAAGCACACCTCAAGCATTTCCAGACTAACGCATGCATCGAATGCCTTTTCAAAACTCGGAAGCATGTTTCGGTAATCCATCAGGTGTATCCTAATCTGGGACTCGAATCCTGCTTTTCTGATCCGCTCTTCTGCCAGAGTCTTTTGCTCGACCGACAGCGTCAGGGAGTCGACAGTACATCCCATCTCTGCTGCCTAGAAGACATAACAGAGTGAGCCGGCAGGTTGGCTAGCAGATATAAAGGGTGCCTTACCGCGATAGCAAGACTTCCCCACCCACTCCCTATCTCCAACAGACGGTGTCCAGGCCGAAGCCTCGCCTTTTTTAGGATGTGACCGATCTTACGTTCCTGGGCACGTTCAAGATCTCCGTACGTTCTTCGTCCGGTCAGATCACCGCGAACGCCGCCTTCTTCGTCCCCCCAGATAGGACACGAGTATTGCATCTCCTGACTGAGAAACGCCTGCCTTTGGGTAAATAGAGGAACTTGAAGTATGCGAGATCAGTTATGTTCACCTTGTAGAGCTCGTTCGAGGCATCGTAGCCTGCGACCTGGAGATGGGAAATTAGTTCATGCTGACGACACGGGAAGATGGCATACATTGAAAATCGATTGACGAAAGCCATGGCTTAAGAAACGATGGATGACGACGTCTAGAATGGATTTAAGCTTGTAGGTCAAGGACCATACCGTGCTCAAGTGAGGATAATTGTCAATGTAGATCTGGTACGAACATAAATCAGAGTCCACGAGAGAGAAATGCATTGGCTTACGTTCAAAACATCCTTCATTGAAGGTGAACTAATCTCCCCGTTCATATAAGCTTCGGAAACTAAAATGCGCAGTCAGCACGCGTAATATGCAAAGGGAGAGTCACGAACATCCAACATCATACGAAAGGTATACACGAACCCAAAACGTTTCGTCGTGAATTATAAGTACTCCCTCCCGTGAGATTTTCGAGCTTTGATTATAAGTTCCAAATTTTTGAGCAGTGCCATTGCGCTCAATGATTTCTATGAGTCCTTCCTTCACGCCCTTTTCGAGGGCTGCCATGATACTTGACCTGGCTTGTGCACCGGGTTAGCACCGCCACAGTAAGGAAAGTAGCTAGGCAGCTCACCGAAAGCAACGAAGGTAGACCAAAACCATCCTTTCTGAACAGCAGAAAAGGACGGCATAGAAAGTGCGGCATACGATCCTGAGGACAGCATTGTTCACCTACGAAGACCAACAATGGTGCAGGTGCTGGATATATCTGACAGGCTCTCATCAAATTTCCCGCCGTACCGCCAGTGAGGGAGTGGGAACTTGACTGCTCTGGTTGCACCGCGTCCTGTAGTAAATGGGAAAAAAAACCAGCTGTAAGAATTTGAAATGGGAGAGGTATACAGAGAGCGAAAAGCAAGGAACTTCTTCGTGCTCTTCGTGGCCAATGGCGGTGCTCCATCAGAATCACAATCACACATGTAATGACTTCTTCACGCGTGAGATTCCGTGTTCTGTCGATGAACATTCCCTTGCGATGACATTATAAGGGCCGGTTTGCCGCCGGTGATTTGTCACCCTATTGCTCATGGTTTAGTCCTTCCTCCGTTCCTTATTGGGACCTTGTACCGGTAACAACACACCAACACACCAACATCACCCAGACGAACTACTCTTTCTCTGACTGGTATTCTAAGCAACATCACCGCCGCCCAACTCCATGATATGAGGCAAGCGCTGAGGAAGTTGCAACGTGTTGCTTTACGACTGAATGTATTGGCTCGGTGACCTTCGGTCAGAAGCGAGGTTGATATCGGCACCCCGACAACTGAATGGGTTGACGCTCAACTACGGCGTAACTCCAACGATCTCGCCTGTTTCTCTCAGGTCCGTCAATCAACAAAAATTTCTAGATCGGACAAATGGCTGGTTCGATGTATACCCTACGCGAGCGGGAGCAACACTGCACCAACTTACAGTATCACGCATTTCTGGCAGTGCTATAGAATAACTAAAGTATTCTGAGTCCAGGCGACCGTGGGAGGACGTGAACGGTTATATCACCACCATCAATGCCCTGAACTATCTGGGTTTCAGCAGTCCCGAAATGAACATATAAGTACTCCATGACCCGGATTTGACTTTCCGTCGTGGAGCATCTTACGGACCGCTTTCGTCCTCTATCGACTATGGTTGCAGTGCGGGACCCTGAAACCAATTTTCTGGCTAATTCCTTTTACATCACTCTCTTTGATATTTTGCAAGGGCTGGTCTTCTTGCTTTTAGTACTTGTCTTCTTGACAGCTCGATTTTCAACCACCGTAAATCGGTCAAAGACCTGGTTTATGTTCATAGGCAGCATCATAGAGTGGTGTGCCTCATATCTTGTTATCATCGGTCAACAAACTGGCGACGGTCCATCCATTGGTCTCTGTACATTTCAAGCAGCAATGATTTACTCATCCAATCCATTGTGCGTGTGCTTTGCCTTTCTACATTCAAGCTTATTGTTCTGTAGTGTTACCAGTGCCGCGCTCTCGCTAACTTTCGAGGTTCGTTATCAGATTGTAGACTTTCGATTCTTCACAGCTCGTGTGTCCTATCCAGTTGTTCATTAAGCTGAAGGCTGCCTTGAACCGAACCGGGCCCTTGAGTGAAAAGTGGGCATGGGGTGTCAGTGCTTCAATATCTATCCCTTTCGTATCATCACCTAAATCGAAGACCGTGCAGCTCGTCCTATTCCCCCCTCTGTTTACTTGGTAGTTTTCATATGGGTAATTGCTGTAAGTTTCAGTATCAATGTTTCAGCTTAGTCTTATTCTCAAAAGGTCGGAATCGGACACCCGAACCTAGTGGAACGTGACAATCTCAGCATGTTCTGTCATATAAGGGTATCAGAAGACATCGGATTGGCTCAACCGTACGCCAGTGATTACGCTTAGCCATCTCTACCATCTGAACAATTTCATATTGCAGATTCGTTGTCAGCGCCACAGTGACGCTGCTCGTGCTAATTCTGATTACAATATTCTCTGGTATGATTCAGCATACTAATGCTTTCCCATCTTATTGAATATCGTTGTCAGTTCGGAATAGTGTAATTCTTGTTGGCTATAAGAGAAAAACAGGAGAATTCCTTTCGGAGGACTCCTCGCCATTCCGCATGTCGATATTCATACGGAGAACTGCACTAGTTACAGCGCTTACAGTGTTGGGAATCATGTAAGCCGAAATTCTCGCAATTCATAACCATTCTTAACATGCAGGATTCCAGAATGGCAGTTACGTCCTTCGTACAGCCCTCGCAACACAATTTTCCAGGCTGGAATTTAAGCTTGACGGCACGTGCGTTACTCAAATCCCCCCTATTTGGCATCGAACTAAGCCATGTATCACTTCGGTAGTGCCTATCTGCACTTTTTTACTCTTTGGGACTCGAATGGTAAGGACATATACATATTTAACAGGACGGTCGTGATCATATATTTAGGATCTTATTCGAGTCTGGTTCTGCTTGGACGCTCCATCGGGTCTGAAAGCAGAAAGCACCTCTATTTGACCGGGTTGTATCCAATTTTCTTTCGTTCCTTTGGACTCCGGACTGCAATCGATATCGCGTTGTGCTTCTGCGTCTGGACATAACATGTTGGACAGCTATTCGCTCGAAGAGTGTCCTTGAATACTACGATTCTATATCTGATCAAATTGATCTTCGAACTAAGATAGTGAAGATGCACATGAGCAGCATACATTTCTATGTCCTGTCGGGCTGGAGTTCTGTCGAAGCCTGACGATGTAGGCCCAGTCTTCTTTGCGAGCCAGAACAGCTTTGCGAATCTGCATCGGACCCGAGTTTTCTTTCGCTCAGCTGTATAAATCCATGGTAAGTACTTTAACCGGGGCAGCGGCTCCGGGCTTCCTCTGGCTTCCTAATTCCCGAACTTCACGTTATATGCTGAAAGGAAGCATAGGCGCAGGGCGGGACTAATAGGCTAATCGGAAGGTTGCCAACATTGGTTCTTTGGCACTTACGACGATCGGCCACCATGCAACATCGACATTTCTATGCTTCACGGTTCCGCACTGATCCTCGCATTCTAAGCCAAGACGTTGGCAAAGAGCTTTCGATTGTTGCTTCATGCATAATGATATTGAACCAGTGTCGGGGAAGCGGTCAATGACCGAAACTAATGACCGTCATTCTTGCTCCTGCGAAGGTCCCCTTTCACAAGCTATATTTGGCAGATTAGTCTGATGTTTCATTCCATTTACCCAGCATCAGACCCAAAGCACCTGCGCTATCAAGTGACGGTACCCAGGCTTTTTTCATAAGCGCTGATTCGTATAGAAATATACCAATTCAAAACTTTGACTTGATGAATTGAAGACTTTCTGATGGTCTACATGCCGCTCGAATATAGCCCTTTGGCTCATTTCTTACTTCTCCTACAAAAGATTGACGAGGCTACTATTATCACCAGGCGATACAAATGTGCGCTCACATTCGGAGTTCCAAGCTAAGTATCATTGCGTAGATGATTAGGACGCTATTCTGAGTACAAGATAGCTCTTTTCTTTCGTAGTGCAGGAGGGATCTCATCTCATGATCATCATAGGTGTAACTACGGCTTTCATCTTCCGAAAATACGGCAAGTACTTCAGGCGTACTTCCCTTCCAGAACACCCGACAACCCACACTATACTCTAGCTATATCTTCTATGGACACTACAACGGAGCCGCCTACAATCACTTTTCTGGCAAGTTCGTTCTCTGTTACTCTCTTCGATATCTTGCAAGGATTGCTTTTTTCGCTTCTTCTACTTGTCTTCTTGACAGCCCAGTTTTCTTCTATCGTGAATCGATCGAAAACTTGGTTTGTGTTCATAGGGAGCACCACTGCGTGGTGTGCCTCGTATCTCCTTCTCATTGGCCAACAAATCGGCGAGGAGCCATCCGTTGGATATTGCACTGTTCAAGCAGCACTCATCTACTCGTCAAACCCGTTGTGCGCTTTATATCTCATCCTTCTGATTTATACTCATCCAACTTGTAGCGCCGTCAGTGCAGCGCTTGCGTTAGAACTAGAGGTTTGCCTCCAGTCTTTATATTGCTCGATACTCAACACCAGCTAATTGTCTTCTGTACATTTCAGTTGTTCATCAAACTAGAGACTACCTTGAGTCGACTTGGTCCGGTGAGTAAAAAGTGGACGCAAGGTGTCAGTAATCTCGTACCGTCTTATGTTCAACGATCTGATGTTATTTCAGTTGGTTTTGTTCCCCTTCTTCGTATATTTGATAGTCTTCATCTGGGCGTTCTCCGTGGGTTTTAAGGTCATTTTCTTCGACTAGCGAGTCTCAGTCTTACCAGGTCGGAATTTCGCATCCAGACCTAGTGGAGCGTGAAGCCACAAATATGTTCTGCCATATCAAGGTTTCACCCGAAATTGGATTGGCCCAACCGTAAGTCTATGGATTACATAGTCTATGAAGTCGCTAACTGTGCGTTCGGGATGCAGTTTCGTCGTAAGCGCTACGGTGACGCTACTAGTTGAAATACTTGTTGTTGTATTTTCTGGTATGGTGTCAGCCATCTAATCTTTGCTTCTTTGATGGCATCGACCTTGTTAGTTTGGACCAACATAATTCTTTTTCATCACAAGAGAAAGACGGGAGTGTTTCCTTCGGAAAACTCGTCGCCATTTTCTATGTCGGCGTTCATTCGGAGAAACGCCCTGATGACGGCGCTCACGGTACTGGGTATCATGTAAGTTCAACCTTTCCCTAGTCGTGTGCGCCCTCCTTTCATATCAAACAGAATGGCTACCACTTCTTTTGTGCAATCTGGAGATCCCAACTTTCCAGCCTGGAATTTAAGCTTGACAGCAAGTACGTTATCCTACTCAACTTACTACTACTTGAGCAATTGAAAAATAACGGTAGTGCCGATTTGTACTTTCTTACTCTTTGGAACTCGGACGGTAAGAACCACTCTGCTTATTAAAGAGAATGCCAATGCTCACATTTCCAGGATCTTCTTCGAGTTTGGTTTTGTCTAGGCGCTTTGCCTGACCAGAAGACGGAAATCTCTTCAGTTTAAGAGTTTTGATACTCTTTATGCATGCTTACTTACTACCAATGCATCATCGTCTTACACTTTAACTACGCGACTTGTGTGTGGGCCGCTGGGCGGTTCTGGACACTGCCTGATCTGTACTTTTCGGTACTAGATACTAATTATCTTACACCTGATCAAATCTTTAACACCGTCGCCGGCATCGACCGGAAACGTGAACCTTAAGAAGCAAGAACAGTGTCTGGGGTCTATGTCGCGCTAGCATAAACCGATAAAGCGACGGAACATTTTGTGAGTGTCGACGGAGCTCTCGACATCTTCAGAAAGCATGCCAAGAATCGGTACTTAGACAAAGGGTTTTGATAGTTCTGATTGTATCGTTGAAGGCTATTGTCCGCCTCTGGGAATGAGAGCAACGTACACACTGATGCTGCTTACAAACGGTCTCGTCGCCAGACCCTCATCAGGCACGCTTTTCACAGAATCAAGAGACCTAGTAAACGCGCAGGGTGAGCCAGTCTGGTTACAGAACAGGGCATCATGATATTTAACATCATCGTGTTATGTTTGCGATGCAACCTGTCAACTCATACACTTGCAATATGGAGTCAAAAAGTTTGCGGTCCGTGATAGATACCATACCAGCACAGATAGCTTCTGTCCTTAAAAGTCCTGCTGGGGAAGAGTCATTAATCACATCACATCATGATATTGCGCCACCAGTTACTTGGCGCAGATGCAAGTGAATGTCTAGCATTAAATCATACTCACTTTTGAACATCAAGTGCGGTGAAATCAGATGGTCAGATCCACTTCCTCCGCAAGGACTACCCTCCTCAGCACTCTCGGTCCTAGCTCGCCCTCTTGCAAACCATTCGTCTTCTCAATCCATGGAATCCTCTCCTTATCCGGCTGAGGCCATTTCCATAGTTTCGTATACTCATTCTCCTTCTCCAAGAGCACATCAAAGACTTTCTCCCCAAGATTCGGCAGGAACTTGAACATATGACCGCTCCCACCACTTACGACGAACAAGCTTTTGCTATACCCAGGTACGTAATCAATGAGGAAGTTGTTGTCAAGGCTATCGCAGTACCAGCACAGGCGGGTGCTCGCGACCGTCGCCTTTTCGGCGATGTCGGGGAAGAGCTTGCCTAGCGTGTGCTTGATCAGCTCAACTGCGACAAGTGGTACTCGCGTCTCCTTGATCTCAGTGTACTTGGTCTTGGGCACGGAGATGCGCAGGCCAGGTTCAGATGGATGATCCGCGAAGTTGGTGTACTGTAATTTGATTGGCATAATCTTTGATGGGCCACATTGCACACATACCTTCAAACCGCGATATCCCACTTTAAATAGCCCATCCTCAGTAATTGGAAAGCCGTACACGTTCCCGATTGGGCTGGTGCCGCTAAGTCCCCATGCCCAAACGAGGAAGTTCTCCGGAGAGTACTTCGACCAGAGCTCGGGTTCCTGCTCTTTAGGAGGGAACTGATAGAGCATGACGGACCCAGCAGTGGTCTCGAGACGATCGGCGGTCTCTGGGAGTAGCGACGGTGTCCAGCCTCCTGCTGCAACAATGATAAGATCGCCGGTGTGAACGACACCATCCTTCGTCTTGACGCCCGTAGCCTTCTTCTCACCATCCTTATCCTCCTTAATGATTTCGACGACCTTGCCTTTCTCTGGACCAAGAATGAACTTGACGCCTGCTTTACCAGCAAGGTACTGCACAACTCTCAGTAAATGTGCACGGAAAATTCAGATTGACATACCTTCGCATACGCACAAGCCTTATCGGCTCTGGTAAATCCGCCATTCAAATCCAGTATTCCATCTCCGTTCCAATTGACCGCGCGCACTCTCTTGCTTTCTCCTCCTAGATCGCCACCCTCTGATAGGATATGTGCGTGACTTTTTTGCTCTGGGGTGAGCGTCGCCAGGCTGTCCAGGTCGAACTTGCTGAGTGGTGAGGATTCCGTCGAAGGAAGACGAAGGACGCCAGACAGATACAACAATTGTGTATTTGGGGTTAGCGAAGGTGGAAGGTCCTCGGCAGGTGTCGCCGCGATATCCTTGTTCCACTGGAACCATTCTTCCTTTGCTGCGAAGGCGAGATGCTGGTACTCGGTCTCTTTGCCGTCTAAAGAGGCGGTTATTTAAATGAATAGTAGACAGATAGCAAAGCACTTACACCAGCAACGAAAGACCTTGTTCACATCGGCTGATGGGGCATCGCACCCTTTGGATGGCGCGTACCCGTTCTCTTCATAAGGCTGATAGTCGAGCACGGTAACATCGACCCCAGCACGAGCAAGGTGAAGGCTAGTGCTCAGTCCAGCAACGGCGCCCCCGACGATGATGACTTTCTTGTCTTTCAGAGAGGCCATTGGAATTTGAGGTGGGTGGTTATCATTTCAATACCCATTTTAAAGTCAAGTTATCTTTCGAGGAGCTGGTTGCAGGAAGAGCGGCACGGAACCTCGGATGTTGCCGAGTGGCGACAATTTGCGTCTTTTTTGGTTCATTTTTGTCCTTGCTTTACCCCTCTCCTTTGCTTACTTCCATCTACCAATAGCCTAAGGAATGACCCTGTGCTGCAAGAGAAAGGCCCATTGTTAACGACCATATAGCAGACGACTTCTTATCTCAAAGTGAAGGGTCTATTGTCTATCTCTGCTCACTTTACGCTTTGTGTCAATATCTTGCATCATCTTCCGATTCTCTTTGCCGCCGGGTCTTCGGAACTGTCCAGGAACGTCCTTTTATCTTTTCTCCGATAGACTTATCTCGGCCGATTAGTGATGCCGTGGCGCGGCTAAATATGGCGCGCGGGCCGCGCCGAGCCACAATAAGGCTAGCCGAGCCGTACATTTGGCTCACGGCTGAAAAGAGCTAGAAGCCGAGTTTAAGCCGGCGCACGTGGCTTACGCTCGGCTTCGCCACAGCCGAATGCCAAATTAGGAGAGCAGACACGTTATGTCCTTTTCTTCGTCGTTGTACCTCCATCTTCATCGGTACAACCTGGAATCCCTTTCATTACTTTATAGCCTCACAATATATATGTTTTCAGCCTATGCTCTACATGTGTGACCCTTCCATTCAGCTTAACTGCCGCCACAGCTGCCTGTTAAACCAGCTCCAAGGCCTTGAGGATTATGGCAAGTAAAATGGGCATGAATTTTACAGTAACGGTGCACAACCTATCCACTGTACACATGGTTGACTTAATTTGCATATTTTAACCTCCCGTTTTCTTTGCAACCGTCATTTCTGAGGACATATTGAGCTTCACAAAGGTTGAGTTTAACTTTCTTATGTTCAGGATAATCAATGTCGCTATCAGACATTATTGCTTGTATTTTCTCTTGATGTCCTGCCAATTTAAACACATCAGTGCCTTCAGAAAGAGTTTTTCTAGTGCGAAAGAGGCATGACGAAAACGACTAAGCCAGAAGCAATAGAAGCACTTCAGATGAGGTTTTCCATTCGGGGACTCAGTTTTACAGATGAGGAAGTACAGCGACAGGAACTGGATGGGCTAATTGGTCATCAGATAGCTGTTCCAGAGAATGTGCACGCATTTATTAAGTTGCTAGAAGGTGAACTCGGATAGTATAGTCTTTTTATAATCAATTTCCTTTTATGATGACGCGCCGTGGCCTGCGCCTTTAGCCGACTGGGCCGAGCCGTAGCCGCATCCAAATTTGTGGCTAGGCTCGGCTCTGCGTATAAAATTTCCAAAGCCGTCATTGGCCGAGCCGCGCTGGGTTTCGCCGCGCCACGGCAACACTACGGCCGATCCTCAATGATCACTTCTGCTGTCCTCCTACTTTGAGACTTTGAAGTCCTACTATCATGTCGCTACGTAAAAAGGTCCTAGGTATCGGTTCGCCTCGGTTTGCCACCAAAGAGTTTGCTGCTCTCAAAGAAGTAGCGGACGTTCATTGGTTCGTACCCGATGACCATCCCCAGGTGATCTGCGAGGTCAAGAGACTATGCGAAAAGCAGGGTCCATTCGACGCTGCCTATGTGTTATTTGGGACGGCGAAGTACGGGCCCTTCACTGAAGAGATGCTCCGACCTCTCTTTCCAGGGTGCGGATTATTCGCATCTGGCGGGGCGGGATACGATGACATCCCTACTGAATTCTTGGCAGAGAATGGTATGCGTGATCAGCCCTTTGACACATTAGGACTTGCATCTGACCTTGCTTCTAGGTGCCTATGCTGCTAATACCCCCACCGCAGTAACCAACGCAACCGCTGACATGGCTCTCTTCCTCACTCTCGCCGTTCTGCGGAATACCTCCCAAGTTGAAGCCAACTGTCGAGCCGGCAGATGGCGAGACGGTTTGGAGCTGAACGAAGATCCTTTTGGGAAGATATTCGGGATATTTGGCATGGGTAAGATCGCGAAGGCTACTGCGAAGAAGGTTCAGGGAACTGGGATGAAAGTGATCTATAACAGCCGGACCAAATTGAGCGATGAGGAGGAGAAGACTCTGGACGTCTCTTACGTTACCGAAGACGAGCTCCTCGCCTCTTCCGATGTTCTCAGCTTGCACTGTCCACTCACGCCCGAAACGAGGCAGTGGTTTAACGCGGAGCGTATAGCAAAATTGAAACATGGCGCGTTCTTTGTTAACGTTTGGCCTTTTATCCTTCCTTCTCTTGTTTAGATATTGACGCGCCATATAGACCGCTCGTGGTGCTATTGTCGACGAGGCTGCCCTTATCCAAGCCCTTGACAATGGGAAAATCAAACGGGCAGGCCTTGACGTGTTCGTTGGTGAACCAAAACCCGATCCATGGTTCCTCCAGTCTGACAAAGTGACCATCCAACCCCATTGGGCTGCATTCACCACGGTAAGGGAATACCCTTTCGTATTGTTTGAATTCTCACAGCTCGCGCGCAGGGAACAATATATGTTGGCGAATGCCAAGTTTTAGATAATGTACGGACGTTCCTTGAGACCGGCCGACCCAGGTATCCAGTAAATACGCCTAAAGGAAAAGAAGCATAGACAAGTAAAAATAAACTTGAATGTAAAGATAGTCATGAAGGCAAATGTCCTCCTTTTGGTCTGAAAAGATATAACCCTCAAGCTCGCATGAGATATGAAGTCTATCGGTTTCCTAGGGAGATTTCATTGATCAAGCACTCACGATTCGGATATATTATTGCGTGTAAATTATTACAACTTTGCTTTAACTGGCACCTTCGCCTCCTGCACATCGTTAACAAGTGTACCAATACCGTTCCCAACCCAGACCGAAATGTTGTCGCCATCCTTGAGATACAAGGGTGGTTTGCGGACAAATCCAACACCAGCAGGTGTACCTGTCAAGATAATTGAGCCTGGCTCTAGCGTAGTGCCTTGAGATAGGTGCGCAATCGTCTGCCTAACATTGAAGATTTGATCGCTAACAATGACAGTATGTTACCAAGGGTGAGGAAATTACAAGGCAAATAGTTACGCGGTTGTTCCATTTTGCACGAGCGTTCCATTTAGAACAGACTTCAGAGGTATTGCCTGAGGGTCAGGGATTGCGGATGCAGAGACCAGACAAGGTCCCAAAGGATTTGTGTTGTCTAGAAGATATGAGCATCGAGCTAACGGTAAAGACAATCAGGCAATGAACGTACCAAAGCTTTTGGAGAATCCCCATTGCGACACGATCATTTGGTGTTTTCGGAAAGATACCTATAAAATGATATAGTCAATAAACAAGCAGCAACTCCTGTGAGAAAGGATATACTAACATCATTCGCTCCAGTGTATGCAAGGACATAATCCAGAGCATCCTCCTCCGAGACGTCCTTCGCCGGCTTTCCAATCACAATAGTAAACTCGACTTCATAGTCTGACTGGTGCTCCTTCGGGGGTTGAACTGCCGATGGGATAACGATGGGCGCCAGAGGTCCGATGAGAGAGTTGACGGGCTTGTAGAACAAAACCGGGTACCTAAAGCACGTCACAAGGTCACTACGGCGAAACTACCTCGGGCAACGTTCGGTCTCACACTGGCTTAGCCATCTTCGCCTCGAGCTTTTATGCGGAAGTTAGCCCTAAGTGAAAACAACGTCGAAGGAAACTAGACAACTAACAGCGTGATCCGAATAATTCAGCCCCAAGCACCGGACCACCTTGACTTCCTCCGCAGCCAGAGGTGTCAAAAGTTGTTTCACGGTAAGTATGTTCTTCGAGACCTGAGCGGCAGGGTCCAACGCAGAACCGATGATTTCATACGCCTTGATAGTCTTGCCTTCGTGGGCAGCCAAGCCCACTGGAGTGGTCATTTCATATTAGCCAACGAATATGTGCCGAGAAACGATGACGCACCATCCAAGGAGGCATCTACAGGCTCACCAATGTGCACACGTGAAGTCTCAAGGGCTACGAACCGAATCAAACGTGTCCATTGCTAGAAAGAAGAGCCGTCAAGGCAGGGTGTCTAAACGTTTACCAGCAAGCTCACTGTCTTGATGGGTGCCATTTCTAATGTCGGAAGAGCTGGGGGGGAAGAGTTTCTTAGATACCCGCAGTTGGGAAAGGTTGGAAAGGCGCGATTTCGCCACGCATCACGGCTTTATGTTTCTATCATTGGTCCGGGCCGGTTTGGCGGAGCACCTGAGGAGGACGGGTATTCCATCGGAAGTAACAAATGGAAGCAAGGAAGGAAGTATGTAGTTTTTATTAGTCGTCGGTGGACCGCATTATGTGTACGGTAGACAATTAACGTAGCAAGAATTACATTAGATCAGAACGTATCCCGTTCCAGCTCCATCTGTCTGCATTCTTCAATTAACTTTCGCAACTCACCTACTCCAGAGGTGCTTTCTTGCTCCATTGGCGGCACTTCGTACTCCCAAGATAGATCCTCATCTTCATCTTCATCTTCATCCTCGTCCTCTTCAATGTCGTCCTCTTCTTCGGAAGGCAATTCACCCAGCTCTCCTCCAGTACAATCCTCCAATCTGACACCAGCTTTGTAACACATATCCCACCATCTCTCCCACCGTTTGAGTCCATCTTCAAGCTCGTCTATATACCCGTACTCATTGGGCGGAGCACTCTCAGGCGCCCCATTTTTCTCCAACACCGTCAGGACATTCGGGCTCAGGACCCGCACCCTGGCAAGTTTTGGGAAGTTGGCCTTATCCAACACAGCGGTAAAGTTAGAGTCGTTTGCACGCCGAATCATTGAGTCGAGCAGAGCTAGTTGAGATGCTCCATCTTTCTTCACGGCAGTGAACGCCAATGACAAGCCATGCAGACCAACAACGCGAACTTTATCATGCATCATCTGGCCCTCGATACGCCAGTCCGCGTTAAAACAGACTGCTTCAAGGCTCGGGCAGCGTTGGAGGACTAGATCCATCGCGATAGGATGCGAACAGGTGACATCAAGGAGAGTGAGTTTGCTGCCATGCACATCCAAGACAGGTAGAATGTCGGACTGGAAAGTGTTAAGTGACAGGACTCGAAGCGATGGCAGGGTCCAATTCAGGGTCTGTTCAAGGAACTGCGCGGTATTTCCGTACAAGGAAAGTTGGGTGAGGCGCGGTAGGGAGAGAACGATGGATTCTGCTGCTCCAAGAGGCGGATCATCTTCATCATCGAGGCCCTTGAGCGATCTGAAGGAGAAATGGGCCGAAGTGAGGAGAGGAAGAGATGATAACATCCAGATCAGCTTGGGGAGGCTTGAAACTGGGATGTTAAGATTAAGGGTATGGATGGTGCGCCTTACATAGGTGCTGATGGTATCTGCGACAGGCGTAAATGCGCTGCTGCTGGCTGGAAACGACATGACCATAATTTCGAGGTTAGGACAGTGCCTGATGATGGTCGATAGTGCGTTTGCCGATTCCGGACTAAGAACGGCGTCCGAGTAAGAGGTGAGGTGGAGACGCTTGGTCCACCATCCTGGAGAAGGATCTGATTTGTTAGAGTCGAGGATTGCACACAGACCGGTAAGTTTCGACGGTCCATTGAAGAAAAGGCAGTGGAAGAAGAGTTCGTAGCCGACACGGTGGAATGTCTTGCAGGTCAGAATAATGCTCTTCTTCGTCGAGTAACTGCGTCGCTGGAGCACATTTAGAGCCTCACCAGGACTCCGCAAGGACCACAAGCCCAAGGTATTCCTGAACCACACACTGCCTGCCATTGATGTCGGCAGCGCATGATGAAAAAGAACGTCCTCGTCGGCGGCCAAAGTGAATATTGCAGACAATATTTCAGAAGGAAGAGATTCCATCTATACGCAAGTTAAGTTGAATGACAACGCAGAGGGCTGCTTCATACCTTGCAATTGGCCACGAAAGAGCGGGAAAAGGGTGACCGTAAAAAGTCAACGTGCAAACCTAACTCGGCACGCGTGTGTGGCGTGGGAAGTCTACAGCCGACGGCAATTTCTTTCCCGGCCATTTTTTCCGTATAAGACTCTGCAGCTGCTCATGCTGAGGCGTCTCTCCTCCATCGTACGCCGTCATGGCCTGGCGAACAGACGCTACAAATCCACAGAAGTCTCGCGCGTTGCTCGCATAGGAAAGCTTCCAGAGGGATACGATCTCGTTCAAGTCCTTCGCGCAAGCAAAGCCATTCTGTCACCCATTGAGCAGATAGTCCCCGGCCAAGATCATGTCCTTCTACGATTTTTCAACCAAGATTTCGCCAGGCGCTTTTTGCTCACCAAGTCCAATCCATATGTGGAGGATTGCGAGTACGATCGCCCAGTACCACTTGTCTCAGCGAAAATAGCAGCCTATTGCGGTCTGGGGGCCCAACGCAAAGTCAGGCTTACTGCGGCGACGCCTGTGACCGTGGAGACTGCCCGTGCTGCCCTCTCAGCCTATGAGGACCCGGCAGTCACAGACATCCGAATTCACAATGACACTGCATTCATTGACTTTGCAGATATAAATAGTGCTATCAAGGTTCGATATTCCTCTGCCTGTGATAGTATTGCACACTCTCATGCATACAGGTCATCAATTCTTCTGATGTAACAGGTCTTGTAGATGCAAAGTTTGAATATTTCGAGACGGCCCAGTACTTCAGGACACCAGACTTCGTTTCAAGAGCACTTGAAATTAGATTTGCCGG
Source organism: Armillaria altimontana (assembly GCA_022818075.1). Taxonomy (NCBI): domain Eukaryota; kingdom Fungi; phylum Basidiomycota; class Agaricomycetes; order Agaricales; family Physalacriaceae; genus Armillaria; species Armillaria altimontana. Next base: position 923,836 of record JAIWYR010000016.1, read on the forward strand.
GAAGAGGACAGTTGTTATCAGTGATATACAAGACGTTGCTAAGGCGGAGGAAGCCGTATGGTCAACTGTCGGGTCGAAAACGAGCGAGAGGGTGCTGGATTCCCAGATCATCCCGGAGCAAAAAGTGAGTCAACGTCGACTCTCAACAGCTTGGTATGACCTCGTTTCTAGGCTATGGTTCTCGCGTTCTCCACGGCAAGGTTCGCCAATGAATTCAGAAGAAAATTTAGACCCAAAGGTTTCCAAGTCAATGTAACTATGGTCAAGACGAACTTGTACAGGCCAGAGGTTACAGCCATTGGTATGGGCGCGAGTCGAACTTTGCAACTCCGCGGGGACGGGAGCCAAGATCTAGAGCAGTTTGGCCAGTTTGGTCCAGTATTGCAGGTCGTCCAGAAGTAAGTCCATTTCATTTCTTCCGTCCACGTGAAAATAACATTATTTCTCCAGAGACGATGTAACTGAAATCACATACAAGAGCTTCTGGGACTCCATGAACGCCCTGCTCCAGCTTGAGTCTGGCAATCATGGCGTGACTGGATTTGACGGCGTGTCGGCATCCTTCTCAAAGACAGAACCCGTCACCATCGCGTCGCCCCGGTTGCCTCCATCATCTGAACCATCTCCGTCAGCAGGCGGCCTAAACTTTGTTGAAAAGGCGAAGTCGCTGGCTTCGGAAGCATTACCGCAGGAAGCTTGAAGAGTTCCTTAGGTAAGAAGGGTTCAATGTGCAAGGGATCTTGAATTTTAGGATTCTCGTCTATTCATCACGGATTAGATACGTTGGATATATTTCTCCGGTATCACACCCCTCTCTAAAATGATAATGCACTGCAGTCGATCTCCCTCGGACTGCTTGGGATTAAACATACTAAACACTTAGAGAATAGCTTTGACGGGGGTCGTGATATCAATTAGATATTTTCAAGTCAAGGTCACGGACAACAGCGCCGCGGCGATTGTGAGTTTCGTGGGCAAAGCTTCTAATTATACGACTTCATGTCTTCGACGGCAGCGCGGCCAACTCCTCTGCTTTGGCAAGGAATTCCTTCCCTTGGGCTGAGCGAGTGGGTTCCGTCTGTGGTGGTAACGTAGGAGGTGCGATGGTCACGGGCTCCGTGTTCGCTATGTATATCGAGGCGCCGTCAAGTCCAGTGATGCTATGAGTTCCGGACTCGAGCTGGAGAAGAGCATTCATGGCATCATGGAAAGACTTGAACGTGACTTCTGTGATGTCGCCGCTAAGATAACGATTTAAGAAACTGGTTTATGTAGGAAGTGAGAAGGGCTGCTTACTTGTTGAAAACCTTCATCACCGGTCCAAATTGCTTGAGCTGTGCTGCATTCCTGATCTTCCTACTTGAATGAATGTACAACGTTCGGCTTCCACCGAGTTCTATGATTGAGATGGCTGGTTTGTCTAGATCCAGTTTTCGCCAGTTGACTCGGACGCCAAGAGCTTCGGTAGAAGGAGCGAATTTCTTCTTAAAATCCAATGCGGCTTGGGCAGTAGCAAATTGCAAAACGATAGACTAGGACAAGTCGATTTGAGTGTATCATAGAACGAAGACGTCAAACTCACGTTTCGGGATGCAACAACCTCCGAGTCCAGCACCATGGGTTCCGACTTCGATCCGATAGTAGACCATATAGCCTGCTCAACTTGAGGTAGGTCTTTAATACCGCTGACGACAACGGCAGATCTCCCTCCGTATACAATCTCCTTGCGTACGCGCACAAACGAGGGATAATTGTAGCTTCGGGAATTGTTAAAATAGTCGATGATGGTACCCTGCAGGAGTCCTGCCTTCGGCTTGCTCACAACCTATCATGATAAACGTAGTCAGACGCATTGGAAAGCACCTAAAAGATCAAAAAGAGAAACCTTAATGGCAGAGCGTATATCCGCAAATTCCAGAAAGGCGGTAGCCTTGCCCAACTGCTCCTTCTTCACTATTTCCGTATGTGCCATGGCATCCCAACAATCAGCAAAGGCCTCATTCACCGAAGATATCGTCGTAGAAATAGGAAGATTCAATATCCGTATTTTCCGGAAAGCACCCAAGCCAATATGAGCGGCGACTTTTGCCGACAGAGGTGGTGTCGGGCCCTCGTAGCTGAAGGCTTCGCCGTGTTTTGATTTCGCATCGACAACGCGAGCCGCGCTAGTGGTGTCTGGAAACCATACAAGGAGATGGTCCTTGCTTGGTATTGCTTTCTCGACGGGTATTACTTTCGCGTTGAAGAGCGTTTTCTGGATGTCGTACCCTTCGGTAAGATTACCTATTCGTACTAAGCGAGAGGGGGTAGGAGCACTCTCTGCTGCTGCTGAAGTCGATAGCGAGCGATGCAGGGCATGACGCCGGAGAGCAAAGGAGCAAGGCCTAAACATGTACAAGTACCAGGACAGCGAAAAAATGGCTGGTAGTCCCACGCCACAAACGCGTTCCCAAAGCGGCTTATCAATTTCAAATTCCCGTCCTCCTAATATCCGAGTCCCTACCAGAGGAACTTAATAGGTCGACTCCCAAGTATTTCTGTAACGAAGCTGTTTCGGCGATGGATTTGGAGCCCCGGTTAGTTTCATATGACAATCAGTTGCCACCAGCGAGTCTTTCGAACATAGTTTTTGACTGAGGATTACACCGATTACTGACTGCTATGTGCTTCACTGATTAGAATTACCCACGATTCCCGCTCTGCTCCAGCACTTGCATCTTATGGGTTTCAATTTGCATTGGTATTACAAAGATACCTTTGTAGCACGCTTTGCCCCTTGCAAGCGCTAGCAATATTTCCTCTATCATTATAAATTAGATCTGAGCTGTCTCCGCGTCGAAATATGTTCATGTCAGACTCTGTCTGGTCCATGGTAGCGGAGATGATTACAGACGCGTCGGAAATCGCCCGAATTGGCCCGATGACGCCTTATTCATAATAAATTCGAGTGGCGCCAAGTAAGACCTTCCTTACTTCCTTACCACCACCATGGCTCTGCAACCTTCCCTTCGTCCTCTCATCATCGCCGGTCGTCCTGATGCACCTCACACCTTGGATATCTTCTGTGAGTAACATCACCACATCACCATGCCTCACGTCCTGACCATCGCCTAGTGGACTATGTTTGTCCCTTCAGGTACTTCCCCCCCTTGTTGTTCACCTAACGACGCATGACAATCGACTCGCAGCGCCAAATTAGCCCTGACCATAGACGCTGTCCTCAAGCCTCTGTTCGGACCCGGCGGGAAATACGATGGCAAAGTGAAAGCCATCTTTCGTCCCCAAGTCCAACCATGGCACGGCAGCTCTACATTCACCCATGAGGCTGGGTTAGCGGTGAGTCATCGTTGGCACATTCATCACGCCAGGAGGCAGTAAAGGACAGTACGCACTGGTATTGGCAAATCCATGGATCGGCAGGACTGTTCCTACCTGGAAAATGCCAAGGCCTGTCGCGCATTTTCGGTCATTTTTGTCCGATTTGGACTCAGGCTTGTCACCAACAATTCGGTGTCGGACCCCCGCCGTACCTCTTGCCAAGGGGTGGGGGTCTTCAATTGCCAAAGGTAAAATACCCGTCGGAGCTTCGATCAGGGTGTGACTTAGAGGGTCAATTTGGCCAATATTTGTTCGAACTGGGCTCAGGTTTCATCGGGTATTTTCTGGGTTCTTAAAGAACTCTCCTTTACTGCCTTCTTCCGGTGTCTACACTATGGTCCGATATCATCCTTTCTCATCGGGGTTCTCAGGTTGCACGCGCATCTCCCGACTCATTCTGGACGTTTTCTCTCGCGGTGAGTCGTCTTTCATATAACCGAGGTCATATGGACAAAGCACGCCATACTCCATTTGGCTGGGTCTTTGTCCTTCCAAACTTCTTGATAGATTCGGCATAACTCATTCGTTCGCAGCTTTTCAAACATCAAGGCGAATACTTCGACATTCCGACCTCCACGCTCACTCCACTTCAAATTCGCGAAAAACTCGCTAAGCTCGCGGATGAAGTTATCCAGTCGAAGAGAATCACGGATGAATTCAAAGACTTGCTCTCGCTCAAGTCAAGCCCGAATGGAGGCGTCGCTGTAACCGATGATTTGAAGTACACCAGTACGTTTGTCTGCCTTATTTCCCCCCAGCTTATCTCATCCAGCCCCGATAACAGTCAAGGTCTCGAGGCAAAATAGTATTCACGTCTCTCCGACGGTTCTTTGGGACGGCCTCGTTGCGAGTGAAATCTCGAGCAGTTGGGGAGAGAAAGAGTGGACCCAATTTTTAGCAGCGAAGGTAAACGTATGATAAGTGTCCGTACTACACAAAGAAAGAGAAATATTGTACAATAGTGAAATCGCGAATTAGATAAGTTAGAAGGAAAAATGTCCATGTATTACTATGCTAGTCTCGACGTCGTAAATCGTGATATTCATATTCGTATTCATATTTCCACTGGCTCGTTAGTTTCTTCTCCGATGACGCCTGTGTATCCAAATCGCTTTTTAACGTTCGAGCTAATTGTGGTGGCCACAGTCTTCGGACCGCCCTGCATGTAGCCCATCGTCATTTTGTTACCCAGTGCATCAAAATCCAGTCTTGCGCCGATTTTTAGAGTGTCTGATTTCCACACTCGCTGGTAGATATGCGACTCGGTGAATGGCATGATGTTATGTGGGGAAGGCTCCGATGTTTGTCCACCAGAGGAGGTTTTGACCCAGACCCGTATTCGATGGGATGCCCCAACAGGTAGGGATTTCAATGGAACGGTGCTTCAGGGAGTCATAATGAACAAGACGGCCATCGAAGAAGAAGTGACACTCACTAGATACAGAATGTCACCTCCCTCGGATCACACTCAAGTTTTAGCCTTAGGTCTTCGAAAAGGACAGCTCCCACCCCGCAGCACTCATACTCCATAGAATAATCATACACGTCTTCACTAATGCGATGCCATCTAAAGCAGAACGATCAAAATGATTTTCAGCGCTCGTCGTGTAGTCACCGCAGTACAGACTCACCGAATGATAAATTGAACCTTGGCCCTCCCAACGGCCGCATCATACACCTGAGAACTAGCGAGCACCCGTCTTAGTCGGGCCATCGACAAATCGGCAATGCACGAGAAATCCGGATCTTTCCCTATCCACAGGTCGTCCTCCCCGAATAGGCGGTGGCAGAATTCGTTGACCCGTAGCCAGACGCGATATGAGAAGAGCGTACCGACGGGGAGGCTTGTTTTTCCAGGAACAAGGCTGTGGAGAGGTATGAGCACACGTTGTCCCGGTGTGAGATACGGTACGCACAAGACGGTGAAATTTAGTTGTCGGGGATCTACGCTGAGTTTGAGTGTTACGGGTTCACCAAGGGAACGTGAGATTTTGTTGACTTTGAGGGAGACGGTCAAGGAGTATTTTCCTGGTGTTGGGGTTCCATGGGCGGACTCAACCCTAAGTGTGTGTCAGGATGATATCGTTGGGCCAAGTAAAGAGATTGCTGACGATATGACGAATTGCATGGGGGCTGAGCCGTCGTAAACATTATAGGTGTATTCGTATCGTTCGTGAGCATGTCGTGTAGTGCGGCGTGCAGCGGAGGGTCTATCACCAAGGCTTGATGATGATAAGCTTTTGGTCAGCGAAACAAAAGATTTCTGCGATACGAAAGGGTACGGCATACCTTAAGCTTCGGTTATTCTTGCGGAGATTGTCGACGGAGAGAGAGCGACTGAATGTGCTCGAGCCTGTTGTAGTGGTGTTACTGTGATGGGATTGATTCCAAGTGAGCTCGATGGCGCAGCTGGATTCTGATAGATGTTGGCTCACCTTCGAGTTATCGCGACGTAGTCCGGGGCTGGATCGAAGGCGGGACGCTCGAAGTCGGGGTAGGACATTTTCTTGACAGTCTGAGGAAGGAGGACGGTGGGATCCGCAAGAAAGCCGTGAACGTGCGGTATGTATGTTAAACTAAGCGCTTTGAACCCATAGCTCTGGGCTCCCCGGATCACGCCTCAGACTCCTTATGGTACGTCTGGGTGGCTCGTCCCGTGTGGGATACGAGTCTCCTGATCAAACAATTGATCGTTGATGAAGTTCCCCTTGATAGATTGGATCGGAACGCACTTTAATAGATTGCGGACCGTGCCCTAAGGGTGTCATACAGTCTCTTAGGAACAATGCCAATACGTGCTTTATCGCCTCTTAGCATGGCCCTCTCCTCCCTAGTGAGTTCGCGGACATAGAACCCCATTTGCGGCCTACACATGTGCACTCTCCAGATTCGATCCATCTTGGAATCATTGATAGCAACCCTCCAATCGCCTGCAGCCTGACAGTATTCCCTCAGCTTACACAAGATCCTGAACCCACGATCAAAAACGTCCCCGATGGCCCATGGCAGTTGGGCTTCTGTTGCCCATCTTCCAATAAGCTCGTTCACTTGAGCCGTACCCAAGAATCGGCTTTCTGACAGAATCTCATGCTCTCTGAATCCGAGAAATATGATCGGGATACCAAGCAAATGACAACGAACCCGCCACTTCTTCAAATCCTCCGCCAACTTCCTGATACGATGATCAGAGATGTGTGGACATCACTGTACATATAGACTTACTGAGGTTCGCGGCCATCTTTTTTGCATCTAAGCTCGATATAACGATTAGGCTGCCCGTTGCGGCCATCTACACAGTCAGTCAATGGCTGAAATGTTAAAATCTCCGAATGATGATCACACCTTGGACACAATGTATCTCTCCAGAGGTTAGGAGCTGTAATCCGCCCAAAGTACGGGTTATCACCGTATTGAAGTCATTGACACCAACAGGATCTCTCGGGGTAGAATACCCTTCAAGCATACTTGGATCGTACAGCTGGGTTGCAACTCTTCGAAAACCGTAACCCCTGCAAACAATGTCAATTGAGATCGCAAAAGTCTTAGTCAACAGCCTGACAAACCCGACGTAGCCCTCTGTAGTGCTTCGCTTTCTGACGTTATAAATAGCATCCTGTCAGCCAATGAATAGGTTTGAAACTTGTCACATACCGCTTCCAGGCATGGGTCTCTAAATATAGTTTCCCACTGATGTAAGATACATTGAATTCGCCTACACCGCGTATGAGCCTCAAGCCAAGTTTGAATTGCACAGCCAGTTTCGAAGAAGACTGCACACGTACTTGGATAATGCTTCGCTTGTCGCTATAACGTCGGACCTCAACCAGCTGTGACGATTCCCATGCTCAAGGCAAGCTTCCAGCATATGGTCAACTCTAACAGCCTCGTGAAGCCTGTAAGGATCTTGAGTGGCGTAGAGGTTGGCGCCAATAGCCAAGTTTCTCCCAGGCGCCGGCCACCGGAACCGTCGCAAAAGGGTGTTATCGTACTTCACAACATAGTGATCCAGACGCGAATAGCATGCAATCTGCGTTGCAGGTCCTAAGAAGACATTCGGTACATGCTCCGCTGCTGGTACGAGTTGGAAATCCCATTTCGTAGAATCGGCGTGTGAACTTGGACTTGAATAGAATCGGAATCGGCGGCAAAGGTATTCACGAAATGGAAACGTCCCTCGTCGAGCAGACCGCTGAATCATATGAAAGGAAGGTCAGTTGGTCCTCAAAAAGAGCCAGCGCACATCGAAGCCTGATGCTGAACGCAGCAGCTCAGTGGACGTCGTGGTCAAAAAAGCACGAAAATTGTGATAACGTAAGCACACTTCCTTGTCCACGTTGAACATGGCCCGACGCCGAAACTTAACTGAAACAAGTATATAGGTATTGTATACGTGCGGACTTCGGCAACATTGCCTTGCGTAACGGGACGTCTGTACCTTGACGGTTTAAATTTTTATAGGAACAAACGCCAAACAATTTTAAAACAAACGCACGCAGGCCTACCAGAGATAGTTAATGAAACTTCGGGGCTCGTTCCACAGAGTCGATTCATAACGTGGAATTTCTGAAGCTTGAAGGCGCGCCGACCTGTCGCCAGTTATCTTCCGATAATCACAGCACTCGCAGTGATCCTTTAAGCTTTAATGCTGATGCACAAGGATGCATTGATGGCTTGGATTCTCTCCCACACCGATACCTGTGACTGCGGAATGACGAGCCTCAGATCCAATCATGTCCATCCTGGATACATGGTATGTTTACATTGGCATTCGTCTTCTTCGCGCTAATCGTGCCCGATTTTTGAATGCAAGTATATTTAATGCCGGGAAGCGATCGACATCCTGTGCACTCTCCTTCCAACACGGAGTTTGCCTAATCGTGACTTTGCTGTTCTTTAGATGTTCTTTACGCGCCGAAGAAACCTTAGCAACCTGATGTTATTTTCTGCTGTCATTCCATTCATCTTATCATTTATGCCAGAACGACAGTCGACCAGAAGCTGTCTGCAGCGGACTCTTACAGTCGCACGAATGAACCAGCTGGCAGTAGTATTGGGAAAAATAACTCAAGGTTCAGAAACAGCTCCTTTGGCCGTGATGGCAATCGTTCAATCAACTAGCTGTCTCTTGTATGTGGATGGAGAGCGGTCCTCAGGTAAGTACTCTGCTTGGGCATTGTGTCCGACTGAACCTGAACCTCTGATGTGAATCGATTGGCGCTGAAGTCCCATCTCCTTGTTCTCTAAAGTGGCCAACAAGGCCCAGTAGTGGCGACACAGGTTACAAACAACCGTTTAAGGTTGCAGACGTCTAGCACTGACAAATGCCTGCTTGCTCTATGCGCCGATTGATAGTCGCTGTCAGATCCGGCCTGAAAGAGGCGCTGAATCAACATATGCAGCGTTGGCGGAGGTGACAACTTGAAAAGGGCTGGATTCATATTTAAAAAAATCGACCTTTCCATTGTAGTTGTCAGTACGGTTATCTGACTGACGACATTTCGCAGACATGTTATACCGTTATTAATGACTTGTTGAATTAATAGTCTCATATCGTCCCGTGCTAGCCTGGAGGCTAGAGTATGTCAACAGCAACTGGAAGCTTCTCGGGTTATCTGGCAGGATGTGGGTTATACTCTCTATACTAGATCGCACTGTAAAATATATTACTGACATGTTTTTGAGATGCGCATTGCGCAAGCCGGCAATATTTTTTTGACATGCAATGCTCCGAGCAGCGGAAACTTCAAAGTATTCAATCGTTACTATGCCGCCGGCTAGACAGCATCGCTTTTCACAGGCACAGTCACGGTGTACACATTGCTGCAATGATTCGCTTCAGAATCTGTCGATCTACAATTCGTAAAATTTCTTCTGGAGCAACAGTCACTTTCCATTCGTCAACAAAGTATGTTATCTCTTCTAGATGGGCGACCTAGTACTATCTTCGTCGAACCAATGACGAGGCTCCAATGCCACGTGGGAAATGGAGAATTACCACAATCGATGATGACTAAGGCGGCAGCTCATATTTGCCGATGGGCAGTGATTGCACTGCAACGTTATTTATAGCATGAGGTTTCTCTACCTGTCTCTCGCCCTCACTTGCACCCATCAGCACCATGAAGCGATCTCGGAACACAAACGCTTTACCTACTGAAGACAGCGTCGAGAGCTCATCTCGGTCGCGCTCAAAACGCTCCAAAGTCCAGGCATGCTCGTCGTGTCGCAAACATAAAACGCGCTGTGAAGTTCTCGATTTGGAACGGAGCGTCGTGCGATGCCATCGATGCAATGTTCTAAAACTGGAGTGCTCCTATGAGGGCATGGATAAATCTGTTTTTTCTCCAGAGCCTTCGGTCGCGAAATCTTCGCCCGGGTCCAGCGCGGAGGGCCCGACGATACAGTCGGCGTATGATTTAGGAGTGGGCGGTAGACTTCTTAGCGGAACGACCTCTGGCAGTCCCAGTACTATAGCCGACTCGCCTCACGCTACAGGTAGCGACCCAAACAATGACTTTCCGAACCCGGACAATATGTGGTCTTTTGTACCCCACCGTCTTGACTGGACGGCGCCTTTGATGGCAATGCAGGAGTTAGCAAGGCAGCCCCAGGAAGATAAATTCCATACATCTGCGATGAATGACCATTCACTCTCCAGTATCCTCTCCCAAGCAGAAATTGATCATCTCATCACTTTGTACGTTCTATTTTCTTTTTCTGTCTTTTCCGAGACGAATAATATTTCTCCACAGGTTTTCTGTTAATTACACTCCCTGGCTCAATTTCTCGTTAACTCGAGAAGGTACAACACCTTTCCTGGACCTCGTCTGTTGCACAGTGGCATCGCGTTACCTTGATGCTTCTACACGAGACCTCGTAGCACCACGACTTCAAAGATTGGCTGAGGATACGATTGCCCGCATGATTTTCAATCCCGAGTTGTTTGAGTCTCAAGAGACTATAAAGGGTCTTATCATTCTGTCGCTGTGGACGCCTATATGCGGCCCGTCGAAAGGCGGTGGCCGCGATGGTCGGATGCTGATTAGTATGGCTGTCAGCATGGCTTTAAACCTTGGCTTAAGCGACGCATCTGCAACGGCAATTAGCCTTCGAGAAAAATCACCATACGACCAAGCAGCATTGGATGAGGCCACGAACAAGGCGAAACTAGTAAGTGCTCCTTCGAAGAGAAAGGGCCTCTATTCATCCTTCCATAGTGGGTCACCCTCTCGACTACCGAATCAATGTGAGTCCAGCCCAGCAGCTTTCTCGGTTTTCCGGTTCAAACTATCTTGCAGGCTATGTATTGGCACGCGACGTACACCTCAATCTCGTCGTTCGCCCTCTGATATGTCGATTTTCCCGATACTATCCCCGTCGAATATATCAGAAGGCCGCGACTTACGGATACGGCTGCTCGCAGAAATTTTCAATGCAACAGAACAAGGGATGGCTGTAGAATTTGCTACTCGTGAAGACATGGAAGCTTGGTACAACGGAGTATCCAATTCACTGGCATCAATGGATAGGCTCTGTAGACTGATCCTACCACTCTCGGGTAAATACTTCCCCTTTGAAGTTAAGATAAAATAGAACTTACCGCTTTCTAGTGGTCCTAAGTCATGAGCGATTCTACTACCATATGCTTCTCCTCCTCCTCCAAGGTGTTCGGCTATTGGTCTTGTACCATGCTATCCAACTAGCTCGTCGGGCCGTCCTCGATGCTGACGGTGGAATCAGCCTGTTCTGGTTTTTAGAAGTCAAACCTCATGGTCTTAACATCGTCACGATCTGGGGGAAAGAGTGCCTTTCCATAGGAGAGGCTCTTCTTGTATCACTGCTGCAGGCTGAGAAGACTTTGCTTCCCACAACACCTGACATCACGTTTATGATGATGGCGTTTGCTGGTGCTCTGATTGTGGGGGTCAAATTTCTTATGGTGGATAAGGTTGGAATAGAGCTTCTCGGGTCGGGTGACGCCTTGCTTGAGCAAAGTTTCCAGCTCCTCTCGCAGGTAGCCTTTTCAGAGGACCATGCAGCTCAACGGTGTTCAGCGTTGCTACAGGCGTTTCACACCTCTTGGATGAAGAGGCAAAAAAGTGAGCTCAATCTTTTGGGCCCCTTGTCGGCACTTTATCAGTCTGGAACGCACTTCCCTACTTCGGGTGTGGCGACGGAGGGGGATGGGGTAGAGGCTCCGGATCCTGCGATGTTTCAGGATATTCAGTTTTGGTCTACTTTATTCGGAGGAGACTCGGGTGCGGACTCGATTTATCCCCAGAGTAATATGCGTGAGACATATCACTAGTGTCGCCCCGCAGCAGTGTTGTTGTATCCGTAGTTGTGTAGCCTTAGATAATCTCAAATTTTCAAGACTCGGATTGGCGGGAAATTCGGTCTCGAACAATCTAGACTCTGGAGCAGAGTCGGAGAGAGTAAGGGAAGACAGAGGTACTGAGACGCGCATCGGCAGACCATGAAATTGGAAGAATACTAGAAACGGGGTTTTGATTATTATAAATGTTAAAGAAGTAGGGTAACTCTAGTCGGACAGTCATACGCTGGAGGCCTCCGTCAGTTTGTATTGCTCCCCTGGTACAATCGAATCCTTGGTGATGTACTTGCCAGGCCAGAACGGCATGTACACGCCGATAGAAAGAAGGAGAGGCAGAGAATCGAGGCAGTAGAAAAAGACTAGACGAAGACAATAAGTACTGCTGCGATTCAACTGAAGAAGAGCCGCTGACCTTCGTGGGTGCGAACGTAGCTTCCGCGATCAGAGGCTCCTTCGACGAGACGTATATGGTACGGATCTAAGCCAAGTTAGAATGGGCAAAAGTGTAGTACGGAGTTAAGCTTACGATGATCAGAAATGAAGATACATAGAGCAACCACAAAGCCTTCCACCAGTATTCTCCTCCGGTAGTGACGCGAGCCTTCTTGACTTTCCAGTGGGTCCATAACATCATCAAAGTGAATATATAGTACGAAATGGACTGAAGGATCAGGCCGGCAAGAAATATATTTTTCCCGAGTGTTGCGCGGTCTGGGTTGATGATCAGAGCAGCTCCTCCAGCCTAAATGAAAAGTTGATTAGAGTTGTTGTATAGAAATTAAAGTGTTAATCACACCTGGACGATGAAGGTGACGATGTCGCTGCATATGAATATCATAGAGACGCGTGTGGGCGTCAATATACAGAACCGAGCTCCGAGGCAATGGACGACGAGGCGGCCATAGACGATGTAGTTAAAAGCTAGGAACGCGGCCGGAGCGCAGGCGATGAGGACGTTTTGCGTGGCGAGAAGGGCTTTGGAGTTTTGGTGCTCCACCGAGGATACAAGGACGATTTTGACGAAGAAGCCTATGCCGCTGACTGGGAAATGAAATGTTAGTCGAGGATGGGATTGGAAGTATAAGGAAGGTGCTAACCTACCGCACCGATAGGAAGACAGAGACCCCACCAGTTGCGATATTGGCAGATACGGAAGAATAGAACGAGAGCGAATAAGACGTAGACTATGCCGGCGACAGCCGCTGCGGCTTTGCTGGGAATTTCTCCATAGACAATCTCTGTCCGCGTTGGCGCTTGGGAAGAGTTGGCTAAGAGGAAGTTTTAGTATAATGTATAGGACACTGGAACGTGTGTATGTACCATTTTCAGCTGTGTCTCTGGCCATGTATAAAATCACTGTTGCGGCCAAGTCCATGCTTGCAGAGACACGCTTGGTAAAGGACATCAAAACGGGGGGATTTGTGAACGAGAGGGTCCATGTCTTTCGTCCTTATATACCGCAAATGTCGAATAGAGATTGCAGAAACCTGAAGTGCTCCGTCGGAGATGATATTAGGATGATGTAGACAGTGGATGTTTAAGACCATCTCCGTCGGAGGCAAGTTCGATCATGTCCTAATAAGGCAGGAGGAGGCAGGAGTACAGCCACTTCAGGTCCTCGTTATTTCACACCTGCGTCGACCAGTGCTATCGTCCGTTGGGGTCTGTTGATTGCCAAGCTATCGTGCATGCCTACAGATGCACCGCCCGTTCGTGTCGTCGTTCGTTTGCCCTACAACAGGCCCGAGAATCCGCCCAGCGACCCACCACGAGTACGTGGACCACAGGGATGACTGTCTTCGTTGGCTTTGATCCAGGTTTAGATAGAATGGACCCCAGAAAAAGCGGACATTTTGTGGAAGGTGATTGAGCGGTCACGGACGACTGATAATGGAGGAACAGACTGTGAGCTCTCCTGTTTTTTCTGTGCTGCCGTGATGGTCCTGAACGTACCCAGGGAAGGGATTGGCTGCTCACCTTGAAGTTCCGTTGCCGTACCTCTTGTATCGAGTCCATGCCAGATTCCAAGAGGAGCTCAGAGGGCTGCACAACATACCTGGCGTCGTGAGTCCTGCGCCAGGCAAAGCAGGAGAGGAATTTCCTTTCATTGAGCCGCCATCCATGGCTGCACGGGCGGCCAGCAGGTTGGCCAGCAGCTCTCGACTCTCTGGCTCTTCTGGACGCAATTCGACACCACTGGGGATCCGTGCACGCCTCAGCTCGCTAGGCCACAATTCTCCTCGGCCAAAAAAGGCATCGTCATCATCCACACTCACGTTACAAAGCACTGCGAAGCCTCAGGTCCCTGTTCGTCCCCCGTCGCTGTCGTCGTCGGAAAGCACGGACTCGGAAGATGAAGATATGCTGAAGGAAGAGGAGGCCGACCGGCAGGCGGAGGAGCAGGAAGCTCTGGACAGAAAGCTCAAGGACCTCCAGAGGATGATGACAAATGACGCCTTGGGATTGGTCAGTGTCGGAAAGAAGAACGGACAGACCATCGACCGTGGTCGTATGGGAATGGTGTCGCCTATGTCTGTTGGCAGCCTGCGACGTGATACCTATTCGAGTCGGAGCGCTAGTCAGAGCCTGTCGAGTGCGAGTTCGCCACAGGGATCAATTCCTGACATCCCCTCTCCGCCTTCCGAATCCCAGCCGCATTCACCAATCAGTCGACATATTTCGCCAAGTAAATCGTCCAGTCCACCCGCTCTGTCACCCCGCAGTGCGATTGGGCAACGTTATGGGCATCTTGTTCGTCGTACCGCCAGCGATGGAAGCAACGGTGGTTCTGAAGCTTCCAGCTTCAGTGATATTAGTGGTTAGTACTCCTACTTTTCAACAATTGCTTGTGTACTGAGTCGCGGTCAGATGCAAGTTTGTCGGCTTCTGCCCTAGAGAGCGCCTTGCTTTCGAATATCCGCGGCACTGGTTCTCGGTTGTAAGTTCCTGAAGGCCATACAGCTACTCTCTCACTCAAAATTTCCCTAGTTCTAATTTTGCTAAGAGTCGATTTGGAGGTAGAAGCAATGGTGTCCCTCATTAAATCGTGTATTCTACAAATCAAATGGTACTGTATCACTACTGTAAATATTCGCGTTCATGGTGACGCGTCTCTAGGTCGGGTCCCTCTACAATTTTATGTGGATACCACAATTTTGGTATTTTGCCAGCTTTGTATCAGTGGACAGCAAGCTGCGCATATCAAAATGCTTACACGAGTACAGAGTCGAGCGCCATGGCTGCAATTGTGGCATTAGAGATCGAGCATCCATACCACCCATAACACACCTTCTGGACCTCGAACGAGACCGATACGGATATGCAAGTTCTGTGAAACAAGCCCAATCATACAACGACTAGCCAACGGTGATTGGAGAGAGGGAGCACTCGCCAATTCAACCTGATATACCGTCAGGCGCCGACGAAACGAAGAAAGGCGGCTGAGGACCCTACACCGAGGTGTACGATTCAAAATTCATTGGCTTAGTGTGGGCCGCACGAAACGTACTGCGTTTGCGTGCAGCCCACCCAAGCGTACGTTACATCCACTCAGAGGTTTAAGGAGACACCGCGCGAGGTATTTAGGAGACTCGTGCAGTACAGAACTGGACATGCACACATAGGCGAGTACTACCATGTTGACGACAGGGAGGGGGGAAAGTCGTCTGTGGCTGTGAGGACTCGCACAAGAAGTCTGCGACTTTGGGCGTCGTCTTGTAGGGAAGGCCATTTCGTTGGAAGGACAGTCGGCGTTCAGAAGGGGTTGAAGAGGGTCGAGGAGGTGGCTGATAAGGGCGAGAACGATCTCAGCAAACTGCGCTGGTCCGTAGAGACGTCAGTATTATGGCACGCATCGCATCCTCTGCCTTTTCAGAAGATAGGAGGGCGGTCGCGGGAAGGAAGAGCTACCGCTTTGCTTCTGGCGGTGAGGTGGTTTGCTCGGCGTACATTTGTTTCGATGGTGTTGAGGAAGAAATGGGACCGGGCCGGAAAACAACATCATAACGCTTACATAGGCGGGCCTGGCCCACATAGGCTCAGCCTGGCTCATCATCATCATCATTACACGGTGCTGATGGTTAGGCGCGCCCACGCGTCAATAATTTCTTTGTATGTACCATCATGGCCACCATCAAGAAGGCGAATACCGACGAGATGCTGGGCACGAGAGAGTACAAATACACCCAAGAGATCTCACAAATGGTATGTGTTCTCGGTCGCTCATACAGCAGTTTACTGAACTCAATAATAGATGTTTGTCTTCGGCGAAGTGCAGGAGCCTAACATGGATACCGTGAACCTCGTCGAGGATATCGTTCGAGAACAGTTAATTGAGCTGGTGATTCTTTCGCTCTTCTTATACTCAACATTCTGACATGCTTCTTCAGATCGTACAAGCCCGAGCACTCGCTGTGCGACGCGGAGCGCGTTACTTAACAGCTGAGGACCTCATCTTTCTAATTCGTCACGACCGCGGAAAAGTCAACCGAATCCGAACATACCTTTCCTGGAAAGATGTCCGGAGACATGCTAAGGATTCTGATGGTGTCGAAGTCGAGACCTTGGAAGATGGTGCTGATGGTGCGTCGTCCTCTGCTAGTGCTGCTAGCACGTCTTGACTGTAGATAAAGATAAACTTGCTGCAAAGGCTCAGAAGATTACTATCAAACTGCCTTGGGAAATTACGACGATATATTCGGAAGTCCTTAAGCAGAGCGGATACCAGTCGGACGACGAAGAAGGCGAGGATGACATCGAAGCTCATGAAGCCTCTATGCACCTTCTCAAGGCAAGTAGGGTTCTGTCATGTATCTGCTCCGTTGACCATTCCCTAGGAAGCCGACGACGCTACTCGTCAAATGACCAGAGAGGAGTACCAACACTACTCTGAATGTCGACAGGCCTCATTCACACGTCGCAAAGGCAGGCATTCCTATTTCCCCACACCGTCTTCAGTGATTAATACTCTCCCCAGTCAAACGTTTCCGAGAGTTCCTCAACCTTCCACCGCACCTCGATCTGAAAGCGAACGACGACACAGTCGATATCGTCGGTTTCCTTGCTTTCGAGATGGTTCGTTCCCTCACCTTGGCTGGTCTCTCTGTTAAAAAGTCGCTGGAAGAGGCCTCTCTGCTCGACGAGTACACGTCGCCTGTCATGGGCAAGCGGACGACAACATCTTTAGGCGGCTCCGCGGAGAAACGCAGAAGGGAGCGCGACGAATACACGCTTCCCGTCAACTCGCTATTCTTACCTCCACTGGAGGCACGGATAGCTATACAGCCAGAGCACATCCAAGATGCTTTCTCAAGAATGCAAGGCGACTGGTCACACCATCGAGCCGCTGGCATGCACAACTGGAGAGGTGGTCTTGTTCGAACCAGAGTTACTCTCATCTAAGCCCAATTTTTTTGCCCATTTCTGTATTCGACCACCCACTGTACACCACCACGCACTTATCACCTTGCTTGACAAGGTCTATCCCAGGTCACCCAAAAACTGAAATCTCAACACGTACAAACAGATTATGTCGATCTCTTTGTAATTAAGAAGGCTGCTTGATTAAATGGAAAGTGCGGAGGGCAAGCCGCGAGGAGCAACACAGTGCAACTGTAACTAAGTGATTAAATGGAAGCAGAGGTGGAATTGGGACAGGGTTTTTGTCTTGTCGTCTTCTCGGTTGTCTTCCCTTTTCCGAAGATCTATCGTCGTCGTCGTTCGTCGGCCTCCGTAGCGGTAGCGCCGTGTCCCGCCAGAGGGACGTGTATTCGTGTCGAGGTTACAGCTTGGGAAAGGATGGTATTGCGTCGTTTTCAAGTTGTCTTCACGTGATGTCAGCCGTCGAACATTCGAAATTCAAAGTTCGATTCTGTCAGATTAAGATCGCATAGGGCCCTACGCTCGTCCGCAGAATTTTTCAGATTCTCCCATTCGACTGCAGAGACTTCGCTTATCAGAATCCAGACCTGAAGGCGCAAGTTGCTCAAAGTCTTCCTACTTGCCGTAATGCCAGTACAGCCTTCAGTTCGCCCTGAGTCCCTGGGAAAAAAAATTCTTGGCTAACCTCCTTTAGGTTTTCGACCGCCTTTAGCATCACAGTCGCTCATCCTCTGACCGGATATGTACATGGAAAGAAGGGTCTCAGAAAAGACTAATCTCGGAGCTGGGTTGAGCGTCAAGGAAGCGAAGAAGGAAGTGCAGGCAACAGAAGAGCAGCAAGGTAGTGTTAGCTTCGCCTCTCTCGCCCCAGAAGCCATGCAGACACCGCAAGAGAGTGCGTATCGTTCTTCGTAGTTTTGTTTTGAAGCCCATGATTTTGTATCACAGGTGGAACTGACAACAAGGCTGATGAAGTAACCAATATTCTTGGAGGAAAAACGGAACCAAACGTTAACAATGTTGCGGAGGAGACTGATCTCGATGGAAACGATAGAAGAATGCAACAAACAAAACCCTCCTCCGGGACAAGCAAAGCTAAGAGACTCTTTGGTTTAAGCAGACCACAGACAGTAACAAGAAAAGGTGCTGGATCTTTCAGAATGCGTGTATCGCCAACGCTGAAGGTAGTTGACAGGAAACGATCCCTCGAACTATGAAGAACGGTTCGCAGAAGATGCCCAGTATGAAGAGACCGGCTCAAATGCAAGGGTGTGGCGGGTGTACCAAGAAGAAAGCACTATTCATGATAGCAACATGGTAGAAGAAGCTCGAGATCATGTTGACGTTCTACTGGTTTTTGTCAGCTGCTTGTTGTTATTCTTATTACCATTACCGTGACTGACTTGACTTTGTGTAGGCTGGTCTGTTCTCGGCAGTCGTCACAACTTTCATCGTGCAGACTTCCCAGAACTTGCAAACGAACTATTCTCAAGTTTCTACATCCCTCCTCCTTGAATTGGTTCTTATCCAGTATTCCATTGCCAACGGAACAACCCCACCCTCTCTTTCCGTTTCCCTCGATCCCAGCCTTACCTTCACACCTTCTATGACCGACGTCTGGGTTAATGCCCTCTGGTTCACAAGCCTTTTTCTCAGCCTGACTACCGCCTTGGTGGGTGTGCTTGTCAAGCAGTGGTTTCACTACTATGTTGCCCTTCCTTCCGGGACAGTTCGCGAGCGCTGCTTCGTGCGACAGTACCGATACACTGGCATACAGAAGTGGAAGGTTCCGATCATCATAGGGTTGCTACCTGTCCTCATGCATTTGGCTCTAGCAATTTTCTTTGCTGGATTGGTGCTCTTCCTTCACCCGCTTCAAGCACAACTTTCGTGGTTTATAGGGATCGGGACCGTTTCAGTATACATCGCTTACTCTGTCGCCACCATTCTTCCGATGTTTGATCCCTTATGCCCTTATCACACACCCCTGTGTGATTTTCTCTATGTGTTGCCCGGCCATCTATCCAGTTTTCTGGCTAGAAGCCGCTATGCTGTCATCGATGCACTGCAGCGAACGCGCATATCTTTCCTGCGTAGGTGCGGACGGCAACGCGATGATTACTATCCGGACTATCGGGCACCTACAGTCATCATTTCTTTGCGTAGTCAGGAAGTAGAGTCAGTGAAGCAGACAGCGACTAGGCTCTCAGTCGAGGCTTTACACTGGCTATGCACTATATCCTCCAACCCTGCAGTCGGAAGTATCACTGTTCAAGCCTTTGGCGGCCTTCCCTTAGCATCAACGGAATTGATCGACGAAATCTTTACAGACGAGGGAGACCTCAGAGTAAGAGTTACGTCGGCTGCTCACAAATTGCTCAAGGAATCTCTCAACGAAACTGCCGATTCTCGCCAAATGCCGTTACCAGGGATGGAACTGAGAGTGGATCGTCTTCTTCGCTCTCAAAGTGTTTTCCCTTACTACTGGCCAAAGACTCCCACAGGAATCAAAGTGAAACATGTTGACATCCTTGCCACTCAATCCCATAGACACCTCAGTAATCCTCCGCTATCAGATAGCGCAGACGGTACCTTGAAGCCCAGAGTATTTTTTCGACATACCATCCTAGCAAACCTGACCTTTCCACCACTGGTTTGGAAATCCTTGATCGAATCAGCGAACAAAGATGGCGCCTTTGCACCGCTCGCTAATATTCATACATTTGACCAATACCCAGTGACTTTATGTTGCGCTGTTCTGCGAGCTTACGGTCGTCGCGGAAACCACCCGAGGCAAGACTTCGATTCCCCAGCGATTGTGGATTTCGAGACCGCGGCCTCTCAACTTTCTCACAGCATAATAACCGACAATGTCATCTCCATGATATCGGCCGAGTTTGATCCCTTCCCAGAACATTCCACATCGGTACGGGCCGCTGGTGCTGCTGTTCTCTTTCTGCTTCATCAGCTTGCTCTACTCCCGCCCGATGCGAGTCCAGAGGAAGCCCACCTGACGCGAGTCCAAGACTGGCCTCAGGAACTCCGAGGGAACAGCGACGTCTTTCATCGCGTTGAGGGGTTGATAATCAGGGCTGTCAAGGGTCAGGGTTCGCGGCAAAGCAAAAAGCACTTGGCGTTCCTCGTGAACGCATACGAGTTTGCAGTTAAGGCAGATCCTTCACGCTGCTCGCTCGAGGTCGTCCAGTGGTTGTGCGATACGATGCTCTCAAGGCAATGGGGTAATGGGCAATGGTATACCTTGAGCACAGTTTGTGAATTGGTTGGCCTTTGTCTACAGTCGCACGAACCTTCGGTGCTTGAGATCTTTTATCAAGTGCGGTTCCTTGAAACCCTTGCACGTCGTGGAGACTTGGTTAGATTTGGGTTTGGTTCTTGTTGGGGCGGAGTGGTTGCCCATTATATCACCGTACTCTCCGAGGCACAAGGTGGCAGTTCAAGTGTTGACGCCCTTACTCTGAAAAAGCATGTTGACGACCTTCACCGACCTGAAAATCTTCTAGTTGCATGCTTCCTCCTGAAGTCAGGGTACCGCAAAGACGCTCTCCTGTCGCTTGCATGCCTTAGGTCCTCGGATATTGTTTGGGGGGACTGCCGTCGTCGATTGCAAGAGCTAGCAAATGGTGACAAGCATTACTTTGGTGATGCGGATCATGCGGACGCCGAACAATGCAAGAAGTATATACACGAGACTGCGGTTGTACTCGAGCAGTTTTTTTCTAGACATGCGTCCGAGGAGGAACAAGTATTGGTCCGTAATCCTGGTTTCTCCATACGAAGAATTTCCTGACAAGACTCTTAAGATGACAGGCACGCAAGTTAACCATCATCAGTCTCGCTTGTTTCGCGTGACAAAACTATTCTCTTCATTGCATCTCCGCCATCAAAAGGTTGAAGAAGAGTGGCCAATGGGCCATGTCTAGGAGGGCTTCATGGGCTTCAAAGTGATGTCATGCTTAACGTCTTTAGTAGGTGAAGCTACGTAGTTGTATGCATCATTCCTATCAATGCAGACCATGGATGCGCGAGATACTCGTTGGCCTAAAACTCGCCTTACTTTGCCACCTCTCTCCAATAATGTTCACCGGAATAGACGGACCTGTGCGATGTCTTCTACGTAAAACCTGCAAGGGCCTTTCTTCGAACCAGAGTTACTCTCATCCAAGCTCCTTCCAATTTCTGTATCGCACTCACTATACACTACCACGCGCTCATTATATATGTATGCTCGTTAGTTGAGCCCTAGATTTACATTGCTTTGCTTTGCTTTTATGTACTACTACTACTTAGCCATCTAGAACAGCAGTGAGGCTGCGACGTCGATGTTCCCACCAGCAGCATCCAAGGTGCTTATTGCGACCTCTCTCGTCACACCGAGATCCATAATGGTTCTTATATACTCCTCTGAATGACGAGACGTCGACGCAGAAGCACGGGGTGGCGTTGACCGAGGTGTGCCTCCCAATGCATTTCCACCCCCGGGGAACCGAGCCGCAGGCGGACTCTGACTGGAGGAGCCAGAACCCGACGCAGAAGACGTTGAGGGTACACTCTCTGGAATTTCCACATCCCTGGCTTTGTCCGGAAGCTCATGCTCGGACAAGAAGGTCACCTCGCGGCCTTGTATCCGCAGTACGTTCTTCTCCAGGTCGATGCACGCTTGATGGGCTTTTAACATGTCCAAGCCAAAAAGCAGGTCAACGCCTTGTCCCTAGAGACACGTGTAAGCATCCTGAATAGTGCGAATGCGAAAAGGACGAGCCTCCATGACTTGGAACGAACAAGGAAGAAACAGGTCAGCTAGCTTGAGCTGCGTGCTGTGTATCCGTCCCAAGATCTTTGCAGTACCGACACCTTGGGCTATTCCCGAATAACGACTGTCGAGAAGACGCATGATGCTGTCGGGGGGAAGCTGAGTTAGTCTCTTTCTAGTGTCGCGTTCTAGCGAACGTGAAATACGAACTTGCAGGCTTCCGCACATTGCGGGCTCACTAGCACGTAATCTGTCAGCGATACGGAATCAAATGTATTCAATGAGAGACTCACTGATGGTGAATTGAGCGCCACTGTCGACAAAGGCTTTCACTTTATGACCGTTTACTTCCACCGGGATGCTGTTGAGTTGTTAGGTAAGAGCCTCACAAGGACATGGGTACACCACCCACTAGAGCATCGTGACCCTCCCAAAGCTCTCGGGCGAATACTCCAGGGCGTGGGCCATATTCTCCAAGATGGCTTGCTGCCTAATAGCTTCCTCGATCTTCCGTTGGGCCTCAACATCGAAAGGATCCGCGTTCAGGCTGGCGATTTCCCGCTGCTGTGCCAGTTCGGCCTCGTACTGCCGTTCTTTCGTCAACCGTAGGAGCTCGGAGAAGCGAGCAGGCTCATGCTCTACTGCGTGTGCAAGCTCAGGTTGGGTCTGTCCTTTGCCTTTGAGTGACCACGACACGACATTGAAGTGGCGGGCGTACCTCTCTGAGCTCACGCATGAGAGTGGGATCCCCAAGTAGCTGCAATCGCATCATCTCATCATCCTGAGGCACCGCTCTATGGTTCGGTCAGCGAGATAACAAGGACAGAGTAGATAGACTGACGCTCCGGCGGGATTAGCCACCGTGCGGCGCAACAGTAGCATCGCTTTATCCGTCACGCCCAACTGTTGTATCGTGGCCTTGGGATCATTGAGATGCCGCCCTTCGTGTGATATGTGCTGTTCTGACACTGGGATGCCCGACTAGGATAGCTGTTAGTAAACAGTGACGAAGAGACTCGGCAGCGTAAGCACCTCGGCCTCGAGCAGTGCCATCACGTTTTCCAACTCCATATTTGGGTCGATTTCAACAATGAAGGAATGGCCAAGGTCGTTGACGAATGTGAGCTCCATGGTGATATAGTGGTGGTAAGGACTGAGAGTTAGTATTTGACACAGCACACTCGGATTAGGTATAAAAGAAGTTGTTTCAAACCAAACTCAGCACGCGCTGTGCCTCAATCGCGTAACTGACAAACCGGAAAGGTGTCGAAAGTGCTGGAATGATACATAACTGGCTGTTGTTAATGATGATCTGAATGCAACACGCCTCATAATGGGCAAATTACTGTCATATCTATACCTCTACTCGTTGTTTGGATGCTCTTATACTGTTCAACTCTATGGAATGTGTAGCTCTCGAATAAAACTCGATATATCTTTTATGATTTTGCTTGCGTTTTCATCGTGATATCTCTACCTACGGAAAGAAGGGGGGCAACGGGTACATAAGGTGTTTTCGTCTCATTGTGCGAGGGGGTGTAGTCGCGTCGAGCAGCGCAGTCCAAGCCTGTAGTCGTATCCTGATAGAGCTTCATATAACAAACAAAGAGATAGTTTACGAACAATAGAGTCCGCCTCGAACGAAAACTGTCAACCGTAAGATTGTATCTAAGGAAAAATAACTCGTTAGTAAATTGAAAAAGAAACCAAAGAACTCCTCCACCAAGATGAGCTATTGAGCGAATCTACGACGCCACGCGACACGGTTGAGAACCTCTAAGCAAAGCAACATTAGAACGAAAGCAAATAGATAAGGAATGGATATACCCCTACCCCGTTCAGCCTATCGTCACAACGCTCCCGGTATGGCTGACTATGTTATGGCATAGTCGTAATCAGCGCTGGGGGGAATTCTAAGGGCAAGAAACGGCTTGTTAGCGAACACGGAGGCAACGAAGCAGGGCTACGCACTTGAGAGATGTCGATCAGTATTTCAACCACACAATGGGTTTCATCATATTGTAATAAGCGAGAGGCGTAGGCGTGTCGAAGGGCCCAGTCCGAGCCTGTATCCGTGTCGTTGAGTGTCTTTGATAGAGCCTGAAATCCTAACGAATAAAGAGTTAGTTTGCGAATAATAAAATGCCCTACTTACCGCAGAGAACCCATATAAACGAAAGCCGTGAACCGCGAGATTGCGACTAAAAACAGTGTCCGGTTAATCAGTGAATTAAGAATGAAATCAAATAATTTACTTACCTAGTAGGGTGTTCGAATCGTTGAGCTAATCCTTGCCGCCGCGTAAGCTTGAGAACCTCTAAGCAATATTATAACACAAAACAATAGGCGAGGAAAAGGGGATGTGCTCACCATACCACCAGCGAAGTCGACCCCATCGGCGTGGTGACTAGTATATCAGAAATCAAATCGATGAGTAGAATGAGAATCATGACCGCACGGGGTGTCTGAGTAGTACATGAAAGCAAAGTAAGGTAAATCTAGAGCTCCCTTAATGAGCGTACATATATAATAAGTGCGTGATGGTGTACAGTGAGTGCTCGAATACAGAAATTAGAAGGAGAAAATTGGGCTTAGATGAGAGTAACTCTGGTTCGAACAAGACCACCTCTCCAGTTGTGCATGCCAGCGGCTCGATGGTGTGACCAGTCGCCTTGCATTCGCGAGAAGGCGTCCTGAATGTGCTCTGGCTGTATAGCTATTCGTGCCTCCGGTGGAGGTAGGAATAGCGAGTTGACGGGAAGCGTGTATTCGTCGCGCTCCTCCTCCTCCTCCCTTCTGCGTTTCTCTGCAGAACCGCCTAACGATGTTGCCTTCCGCTTGCCCATGACAGGCGACGTGTACTCATCGAGTAGAGAGGCCTCTTCCAGCGACTTTTTCACAGAGAGACCAGCCAGGGTGAGGGAACGAACCATTTCGAAAGCAAGGAAACCGACGATATCGACTGTGTCGTCGTTTGCTTTCAGATCGAGGTGCGGGGGAAGGTTGAGGAACTCGCGGAAACGTTTAGCTGGAAAGGGTATTAATGAATGAGGACGGTGTAAGAAAGATGGGATGCCTGCCTTTGCGATATGTAAATGAAGCCTGTCGACAGTCAGAATAGTGTTGATACTCCTCTCTGGTCATTTGACGAGTAGCATCATCGGCTTCCTGAGGAATGGTCAGCAGGACAGATACACAACAAAACCCTATTTGCCTTCAGACGCTGTATAGACGCTTCATGAGCTTCAATGTCATCCTCATCTTCTTCATCGTCCGACTGGTGTCCGCTCTGCTTAAGGACTTCCGAATATATTGTCGTAATTTCCCAAGGCAGTTTAATAGTGATCTTCTGTGCCTTTGCGGCAAGTTTATCTTCACCCACAGTAAGGACACGGTCGCACCTATAGAAGAGGACGACGTACCATCAGCACCATCCTCCAAGGTCTCGACCTCCACACCACCTCCCCCATCGCCGCCAGAATCCTTGGCATGCTTACGGACATCTTTCCAGGAGAGGTATGTTCGAAGTCGGTTGACCTTGCCGCGGTCGTGACGAATTAGAAAGATGAGGTCCTCGGCTGTCAAGTAACGCGCTCCACGTCGTACAGCGAGTGCTCGGGCTTGCACGATCTGAAGAAGCATGTCAGGGCGTTGAGTGTAAAGAGAACAGAGGGCTTACCAGCTCAATTAACTGTCCCCGAACGATATCCTCGACGAGGTTCACGGTGTCCATGTTAGGCTCTTGCACTTCGCCGAAGACAAACATCTATCATTGCATCAGTACACTGCTGTGTGAGATACTAAGAACACATACCATTTGTGAAATCTCTTGAGTGTATTTGTACTCCCTCGAGCCCAGCATTTCGCCAGTATTCGCCCTCTTGATCGTGGTCATGGTCGTACATACAAGAGCAGAAATTGTTGACGCGTGTGGGCGCCTGACTCTCAGGTTATGTAAGCGTTATGAGGTCGCTTTCCGGCCCGGTCCCATTCCTTCCTCCAGTCATGAGCAACATCGAAACTGGCGCAAATGTACGTCTAGCAACCCACCCCACCGCCAGAAGCAAAGCGGTAGCTGTTTCTTCCCTCTCGCCGGGTGCTCTGATCATGTCCGTCGAATCATTGGCGACCATCCTTCTACCCTCGGAAAAAGGCAGAAGATGTGACGCCTGCCATACAATACCGACGTCTCTACGGAGGTGCTCAGGATGCGCGTCGTTTTACTATTGTGATGCCTCATGTATGGTGTAGTAAGAATGGATATGGTGACATCATACGATTGATTACTTTCAGGCCAGTCCATACATTGGAAAACGTTCCACAAGCGAATGTGCAAGCATTTCAACAGATATACGACTTCGCCTTCTTTTCAAGCCCTTGCTGCTCACGAGAAGATGGATGCACTTTTACTGTCTCATCTGGCTGTTCTCCTACCTTCTCACGAAGTCCGAGAAGAAACCAGTTCTGCCTTGGCTGTGTTCATGTCTTTACTGCCGGGTCCCGTAGAGGTTACGGCCCCGCCGATATGTCCAAGCGGATCCTCCCCTTCATCTGAAACCCTACAATTTATCTTCTCACGATTCGGAAACAATAATTTTGCGATGCATTCCCACTTCAATACCTTTGGCCACGGAATTTTCCCCCTCGCCAGTCGATTATTTAATCATTCCTGTATACCCAACGCTGCGGCGAAGTACATCATCTCCCCATCACATCCACCAAAAATGGATGTCATCGCCCTCGGAAAATTCAACCCAGGAGAAGAAGTGTGTATATTTACTTTCATACGCTGACATCAGCTTACCGTTTGTACGAAGATATGTCTAACATACGTAGATCCTGCACTGCTACAGTCACGGCAGCAAATTTTTGAGTTGACCTACGGATTTAAATGCCGCTGCTCGTCGTGCGTTTATGTCGAAAGTCTCGGTCGCATTCCCGAGCCGCCCAGTAATCCGGATGGCATTGCGTGGGTTGTAAAAAAATTGCGCGAATTCGTGCCTGCTTCAAGTCACGGGCTATTCAACAGGACCAAACTACTTCCGGACGATGTACTCTGTGTCCTGCACGAATCTTTCCTCTCCAAAATCTCGGAAACATTTAGCAATGCTTCTCATGATGGCCCATATGACTTGGCCCTCGACGTCGGTGAAACTATACTACAGATCTATCAACTCATCTACCCAGAGAACTATCCTCAGATCGGTAGGCTTTAGATTGCGCCCTGTACCTGTTTTCTTGGTTCTGATTAAACCATGTCAGGACTACATCTGTTGGAAATGGCGAAAACTGGATGGAATCAGTCCGTCAGTACAGGATCATCCAATGTAGAGCTGCCACGCAAATACCTCAAACAGGCACGCCAGATACTTCTGATTATTGGTACAGAGGGCGATGATGGGGGTCCCTTGGAAGAGATCCAGGCTCTCCAAGGTCTCTTGAATACTCAATAAGCACGGGCCAAGTACCGGGGCTTTGGGAGCGCAATTATATAGGGTTTGTCACCTGGCGTATAAGACTGCACGTGTACGTGAATAGGCGAGAGTTCGAAGTTGACATCCTGATCACACAAAGTTCCTTAGTCCCAGGAGGAAACAAAACAGGGTTTGCACTTCCCGTGTATCAGTGACCCGTAAATTTTACACAATGCTACGGAACCGAACACATATTCAGGCTTGGTAATGCGGTCAAACCCCCACCCAAGCTGCGACCACTTAGCACTAGCATAGAACGTGAACAAGGCTGAAGGCATAAGACAATACTATCGGGATGGCCCGTGATCTCAGGATATACTCCGTTAAATCGAACTTGGCAGAGGCTTGAAGCTGACTCCGCTAATGCGATGAGAACGGTCACGAGGAACCTCCCAGTACCAAGTAGACAGACTCTGGAATTTCTTGATATATGACCTATCTCAATTCGACAAGACGAGGACCGTAGATGCAATACCACTCAGGATGCGATGCCGGCCGATCCTCGATTCTATCTAGGGCGCCAGGACCACAGGGCAAAGGGTAAAGAAAGAACCAATGATAAGAGCGCTGGACACTAAGTTACTTCCGCCCTGCCCTCCGTTTCTCCTTGGCTTTCTCTCTCTCCATAGACTTTTCCTCCGCTCTCTCGCCCTCAATAGACCCGTAAACACGGCGCATGCTTTCGTTATACGCCCTATCTTTATCTTTCTGCTTCTGTTGCTGCACGCCAGCAAGGAATTTGGCGTCCTTTCGAAGCTCCCGAATGGCGCCCTTCCTCTCCTTCTTATACTGATTCCGTAATTTCGCAGCCTCGTTGCGCTCGTGATCAGGATCTTGATGGCGAAGATAAGAGGATGACGACGTCTCGAACTTGGGAATATAGGTAGGTATAGGAATAGGCTTGTGAGCCTGCAGCTGCAGAGGCTGTCGTGCTTGACGCGCAAACTTCAAGAGTCTCTTGGTACTATCTGATACGGCTTTTAAGCGTGTCTATAACGAGAGAATGAGTAATCCGGAGCTTATACTAAGTTGACACCCTCACCTCGAGAGCTTCGCTGAGCCCGGGTTGTTTTAATATGTGTTTCAGGATGGTTGAAATAGGTTCGTATAGTTCCACGAACCCCTCTAAGCCCTTGTACATTTCCGCGAACCGCGCCACGAGATCCAGCGCTACACTGAGAAGACCGAATTTTGTCCCTTCATTCGCAGAACCTGCTACCAGGACTTCCAATAAGTCGACCTTCTGGCTCGGAGGGGTTCCAGTACTATGTTGGACCGTGAAGGAGCCAGATAGCTCAGATCTGAAGTCCGGAGAGGGGAAAGACCCCGGGAGAGCAGATGCATCCTCATAGCCATTCGGGGCTAGATGTAAGACTGCATTGGTAACGAAATTGACCGCTTCCGGGACTAAACGTTTAGATAACCTTTCAAACTGCAAAAATAATGAGCAGAGGAAAAGTCCACTGGCGATATCGGCGAGTGAACGGACTCGCGCTAGGCCTAGGTACGCCCCCATGAGTACTCGCGTAGGTGATACGACCGCATGGTTCAAGTCACTTGTCGACCAAGCAATGCCGATAATGCGCAGCAGGGATAACTCTGGAAGACCAGGCCATGTTTTGGCCTCGAGGTTCAGTGCTCCACGAGACAGACCTCGATTGAGATTCTTGTGCATAAGAGTAAGCTTTTTGACGAAGAACTCCGCTGATTGCACGGGATATGCTTTGGTCAGCGCGAAGAGGTGTGGTAAGAGAGCGGAGAGATGAGTAAGGCGGGGGGACGGAGGAGAGCAAAGATAAAGGACATGATCGATAAGTACACCTGCCAGGGTCTGAAAGAAAATGAGCGTAAGCTAGATTATAATAAGCACAAGGCGTACTTGTAGCTTAAATTTATTCTCAGGTGCCAAACTGGTGTGGTGTAGTGCCCGGATTCGCTGGACAACAGTTGAGACGTCCTTGTCGTCGATACCATTCACGATATCCAAGAACTCGGCATGCGTTGACGGGCAATCGAAGGTATAGGGTAGCTCCTTGGATTTGGACCCCGGCGCAACCTTCTTTGTGTTAGGTTTTGTCGTCAGATCTTCACGGTCAGATATGTCGCCCAACGGCCGTCCTTCATCGTCGCCACTCTCCTCATCTTCCTGGCTATCTTCGTCATCTTCCTCGCCGCTTTCTTCTTCGGACCCCAAATTGTTATCGTCAGCTCGACGATCACCTAACCCAACACCGATGCCCGCCCATTCTTCATCTTCGTCGACAAGATCGTCATCGAGATCGTCTGCTTCTCTTCTCCTTTTTCCCTTCTTTGGCACATCTTCACCTTCGCTGTCACTATCAAGCCCTAGCATTCGTTTTTGCCGCCGGCGCTCTGCCCTTTCTAGGGTCTCCTTCTCCTCCAGCGCCAATTCTTCCTCTGTCTTTGTTCGGTCTTTGGGCTTCGCTCGTTTGTCAAAAGCAAGTTCGCGAACTCGTTGGTCATAATCAAGATCTTGTGTTTCGAGACCGTCTAGCGGATCAGTGGGAGACGAGGCTTCCTTTGCAGGAGGGTCTTTCGATGTTTCGGCCGCAGAGTTGGAGGTCGAAGCGACTGGAGTAAATAACAAGTCTCGTAGCGAATCAAAAGCCTCGTCGAGTTCGTGTCTGACATTGTCTTCTTTCTCTCGCTCCATTTGCCTCAGAAGCTGTACTAACCAAATTAGCTTCTGCAATTGCGACGTATGTCTTGAAACACAAACCTTATGTTCCTTGCTTTTGGCCATAACCTCTGCCATAACTTCGGCTTTCGACTTCTTCCTTGCAGGCTAAATTCAAGAAGTCAGACTTTCACACCACGGCATCATTAAGTATTTCACATACCTCCCCGTCCTCTTCCTCCTCTTCTTCGTCGCCAAATCCTCCGAAGTGAGCTTTTTGGACGACCTCTCGGTCAATTTGACCTACACATTGTCAGTCTCGACAGAAAGCGAAGACAAAGTGAATTAACCATGCTCCTCTTCTTCGTCATCTAAGCCCATCTCCACGTCATCAAAATCGTCGAGTTTTGATAGGCTCTGTCCATAATGCGTAAGCTCGTCCTCGTCTTCCAAATTGAACGCGGCCCCCCGCGACGCCCGTTGCCGTTCTTTCGTGAACCGCTCCAGCATCCTATCCTCTAAGCTCATGGATGGATCGTTCTCGCCGAAACGACGATCCACGATGCCCCCCGCTCGGTCTTTCTCTTGAAATTCTTTGAGCAAAGTTTTCTTACGCTATTATATCATATTTTTGAGAATCAAGGTTGGATACGGTTCAAGTACGACGCACCTGCTCCAGCCCCGCCATCTTGCTTTGCGCAGGCTTCCCAATGACACCCTTGAGCTTACGACCACCAACATCGTGCTTCAACTTCGTGACTTTGGTGTCGAAAGGATTCAGCTTCTCATGAATTTCAGCAAGTTTATTTTCGCGCTTCGCCTTGTCATTTGCTTGATTTGTAGACCGCTTGCGTTTAGTACCCTGAGGCTTCCCGGTGACACCTGCTTGGGAAAGAGCGGATTTCAGTTGGGAAAGCTGAGACCCTTTTGCCATGCTAGATGGGAACTTCGAAAAAAATAGTGACTGTGACACCAGGGTCACATCGCCCTTCGATATCGGACCGATACTCCGGAGATCCAAAAAAAAACCAGCGATCTCAGCCCTAGTTTGACTTTGGTGTCCAGTCATAGTTAATCTATCTATGCTATCTCTCAACTTCAGGGAGAAAGACTTCCAAGAAACCGCGATCTTCCCACAGCCAAACAGATACTTGGCAGTGCCTTCAAGATGATGATGTACATTGTCGACTACTCACATCGTAACGTTTCACTTCTGACATTAAATATATGGATAGTGCGAGAACGAACGGTTCAAGTGGTGTCATTCGTGAGAATGCCTTGAAAAGAATGGCAGGCTTAGCCGGCATTCCCGGAGGGAGGCCTGCCGGTTTGGTTTCAAAATCTATCACGAAGAACCTAGTCTGGGAGCCTGTGCTATCTGGGAGACGCGAACAAAAATAGCTAGCAAATGTGAGCACGTACTGGTGGCTGTTACGTTGCTTGGAAGAAGGATGAATTAAAAGCCTACAATAGCGGAAATTATATATTGATCCAGCTGAACCGCCTAGTGCCGTGTAGTTCGAAACCTACGCAGACGTGAGTAACTGCTCTAGGGTGTTAAAGAGCATTGGCCGTTCACATGCTCGAAATTAAACGACGGGTAGGGTCGTTCCCGACGGCGATGTTTACCAGTAGATCCTCAGGGCTTAGGGGTCCCACCAGAGACGATCGAAATGGTACCGGTATACGGAGATAAGAACAAGACAGCGTCGCATCATAAACAGCGTTGGACACCTAAAATCGGCGGGAGCGATCTTGTACATGTGATGGTACGTCGCTGGGGTTCCATATCGCGGTAATTGAAGGAACTTACTCGTAGAGGTAGTATCCTCCAGCACTGCCTTCATGATAGCGTTTCTCAGATAGTATCGCGGTAGTTTTCCCTTTATATACGTCGCGACCATTAGAATGTGTACCCTGAATGACGGTTGCATATGGAGGGTTGGTCAATAGACCTCTCGTATGGGTTCTGGACAGGTTACCTATCTCAGTTCGCCGTGCCCGAGACGGGGAAAATGTCGAAGTCATGATCCATCAGCTTTCGATCTTGGGAAAGACCGTCATCAACAGATTCCAAAGGCGGGTCAACTGAGAATTGTATGGTCGGGAATGGGAGACGGGACGGCAGGCAATATACCAAGGGGGGAAGGCGATGAAATCAAGGTTCGTACAGATGACGCATTTCGGGTGCAAAATATTGTTGGCATATCCTCATGAAAAAATCAAGGATCTATGTACGTCAAAGCGTAAGTAATTGCATGTCAGAATAATGCGGCAGCGCCACGCACTATCTGAGGTACTCACCACATGAATTTTGTTAGTGACATGAGTCGGCGTCGAACTCCGAGGCCAGATGATGAGATTGCAATGCAGAAGTATTGAATTCACGTCTACTAGGATCAGTGTAGTGCGATAGAAGGGAAGAGAAGAAGACGCCGCACCATCATTCGAATAAGCCAATAACTATAGTCGTTTAAAGAATAAATACGGGGGTGGCAGTGTTGACATAACGATACCGGTTGACGGAAAGTATGAAGAAGTATCGGCAGACGCGTTGCCACCCTAGTTTCAGTTGTAGATGGACATGCCCAACTCTTCGACAAGGGGTGGCAAAGTTCTGGTACGCCTTGGTTGTAAGGAGTAATTGTCATCATTGAACAGGATCATCAAAGCGCTTACTACTCCGGACAGAGTTGCGGCATCTCATTGGTCAATGAGGATCTGCCCAGTTGTCGCTATGATGAAACCCTTCAGCAGAAGAAGGGGTGGCGAGCCAATGAATAAGAGCAACCTAAACAGCAGACCGGACCGCAGAGGAACGGAAGACTGGTAAATCCTTACACAATTTGATATGAAACGCGCTAGTATGTGTCAACAGCTGCCCGTCTCGGAGTTTATACTCTCTCTTGTTGGTTGTGCAGCACTTATTGCAAGAAAGGATAGATCTATCGCCTCGCAGAAGTAAATACGGCCACTAAATAGATCAATGGACAGCAAAAGGACCTGCGTGTGAGAATTGCCTGGGTAGCAGGCTAGAAGCAATAGAAAGGATGTATTCAACAGAACCGTGGTGTAGGGAGCCGAGTCGTACCAGCAAGTAATAGTCAATATAATGGTGATATGTCGCATAAATTTGATGATAAGCCAGTTGACCGTTGGCCGCTAGTCCGTCAGCCAGAGACGTCTCGGAAGCCAGAGAATTTGTCAAGAACGCGCATTAGGATCAATTCGTAGAGAACGAAAAATTCAAATTTGCGTCGCAATTACTGGACTTCTGAGCGTCAAGCTGAAACGTAACACACAAGATGAGGAATAGCTGAGGGCCGGATCGGAAGTAGGATCAAAATTAATGATCCCAGTCAATTTACTGGGGTTAGGGTTCAGAGGCGCGAACGAAACACGTGACGTGATCGAATATGACGAGAGCGGCCGCTGTGACGCAGACCCCTTTATAGGTTTCTACTCCTCACGTTAGCCGATGCGATGGTATATAACTCAACCGCCAAATTTCTGCTGCCATCCAACGATGTTACGCGTGAAAACTCTCTAACCAATTTATCCAACATGGAGTCGATAGCCTCCATCCATGCCACCGCCCTCGAAATTTGCTACACGATATATGGAGAACTCACCTTGTCTTCGGATGCTATCGATCGATTTTACGAGTCAAGCGCCAGTGAGTCGTGTTCTCTATTGCTATGTGGTCGCTGCTAACAGATTGACAGTGTAAGAAACGTGTTCTAACATGTCGAATACGCTGACGTTCCTCCCAATATCTAGATATGAAAACCCTGTACTCACGGCAACATCACGTTCCGTTATCTTTGACATCTTCAAGTTGGGCAGGCGCCTACATTCTGTTGACATTCCCAAGCCACTTGCAGTGTTCTATACGCTTCTTCGCCTAAAACCGCCAGAAGACGGGAGTAACCCCTTGTTGAAGGCCCTACGCGTGTGGAACGAAGTCGGAGATATCAGCGAACACGAGAGCTTTGGTGAGCAATGAAATAATTCTCAGGCATGGACCGATCATTAACAAATTGTATAGATGGACATAGAAAGGCTGTTATTGAGCATACCCTTAACATTCTTGTTCTTCCAAGCATCCACATCGATTCGTACAAACACGCCCCATTTCATCGCTCTGCCCTGTCCACCGATTCGCTAGTTTCCCGTTCGTCATACAATTACCACCCTGCTTCCCCATCATTGCCTATTCCTGGAACGTCATTATCTCTTCCCTCACCTTTCCACTTTAAACTTCATGTCATAACACGACTCTCTTTTAACGAACAAGGTCACATTACCAACCATCGAGATTACTGGGACGTGAAGGATTTGATGGGTCTATTACCAGGAGTATCTCTGGCGCACTGGATCCTCAGCCGACTAGCTGCAAAGGGTCTCTCGTACAATTCCAGGTTCTTGACGAGGATCTCGGCGCATCCTCATCTCCATGACTCTGAACATCCCACGAGTCATGACGGTGCTGCTGCCGAGAACCGCGATCTGGTGAACGGTCCAATGGCCTATGTCAAGTCTGCCAAGCAGACGTATGGTCATTGACCCACTCGCTCCGACAAGCCATCTCCTCATCCAAGAACCATATGCTTTTGTCTCGATTGGGAGAGTGTTTTGGGTGTGACGAGTTTCGGTGAATTGTGGCGCCACACCGAGGTCATAGGGCGTTGTGGGGGAACTCGAGATGTGCGGGGCCCGGGAAACATCGAGATAAGGCCGGCGGTGTCTTTACCAGAGGGTCCCCTGACGAACTATCGAAAGTAGTCATTTACACCGCTTTGCATGCCGTACTCACCTACATGACCGAAGTCTGAAGAATCACTGGTATGGACGGCTGTACAAGAATTTGTAAGTAGCTGTATCCTAAAGTCTTCCAGAGAGTAATGATATTCTTGTGCCACTACGCTTTTCGGTGTTCGATGGACTTATAAAGGCCCTGTCGTATGATAAACGCCTATGCTCTCAAGACTAAGGTGACCAAAAGCGGTAGCAAACCCGTTTCACCAACATCGATTGTGCTAGGACACAGACGGTTAGACGTCAACTGGCCACGAGGAGTCTATCTCTGTCTATATGGCCATACAAGTCTCTCCTTGCTCAAAGGAGCCCCCATGTAGATCCCATACTACTGGTGACCACTCCACACGGAATCCCTATTATTATCCCTTAACCTGGGTACAAGGTCCGCCTTCACTCATGAAATTTTCAAGCCGCCCAAGCTAAGTCAGAGACCGTCACTCTCACCTGATGCTTCTCAATGTGGTGCCTTGTCCCTACTATACAACGAGGTCCAGAAACGCCCATTTCACTCCCATGTGGTTCCCATTTTCGCTTTTCACCCTCATGCTCAAGGATCCTGTTAACAGCAACCTGAAACTAAGATTATAGGGCTCAGTCATCCTCTTCGCCTTTCGGAAATCATAATGCACTTGCGGACCGACGCCACACCAAGAAGACGCCTGTGTTTATCTACTCGTTCACATGCCACGCAACCTGAAAGTAGTAGTTCGCGCGCGTCATTCGCTGTTTTGTTATGCAGCCGAAGTTGGTGGGTGCCTGAAGTACGCCGCCCCGCTTGTATACTGCTAACTTTGCAATGAATTGAACTTTCAGGGCACCAAGTCTTATGCCAGCACACTCCTCGGATTTCGAAGTCGAATTTTCACCACTGAAACGATTCTAACCCAATAAGATGCCGAGGGCTCAGGTGAGATTCATACGAACCCTGTAACGGCCCGCAATTCTCCACGAACCTGACTTCGCTGCGCCTAGAATCGAGGCTTCTATGCCACAGGATGACACGGTCAATAATACTTACCGCCCACCTTCAACTACTTCAGAAGAAGACAAGGATTTTGGTTCTCGCCCCGGTCGGTACTTTCGTCCGAACCTCTTTAAATGCATGTGTGTGCATTGAGCCGGGCCATGGATCCACGAGCTTGGCCTGCA
Organism: Armillaria altimontana; assembly: GCA_022818075.1. Lineage (NCBI taxonomy): Eukaryota > Fungi > Basidiomycota > Agaricomycetes > Agaricales > Physalacriaceae > Armillaria > Armillaria altimontana. The sequence continues at coordinate 959,781 of JAIWYR010000016.1, forward strand.
AAAATTACCACCTTTTTCACGGGCCCCCTACGACCCTCGCAGATACACGGTTTGAAGAGGCTGTGCGACGGTGCTATTTTCGTACCAGTGTCCAAACCCTCAGCAAGGTGCGTATTCTCAGCCTTCTGCCGTGAACGTCGGATAGGCCCCACTATACAGGCAAAGCCCGGGAGAACCACGTTTAGTATCAAGACTGTACTAAATAGCCGTGGTGTAGTAGGCACTGAAGCTCTTCCGTTCGACAAGTGCTGCCCCCGACCGGTCCAACGTAAGTGACGAGTGTCAGTTGAGCTTCCAATTATAGCTTTAAAGTCAGAGATTTAGATTCAGCTACCAGCGCGACATCTCAATGAGTGATTGATTTTACGAAATTATTCTCGTGAGCGATTACACTCTGTCCACACCTATTCAGTGTACGTACTTCTCATCGCTGTGCTGTTTGTTTCCCCTCGGTGAAACGGACATGGCAAAAGTCAGGGACCGTCAATGCTTTGAATGCGAACCAGAGCTTCTTATTCCTGTTCCCGCTCTACAAATTCTGGTATACAAATTGCACCAATCTCTTTTCGCTAGGATGTATGCTGGATTTATGATAGTACTGTTGTCTGAGGAGTCCATTAACAGTCTGAACGCCATTTCAGGTACTGGGGAATTCCTGGACCCTAAACTTAGAACCTGCGTGAAAACATCTTCCGTTGCTGCTCCAATCTTCGTCATATAATTGGGGTTTCGGCGCTACTGGTATCTTGGAAGCGAGTCACATATTAAGCCACTGCTAACAAGTACACTGACGGCGCTTCCACTGGTATTGTAGACGTTTATAGCTGCCGGTATACGATATGCAGATTCCTGCAAGATCTTGCATGTATGTAAGTATGACAGCAGTCAGTAACGGGTGGTATGCAACCCTAGTGCCTATGCAAATACATGCTAAGGGAATTGCATCCGATATAGCCGATATATTGGGAGGCTAATAACAGGGACTGAGAGTACAAAGGTTCTTGTGAATGTCTCAATTATTGTCGCGATGACCCTTCCATTCTTCTCAGAAAACAATAACTTCTATAGATAGTCGAACAATTCGGTCTTCTCTTCAAGCGCTTTCGTTAAATCGGTTGAATGCCTTATTGGGGACATAGGTGGAACGTGCTCTATAGAATATCTAGAAATGGAAGTTCGCCTTTCCAATACCCGCTGATTATCTTTGGACTTTACCGATCGTGATCCAAGCTCCCGCAGTCCGTCCCTCCCTTGCCACAGGCAATTTGGAAATGGTGTCAATTCCGACTTGAATTAGTTGCAGGAGTGGCGACGTTATCATACGGTATATGTAGATTATTATTGCATCCAGCGGCTGTTCCAAGCCTCCTCTCAGTTATGTATTTTGTACGTACATAAACCCGCATTCTTCAAAATGTTTCGCACGTTTCCACTCAAGCGCCCCATGTCAAAAACATGTGCTGAGAACAAGCAGGACTCGCATAAATTAACGACGATCGCGCTGGCAGTCTCCGGCAGGCCATTTGTAACCAAATAATTACGGGTACCTTCATTTTCCCTTTCGAAATCGTTCCCCCACTTCAAGACCCAGGAGAATGGCGACCATGGTCGCTTAAGTTACCGTTACAAACGAAGTGCTAGACCGAGATCCCCTAGACCTTCAGAAGCGCTGAGAAGACCCATCTTCGGATTGTTCCCCTCCCATACTTCTGCGAGTCAACGAGGTTAAACAAGGCAAATACAAATGCTAAAGAAGTGTCGATAAGGAAGGTATCGGGATCCCGCGAACGGCGTCAACATGCGTTCAAGGATGCTGCCAATATGGTCTAGGGCCGTATCGCCTTGCACATCTCAAAGCGCTACGGGGATTGTAATGTCCAAGGATCCCAAAAGGTAGTGCTGTGAGAATGTTCTACAGCAGTCTACAGCCCCCAGGCGACTAGACCCCCGGAACTTATTGATACCTGTATGACATCATAACATCGGCCCAGCTGTAGGATTCTTCAGGGAAGCACCATAGTTAATGAATTTCGCGTCGAAAAGAAAAAGAAGAAAGGTCATCAGGAGTGGACACACGCGAGAAATGCCGACATAAATGAACATCTGGATGTCTTTTGTTTTTCCGGACAAATTGGGAGTTATAATTCATGGTTCGGGCCTGGTGACCTTAGGTCCCTAGCGACCCTGCGGTGAGACATGCCCCTACGTCGAGTTTGAGGGAGGGTATCTATAGGAAGTAGCTTACAATGTGTGACTTGGAATGGATCGCGACTAGACCTTTTGCGTTTATGAGGGCCCCCGTCTTGACAGCTGAACGTAGACGCATATTTGTAGAGCGGATCTAGGTAAGTGAGTGGGCAACGTCCAGTCGTGCCCGTCGCCGACCATGAGAATCTATGGCCAATGTAATAAGTACGTGTGTAATTTCCGTCTAAAAGGGATGGATGATACATTCGCAGCACCACTTATCGTGTATAAAGGGGTCTTTCCCGCGGCACAATACTCGGGGTCCGGGTGCTGTGAACTGGCTTGAGGGAGTGAGGATGTCCCATTGGGAAACCTTACGAGCTCCAATGGCGCGGCTGAAAATATCGTCGGGGGACAAGTTTAACCTGTGAATTTCCTTTCTTCAATTTGAAGCCCGATATCCAACACCTGTGAGATTTTTTTTTTACCATGGGAAAAGACAGGTGAAGAATTTGGGCCTTATAGCGGTAATCGAGATGAAAGGAAGTAGAACAGGAGTCAGTCGTCATACTTGATCATTGTTCAAATCGCTGTACATGCCGCATCCGCCGGCTTCGAAAACGTGGTTATAGCAATCAGGATGTGAACACTCTAGTATACCTATAATAAGCACCTCGTCTGCCACCATCGGACAGATGATCCACGCCTGCGATTGGGATTTTCAGGAAGCGATCATGATGGATGTCGAAGAGGAGGAAGATGATGGCGTAGGTAATCAAGTCAAAATACCGACACTTCCCGCTCCCGATTCGCTGTCCTCTTCTTTACTTTGTTTCATCACCTTGTTTTCTTATAATCTGCCCGACTCGGATGTCGTGTGGTTACAAATTGTGACATTTCGACTCCATGTAAATCCGACAAAGTCCACATGGCCCGAATTCGCGATATTTCTCAGGAGATATATTTTTTCACCAGGAACTCTCATTGCGCGGGTCGTCACCAGATTGCGAGCCTGCGGTTCTTCAGCATCCGAGGATTCGGTGCCGTCTAACTCCCTGGGGGACTAGACGAAGCAATGCGCATCACATTGTGCCCCTGGCGCATCAGATTTCCACCCAAGCGGTCGAATATCTTATCATTCTGCTATACGTAGAGATCCAGAGATCGACAACGTTAGTTTTCCAAAGGTTCAAAGCTGTGCGTACGTGCCGCCGGTGTATTCTTCAATTGACGGCTTTGGCTTACCCTGGTGTCCAGGCCTTTGATTTTATTATTGGATTTTACATACTCTGTTGAGTGACAGCGGATTTGCTCTCTTACTCCGGATTCCGCGCCCCTATCCCGCCCCTTCATACCAAAACTGGTGCATGCGCCAGGGTAGACTGCATGCGATCGACGTCGATCGAAAATCCGTTTACCAAACGACCCTCTAGACAACCAGCAACACCCCTCTCCGACTCACCCGCTGCTTTCGCACGCAGAGACGACACACGCCGAGCTCCCACTGCACCTGATAAACCTTCACGGAGAAACTGATCGCGATATATCGAAAAGTTCCCACCGACCTTATGAGCTCGGTACCCATGCACATGGCGCATCAGGGCGACGCGAATTCAGTGCGCACGCGTCCAATTGCGACATCCTAAACCCAAATTCAACGCACTGGATTGTAAAATTGTTTTGCCAGGGCTCGCGCGACGTGCTTGGACCCCAAACACCCCGTCCCGTATCCCTAGTCCAACTGGTACTCCTCTGTTTGCGTGTTTGATCCAGGGTCGAGCATCCCTGTGAGTCAGTCCCTATGTCCGAGGAGAGCGATACACAATGTACGCTAAGACTCGGGCTCCCCCCGAAGTCCCTGAAATGTATTCATTCCCCAAACTAGATCTCTCTTGTAAACCTTGCGAGGTCTCTCAAGTGCCGGTACGCTGTGCCGTCCTTCCCTGACAGTTTAACGTTGTGATTAATTTTCGCGGAGCAGGTGCCTTACCGTGAACTTTACCCATGATCAAAGCCTTCGACGGGATCAATCATGGCAGGCAGTTTCGATTACTTGCATTCGAATATCGGCAATTGACGGTTCTAAGCATTTAAGTACTTTTTACTCTGCGCAGAGAGGTTAGTTGCGAAATTACTCACCACCGCCACAGTGATATCTAACCTTCTTTCACAAGGAGAACCATTTCAGAGAGACGGGTGAATCAACATACGATCGTCTATCAGATCGGTTGTTTGATTGAACACGATCGAGGAGTGCGCCTCAGCCGGTGTGATCAAAATTTCATTGTAGGAGGGCGGCGATAACGGCACTTATCACTGATTGGCGGCCAAGTTCGAACCTCGAATATGCGAGATGCTTCTGGCCTGGTGGCAGGGGGTTGAAGCTACGCAACGACGGTATTTTCAACTTGCGAGTCCCGAGCCGCCATCTAGAGAGAGGGGCGGGAGATCGCTGTGGTACTCGTGAAGCAATTTGTAACTGTTGGCAGAACTATTTTGGCTATGGGTATGTCCTTCCTCCTGTTCTCTGCAAAGAGGTCGAACATTGACAACTGGACTGACCATGTTTACCAGCGATTTCACATGTTTGTCCACTGTCCGCTAGTCGTGTTTCGTTCTCGTCATATTACTGTATAGTAGTGTGGCTGCATCCCTGGCCCATATCGCAACGGTGGGGACAGATCTACACACAGCCACAGCTCAACGCGACCTCTTCGAACAAGCCCCTCACAACAACACAATCTCGGCTATGTTATCATCATCTCAAAACCCGGAAAATTTCCGTGTGGCGTTACACTCCTCTATCTTATCACCAAGTGCTCCCGGGACGCTTCTTCGCACCCGTTCAATTTCATCATGCGCAGATGGTTCCTTCCCAATGCTAGTGGTGGGCTTGGGCTTGGGCTTGGGGGCGAGGTATCGCGTTTTGGATTTGCAGGGCCGCGCACGGACCATCTGATCATGATCAACCCCCGTAAATCATCCCTTTGTCCCCCTCGTTGCTAAGCCTGATCCACTCACTTCGAATTCATTGTGGGTTGCCGCCGGGAGCTCGGGTTCGTTGTCGTCCTCGACGCCCTCGAGCAAGTCGGTCTCGCAGTTCGCGTGACGCATCATCTGGTCATCATCATCATCATCATCATGGAGAAATGGAACCGCGACCCACGAGATTCAGCCGCGATTGAGATCTAATACCTTTACGCCACACACCAGTGCGTCGCCGTTCTGTTGGGAGAACCTCGTCGAGTTCTCCATTATGTCTCGCGAAGTCGGTCCCCCTCGCATCACTACATATGCAAGCAGATCTCTTTCGCCGTTCGGTGGATCTCAAGGGATTCTTACGTGTATCGGGCTATCGTACCCTCGTTTTTCGGTCTATTTCCCCATGTTTGTCCCTCACCGACCTAAGTACGCTAGCATGGTCGATAAGTCCTTGGCTCCTTTCTCCCTCCACGTTTCAGCATTGGGGGGCTTCCATTTGCCAAAAAGCTCATAAGGATGTATCTCCATCCATCCATTTGTTTTTGGCATTCGTATCCTCCTCCATCCCGAGGTACGATTTCCAATACCACTACCACTACCACCACCACACGGTGGTCATTACGTCTGCGGCGAATGAGCGGATACGCCCACACCGAAGCGCTTTCGTTCCCAGCGCTTATGTGGACGCCTGTGGGTGTCCTTCTCTAACCCCCTATCTCCTGGGCTGTGATCCCACGGAAGTTTTTTTTTTCTCGATGATCTCATGTATTACCACTTGGAGGTCGGCAACCCAAATGCACTTGTTATGTCTTAATTAAACGAACACGGACAACGGGCTTTCTCCGCCCTTGTGCTTTTACGCCCACATAAAGTGCACCGTAGAACGCGGCCCTTCGAATTATGCACCACGGCTGCCGGTACTTATCTGGTATCGGTACCTCGCCGAGGGTGCGAGATCTGACAGAGTGAAAGAGGAGGACCCGGAGTTGCCACACATGACCTGGTCACGTTTAATCTTTCTCCATGCACTGCCTTCCCGCCCGATTGATTACTAGGGCGGAGGCAAAATCCTTTTGTGATCGTGATGCGATCGTGTTATTATGGATGGTGGGCGCTCGAATCCGAGTCGGGAGGGATAGTATTATCGGGGCGTAGCCCATTACTTCTCTTGTATATGTATCCGACTCGGATGGTGGGAGGGGGAATGAGACTATAGCGTCCTTCCGAGAGTGACCTGACCGACAGGTGAGACTCCAGCGTCTCTCCGATGTCGATGTAGAGAATCGACCCAGGCAACGGCGTCTATCCCCGCTGCGAATGGATGGAGAAAGTTCGACCTGGGCAAGATTACACGGGTACAACAAGGCAAAACGGGTACAACAATAAACAATACAATACCGGCGGGACGGGACATTCAGACAAAGCAACAATTACGAGACCTAGGCGCCTCAACTTAGGCGTTTTGAGTTTCTCGAGCTTGAAACGTGCTAGCAGGAGAGGGGGGGTGGGGACGGCATGCGGATTTCATTTAGTCCGTCGTAAGGATCTCAATGGGAGAACTCGACAAGTGAACATTACGATCCCGATTCCCATGATCCATCGGGCACGGTAACCTCGTGCACTGCACATCCCGGTTAATGGGCATCAATCGCGAGAGCGAGATCCTGTCGGCGATGAAGGTTGCTATTCGAGACGGTAAAGAGGAGGGACTCGAGCAGATGAAGTCGTGCTGTGTAGGAGGGTACCTGTCTGGTTGTCGTGGTCGGGGTTATTTGTTTCTTTGCTGTGTAAAAGGACGAAATGGAGGAAGGGAAATTTGACGTTCCAACCGGTTATTTGCGTGCATAGAAGAGAAGGGAGGAGGAGGAGGAGGAGAAGTTCCCTGCATGTAAGTGCGATTGGCAGAGCAAATATCAGGTCCGAAGTCGAGAGACCGAGAAGGAGCCTAGAGAGGACTGCAAACGCTTTGTTTTGTTCGAATTCGAAACGGGTATGTGTCGTTGGAGAGGGTACCTGTCTCGTTGTCGTGAGAGAATGGGGATTGGTGTCGTGGCCGGGGTTATCTATTTCCCTGCTGTGTACGAGAAAGAAATGGAGGAAGGGAAATTGACATTCCAATCGGCTATTTGCGTGCATAGAAGAGGAGGGAGGAGGAGGAGGAGAGGTTCTCTGTCTGTAAGTGCGACTGGCAGAGCAAATATTAGGTCCGAAGTCGAGAGGAGACTAGAGAGGACTGCAAAACGCTTTGCTCGAATTCGGCTATGTGTTGCTGGAGAGGGTACCTGTCTCGTTGTCGTGGGAGAATGGGGATCGGGAGCGTGGCCGGGATTATTTATTTTCTTGCTGTGTAAAAGAAGTGCCTAGAAGAGAAGGGGGGAGGAGTGGTAAGCGCGACTGGCAAGGCAAATATTAGGTCCGAAGTCGAGAGGAGACTAGAGAGGACTGCAAACGCTTTGCTTTGTTCGAATTCGAAACGGGTATGTGGGTACCTGTCTCGTTGTCGTCGTGGGTGAATGGGGATTGGTGTCCTGGCCGGGGTTATTTCTTTCCCTGCTGTAAACGAGGGAAAAATGGAGGAAGGGGAATGGACGTTCTAACAGGTTATTTGCGTGTAGAAGAGAAGGGAGGAGGACTCGAGGTTCTCTGCGTGTAAGTGCAGAGCAAACGTTATTAGGTCCGAAGTCCAGAGACCGAGAAGGAGTCTAGAGAGGACTACAAAACGCTCTGTTCAAATTCGAAACGGATATGTGTTGCTGGAGAGAGTACCTGTCTCACGAAAAACATTGTCGTGCGTGAGAACAAGTAGGACGGTTTGCAGGAGAAATCAAGAGCCCGAGAGGAAGTCTCAAAACGTTTTGTTCGAATATTTTGAAACGGGCGTGTCGGAGAGGGTACCTGTCTCACGAGCGAACTCAATTAAATTCTCATTCATGGGCCGAGATTAGATAACTAATTCGGGATTGGATACTTATGAGAAACAAACGGAGGGAAGTACGATGAGCGAACTCAATTAAATTCTCATTCATGGGCCGAGGTTAGATAAGTAATTCAGGATTGGATACTACGAGAGAAAACCGGCGAAATGAAGAAGAGAAGAGGGTTTCTCTACATGTGGTTGGGTGCCTGTAGGCGTAACGGCAAGAGTAAAATATTATTAGAGCAAACATTCGCGGGTGGTCAGTATCCGAAGAGAATCATACGCTGTACTCACGAAGAAAAACATCGTAGGTCGATCGATCACCATTCCGAGTGTCTGGGAAAAAACGATCATACACTTCTGCTGTGCGATAACGTGTGGGGGTTGTGGTGTCGTAAGAGGCCTTTTCATTAATAAAGTCGAGTAAAGCCGTATATCGCAACCTCGGAGACGCACGCCGAGCGTATACATAGCCTTCTGGGCGTCAAAAGTAATTGGCGGGAGAAGGACGCGGGAGTTGAATGTTGAAGGTGGGTTTCAAGTGTTGTGTTGAGTCAGGAGATACACGCGTCAGTGGCTTTAGGTTCCAGGTTGACGTGCGATTATCGTCGTCGAGAACGACCCTGGACGGACACAAACATTCCCTAATCCTGGCAAGTTGCCGGTGAGATTAGATACGGGTACCCCACTACCTATACGCCGAGTGGCTTTGTTGAAAAAGTACTAATGCATGGGGCGGCGCTGGGAAATGAATAGACTCGACGAGGCCCTGTTCCGAGGCCGCATAACATAAGAGCGAGGCGAATAAGGGCTGGGTTGCACGGAATTTGTAGTCGTCACAAGAGGGCTTTAAACCTTGCTTAAAAGTCATGCACATTTCATCTAGTAGTACACGGGACGTAGGGGGATTTTGGAAGGAGTATCTAATAGATAATGGTACACAAAAACAACAAACACCGCCAGAAGGGAAAGAGGGAATAAATAGATAAGATAGATAGCGAAATAGATAGATAGCGTGAAGTGTTTAAGCGGAGACGACCTCTGGGGGGAGGGTGTAGTCTGCGTAGTGGGCAAAGTCGACATTGGGGAGGCGGATGGGGGGCGGGGAGGGTGAATGTGAGGGGAGGGGATGGGGGTAGGTCGTTGGTGAAGGGGAGGGGTAAGTCGACGAAGTTGAAGAGGACGAGTAGATGGAGACTATTGGAACAAGTTAGAATGAGAATTGGACGAATATGCGCTAAACTTACGCGAATCATCCCATTCCTGAGATTCACGACGAGGCAAGAGCTGAGGGCTCCGACTCTGCTCCTTCTTTGGGGAGAGCGGTTTCTTCTGGGTTCCCCCAGCGGCGGCTTTACGTGCCTTGTTGCCTGCTCTGAGCTCGTCAAAGCGGAGGGGCCTGGGACGAAGGTGTGTGCGTTCGTACAAGCCACACTTGTTGCAGACGATCTTGCCGGGGTTGAAGGTGGAGCGGCGCCAGGAGGGGGGCTCTGTGGTGTGGCAGTTGAAGCAGCGGCGGCGGAGGTACTGCGTCTCTTTGGAGGCGGCGTCGTCGGTGTGCTGGACGGGGAGGCCAGTGTGGGGGGAGAGGGTGTAGGAGGGCGGGGGCGGGGAGGGGAAGGGCTGGTAGAACTGGTGGTGGTGATGTTGGTGGTGGTGGTGCGGGGGGAGGTGCATCGGGGGGAGAGTGTGCTCGAGCTTGATGGGCTCGGCGGAGTAGTCGGCGCGCACATACGGGAAGGTGGCGCGGCGGACCACGGCGGGGTGGTGGTCGTCGTAGAGCTCCTGGAGGAGGGAGCCGCCGCCGCCCTCGTATGATTGGTGGGACGGGTACGCGGAGAAGAAGGGGTCCTCCCTCGGCGAGGGCGTGCGGGGAGTAGACGCGTAGGAAGGAAAGACAAGCTGTTGTGAATCCATGACAAGTGGATGTTGACTGCATTGGAATTCGATCCATGACCCGCTTTTCTATCCCTTGACTGCAGTAAGGGTCCCCCTCTCAATGGGGATATCTATATCGGGGCGGATCTCACCGCTCCGCTGGGTCTGGCCCCGGAACACCGCCAGCGTGCAACACAGGCGCTTGCCGAACAACGTTCCCATCGCAGAAAGCAAACACACACAAATACGGGGTACGTAATGGACACCGACTCGGACAGCCATGGCCATGTCCCTCCAATTTGCTCCCGTTACGAGAATACTGCTCGTCCTCCTCTGTGCGAATACCCTGCTTGTGTCCCTCTTCGATATCGGCCCGTCGCTCGCCCTCCCCCCGACCCTAGCACAGCCCTACCGCGCTCTCACCCATGCGGTGTATATGCCCGACTCGCCGTCGCTGCTCCTGGCGCTGCTCATCCTCGTGCAGACCGCCCCGACGCTCGAGCGAAGGCTGTCGTCGCGTCATCTCGCCGCGCTGCTCCTGCTCATCGCGCCCCTCGGCCCCGTGGCGCTGACCGCCGCGTGCGTGTACACCCATGCGCTGCTCGTGCCCCCGTCGTACACGTACTCGCTGGGCCTGGTGACGCTCACCCCGCATGCCCCGACGTGGGTTCTGCTGGTTTTGCTCGCCCTGCTCACGTCCCCCGTGCTCGCGGTCCTCGGCGTGCTCAGCGCGGTGCTCTACCGCTCCCCGCTCCTGCCCCTCCCGCTCAAGCGCTTCCGCCCCCCGCTCCCGTTCGCGCCTGAGACACCCAGTGTCCCACGCTCGAGGCGCGCGTTCCCTGCCCCGAGTCCCAGTCCGGTGCCTGCGACCAGTTCGATGCGTGAGTGGGTCACGCAGCTGACACCGGCGACTCCAGGTGTGCGTGCCCCGCCAGAGGAGGAGATTACACAGGTCACGACTATGTTTCCCGATTTGCCTAGAGAGGCGGTTATTGGTGCTCTCCAGCGTAGTCCTAATGTTACTGCAGCAGTAGACACTTTGCTTAGTGGTAGTTAACGTAGTGAATTCAACAATGCTTCTACATCTTTCGATGCACCCTTCTTTCTACGTTTCTCCTCTTTGCGTCGTCGTCTCTCTTCCTTGGTCTCTCCTTCATGTTTCCGTTTCTTCTTTCCCTTTTTCGCCTCTTCCCGCCTCTGTGCAATGATAAAGTCTCTCATTGGGTCCTCTGGATCGATATCCTTGCCCAAATCCTCTTCCTCTTCTTCTTGCTCTTCATTAATAACCTCCTCTGGCCTCGCATTAAACTGCTCCCCCTCCACCTCTCTCCACTCCCCGTCCTCCCCCTTCTCCCTCGGCGCCTTGTAATCCCTCACATGATCCACCCTAAGCGTCTTCCCCAGCACCTTGGCCCCGTTCAAGTTGTCCACAGCCAACACCGTCGACCGCTGGTCCTCGTACATGAGGAACCCAAACCCCCGCTGCTTCCCCGTCGCCTTGTCCCGCGGCAAATTCACATTCGCCACCTCGCCGTACTGCGAGAATATAGTGATCACGTCCCCTTCGGTAAGCTCGTAGTTGAGACCTCCCACGTAGATGTACGCAGAGTCTTTGTACGTGTCATGCCATGAGCCAGCTACGCCCAGACGCAGTTCTGCTTCGTTTATAGCATTGATTTCCCGCACGACGCTGCAAAACGAGTCAGCATAAAACAACCAAAGAACAATTTCAGCCTACTTCATGGTCAAAGTCAAATCGATCGAGCAAAACCTTCCCACGGTCCAACCTTTTTTTTTTTCAGACACCATCATCATGAGCACACTAAAATTCACGCTCCCTCCGATCCACGACACCCCCGAGTCACCGTGGGGCCCACCCCCGCTGTCCTCCCTCCCCTCCTCGCTGACGGATGTCCCCTACGCGCCCTACTCCAAATCCGACAAGCTCGGGCGCTTCGCGGACTGGAACGCCTCGCCGCTCCCTGCGGCGCCCCAGCAGCAGACGAAGCGCACGCAGGCCTACGGCACGGGCACCGCCAGTGCGTTTGCGTATTTCCACGCAGAGGATGAGGCGAGCTTCTCGCTGGTGGACAACACCGCGGGGAAGAGCACGGTTGTTGGGAGGGGACGCGGCGGCGCGAGGGGTGGTGCACGGGGCGGCGCGGGCAGGGGAGGGAGGGGCGGGCAGGTCCAGCAGGGCAGGGGAGGTGCCCAGGGACGGGGCGGGGGACGCAGGAACTGGCGCGATTGGGATAAGAATAATCGGTCGAGGGAGAGCAGTGTTGTGATCAGTCCTAATTGGGATTTGAAAGAGGAGATTGAGTTCCACAGGCTTGCGAAGCTGAGGTTGGACGTTGATGAGCCTGAGGATATGTTCGTTCTTTTCTCTTTGTATGTTATTTTTTCTGATTCCTTCACAGCGACTCGTATGGCCGGCTGTACGAATACGATAAATCATACGATAGGATAACGACCAAGAGCGAACGGCCTCTGCAGATCCTGGACAGGCTCAAATACAACCCCACGACGTCCGACGACCCCGTGATCCAATCCCTGCACGCCAAGCAGGCCCCCGACTCCGTGCGGATCTACACCACCGACACGATCCTCTCCGTCCTCATGTGCGCCACGCGCTCCGTCTACCCCTGGGACATTGTCATCCTGCGCACCAAAAACGCCCTCTTCCTCGACAAGCGCGACGGCGGGCCCTTCGACACCGTCACCGTCAACGAAAACGCCACCGACCCGCCCTCCGCCGAAGGCCAGACCCTCAACGCCCCGCTCAACCTCAGCCTCGAAGCGACCTTCATCAACCAGAACTTCGGCTTCCAGTGCGTGGACGAAAGGAAACACGTGGATCTGGGCCACGCGAACCCGTTTCACCCCCCGGAGGAGCGGGAGCCGCTCGCGTCGTGCGGGTACCGCTACAGGGAGTTTGATTTGGGGATCAACGAGGAGGAGGACGTGAAGATCGTGGTGCGCACGGAGGTGGACGCCGTCCTCCCTGGTGGGGGCGGGTACGCGACGATCCGCGCGCTGAACGAGTACGAGCCCAAAGCGTGCGGGGCCCCCGACTGGCGCACGAAGCTCGACAGCCAGCGCGGCGCGGTCGTCGCCACCGAGATGAAGAACAACTCCGCCAAGCTCGCGCGCTGGGCGGTCCAGGCGCTCCTCGCGGGCTCCGAGGTGCTCAAGGTGGGGTACGTGAGCCGCGTGAGCGCAAGGGATAATACAAAGCATGTGGTGCTGAGCACGGCGGGGATGCGCCCGGGGGAGTTTGCGGGGCAGCTGAATGTGGGGGTGAGCAATGGGTGGGGGGTGGTGAGGTGTGTGGCGGATGTGTGTTTGGCGCTGGGGGAGGGGAAGTATGTGTTGGTGAGGGATCCGAATAAGCCGGTGGTGAGGTTGTATGGGGTCCCGATGGGGACGTTTATGGGGGAGGAGGAGGAGGAGGGGGATGTCCCTACCGAGGATGCGGTGTGAAATAAAAGATCATACTTGCACTCACGTCGATTCAATAGCATTTGTCCCTTCACTTTAGTCAGATTGTGATATATACTTCCAGTTCTTTTCTTAAGCATAAAAGATGCTCTTATCTTTCCTAAATTCACAGCAGAACTCGCGCTGATACGGATATTTTCATCGCGCCTATATATTCTTTTGAGTGTACCCCAGAGCTTTCTTCAAAGGGGAAAAAAGATAGCGTACCTAGAACACGGCTCCTTTTCCCCAGATCTCGCAAACCTTCGAATTCTGTATCAGAATCTCCAATTTATTTGGAGGGATTGCGTTTATTGACCCGTGCGTTCTGGGCACCCTTACCTTCACAAAACAATCATCCCTTCGTGTGTACCTTCCTTACATCTAGGAATTTAAGTAGGCGCATCTCTTTCTTTGTAGAGTAAATATTCATCACCCATTCTTTGACGTACGCGTACCTAGAACGCGGGTCCTTTTTCCCCAGATCCCGCGACCTTGGAACCGCATGGGTGAATGGCTTTCTTTCACCCGTTCGATATTGCAGGGTTTTGTGTACCTAGAGCGCGCGCGCGCCGCCGGGTCCTTTCCCAGAGATCTCACCAAAAATCTTTCTGATTCGAAGATGTTTTTCAGTGTGGTATGGCGGGACCGGTGGGGTCTAAATTCCACTATGCACATACGGGTGACAGGGCTCGCTTATGTAGTGCGGCTTGACTGTACCCTCACTTTAGGTGCCTTCGTGAGAGATCTCTTATACTTGTGATCAGAATTTCGCGACTCGGTACCGCTCGACCCTCTCTAGGTACTCATTTCGGTGCCGTTATGGGCCCCGACATTTTCCCGCCCGACCCCGTATCCCCGAACTGCTCCCGCGTGAGTGCCCGACCGTCCCGACATGGACTTGAGGTCGGGACGCGCCACACAGTTACTTTTACTTTATGGGTTGCGCCTGTCATTACTGTCAAGTCCGAGTCGTAAATTAATTTTACATCTATATTACTCCGAATTTGACTGGGATTTCCGAAATACAATGGTCCGTCGACCTACGTCATTGTATACATCCGAGTACTTATCCCGGCATGGTTTGACCGAGATAAGTACGGTTCGAGAGCGCGCCCCGGCAGGCACAAAAAAGGTTGGAACTAGGCAAAGTACCCCTCCTCCCCCACAGCCTAACGTGTTTGAGGGTGGTGATAACATTAGGCGTTTGGTAGGACATCCTAGCACAGCCATCGAACAACCTTTTGGTCGTTTTTTTCTCATGGGTAGTGAAACGATGGAGGCCAGTGTTCAAAGGCGGGATGTCGCGATGTTGGAGTATCTTTGTGCGAGTTTCCATGGATAAGGTACGTACATACGTGAATCTCTGATTCAGGTGATATAGATCCCGTGCAAAGCAAAAAAACAACAATAAGATACAAGAATACCTATCGCGGTGCCTCGGAGTCGGTATGGGGGCTTTGAATTTGGGAGAGGTGAATACAGATGAACTGAAGCTTAACTGCTTTCGTGGTGTCTGTAAATTTAGTTACCGCCGGAGCAGCTGTGGCAAGCCGAAGGTCGTGCATTGTAATTGGTCAATTACCCTGAGAATCCCGACGCACCCATTAAGCTCACGACCGTGACACTGCCCTCTCATAGAAAGCGCCGGAGCTATGCTTTGGCCATCACCGCCCCAGTACGAGTAAGTACGTCATCCCATGTAAGTTGGATGAACAGATACAGTGTGGCGTTTTGGAAGTGAGAGCAGAAGACGTCGTAGCATGTGGATTCAAGCGCCTTACTCTTTGATTTGCGCCCATAGCGGGTATTTTTGGTTCCCAGATATTAGAATCACTCACGAGAAGGTTTCTCCATTGGCAATACTAAGCGCCAGTTGACCATCACCAAGCCTAGTAGTGTTGATATGGATCTCGTGTAGGTAATGAAAAAAAGTTCTGAATGAGTGGTTTCCAACTCGGAGTAGTAAGCGTGACGTGTAAGTAAGTTCATTTCGGAGTGCCGCAGACGATGCATATCGTAGTATATAGATCGAAGCCTTGATTTTGAGATGCTTTTTAGTTACCGGACCGTACTCACGGAGAAGTTGTGCATTGAACGCATAGGTATCACAGCCAAGCCGTTGTGCCCGTGATGTTTTTACTAAGTTACCAAAGCGCTGTGTAGAAACTAACAACTCTGTAAATAAATGGAAGACGCTTTGAACTAGACATTTTGAAATACCATAGCCACACACGGAGAAGCCTGTTAGTTTCCTCATCCTTGCTTCAAACGGATCAGTTTTGGGAGCATATCCAGGAACCCTTGACGAAGCGCCGACTGATCAATGCAGATGAAGGGACGTCGTAGTATACTTCCGGTCTACAATCAAGTCACAGAAGGACGATTAGACGTAAAAGACTTTGAATAGTAGAAGCGAATGCACAGGACATCGAAGAAGAAGTGCCACAAAAGCGGTGCAGGAATCCTTATGCCCTCCTCCAATATAACGCGAACGCTGTAGAATTCGGACTTTAGCCTCCTTGAGAAGCCATGATCGAAAATCAAGCTCATGGACTTTACGCTGCGATGATCAGAGAGACTCGACTTCTACACTGCCCCTCATAGAATAGAGGTGTTAACGTGTCCGAGCTGTGCATCACCGAGGCCACCGTGTATTGAGATTCCAGTTCGCGTTCAAAGCCAAAGTAGACAATTTCTATTAAACACCGAGAGGGGACGCGTCGAGTCCCCGCGTGGTGAGTGAAACTGATTTACCGTTGGGGGTGATGCGTATCACGGAGCCATCTCCCCACTCTTTCCGGGCCCACCGATCCGATTTTAGTCTTGCGAATGAAACTGATTGCGATGTGTTCAACAGACTTTCGTGTCGGGATAAGATAGGCACCCCCTCGTAGTGAAACTGATTGAGCGATGTTTGCAGAAGCGAATGCGTTTGTGGAAAGGTTGGGGTGTGTGGGTTAGTCATAGCCACGGTGGAAGCCTGTCAGACGAACTCTCGTGCCACAAAGCGGTGCATTAATGAGTTCTCAGGCTTTGTTACCTTTCGGACAGATGTGATCCGGCGTATCGGTGTATCTAAGAACTTCGAGTCTACTAGGATTTGAGCCAGGTTATTGATGAAGGAAGTGATAGTAACAAGGAGAGACATACGGTGCAAGTATCTCCTTCCCCAAATCCCGGTGCGAAATCAAGGACTGGTAGCAGAACCGACGTGTTTGTGTCAACCAAACTGTCGTTCCGGTCCGCCTCGCTCCGAGAACCAAGAAAGATGACACTGCCCAAAATCAAGTGTAGCGGTTTGACCGGAGGCTCTTCCTTCGGAATTGATGTTCGAGGGCATAGACTTGCCAGGCGTGAGATTGAGTTTAATAATGAAACTGATTACATGGATTCAATGTAGATTTTGAGAACCAGCCTAAGGGAGACTACTGTTTGAGGGTTTGTACCGGAGGCTCTTCCTTCGGTTGATGTTCGAGAGCATGGACTTGAGGTTAATGAAACTGATTCCAGGGGTTCAGCGTAGATTACTGTGTCTTGCAATTGAATGACGATAAGTGCTACGGACCGGAATCGCAGGACCCAGGAAATGATATGTGAATCATTAGCACCTCGTGTTGGTGAAACAGGTCAAGGAGCGGAAAATCCCCACGCGTATTGATTATGGTTCGTAGGACTTGAGATACGGAAGCAAAAGGTACCGGTTCGCGAGAAACTGTATGTATCTCAGGAAGTGGCGTCGCGCTGGTAAAGAAGACACGGGGAGGTGTAGGATCACGATAACCCAGCCAACAAGATGGACGTTGGACGTAGTTCGCCTGCCGAGGTGATCTTAGTTGCCGACTCGAGAGTACTATGATGATCAATGCTGTGCAAGTTGCTCTGAGTGAAACAGATTTATCAGTAAGTCAACGTTTACTTGCGGGGTTAAGGATGAAAAAAGGAGCGAACTAATTCTCCTATAGCAAATGTGTTCCTTTGTTTGATGAAGGAGGTCCGACGGGGATTTGGGGGCTGGGGCTGGACCGCACTGAAATTATTTGTTCGTCGTCATAAATTCGTGGAGACGTAGGTGAAGCGGTGTTCGTCAGCTTTAAGTAGAAAGACATCAATTGGGGAAAGATAAGCTATTGCGGTGTTGTTTGAGATTGGAGGAGGCGCTCAAACTGTGGGAGTTGGTTAATTGAAGAGATGATTGTGTCAGTCGATGGGCTAACGTTATGATATTATGGCCATATATCCGAGCCGTATACAACTACGGACGACAATCCCGTGCTGTGAGTGCGTTTAAGGAGACTTGTCGATCTTGAAGCGCCTCGAGGCTAGGATCACTACTGCGTGTAATGATAATATGATTCTATCAAGATTACGCGTACGGGTGCAGAATTAGAGGTGTAGAGATGTCGACTCAGTAACAGAAGAAGCAACACGAAATTCGAAATCCGCCTTCGGTTGTACGTACGCCCAATAATTCAAGGCACGTTACTGATATGTTTGTGTACCTGTATTACCCGGAAAATGGATTTGAGACGGGCTCCATTATGGATCAAAACAGGATGGTTATTGTTAACCATGGCAACAAGGTGTTTAGAAGACCATGGGGTTTCTAGATGGAAGGGAGAGCAAGTGTTTACTTGCGAGTTTTGTTTCAGGACTTGGCGGGTGCCAGAAAACGGAGGCAAACGTGATACCACTTCCCGTTTGTGTGACCAGGTGGTACCTAGTCCATTTCTGGATCGCAGCTTGTGCCAATGTGGACGCTCGACGTTGAAACTTCGGGCTCGGGGAAGGTGCCTTGTGGTATTGACATTACAGAGGGCAGCGGCGCCGTCGTTCCTTCATAAGAAATGCCATAACCAATATGGACACTATGCAGGTTCGGGCTACTATGGGTCGAATTCAAATGGGTCATTGCACCTGACATGACTGGTGAGACTTTGTTGTCATAACCACCGTGGGGATGTTGGTAGGGGTTATTCCTTGGGCGCGCACAATAAGCATAGGCCGACTGGGCCAGAAGGCGGGATGGGGATTCGGGAAGGGGACATTCCATAGTACGGCGCAGTGCTTTGTTGATGGTTGATGGTACGGCGCCGAGAACGGTAAGCCGGAGCCCGAGTTAAGTGTTGAGGGTTTCATTGGGGCCTAGGTCGGTAGATCATGAGAAATCGGTACCGCTTGCGGTAGTTTGGTATTATGGATCGACTTGGGATATTTGTATGGGCCGTAAGCTATCAGGGCAGTTGAGACTCTTGAAATTGTAATTGGAGCTCGACATCCTCGTGCTACTGAACCATATTCTGGCCATGCGCGTTGAGTTGAGAAGTCATTACAATATACACCGACCGACACTGGAAAGCGGCGTTGATTTTCGATCGTAGTAGGGGCGTCGCTCGAATGCCCGTTACGATCATGATCGTGCCACCAAGGATGCCTGCTTAAATGAATGGCTTTGATGAGTCCGGAATTATCAGAGCCCGATTGTTTGGAACGGGCATGAGAAACTCGAAGTCAAAATGTAATCGATGAAACGGGGTAGAGGAAGAGGAGAAGAGAAGAAGCAACGCAGGAGGGGTAACGGGGGTCCGGGACGGGGATAGATATCGAGACATTTGATAGATGATTGACAAAGACATGCCAATGTATGCCGTCGCGTTGCGCGGAATGGGTCTTCTATGTGCAGCGAGCTAGCATACAAATGGGGAGCGTTCTTTGAATGGAGGAGAATGGCCTTGAGGGACTGTCAGTCATATGTTATTCCATTTACACTGTCGAATACCCTGTTTTGGTCTGGGCTGTCAGAGCCGGGGCCAATAAGAGGCGGGGACAGTGCCAGATCGAGGTACCAAAGAATTCCCACTGGGTTCTTGTTAAAAGACCGTACTGCGAAGAGCAGGGGGAAGTGAAACGCGAACTGACGGAGAAAACATATAAGTGTGCGCTGGGAGTGCAGGTTAACTGTAACCGTAAGAAGGAAATCAGCAATCAAAGAAGCAAGGTCAACTTTAGTTTAGTCCGAGAGCAGAGATAGAACGGAATCGCAGCCGTACGTGTATTATTACCGTGGTGCTGAATTCATATTGACTGCGAACGATAAGGCACACTTTGTTCCCATGGGCGCGGTTCGTTCGGGATGTTCCACATTGAATGGCTCTGCGAGGTTCAGAGTTCCTCCACAGATATACCATCCGAGTCGCAGAACCTCACTTCGGCGCCGGGGGTCATGGGTCAACTGCGACTCTAGTAGGAGCTATAACTTCAGAACTTTGCGGTGTTCTAGCCCTGCTCCAAGTTGACGAAGAACGCCCATAAAATTGACAGCTGAACGAGAATAGAACTGGAACTCCCAAGTTTTCCCAAGGTGAACTGTCTGACCGTTTTCCGGGCCAAGGAGAAAAGACGGGCTTCTATCTCCTGTTCACGTGAATCGCGCCGAGAGATGAAACGGATAGCATGAGAAAAATGCAGGGCGCTGAAGAAAGGTGGGTGGGTACGTTGCTACCATAGAATAACGCAGAGAGAGTTATCAAAATGGGCTACGGGGCTTGGGACGTTTATAAGCCAAGGAAAATGGACTTTGAAGTGGGACGGCCGAATGACGCACGTCAGGTGAGGAGTTTGCCTATATTTGTACACGCCACCTGTTTCCGCCCAAAGAAAGGGCAGAAAGAAGGCTATGTTTCAAATTTGGTTAGACGTCGCACTCTCGACACCGTCTACCGACTACTACCCGACTGCTCGCTCAAGCGGGGAAGGGCCCACGCGGTTGCTCAAGGTGCGAAATACACCTTGGGGCACTGTAATCTGTTACTGAACGTATGGATTAGCTCAACCGTGATAGCTGGTTACGGCACGGCCCTACCCACATCTTTCTCCTTCTGCGATACTCTTATCTTTAGACTCTTTCACTACACTCGTCTTTCATTTAATACCTTTCTTGCGTTGGAATGCATTCCAGGTATGGCAGACTCGTGGTTCACACGGAGAAGACTCGGACTAATAGGTGGCTAAACAGGGAAGCGAACATTCTCGGTCGACAGGACAGTGACTGCGTGAATCCCGACCCAGCCAATACGATCACTGACCGACTTAATACGCTTCTCAATTCTTCTGGAGCTGGTTATCATCTGCAGCTTTGCGCTGGAGCAGAGTACTTGTTGCAATCTCCTATTCTTTTCGCTGCCCCCCAGCAGGAGATAAGCACAGTTGGCTATCCCACTGGAGATGAGCGCGCCACCCTTGTTATCAATGGACCGGTCTTCAATGGAACAGGCCACACTACCGCTATAGATGGGACCTGTGCCAACTGTACAGGCATCAAAATCAAGAACATCCAGGTATGCCGTCCGCTTTATTACAGAAATTATTAATAATGATTTCGAAGATCAATGGTACTCGTCTCGGAGCCACGCCGACTTCTGGAGGGGCCAATATTGAGATCGGTGGAGCTAATACAGATCAAGTCGTCGAATATGTCCGATCGTATGATCCTCGAAGCTGGTCATGTCTTCATATAGCGGAGGGTGGCTTACAATGTAAGAACGCTACTGTGAGTCTTCCATCTGATACGATGTGTCGGCTGGTACCTGATGCGAACTCCCAGATTCAAAATAACGACATTGGTCCCTGTGGCAGCGATTTATTCCAACAATGGGCGGATGGTATCAGTGTAGCTTGCGCCAATAGTGTCGTCCGTAACAACATGGTGATGAATCCCACGGACGGTGGGATCGTTCTTTTTGGATCTCCTGGCACCCAGGTGTACAACAATACGATCTGGGTTGTAAACGTGAGTATTCCATGAAATGAGCCTAGCAACTAATGCTGAAGTCTGACAGCAAACACTTCTTGGGGGTATCAACATGGTGGACTACGATCCTTGGAGTGGCGACTATACTGGGACAGTCATTCATAACAACACTATGCTTGGCGGCTTTGCTACGGACAAGCCAGAAGGCAGTGAAACTAAGGGCGAGAATGCTGATGACGCTACTATGAAGTAGGTTATTCACATTTTACATAAATATAGGTCTTGACCTGTATATTTTAGGATTGGTGTAGCTATTGGGCCTCGGACGTGGTTTGGAGCCCGGTATGGCACTAATCTCAGTCGTTCGGGGACGGTCTATGACAACAGGTTTTCCGGAGCGTTCAGCTATGCTATCGCCATCACATCAGCCACCAATTTCACAGTTCAGAACAACGTCTTGTTTGGGAATACGTCCTTCATTGGCGCTGTTGGGCCGAACTGCACTATTACCGAGGTTGACATCCCGACTCCCGCCCCGTTTGTGATAGACAGGAATCTCACCTCAGACATGTCTACGCAGTCCGATTTCCAGAACATCACCGACGGGGACTCTATTACTTGCGTGGCTCCTCCAGATGGCGGTGATTATTGGCCGTATGGTGGGAACCCTGAGAGCAGCTCTGGTTCATCGGGTAGCGGCAGCGGCAGTACCAACAACAGCAGTGGTGGTGGTGGTGGTGGGACATCCACCGGAGCCAAGGTGGGCATCGCCATAGGCGTGGTAGCTGGTGTCATCGCGATTGCCCTGGGTGCTTGGTTCCTTCGCAAGTGGGCCATTAAACGTTCCGAGTCGCAGCGTTTGTTCAACTCCTCGCGCAAGTCGCGGTATCTGAAGAATTTTTAATACTCATCGTATCTTCATCTGGACATGGATCTTACCCGCCACGATTTTACTGATCATTCAATCTACAACCATTTCATCGGACATTGCTGGGTACATACAGTCTATATTTTATTCTCATGAGATAGAGCAGCCTGTTGTTTAACCATCACCTCATATCGTCAAAGTACTATTTATTCTGTACAGTATTAATATTATCTTCCACGCAAGCGCTGTTCAATCAATAAGTCCTGTGGCAATTTGAAACTGCAGTTGAACCTCGGCCCTTGCCGAGGCAATTATTGAAGTCACGTGTGACCTCTCCGTCATCCCAGTCCTTTCCAGTCCTCTATTGTCCGGTTTGTCTCGTTGGAACAATTCCAAGGGCAAACACTCGCCACATCTATTCTCCTTTTATTCTCCTACGACCACCTCTCTCGGCCGACTTTAGTTTCTACCTGTCGATGAATATGGAGAGGCCAAAGAGGTACTTATACATAACCTTTTTCACTCTTACTACTCATTCACGTTTGACGTGCGTACAGTTATCTTGGGGTTACAGCGCCAATATCGACACATGAATCCAATGACAGAGAAAAAGAGGTCACTCTTACTCTCATGGAAGAGCTGCGTCGGCAAAATACATTCGAGTCAGCAGAGGAAGCAGCAACGAGGTGAGTGACGAGTTCTTCGTTTCAATGTTCTCCTGGCGCCTTCCAGCTTTCTCCATCTTTTTCGCTTTCCTGAGGGGACCTTGGTTAAATCGCCTTTTCCCACCCGTTCCACTCCTCTTTTCCATTGCGCACCTTTTTGCAACCTGACTACAATCCGGAATGACGGCCATTTTTGTATCGAACCGAACTCGTCTTTTCTTCTTCATCTAAGATGCGATTCTAATGGCTCAATACTAAAACTCGGGTTTTCATCTGCTTAGGGAACTTGTTCTGGGACGTGTAGATGCTCTCGTAAAAAAATTCGTTCGAAATGTTTCGTTGAAACGAGGTCTATCCGAAGCTGCGGCCAACGCTGCTGGTGGCAAGATTTTCACTTTTGGGTCATATCGATTAGGCGTTCATGGGCCTGGTGCTGATATTGATACGTTGTGCGTCGTACCCAAGCATGTTTCGCGAGAAGACTTCTTTGAGGTGCTCGAGCCTATGCTCAAGGAGATGGAGGGTGCCACCGAAGTAGCGGTGCGTGGCCTTATCTTATTGTGGCGTTTCATGACTTGAAAATCGATGCAGGGAATACCAGAAGCGTATGTACCCATCATAACAGCGAACATCTCTGGGATACCTGTGGATTTCTTGATGGCACGCCTGGCTCTATCCTCAATACCAGACGACCTCTCACTGCAGGACGATAATCTATTGCGAAATCTAGATGAGCGATGTGTGCGAAGTCTGAACGGTGTGTGATGATCTCTTTGATATGACAGTACTGTGACAAGGAATACCAGGTTCGCGGGTTGTGAATGAAGTTCTTCGACTAGTTCCTGATGTAGAGGTGTTCCGGAATGCTCTACGCTGTATAAAACTCTGGGCAACGCGTGCGTTAATGTTGAGCTGGGTTCTCGCTAGGGTCATCTGAGTTGCCTTCTAGGGAGAGCAATTTACTCGAACGTCAATGGGTTCTTTGGTGGTGTTGCCTGGGCGATATTAGTCGCTCGAATATGTCAGCTGTATCCTAACGCTGTGGCCGGCGCT
The DNA here is from genome assembly GCA_022818075.1 of Armillaria altimontana. Lineage (NCBI taxonomy): Eukaryota > Fungi > Basidiomycota > Agaricomycetes > Agaricales > Physalacriaceae > Armillaria > Armillaria altimontana. The sequence goes on from JAIWYR010000016.1 coordinate 983,561, forward strand.
ATTGTCAGCCGCTTTTTCATTATCATGTTCCAATGGTGGGGAAATCTGATCACTTAAATTAAGTTTCCTTGCCAAATTAAACTCTTCGCTAGGACCTGGCCACAACCCGTACTCCTCAAACAGATAGAAGAGGGTCCGTTGCAAGTCAAAGTATGGAATCCCAAGGTAAGCGTTTGAACTCTAATCCTATCTGTACTATTTGCATTGCTAACTGCTTTATAGCTCTACCCCGCCGATCGAGCACACCGTATGCCTATAATCACACCTGCTTACCCTGCCATGTGCGCTACCCATAACGTGACACAATCCACTCAGATGATTACAACTGAAGAATTCAAACGAGGTGTGGTTTTTTCCTTGTACTTTTGATACCGCTGATTGACTCTTCCCAGCCTCCGAAATCGTCGACAAAGTTTTTGTTGGATCTGCCTCTTGGTCCGAGCTGTTTGCCAAGCATGACTTCTTCCACAAGTACAGGTATTATCTACAGGTCATTGCATCTACTGGCGACGCAGAATTGCAGATAAAATGGTGATGCAAGACATTTGCTGTCGTTCTCTTTCCTAAATTTAGTCACTTCTAGGGCCGGGACTGTTGAATCTCGAATAAGACAACTGGTCATGAAATTGGAGTATGTTGATTCACTAATCTTGGCACATCCTTTCATCAAGGGCTTCGACCGAGTCTCGTACTGCCTTTCCGACGACGAAATGCATATGGTTGCTCAAGGCGATATTTCGGATGCGATTGCTAAACGGACAAAGCAAGATATCGAGGGCAAGGATGGCTGCAGTGTCGTATATTCTACTACCTTCTACATAGGACTGGCAATTGAACCGAAACAACGTGAGTAGTATTGGTCGATGTCGTCGACCTCACTAACGTATATTTTTAAGCTGGCCTCGTTGGTCCCCGACGACTGGATATATCATATCCGACGACCGAATTTACGAAGCTTGTCAAGATGTGGGAAAAGTACGACGATCTTACCATGGGTATTGTTGTCCGACATATCAAAAGGTTTGTCACTCCAGGGTCGTAGGTATAATTGTACTAGCTCATTCATTACCCCTCCACAGCTCCGGTCTCCCCGATGATGTCTTTGACCCTGGTGAACGCCAACCGAAGTCAGCCCAAAAACGATCCAAGGTATGTCACTCCATTTTCACCCCAGAAAGCTACCACTTATTTGGTTAATTCGCACGCTTCCAGGGTCCAGGCAAGTCGAGCCATACTTCACCTGACATGCCGAACAAGAAAATCAGAACGTTGGTTTCTCAAAATATTTATTTTTGTGCGTTATATCGAGATGCATTGACTGTTTCCCGCAGGTCGTCCCATCCACCTCCAACCGACGCGCCGCTGAAGTCTAGTTCAAATGGAACAGCTATGAATCTGACATTCAGTGCGGGACCTTCAGCAGCGCTATATACTCCAAAAGAAACGACGCCTCGTGTACCCTTTGGTGAAAGCGTGGCCGTTGCCATGGGTGCCACATAACACTTGGATCAAGACAGCCCCGACAAGAAAAGTCGTCCTCAGGCAACTTAGACCCATCTATCGCGCCTTGACGGCTTGGTTCATTCATCGGTGCTACATTTCTTTCACAGGGGCCGTCACCGCCGGTAGAACCTGATTCGCTCTCTTGTCTGACCCTGCGTACACACGGTAACGGTCTCCTTGAGCGTTTGTCGATATTGTCCTTTCTTAAATAAGTGCTTCTTTCACACAAGAACTTGCTACCTGTCCTAGTCTCGTTATATTGAATTTCTGGTATCTGTTATTTGTATGGCTTCCTTCCTCGTTACTTTTCGAGACATAACTTGTATTTTATATCAATATCTCTATAAATGCTTGTGCGCATGCACTGCCGGACGAAAGACAGCCATATCTATCTTTGTCTTTGGGCTATTCGAATGTCCTCCTTTGTCGCCGTCTATTTCGCCGTCTTTTGTCGTCGCCACAGTACGGTACGGACCGAGAGTAAAAACTTCTCCTTCCTTTGTTTCAAGGGGGCTAGGAACGGACATCCTTTTGGTACGTTGTAAGCTGCAGCTCCAAAAACGAAGTATTGGAGTTGAGTAAATGCCTAACAGATTAACATCATCATGGCAGTGCTAGGCGTCTGCTCACTTTGCATGCTGAGCAGTGAAACGAAAGCCGATAGATACGTCGCTGGTAGATCTGAACTATCATAAAGCCGTACTAGCAATTAAGTTGAAACCGGATTGGGAAGGAGATCTAGAGCCGGAGGTTTATAATTGGTGGGTAATTTAATCGTCCACTCCCCCCGGATACCCTTGCGTCAGGAAAGCCGCGTATGGTGAAAATCAATGCTTACTTATCTCGGTGAGGTGAGTCGAGCAGGCATTACGGCAGCGATATAGCACAGGCAGGAACACCAAGGAGCACCGTGACATTGGCGAATACGTCAAAGCGTACACCGAGCATTATGCCAATAAACGCTAGGAGAAGAACCATAAACTCACGTCGACTAAGCAGTAGGGGTCTTGGTCATCAAACTTGAGTTCCTGTTGTTTGGGCAAACCGGGAAGAAACAGAGATCGATCGAGGCTTCCGTTATTAGGTTCAGCCCAATTGCAATTGTTCAACAGTAATATTCGATGATTTCCTTCGCTTGAAAATGAACAGGGTCAAGGCTGGCAATTGGTGTCAATACGTATTGTACTCTCATCGTACCGGCCAAGATACAGACGGGGAAGCATACTGGGGTATGGTTTAAACGGAGAAAAGTGAAACGGAGCTGCTAGCAGCCCTCAGTTGAACACGGTATCCCGCTGGGGCAATTTTTTGGTATCGAGGGGGAAGACGTCAAGGGCCGGCTCCCGGTTAGCTACTACTAGTTAGCATTCCCATTTATCCCAAGTCCTAGTCGTGGTTCCGGTGGCAAGGAATTCAAGAGACGCTGTGTACGGTGCGAGTCACCTAGGAAGCATCTACACAAAGAGCCCAGTCTGCGTATGCACCAATCTATTCATAGCTCCCGCCAGATACCTCATCGAGGGCCCACGCCTGCGCCAATCGCGTCCGGCATATCGTCCACACTTTCTCTTTTAAGTACGCGCAGTTCTTGCCTGAAAAAGAAGATGATAAGGCACTCTGTGGTCCCTGAAGTTATACCGTCCTTCACGGGTAAAAAGAAGATTAAAAGCTCCGACGTCAGAAGTGGCGCCGACGAACGGTTCGCATGCTACTGTAAGAAACGGGTCCGTCCCTGATGATCCTACACAACTGATGCTGGCTATGTATGCCATCCTGAGGCCTGAGGGTCCGAGAGCAACTAGATACGAGTTGCGAGCCAATACATTAATGAAACAAGATTACATCCGCGGACTAACTGCTACCGATTGCAGCTGCCAAAGAAGAAGCATGAAGATCATTCTCAGTAAATAAACTCATGCACGATTTCAAACCACGTCGTGAAGGGTAGCAGAATTAAAACGACCCACTCGTCAATGCAAGGATGGGGGTGGGGTCAGTTAAATTGTGGGCATGTGTAATAGCCTAAAATCTTCTCATTGTCACCGGAGGTAATACACGGTATGAAAAAAAATGACAGCCATACAAATGTCCTTTCTCAGCAAGAATATAAAGCGGCTTCCACTGTTTAGAGCGAATAGAATACGGAAGAGAGATCCCAGATCCAAGTTCCAACATCACGGAAATATCCATGTCAGAAGGACCCTGTTAAACGAATGTCCTTGATGGAGGCTCCAACGTACACTGTAAAAGTGCCCGAGGGTTTCACCCATGATTGACTCGGAACGTCCCATATACTGAATGATACAGTCAACAATGAAACATCTCGGTATAACGACACCTCACCTCATTTCCTTCCGGGAGATGGTCATGCTAACGGTACTTGTCTGCCCTACTGCCAAAACAACTTCATCGAAGCCCCTTAGCACCTTCTGAGGTTCGCCGGAACTATCGGGTAAACCGAGGTACATCTGGGGGATCTCGGTCCCGTCAAAAGCCCCGGTGTTGGCAATATTGAATGATATCACTTTGGAACTTCCAGAGGAAGTAATGGAGAGAGAAGAGTACGAGAAGGTTGTAAACGACAAACCAAAGCCAAATTCGAATTGAGGCGTAATTCCCTGTTTATTCATATAGCGATAATCGAGGAGCAGCTTCTCGTCGTAAGAGATCTAAAGAAGACAGTCATGAGTTGTGCAAAAATGAAAAGCACAAGGGACATGGACATACGGTGGGAAAGCCCAGACTATTGTATACAATTTCGGTGCCATACGCGTCTTCGTCCTATCAAGTACACGCATCAGTGCCTTGGGAAAAGAAGTGTCTGTCATGGCTCACATATGCGATGGAGAAGGGAAGCCGTCCACTAGGGTTAACTTCTCCCCATATAATATCAACGATACTAGGTCCGGTCTGTTCACCGGGAGCACCAGCATATATCACTGCCGATACATTTACGTGCGTACTCCAGTCCATATAGACCGGTCCAACGGAATGAACGACCACAACAGTATTGTTACAGACGGCTGCAACAGCTTTAACCTTAAGATAAAAAGCACAATTAGAATGAGCCCAAGTAAGATCGCCACCTCTGGACTTACGAGACTGCCACCCTTGTACCAGAGGTCCAAATCATTCCTATCGCCCATATTGCCCACCACAATGTCATAAGCTCCGAGTTCGCCACTCATCCTACGTCAACCCGAGATGAACGACAATCCTATATAAGTAGGAGAAAATGGAACTAACGCATTTACAAATACAATTGCCAAGTCCTTCCCTCTCGCGGCTGCGGGACCAACGGATAAATCATTCGACAAGGACGAAGTTATGGTTGCCGTGTTACCAACAAACTCAGTAATAGCGTCTATTGGCGGGACGATGTATTGCAAAGAGTTAGTACCGGAGCCCCAACTTGCAACGCATTTTAGGTGAGAAAACCTTCTAAGTATAGGCACATACCCAACACTCATCGTCCCGTCGTTACACTCCCCCAGGCCATTACAGTTCAGGTTTGGCATCTTGGCATCCTGACCAACTATAGCGATAGTCTTGATCCTTTCTTGGGCCACGGGAAGACCTCTTAGGGTCACCCCCGAAACAGACCCTCGACACACAATCAGCATATCAACATACGGTAGCACGCCGCACAGCCTAAACATACCAGTTGTAGTAGTTCGGTTGTTTTTAAGCAAGACGGCAGAAGCGGCCCCAATTTCTCTTGTCAAAGCAGTATGAGCTTCTGACCGAACTGAGATGCCCAGGTTCAAGTTCCCAGACCCGTCAGGCTTTTGAGCGTTGAAATTGATGGCTGGATAGTCCTGGACTCAGGAGGTTTGAGTCTACGGCAGGAACAAGCGGCTTCGACCAACTCACGGAATCTTGGCCGAGATGAAGGAAGGAAGCGAGTACTCGGACGACCATTTCATTGAGTGTCTGACGGCGAAAAATTTAGTCAATACGGACATATTAGACTGGAGAGGGAAAAGCTTCACGGTAACGGAAACATCTCCGTTGTTCACTGCGCTCTTCAGACCTCCATTGCCGTACACGCCGCCACCTAATGTGCAGGTAAACTATAAGTTCAGAAGGTATCCCCGGTTAACGGTACAAGCATATTAATAATTACCTATCACGATGTAGTCTCCTGGTTGTTCCATGTCTAGTCCGGCGTTCGCATTATCACTGGCGGAGTCATGCGTGGCCCCCCAATCCGATACAACGTAACCTGTGATGCTACGCCTGAGGCCACAGTAAACGCCCCGGATGGTTCGGGGAACCTACCTTGGAATCCACCCTGTCTTAACAACCCGTTTGAGCCGATAAGCGCCTCATTGTGACACGACGATGTTTGGTTGAACCGATTATACGCACACATGACGGAAGCAACATCAGCCTGGAAAAATGTTCCCTGTTCACAAGCATATGGAAATAGTGGACTGAGGCACATACATCGATGCTCCGCATGAAAGGCCACCAGTATATTTCATGGAGCGTCCTATCGTCCACATCCGCGCTCAGACCGTACCTAGATATTCGCGTTCATAGGAAGTCGTGGCAGAAAAAGGAAGGACATGCCTGAGAAAAAAATGTCATGAGAAGCAGGACGGAACGCGAAAATTCTTTTACCCATACCTCCAATGTTCTTGATTATTGGCTATGAAATGCTTCGCGCAGGCCTGAACACCCACGCTCTGGACGCCGACTATCGTTTCATATGCAAATTCACCGCTCAGGTAAGGGTCAGGGCCAGCGCTAGAAATCAGGACGGCATTCTTCAGGACACGCAGCGCTATTAATACAAGAGCAGAGGATATCACCTCTCCCATCCCCGCCCAGCTTTGGGATTTCTCATCTGAATGTCGTAAGTCATACTTGGGATAATACGGCGGCAAGATGTTTGCTCTCACAATATCCATAGCCGGACCGAGAAAGACGCTGCGGTGCGTTAATAAGGGTCGGCGAAAATGTGGGAAAGCTTATTCTTACTGAACGCCCTTGGCTCTGAATTCTTCGGCGAGTGCCACACCTCTTGCTCGCATCAGACGACGGCTAAACGTGCTTGCGGCATTAATACCCGTTGGGAATCCAGTTACCTCCTTGACAAGCCGTAGGCCAGCGGGACCGTCGTTAAAACATATAGGCGGGATAGTAAGGGTCGTCGATGATAGCGTTATGGAACGACTGGGGGGTGTAATGTTTCCAACACACCGACCTATAATACAAATTCAAAGTCAAAAGGGGAACCTCCAAAGAGTGACGAAAACTGAATTAGAACGTACTGCCGAATTGCCCTACGCCAATCACCAACCCTAGCTTTTCGTCCAGTGTCAACTGTTGGACGGTCTCATTCGCGAGAGAATAGGCTTCTGCCCAAGAGCCTGGACGTTCGTTTATGAGAAAAAAAAATAGAACACGGAGATGAGGATGCGATAAGTACGTTGGGTGAATGCCTGGACACCGCGAACGATTAGCCAGCAGAGTAGGCACAACACGCGCAGGGCTGACGATGAACGTGGCCACACCATCGATAGCGTTGGCGAAAGGGAGAACAGCACACGACTCAAAGAAGCGCCCCATCATGATAGGCTACAGCAATATATGAGGTTCAAATTTATTGCCACCTGGCTTACTGATGGAAGGCAGTCTCCCATGGCCACCTGTGCATGTGGACCGGTGTCAATCATCAGAACAAAGGATAAAGATTTTGGGACAGGGCATGGCGCCAGAGCCTTATGACTGGATAGTAGACACTGAGAGGAAGAATGGGATCTGCGACCCTGCCAATATCCACATGGGCGAACACCAAGAACGGCCTTTGACTTACCACCACGACGGTCCGGATATTGAACTTGCCTCTCCCAAGACTCTGCTTGTGTTTCTTCTCCGTTTTCTTTTTGCTTGGCTCGTCACGTCAGTAAATAAACTGGCGACAGTCAGTAATGGAACACCTGTACGGCACCTCGCGGTATTTGGGTTGCTCTGACGTTTTCATGGAAATACTGCACGACGTTTACACGTATTGTCCTTTGAAATCGCATCCAAGAATCCACGCCCCAGTGTCCCATTTCCGGCGTTTGCGGTTCGGGTGCACGTAAAAACGCCACGGAGTCTTTGAGCTTGCTGGTCAACTTTGAGGTCGTCATGTTCTACGTCATTTTTGAGTAGTTGCTCTCGGCGGGCATCCTAGTTTCATTCTGACGCTATTCTTGACATTGATAGTGATACGCTCCCGTTTGACTTGCGGCGGATGTGCCATTGTTGTCTCTGATGATCCAGTATTCTTGTAACACCCCAGTGGAGCGAGGATCAAACTCGATGCTATACCGGTGCAATCGCTACTGTTCAATTGAATACATACTCGGCATTTGGGCTTCCCTTCTGAGAGCCTTTCCTGTTCCGCGAAACGTCGGATTTGAACAACGTGTTGTAGCGGAAGGGATGATCATTAACGTCGGTGGGGTCTATGCAACGACGGAAGTTTGTATGTTGGAAGCGATTATTCCTCCGAAGGTTAGACGTGCTGGACAGAGAAGCAATGACAGGAACTTGAGTAGAACGAGAAACTGTCGGTAATGCTATACATGTCGTATTTTACAAGACTATTTGCTACACATTATATGGTATATGTACCACTACGGGTCACCCACCAGCTTCTGCAACTCCTGCAGCTCTTTCTCTTTCTCAATCAAAATATTTCTCAGCCGCTCCTGCTCCGCTACAGTCTTCTTTTTCGCCTGTTCGAGTCGGTCCGCCTCTTCCTTCTCCATCTCCTGGCTGAATTCGGGCGTCTCCGTCACTTTGGTATCTTCCAGCGACTGAGGGTATGCGATATGGAAAGGAACTGGTTTTCTCTTGGTCCTTTGGAGGGGCGTCGGAGGATGGGCGGTGAGGGTGTTTAAGAAGCTGTTGAAAGGTTCGTTGAAGACGATTTCGTCGTACTGCCAGGAGTGCACTGGACCGGCTTTGATGGCGACGTCCATAGAGGGGATTTCTGGTTCCCCTGGACCAGCCCATGGGTGGAGTTTGAGGTGGTGGTAAACGGAGGCGGCTTTTTCACCCGAGTCGGCGATGTAGGTTATACGAATGAGAATGTCGAATTCACCCCATCTGGGATTTTCGTTAGTTGAGAAATGGATGGAAAGGAGATATAGAAACGTACCCCGTCTCTGTCACTTCGAATGGGGGCTTGTCAACGACTGTTCGCGTTTTTAAATTAGACGAGAAAGTCGAAACATAGATACGAGACGGACCTCTGCTTGGATTGTTATATGTATCGTGCAACTTGAAGTTGACGCGTTTTATGAAATAGCTAAGATCGTCTGCACCACCGATGTTGTCTGAATCTGTAGCAGATGCAGCGCTACGAACGGCGACTGTCCAGCGATGAGTGTGTTCATGGCGACTAGGGTCCAACGCTGCTCGTTCCTCTGGGGTCAAAAGCGTCGCGGTGTTTCCGTATATTATTGGCCTGAAGATGCTGAGACCCTAACAACGATTCTGTGAGCAAAGTGAAAGAGAGAAGAAACGAAGAAAACACACTCTAACGCGAACGCGGTCGGCCATGGCGAAAAGGGTGCAAGTCAGGCCTCGGCTCTTTCCCTTTCGGTCGACCGCAAAACCAAACTCCGACATTGCCCGCTACCTGCCTCCTCACCATCAACCACCACCATGGGTATCATTGACGGACTTGTATACCGTAAGGCCTCACTATTTGCTTCTCTGTGGGAAATATATCGATTTATTTGGACTTTTAGGCAAATACGATATCATTGACAAGCAGAAGTTCTGGCAGGTGCGGTGTCGTTTTGTAGTGACTGTTCCTGCGAGCTCATGTTTTTCTGATAGGCTGATACGAGAGCTGTGCACTTCCGTGCTCCCGGCAGGGCAGTCAAGCTCCGTTAGTCGTTTGTGGATATACGCTCGGAGGACTCAAAGATGACGATTACCCTATATAGGTCTGTTCTACGGAACCTTCGCCTTCACCGCTGCGTACACTGTTTACGGAGTAGCTTCCTTGATTCTTGTGCGTTCCATGTCTTGTCGCTGATTCGTGGATGAACTGACACTCATTTAGGGCAAGAAGTAAATGCACGTCCTGGTGTCCCATAAAGCTATCTTCCAATACGAATCAAACTTACTTAAGCGCTAGCATTCAATGTAATGGATGCTCTCTCCTAAATGTCCATTCACTTTCTTCTTCAACTTCTGAGAACGCGAACTATATTCGAGGTGACTGAGGTCTGGCCTTGGAACCAATACCGCGGAGGAGGCCGGCCTTGGGCGACATGTCTTGTCAATGATGCGGGTTCTTCCTTGCCGGGGTACATCCTCCGAAGCGGAGGGTTCTATCTTGTAAGGCGAGATGAGGCCCAGTCAACCAGAGTCACAGCACATCCTGGCTTCGATCTATGCAGTGCCGTTACATGAAGCTGACGGCGTGCAGGCAGCTAGCTTGGACTCGTGATAGGGCAGGCTTTAGAATGTATGTTACAAAAACAGTCCTCACTGTTCTTTAGAAGAAGATAAGGAGTGTCAATTCTCCATACCATATGCCAGTGATGCATCCTTGTCTTTACGGCCGTCTGGATGTCCAGGGGTCCAGCGCCCGTTGGCCTAGACAATGTTTATTGTTTCGAAAAGGAAAGGTATACAGTTGTATGGAAGGAACTAAATTTTTCTGACGCTGGTTGATGATCATCGGGGGACCCCAGCGCTCAGCGCTGGGGTGTACGCTGGACCTGTTCAGAGATCTTCCATTTTCATTGTGACGAACTCTAATCGCCCATATTTTAGGACACCGGTTTCGGGGCGTGATAAATTGTGCAACTCCACGCTCTATGGGCGTTGACCCAGGGTAATGGATGGAGTAAGGTTTGAGATTGGCGCCGAGGGTGGGGTACCGAAGCGAAGAGCCTGAGTTGGAGGCATTTGGTATTCGACGAGACCACTGCCGTCAACATTGGCCGTTCACAAGGATTCGGAAGGGCAGACGTACCGATGCCACAGTCCCCATTCGCGAAGAAGGGTGCCGACGGTGATAGAGATTGAGTCATTCGGTGCTTTACAACGCGCGAATCACGGGGTCGTATTCAGGCTGCACGCTGAAGGGGCGTGGGAGATGACGGAACAAAAATTGTTCGAGCACGCCGTAGATACCAGCCTGTCGAGTCCGTGTGTACATGTATAATTATTCGCAAAGGCCGCGATGTTGATGAGCAACGAGAACCCCGCCTCAAAATGACCACAATGGGTAAAGGAGCAATAACAAGGACAAATAACGCGTCCCCAGTTTCCTCATTCACGTACTGCCAGCCGCCACGCCTGTATCCACTACTAAGACCTACGAATGCACTGGAGCCGACTGTCATGAGCTACGGAGCTCCTCAATCATTTCCTCCTCTCGCCGATGTTCTCAAGACCATCTCAGCAGATTTTCATACTGAATTTCTCAAGTGGATGAGAGGATGCGCTGTGCAGAATGACAGGCAGGTCAGTCTCACTGGCATAGAAGCCGTGATAACGCAGCTGCTGGATACTATTCCACCTTGCGGGTCTGTGTCGACCGCGGAAGCTGCCAGGAAAATGGCACCAGTCCCTACTGTTTTGGAGTCCATCGGAGAGGTGTTGGGTATCGATAACTGGAGGGAACCCCCGTTCGTATGGATGGTGGTGTCAGGGCTGCTTCGCCTCATGACCGTGATGGAGTCGTGGAAGAAGGAGGCACAGGAGGCAGCTTCTCTGCAGGCGAAGGCCTTTGACCGCATTGTGGATATCCTGCAGAATATCGGAGGGACGTTTGTGAAGGGCATTCCGCAGAATGAACAGCGTACTCAGCTAAGGGAGATGTTCGAAGAGTGCCGATACGTCATGCATGGTGCGTCCCTCCTTCGCCCTCGTGTCCGTTGCGGCTGATTTAGATCTAGAATTAATGGAGGCTCAAACGCTGACGTACCCTATCTATGTTCGAATAATGCAGAAGCCAAGATTGCTGAAACCGGGAGACTTGACAGTGAGGATCGATTATTGTAGTCTTATAACCCTCTCATTTCCTTTCAGGATCACGACGAAAAGAATACATGCCGTTTGCAAGCTTCTTCCGATACCCTCTACTTTGTGATCACATTGCTTGAGATTTGGACTTCTTTCATGTTGCGATCAACACAACTACAATGGTTTCTACATGATTTCGGACAACGACTTGCCCAGGAAGTACGGTCATGTTTCGATTACTGCATGTCCGCACTTTGCAATCTTGAGCCTGCAGTGCGCTCTAAGGGGCTTGTCAGAATCATGGCATTGATACCCTCGTTACACTCTCTTTCAGAAAATGAACTATATCACTGGCATTACATTCTCCTCCGTTTTCGATTACTTCAAGGATCCAACCTGGACTGGGAAGATATTGACCGATATCTTTCAAAGGAATTCGCGTCGAACTCCTTCGTTGCGCCATCCAAGGCGGATTTCCGCGAGATTGTCGGGCTATTGGAATCAGGACCATGGCCAAAGTCTGTAGAGGTATTTCGTTACGTTATGCTACTGAAGATCTATCTAACCATCTTCATAGGAATGGGCATTTGTCCTCTTCAATTCATGTTTTCCTCATATAGAGCGAAACATTTTACGTTCCTTGCCAGCCGCCATCGACTTGGGAAGCGAGCGCAATGAGATCGTTCAGCGGATGCTCGAAGCCCCGCCTACGACAGCCACAGCTCCTCTTTCTCAACAACATAATGAGGAGCATTGGAGAAAGCTGCTGCGAACAGCCACTGAAGGGATCATGCTACCGGAAACTCTTGATTGGATGGATGATGATGACAATATGAGCGACCGGCGGTATATTCAGCGAGCCATCGACGATATTGTAGGACGCTATTCAAGGTTCGCCGTTGTACACTTAGCATGAAGAGCAGCTGATCCACGCCAGTTAGGCCTCTTGAGGATACTCTTACATCATACCGGCTGTCTGCCATCGATCAGCTGCAAGCGTTCTGCGCTTTCCTGCGCCCTGACATTCGGCTGTCAACTGTCCCTCTTTGCGTGGCTTTGACGCAGTCGACGCTTGACGGAAAGCCAGAGGAGATCACAACGGAGGTACGGAAGCGAGCCTTCAAAGTCATTACCGACCTAGTCAAATTTCATTCCTTCGGTGATGTTGAAGACCTTACCGCCGCGAGACAAATGATCTTTTCTGGCATGACGGATACGGATAGAGGAGTCAGGCTGGTCGCTGGGTTTGTGCTCCTTGTCTTGAATAGATTTCCAGAATGCTTATTGTGATTTAGTCGGGCGTTGCAGAATTTTGTTCTCTCCATTGCCCGTATGAAACGGGACGCATCTCGGGCTCTAGCAACGCTATTTTCTCAACTGAACGATTTAGCGGATGGTATGAAGCTCCCTACTAAGGATACAATCATCATTAGTGTCGGGACTACGGGAAGGTATGTTTATTATTCAAGGAGACAACAATTTTCCGTGATCGAGCCACATCATCATTAGGACAAAAGACAAAGAAGTTCTCGGACATGTTCTCTTTTTCTTGCTTGCACAATTGGGGAGGTCAAACCCGATGCTCAAAGCAGAAGCGTCTACTCATGTAATCTTTCCGTACCTTTCCGCTCTTTCTGGTGTTAATCGCCTCCTTCATTAGATTATCTCTCTGACTAAGTATCACAAAAAAGCGACTCCTTATCCTCTGTTTATTCCCTATATGGATCGAATTGCGCCGTATCTCGTCCTTCGTATTAGCACGCAACCCAGTCTTTTGACGGAAGCTTGTCGGTTGATGATGGTTCAACCCCGGCATTTGATACAACTTTCATTGCGCTACACCCTTCCCGTCATATTCGCAAAATGTGATCAAAAACTATTAGAGGACATTGCAAAGCAGCTGGAATCAAAACCAGCCACCCTTTTGATCAATGACTGTCATCGGGTTCTCGCACATATATATCTGCTGGATCAACCAGATCAAACCAACAAGGCCCTCACATTCGTGACCGATGTTCTGACGGCGGCGGCCCAAGCAGATACGATCGATATCCAAAGCTTGGTGAAGGGGTTTGTCGTTCCCGTTCTTGCCGACTTGGTCATTGTGTTGGGCGATGAAAACCCGGACGTCGCAGCGAAGGTAAATTTGGACTACATTTGATGATAGTTCCTGCAGCTCATTTATCCATCCATGTCAGGCTGTTCCTGCTCTTAAGAGGGTGTCCAAGTCATTGATTCCTCCGAGTGTCGCGGGGCGATCACAGACGATACCAGATATCGGAGCCTTCCTCAAGCAGTACATGCTGGGCTTGATTACGCATATCAATGAGATGCTGCAAGAGGTGCATGGGAAGATTCCGATGTCCGCGAAGCAGATGATCCTCCGGAGTCTCGGTGCTGTAGTGTCTTTGATCGGCTCTCCCATAAGTACGGTCGCACCCCAGGTTGGTCGAGCAACATTCTTTATCTTTGTATTGTGCTAAGAGGTCAATACAGATAATGGCGACCTTCCAGACAATGGTGAATGTCGCCGAACTGTCTGAAATGACCCTCAGCAGCTGGCGAACGTTCCTGATGACGTTGGATCCTAAGGACGTCGGTCCTTACGTTGGGACAACAAGCGCAACTATTACCACATCTTGGCCCACGCTCACGTCCGCAAGTCGACACATTGCCATCAGTTCGTTGGAGTATATGATTAACGACATAGGCAATCAACTTGGACAATATCTTGATGACATCGTGGATCTATCTGCTATTTCAAAATTGAAACCACTTCAAGATCGACTGACCTTGATACGGGGCACCTGGTCTCCGAAGGAGCATCTCTGCAAAATTTTGGCGCGCGCGTTGCCCGATAATCAAACAATGGCTGTTCAGACCCTTGTGGAGCTCAAGGCGTTCATGCTATCGGAGAACCAAGCTCTTATTCGGGAACTCGCGTCTGGCGACACATTTGATCCTATGGTCGGTCAGATTTTGACAACCCTGCTTTCCGCCGCTTGTCGTGACGGAGATGGCGCTGAGGCGATACGTTCTCTCGCGTTCGAATGCATAGGTATTTTGGGAGCTGTAGATCCTGACAGATGCGAAATCGCTGTCAACGACACGAGAATGATCGTCCTCAGCAATTATACCGACGACGACGAATCCGTTATGTTTGCTTTACACTTGATTACTGATCTTCTTGTTGGCGCGTTCCGCTCCACCAGCGATATCAAATACCAGGGACATTTGGCCTATAGTATTCAGGAACTTTTGCGGTTCTGTAGGTTCACTCCGTCCCTCGTCTCCGTGGGCAATCAATCTGTACCAATGAAGGTTCGAATCAAGTGGAACAATCTGCCTAAGCACGTTCTCGAAACCGTCACCCCACTCTTAGAAGCTCGTTTCACCTTGCAAGAAGTCCCTACGCCGGAATTTCGGCACCCTATCTATAACGATCAACCGACGTATCGTGAATGGATACAGCTTTGGTCCACGTATCTTATCACTCGAGCTTCAGGTCCCGTTGCGAAGATCATATTTGGCGTTTTCAGGCCTGCAGTGCGCAACAAGGACGTCGTCGTTGCCCACCATCTCCTTCCGCACCTGGTTCTCAATGTTCTCGTTTCAAGTGACGAGGTTGGATGCGAGAATATACGTGCAGAGTTGATTGCTGTTTTGGAAGACCAAGTTAACCCGCAGAGTACTTCCTCGGCAGATAAGAGACTGCTCAGTGCCCAAGTAGGTGGGAATCGTTGCATTGACCACACTATATTGACGACGCAATGAAGGCTGTTTTTATGCTCCTGGATCATCTCAATAAATGGCTTCGAAGGGTTCGGCATGACATGGGAACCAAGAAAGGAGAGACGAAACGCTCCCGCGGAGTCACTATCGGAACGGATGAACAGCTTTCAAAAGTCGACTCCATCTTGACTAGCATCGACCAGAGTCTAATGGCCAGAGCAGCCTTCCAATGCAGAGCATATGCGCGCTCTCTAATGAGCTTCGAACGTCAAATTGTTAATCTTCGAGAACGATCTTTGAATCACCATGATTTACCGGTCTACTACGACAGGCTTCATGAAATCTACGCAAACCTAGACGAGCCAGACGGCATGGAGGGCGTGTCTACGTTGATATTGTCGCCGTCTTTGGAACATCAAATCCGACAGCACGAAAGTACGGGGAGATGGACTGCCGCTCAGAGTTGCTGGGAACTTCGTCTTCAGCAGTCTCCGGATAACGTCGACTTTCATCTAGGTCTGTTGCGTTGCCTGCGTAATCTAGGGCATTATGGTAGCTCCTCTAATCCTATTCCTCAAAAAATGATACTCAGTCCTCATAGATACACTGCGCACTCATGTCCTTGGAGTCCTTACGCGTAACCCAGCTTGTGCCTCTGCTCTTGCGGGCTTTCAAGTCGAAAGTGCATGGATGGTTGGCGATTGGGCTGATGTTCAAAATATCGTCAGTCAGAGTACACAGCAAAATCCTGAGCTCGTACTAGCAAGAGTTCTACTTGCAATCAGAAGTGGGGACAACGCTGCCATAAACCAAACTCTTTCAACGGCTCGTTCCATTCTGGGAGCTCCAATAGCAGCTGCAGGGGCGAAGGGATATAAGCGATCATATGAGGATATCCTCAGTCTACATCTCCTATACGAGCTTGGATCGGTGCACAATATCATGGGACAAGCTGTTACAGGGTCCTTACGCCAATCACAAACGAAGAACGCGCTGGCCGAACTATCTGATTTGTTCTCAGCTAGACTGGAATCGACACTTCCGACATTTCGCACCCGTGAGCCCATCCTCAGCATGCGGAGGACCGCCTTTCGTTTGTTGTATGTATCCTTCTCCGCGATTGACAAGCACTGACCCGTTGTTGTAGTCCAGAGTCCAATGAAGCGACACGCGAAATCCACCGAACGTGGCTGGCGAGTGCGAAGTTCGCAAGGAAAGCGTGCCAATGGCAGACTGCTTTCAGCGCCATGCTTCAGGCGAAGCAGGGAAAGACCAAAGACTATTTCATGCAAAGTGCCAAGCTGACGAAGGCTAACGGAGAACCATTAGCAGCACTGCATGAACTGGAAAGCTCTATGAAGCTGCTAAGCTTGATGGAAGACGATTCGCAAGTCCTAGACCTGACCGTAGATAACAATGAAGAGACCAACATGATCAAGGCAAAGGTACGGATCACCGATGTCGTTATTCACATAAAACTTGACTGTTGAGATACTCATAGGCCCGTGTTCTACGAGCTCGCTGGATGAACGAGTCCGAACGTTATGAAGCAGTTTCAATTCTTAGTATGTTCAGGGGGGCTGCGAATCTATCTTCAACGTGATATTTTATTTCCTCTGCTCCTCGTTTAATCTGATGCGACTTCGTACAGATGGGAAAATGCACATTTCTATCTCGGACAGTTCCAAGATGATAGCTACAAAAACTTGACGCGAGAAGATCAGAGGAATCGGTAAGTATATGGCTGGAGTCTATCCTGTGAATACACTTATATCGTGTTACGCAGGGGATTGAAAATGAATGTTAACACCGTCCGCTCTTATGCGAGGGCCATAAGACATGGCTCCAAATATGTCTACCAGACAGTTCCTCGACTACTGACACTTTGGCTGGATTTAGGTGACGATGAGAGCTTGAGGAAGACGGAAAGTTTTAAAACAATCAGTGAGACCGTCAGAATTGCCACCGAGCAGACACCGGTGTACCAGGTCCATTTCCCCATTGTATGGCACCTTGATGGGGACTGATTAAATCTCATAGTGGTACACTGCGTTTCCTCAAATAGTTTCTAGGATCGGTCATTCGAATGAGAATGTTTTAAAGCTACTCTCGAACCTCATATCCAAAGTCTTGGAAGCATACCCCCAACAAGCGCTCTGGCAGTTTATCTCCGTCACGAAATCTAAGAAGACCGAGAGGGAGCGGCGAGGCAAAAAGATTGTGGATAAAATTCGGGTAAGTTTGACTTTAAGAAATCTCCTGCGAGATCCTGATCCAAAATATGTCAGAATAAACCCACCACTCATCGTCGCGTCTGTGACCTGCTTAACCAGTGTGTCGCCATGACGGACGAACTTCTTGCTCTATGTGAATACCCCATCGACGATAACCCGCGCAAATCATTGAGCATGAGTCGAACGTTTCCGAGCCTAGCTAGGCTTGGACAGTCGGACTTGATCATACCTTTGCAAGAGTCTTTGACAGCTAATATACCCCCCGTGTCGGTCACTAATTCCGACTTCAATCCTTTCCCTGTAGATGCGCCTACGTTCACAGGTGTGAACAATTGCTCAAACTTTATAATCACAATCTAACTTTCCGATAGAGTTCTATGACGACATTGAAGTGATGAGCTCTTTAGCCAAACCACGGAAGATAACCATCCGTGGTAGCAACGGTCAAATCTATATGTTTCTCGGGAAGCCGAAAGATGACTTGCGGAAGGATGCTCGTCTTATGGACTTCAACGCTATCATCAACAAGCTCCTCAAGGCTAACTCGGAATCCCGACGAAGGCAGCTTCGTAGGTGTTTGCGTTTCCATGTGATCCTTGAAGCTAATGTTTATCAGATATCCGAACGTATGGGGTTGTGACGCTAAATGAAGAGTGCGGATTCATTCAATGGGTGCCCAATACGATTCCCATGAGGCCAATTCTTGTCAAGGCGTATGAGGCAAGACGAATCAAGAGTTGGGTGGGTAAATCGTTTTCTCCCCGCGATGCCTTACTAACTTTAACAATGTTTCAGCCCGCAGACATCACTGACATTGCCGGCAAAATTAAGGCCGCCCCAGACAAAGAGGCCGTAGAGATATTCAAGGCGAGGATTTTGTGTCTGTAAGCGCAGTACAACTTTCTAGCTTTTTTCCAAAAAGTTGACGCTAATGCAGCTACCCACCCGTCTTCCATGAGTGGTTCATTGAAACTTTCCCTGAACCCTCGGCGTGGCTCACAAGCCGTCTCACGTATGGGCGCACTGCAGCTGTGATGTCGATGGTTGGCTTTATTTTGGGGTAAGAGCCACTTTATTCTCCTTGAGAGTGTGTTTCTGAAGGAGATTTCCTTTAGACTAGGAGATCGGCACTTGGAGAACATCCTGATGGACATTAACACAGGAGATGTCGTGCACGTCGACTTCAACTGCCTCTTTGAGAAGGGCAAAAAGCTCGAAACGCCAGAACGGGTGCCTTTTAGACTCACCCAGAATATGCTGGATGGTCTTGGCGTCACAGGAGTAGAAGGTATGTCCTTTTAATGAAGGAAACCAGCCAGCTGATATGGGATAGGCGTTTTCCGTGCGGCGTGCGATGTAACGCTTGGCTTACTACGAGACAACAAGGACTCGCTGATGACCGTCCTTGACGCGTTCATCCATGATCCTCTCGTTGAATGGGAAGACGAGAAACGCAAGAGGGTAAAACGAATCTACCCGTCTTTCTGATCCTCTCTGACTTTCAATCTATAGGAACGCAGCAAAACCCGGAACCAAGTAAAGGGCCAAGTCAACCTTCGCGATTTAGCCCAAGGTGCACTTGGCCTCATCGAGAGGAAGCTTCGCGGGGTGTACTCGACGAGTAAAGAGAAGCCGGCTCATCAGAAAGAGATTTCGACAAGTAATCTTGTTCAGATGATTATACAGGAAGCTACAGATGAGGCGAATCTAGTGAGTGGTTCATTGCCGGTCCATGCCAAGTGTCTGAACTCTTTTAGGCAAAAATGTATCAAGGCTGGTGCTCATGGCAATGAAGATTCAAGCTCAAGCATGATGATATATTACACGATAAACTGTATCTATAACAGACACCTACTGTATTTTACAACGATATACTGCTTCGACTCCTGTATGTAACATCTAATTCGACTTGCTTTGTTCAACCAACATGCTTTCTCCTTTCTCCTCCGCGGAGCCTGTCCTCCCAAGTGGGTGTGCACAGCGTCAGGAACAAGAATGGCATATTACTGGTTTTACAAGGTTTGCTATTTCTGAAATGCAAAATTCGTTACAACTCGTCCATACGTCATCACTCCAATAGGAAATAAGAACATAGCTTTTGACCACCACCACGGCTGACTTCTTCTGTGACTACATTAGGGACACGTCTCTTTCTGCCTGTCGACTTGTCCCTTTTCCGTTTCTTTTCGGCCAGGCGACAAAGGTGACAAACAATAAGGCAATCTATTGTTCACCCAGCTTGGCAACTGACACGTCTTGACGAATATTTACTCTCGACCACCACCGCAATTCGATTCTCGATACTACCATGGCTCCAGTCTTACGATCCACTAAATCACCTACTAAATCGACATCCTCTGGCGGGAACAGTCCTGCCACTACGCCTACCTCTACGCCGCGTAAAACTCCACAATGTGCTCAATGTGGGCGTCCCAGAGCGGGCCACCCTCGCCAAGGCTGTCCATACGCAGCAGCAGCGACAAAGGACGACGGCCCTCCCGAAGAGACCACTATCACCGATGGACTAGGTACCATGAAAATCCAGACGTCTCCCCCGCGCCACGATGATCCAGAGACCGCAGGTCCTTGGGAGCTGGAAGACTTCAAAGCTGCGGTCCGCCAGAGGCGCCGGCGCGAATCTGCTCAACAAGCAACCATCGTTCCCTCCGAAAGTATCGCCTCCATATCCACGTCTTCGAGCGAGATTCTCAATATGCTGTTGCACGACATGGACATCGAAGATGAAGATGATAGGTTCAGGAAGACGGTTGTCAGGTGGCAGGATGTGCTCAGTACGCCGAAAGCTAAACCGCGGAAGAGTAGAACCAAAGAGAGGACCATGCCATGCACCTTTCCGGGGACAGCTCCGTCGGTCGCAAGCGCCGCCCCTCATCCAACCGTTCCGGAGCCACTAGCCACCCCAGAGCCGGCGAAGATCGAAGAGCCCGTACTCGATTCACCTGCCGTCGACGTTCCGCCTTCCCCCACTCCTTCCCCAAAACCTCTCACCCGCAGCATGTCTTCCCTCCAACGCAGCACTTTCATCGACAGCCTCAACAGCCGCTACAAACAAACCACCGCATACCTCCTTCCAAAATCTGACATCACCGAAATTGAAGCTGCCGCGTTGAAACACGGTTTACACACGCGGAGAGTCACTTCTGTAGAGTCGGAGAATGAAGAGCAGGTCCTTGTTGTGGGACAGGACCCAGCGGATACGCAGAAGTTTTATGCGACGATTGAAGGACAGGCTAAGCTGCTGGCCGATAATGCTGAGTCAGGGACTGAAAGCAGACGAAGTAGCGGCTTGAAAGCAGTAGCAGGTGCAGCAGTTGTCGGGGCCGTTGCGACATTCACTGGTTTGGCGTTTTCTTGATCTTTTGGATGTCATATCGGGTAAGGGGGGATCCATCGATGGTACTCGTATCTTGAAGAATACTGTGTCACTTCTGCATTAATATGCCATTCTCATTCCTGACGTCGTGCACATGAGTGGGGACGAGGAGATACGGATGTCTGGGAGAAAGGTCTCAAACACAATTTCTACTAATATTTCTCTTCAGTTGGACCAAAGCAAGAGTGCATGTTGCTGTCATCGTGATGCTAGATAAGGAGGACTAACAAGACAAAGGACGGAAGAGTAACAATGCTCATTGCGGGTGGAAGCCAACAAAGCCGAATGGAAGCCGACGCTACCGAGCCTGAGACAGTAACTTGGACCGCGACCACCACCATGAGTTCATTCATGGAGCTTAATGTGCTTTTCCTCAATACCGCAAATCGTGATTTCGACACCAGACGGCTGTCTGGTATCCTTCCTAAGAGTGAACGTAGGGATGAACGTTAGAACGTGTATTGACGATCTTCGCTTCCGCGTTGCTGAATTGGTCAGAAAGGCATTCAAAGTTGAAGTCGACCCACAAACTTTGAAATTCTACACGGTTTGTACATATGTATATGATTATCAAGTCCCAGGCTCAAAGTCATTCAGTTCAAAAACAAGGTCTTTGCTGAAGACATGTTTGCGTCAACCGAGGAGCCCAAGGATGCAGATATGGTTAAGCTCGTATCAGTGAGCCTGCTACGAAAAGTCTTTGATGTCAAGAACGTCGGTCAAGACGCTGTCGACCTCATTGTCCGTGGAACAGAACGAGAGGGAGGGAGTGGTTCTGACGAAGAATCCTGGTTTCGCTGAGTATCAGACAGAATTTCAAGGACTCGGAGAACTTGGAGAGAGTCGGCGCACGACTTTTTCAGTTTGAAGAAAATTACTTCAGTAAAGAGCGCGTCTTTATTTAACTTGAGGGGCGCCGTCGCGCTGAGGAAACGGGGCAGAACTCATCGTCCGAGACCACCGCAGTCATCTGACAATGCACAGTTGAATTCAGTGATTGTTTTTGGCCGTTTGTCGTGTTAGGCTATCCTTCAGAATTGTATCTGGTGCGATGCGGTCGCAAGTTTAGTATCTTGATTATAAGAATTGTGTTCATACGGTTACCGACATGAATTTCACAGTAGATAATTGGTCTGTGTAGTAGCCGACTGGTTGCTACTTCAATCCAACTTATCCTATCAAAGCTTACACTTGAGATTAGAAAGGCAAAAGAACGCTGTGAACCCGAAAAGTAAAAACAATTCGCAAAATATCAAGCGCAACTATCCAGTGGTAAGGGTAGCACCAGGCTCGATGATGACACTGTTTGAAATCAACAGTTTTGGAAAAGGATAGCGTGAGGCGATGGTAATCTAGTTTTCTGCAAGATAGCGACCAGGATAGATACTATCGAAAATATATCAACATGCGGATGGCCCAGCTATAAGGAACTAGATATTTACCGTCTTCCCAAACCACGGGTTCAAGTGGAAGTTCATTCCCGTCCTCTGGCATGAATCCGTCAGGATTAGATAGTAGGATTTAGGTAGCCTTTTACGTCGTGAAGAATGGTTTTACATCGAATATTCGTTTTGAACACATACTTGAGTGGTACTCACCAAGTGTTTATAATGACTGTCGACCCTAAGAAACGGATAAGATGAGGAAGAAGAATAGGCACGAGCTTGGAGCGTACCCGCTGTAATGTGGTAGGCGTTGTATACGTCGTCCTCGCTCAAGGCAATGACTAGAACCAACTGGAGATGAATGGAGGTGTCGATTACAGATTAAAAAGGCGCATACCCATAGGTGCAGCAGGGTTCAAAATCAAAATTTCCAAGAGACATAAGGATCGCCCGTAGCTGTGGGCGATCCTCAAAGTTTGGCGGTCGACCTTGATCTATGATTATCACGGCGTCGAGCTCGGCTTGAATCTTTCCTTACACCCTTGGGTCGAGTAGACTGCTGAAAGGAGGGTCTGTGACTTGATAAAATAGACCGCTAGTACACCAGGCACGTTTGAAACCGGCGACACCCAACTTACTATTGAATGTGTCGAGTAAGTGGATCGGGAGATTGGAGTAATAGCTTTTCGGAGTGTTCATATGGAGGATATTGTCATATTTAGTTGCTCATCCATGGGTAAAGAATGGAACGTCGAAGGGGCTTCCTACGAGAAGTAGTCCCTGAAGGCAAAGGGATAAGTCCACGCTGGCCCGAGCGACATTACGGGATAATGCAGAAACTGTAAGAAACGCTAGCAGCAGATTCAAGAATACCAAGGGGAAGACGTCGGACGATGCTCAGTTATAATACGCGCATATGGCTCAAGTAGTACTCCAGAATCATAGGGAGGGCACTTTTCTTTCTCTTCGTGTTTGCCGGAAAGAGATCAGATGAGAAAAAATGATATGTGAATCGGTTTGGGTACGTCGCCTTGTACAAAGTTCCAAGTTTTTTCATATCCATTCTGATTTATGCCGACTAGGCGCAGTAATGAAATGGTCGAATAGAGCTAGCTGCGAGTCGGGGACGACCATTGCAGTCTGCCAGCACGTGAAACAGGCAGTAAGGCGAGGTTCACTGGAAAGTGACCGGTCGGTTGGTCGAGCGAGGCAGTTCCAACTTCGAAATTAGCGTTGGGTATCGCATTCTAGTTTCAGCGTTTAGAGGATATCTGTAAGGACGAGCAAACCAAATTGCGTCATCGTCGATCGGTTCGACGGTACGAAACTCCGAACTATCTTGCCTCTTTTGCCTCATGCCTTCATGACCGTATCATTCCTTCCTTCTCACATCGGGTCCTCTAAAAGGGTTTTCTACTATCGCCTAACACTGTATCTTACGCTATCAGCGTATTATTCGAACATGGATAGTACGGCTACTACGTCAACACCGGCGCACATTTAAAACTATAATTAACCCTTATACGGTTCATTCTTAGCGCTAAAAGCTCTACTCGGCGTCTTCTACGCTTGCACGATGTACCTTCGGCTCAACCTGTAACCTATGAGGAAGGATGTGCTGTCTTCATGCGTATGGTCTGACTATTATTCTACTAGAAAAGTCATCCATGCATTTCAGCTGCCGTCACTATGAGGCCTCGCCAATGTCAAGCGCGACGTCTGACTGCTGAAGCTGAAGCTTAAGCTTGAAGGAGCGGATGCTGAATAAACAACGTTCACGACAATGTAATGTTAAGCTTCTTGAGAGTCAGGCCGAATCTTGCTCAGTGCAATCTCCGTCACTGCATTCGTCCTATTGTAAGTGGCCGGTGATCCGCAAACATCTTATGTATACCAAGTGGTCTCCTTCCTTTGCAGATACCTCATGAAGCTTAAGTCTCAACCTTAGTCCTCGGAAAGACATATCAATGCCGGTCTCGGAAATGGAGCTGAAGTCCTGTGGGTCAAGTTAGCCTGTGTGGCTAGTCTAGCGGACCAGAAATGATTTTATTACAGGTAATTACTCTTTGTGCCCCCGTCTACAAGGAAGTTGCTGATATAGATTCCAGCGGGAATCTTTTCGCTCTGAAGCGACTACAATATCATTAGACAAAATGTTTCGGCACTCTTGTTAAGGCGTTGATCCTTAATTTTGGGCCGAGCTTTGATGGCGATGGCGAACAGGTAAGCTGGCGAGAGTGTTTCGCTGCTGTGGGTCCTTACCATCGTCACAGCTTCCGGAAGTGACCTACTGTTCACGTGCGATTCAGATACAATTGAGGCTGCTAGGAAGGACATGAGGCTATTCCGGTTCTATCCTTCGAAATCTAAAGAACCGAAGTATGTCTCCGGCTTCACTAATGAGCTACTCATGAAAATAATATCGAGTGAGTGCTTTCTCATTGAAACCCCCGCCTCACATACAGATCCCTTCAGCAAGCTACAATCAAATCACAAGTACGGAATTGGCAATCTCGACTAGTGCGATATTATCCCCGTTTGTGCTACCGTCAGTAACCATCATATCGCCTTTCAATGGTAGCTCCATGGGCCCGAGAATTTGATTACACCTTGACCAACAAGTCGCTACACGTCTAACCGACAGTCTGATTTCAACCATGGTTGATAACATTTATGAGGGTGAGTATTACTTTCCTTTACTTTGTTTCAAACACACGTTCAAACTCATGAAACTCTGCAGAAAAACGCCTCGATGCCAGGAGGAGGCGACGGGATGAAGTGGTAAGCATGTCATACACAAGCGGAAGGACACTTGATCATATATTTTACGCACGTCTCAAGTATGCAACGCTCCCCGAGGTGACAATCTCTGCCAAGGCAGAAACAGGCAGGGTAGAATCATCGATCGCAGTTCCATTACAACGAATTTACATCGGACAGAAGCCTGTCATATCAGCCTCCCTTGCTGACATCCTCTGCAGTGCTATTGGTGTGCGGCGACTCTTGGATAAGCTCAACACCACTCTTGGAACCTCATACACCCTGGACACCCCATTCCTCTCTTCCTTTCTTGTGGAGTGCACCGAAAACAATTACGACTTTGGCACTGCATACTGCAGTCTCCGCGATGTGTGGTACACTGACGACTGGAGCACCATCCGAGAGGAACTACGCAAACGTGAAGAGGAGGACCAGAGAGAGCGACGAGAAGCACTGGATGGAAACTGTGTTGTCCAGCCACACACATCTCCTCGGCGTGTCTGGGATCTTTACAGTAATCGCGTCGTGCCAAGGTGGGACACCTCGCCGTCAAATAAACTGGCTCCGATATCACATGCTTGGGTGCACGAGAAGGATCGTAACGATGTTTGGACGCGCATCAATGGATACGAGTGGCCTGTCCCAATCCCAAAGGACACCAACCTCGACCTCATCCGCATTGAGATGCTAAATCTGGGTGCGGAGTATGTATGGTTAGATGTGCTCTGTTTGAAACAGAAAGGAGGGCGAAGGGATGATCTGCGCGAAAAGCAGTGGGAGCTGGACGTGCCCACCATTGGATGCGTGTATTACAACACGGACAAGGTCTATTGTTACCTGAGTGGGCTGGGGAGACCATTGACTTTGAAGGAAGGTGACTTGGAGAGTGATCAGTGTTGGTTTAATCGCGCGTGGACCTTGCAGGAGGTCGGTAAGAAGCGGATCATTTGTGGTCAAACACTGGATGGACCAATGCAAGCGAAGGGAGACAAGTACAGGATCTACGAGACTGAGATTCTGACGAGGTTTCACCAGAAGCTACGGGATGCGAGGGCTGTCTTGCAGTATCAAGAGGCAGATGTATTCAGGGCGCTGGTGGAGATGCAGCATCGGAAGTCGACCAAGGAAGTGGATAAAGTCATGGGGCTGGCATTCCTTCTGAAGGCCTCAACGATACCAGCATATTCTGAGAGCCAGAATCTGGAGACGGCATGGACAGCTTTGGTAAATACGACGAGTAAAAGAACGCGGGCAGTCTTGTTCTTTCACTATCCTGAACCGGGAAATCGAGGAACGCAGTGGCGACCTTCGTGGGACCAGGTCATGACGACGCCTCTGCCAATGGTTAGCGACTGCCAGGGATCCATTGATTGGACTGCAGAAGGTAATGATCATGACCGGTCTTGGGCGCCCTGCATTGAAAAGGGGTTAGTGCGGGGTCTGACTAGTACGGGAGGTAGGCGTCAACATGGGGAGTTATCTGTCAAAGACGCGCATGGAAGACGGCATGCATTCAAAATCACTGCCACGCACTCATATCCTATTCCCGAAATGGCGTACACACTGATTGGAGACAACCGACTTTTTTACTGGGTAGTCGGGCAAAGACTTTCCGAGAAGAAGTTTGAGAAAGTGTCGGTGATTAAAATTGCCAACAGCGAGGAAGGAAAGAGATTGAAGGTCCTCAACATTGCTAAAGAACGTATCAACATTCTTCTTTGATGCGAGTACACATTTTGTTATCATCTGAAGTACTATTCTTGACTCCAGCATCCTTTGATTCTATCCCTACTTTACCGCGCAGTATGATAGCATGCACCTTGGAGCCCAGAAAAGTGGCCCCAGACATCCGCTCGGAGCATGAGCCAGCCCCGACGTCCGTTTGAGATCTCGCTCAAGTACTCCTCGCAGATGAAACGGAAAGGGTGATATTACGCACATTCCATCAGAGTGCAATGGTGCGCCTTTTAGGTGCACTCTAATAACGCATTGCTGTCCTCGGGGGTCCCCTCCAGTCGTGGTCATCATCGCATTACAATTTCACTGGCAGGCCTTAACGGCGTCCAATGCAAGGACGAATGCTGACGCGTCGACGTCTTGTCCCACGCATGTAGGGACACTTATAATAATGTTGTCCCAGCTGTCACGCAGGTAGCTTTAGGTGTATATTACCGGGATAGGGTTCCGACTCTGCAACTGCGCGTCTTCGTCCCAGCTGTCGCCGATATGACTATTTCTCCGACGAAGTTGTCCTTGTCCTCTTCCTTCAACGACTACGGATCGGGTACGTGACAGTGGCCTAGCGGATTCGCTACCGAATGTACAACAAGCTTGCAGGCATGTAAATGACGGTCCGGGTGTCCTTCCGAGTCCATCAACGTAAAGTTGCGTCTCTCGCGGACTGCTGCCAGCTATTTGTGGAGGGCTGTTCCACAACAAGTTCGCATTCTCTGCACAGCAATGGGTAGTCTTCGTTTATCATGATGATTCAACATCGCCAACATCATGTTCTGATATCTCTTCTGTCCTGGGAAAATTCTCATGGTCACTGATCTTCCTCATGGTTTCTCGCCAGCATTTGCAGAAAGTCTAGCAGCGGCTGTCTTGTTATCGTCGCCGACAGTATTGTCAATAAGAAGCTGAGATCTGCATTCCAAAGTTACTGGGATTTCGCATATCACGACCGAATATCACTGTGCAGTGCCCGCTGACAATCACAGTAAAGCCTTTTGTTCTTGTCTCATCCATTTCACTGCACTAGCACCGGTTCTTTGTCGTGAGAATTGTATCTTTTGGAAATAAGAACATTCTCGGACCTACAATAGCAATTACGTTCCCTGTTAGGATCCGTTGGGAGTTGCGGTGCCTAACCAGGCCAAGGTAGCGCACTTGGAGATACTGATTTTTTCGGTTATGACAACCGAAGAATGCAGTTGGTGGCGGATCTTTATCGGGAGGTGTCAAAGCACTGCATCATAGCACGTGGTCCTCAAGATGCACTTGGACCAGCACTATAGCTACGTCTCTCTCCGTTTCTTCCACCATTAGTGTGCCTCCGTCCATGATGGATGCACCCCGATACTATGTAGAACAAGACGATAGCATTAAAGGTGGAGGCGACGAACTCCCAACCTACGACGACCTCGCAGCACAGAATGGCCCTAATTCCAGGTATGCATTCACTGTGGCTCGACGACGCCTCAGGTGACTGACTGTATTTTCTACCAGGTTTGGTCGATGGAGGGGGTGGGTCGAGAAACGGTATGTCGTGAATACCTGTTCCAATCAGGTTCTAAAGGCTGTTATTCAGAGCTGCTGAGCGCTATATGGATGTTACCCCGGAGGAACGCGCAAGAAGACGTGAACGCGGGTGGGGAAACGAAGAAATGGTGCGTCTACCGATGAGCCTTCCTACCCTATTATCGTCCTAATGATGATGTATCTTCTCCAGGATGAGGCAGAGTCCCAGTCAAGCAGTCTTCTAAGTGTTCCTCCCATTATCCAAGAACCGCCAACTCCAACAGCAAATACCTATCTTCATATTCAGACCGAAGGCCTAAATATACACATGCTGCCTCCAGAAACGCCACGGTTAAATTCACCATTACCACCCTTACCCGCTATCAGCACAAGACTGCGTCCAACGCATTTAAAGATGAATAATTTCGGGTCGCGGTTTCTTCCTCATGCAACAGCTCCCATCCGTTGTCTACTCCCTATCCTCTCGGGAAAGTTGTTGCTCATCGGTCACGATGAAGGTCTTTCCGTTCTGGATATGTACCCCCAAGAGTGGTCAGAGACAGATGCGGGGATTACGATGAAAGGTCCCGAGGAGGCTGTATCGAGGGCGATATGGATTGGTGAAGGGTTTGGCGCTTTTAACCTTCCAAAATTAATGGAAATTTGATATGTTGTTACAGCGTCTACCAATTATCTCTGCTTGAGGTAGAGCAGACAGGAGAAGGAACACCTCAAGGCGTAGTCCTTGCTCTCGTTGGGCCCGATCCTAATACACCAACCTCGAAAGATATAGAATCCCTCAGAACACTTCGCATGTACAATTTGTCTAGCTTAACCAGCCTTGCGAAGTGGGCGGTAGCGCAGAAGGTACTGTGTGCCTTAATCGTAATATAGTATGTTGATTGACTGTGCTTCTCTTCACAGGGAAAACGACCGCTCGATTTGTCGAGACCATCAAATTGGGTTGCACAGCAGTCACCAGTAAAAAAGCACCGTCCACGAAGTAGTATAGCACGCGGGCTAAAATCATGGATTGATGCACCCAATAGTCACCCTGTTGAGCCACACACGTCTTCATACCACAATCTGTTGTCTCCTGCTTCGATGATTGGCACCTCGAATGTTGGAAGTCGGCCGGGAAGTCGCTCACCGTCACCCAATCGACAAGGTTCAGATGATCCATCGTGGGACGTCGTCGATGACCTGCCACTCCGATGGGCAACCGATTTTGTTCCTCTGGCATCTACTGGCTCCCGTCTAGCCAACTCAAGTGTCATTTCTTACGCTCTATGGAATCACAGTGAACGAAATTCTGGTGGAAGAATGCTGGCAGTAGCCACCAAGACAAATATACTACTGTACGAGACGCCCAAAGGGGAGCGAGCTTTCCGTTTTGTCAAGGTCGGTTAATTGCTTACATATCTCCGACTTTGAGTATTGACGTCGCTTTTTAGGACTTCTACACTCCTCTGACACCAAGAAGCATTACCTTTTTCCAGCAAGTCGTGCATGACGTAGCGCGGAGTCCCTCCGACACTGGATCATCTTCCCGCTTTCACCATGCACACAGGAGGTCGTCCGATAGCAGTAGTAGCGCACGAGGCGAACGCGCACTTACCCCTCCCAGTACACTCCTAAGCTACGGTACACATCTCAGCATCTTTGTTGTTTTTGACAAGAAGGCTGGCTGGATCCGCTTGGCTGATTCTGCTGTTGGAGAGGTGGAGCTCTACGACGATGGCGCGGGATCCTTTCATTCACGCGAACTCAGCAGCTCGCTCAACTCACGCAGGTCTCGTTATTCTCTGGACGTCAGCTCCGCATTGGGTAAATGGATACCCCCTGCACAATGCGAGATACCCCTCCCGTCTCAGTCGAAGTACCCTTTGACCAAGAATGTACAGCTGTTGACTCGTGGTAAACAGACCCACATTCTACCTTGCCCAGTACCTACAGGTGCCTCAACATCATATCCACCGTTACGTGTGATTATCTGGCAGTCGTCGCCAACGAGTGTGACACCGAGGGTATGTTTGAACGATGATGGCAATCCATCGTCAAGATTTCTTCAACTGATCGCTCTCGGTGAACACGGGGTGGAGGTACAGGAGATATCATTAAACGTCCTAAACAAAGGCAAAGGAAAGGCACGGGCTGATGACATCGTCGTCTATGGCGAGGATGATGTTGGAGGCGATACGGGCTTCCTTTGTGTCGGCGGGCACTGGGATCAACCACTCTATCCGCCGTATCATCCACTCAACCGAACGTCCAGTACCGCGAGTGATATCTCGGCAGAGTCTGTCAATAGCATGGAATCGGGGGAACTCCTGGCGAGGATGAAAATGGATCAAGGGCTGTATGGCTGGTGCCGCAAAGGTCTGGAGGATTGGAGAGTCTTCTGGTTGGGCGGCTCGATCGTAGACGACGATGATTCTGACACAGACTATTGAAAGTAGGTATAATCTCATATCAAAAATTAAACAACGCTGCTGTGTATCTAATAATCATCTCATGCATATCCATCACTGGACAACACTAGTTATTCATTATAGGTTGAAATGTAAAGGTAGCCTATGGACTGTTGTAATTGATGTCGACAATTATATAAATAGATATACAAACTGTTAGATTCCCAAGAACAGTATCCAAACCGATCTTCCATAGGTAAAAAGAAATCCACAGCCATGAACATGATATATGACAAGTGTCCGATGCAATGCGGTAAGGTAAGTCCATGATGGCAACGTGATAAAACAGACAAAACAAAACAGTCAGGAGGTGGACCACATATTACCCACATTCTCCCTATGAGCCCGGATGAGAAGGATACGATCTTCGCGTTGGCACAGACGGTTCCCCGGCCGCAGACGGAGACAAATTTGCTGGTTCAGATCCCGTGGACAACTTTTGTGACCTCCCAGGTGACTGCTGTGGTTTCCGGATGACCACGAATGACCGTTGAGGAGCTGAAGTTGACACGGGTGGAAGAACTGGTGGCGCCTCTTCGTCCGGAGGTTTTGCTGTAGAAGTTGTACCTTCACTACTATGCGGACGATGCCGCCGTAAGTGATACCACGGTTTCTTTTTGGGTACATCAGTATCTGACCCGTCATCGTCGTCGACCGGGTTAGGGTTTGAGTGCCTGAGATTGAACGCTGTAGGTGGTGGCGTGGGGTCTCTGACTGGTCTTATTGCAGGACCCGTAGGGTATGATGGACCTGCTTGGCTAACTCCCCCGGCGTGCTCGATGATCGCCGTTTGCGATTTTGTTCGGACGTGGAAAGGGGGCATAGCTCCAGGCGGTAGAGACCCAGCGCGTGCGTGATACTCTTGTTGCTGCCGTATAGCTGTGTTCGCAGACAAAGAAGGCGTGTCCTCTTCATCTGAGTGCCGCTTCAAAGACCCGGAACTTGCATCGGGCTGCGATACCTGTTGAGCGATAGACGGGAATGTCTGCGTTGATCCTGCATTGATTGTAGAGCCCGCGGCGATTGCATAAGGAGAATCGATATGAGCACGCCCGCCGCCCACGCGCGAGAAACCTGAAGAGGTGGGAGGAGGGGCTTTCGTCGGAGTATCAGTAACGGGGATGTATCCGGACGGTTTTGTCTGGAATGGCTGCCACGCCCCCATGATGTATCCGTTTTCGTCATCGCTCTCTTCTCGATAGGGTCTGAGCGCATGTTCTGGTTTCAAAACCGAGGGTGGAGGGCCTGAACTGACAGAACCCTTTCCGCCAACTGGAGTTCCCAGGGAGGCAGGAGGCAGATATGACGATATATCCGAATCGCGCTTGTGAACATGCTTGGAGTCGACATTATCGTATCTCGGCCGTACCTTCCCACTTTGTGGCCTCTTGTCGTCCGAGCGGCGAGGTCTTCGTCGCTTCCTTGATCCACAGCACCCTGCTAAGCCGCATGCCCCAAGAAGACCGCTATCCACGATGTGACTGCTTCGCTCAAAGCCTACCATACCGACGATTCGAACCAGAGCTTCCACGAGCTTGACGACAAGCATGAGGAATAGCGCCAGATATACAAGGGCCAATATGACCAAGACGCCATAGGCTACCCAACCACCGGCACCGGCACCAATCGAAAGCTAAAACACAATTAACATGAGATCGATGAAGTGATCGGGGCGCTAAACTCACAGCAGGAGTCAAAATAAGCAACAAGACGGCAACTACAATCCTTCCAACACAAAACAAGAAGCTGATCAGCCCCATGCTGGCGCCATTTCCCCAAGGTAACCATATACTCGTCACGAGTGCCGATACAACTTCCACAACGAGGATGACAATGGCCTGCGCGGTGCCGCTGTTTTGACCCGCGCCTATAGTTAGGCCAAACGCAACGTTTGTCGCAAAAAATAGACCGGCAAACATTTGGGAACCATGTCGGTAGTGGTTATACAATGGACCTAGGGATAGTAAAGTCCGGGTTTCATCATAAAGTTTGCTCGTCGTCGTCATCCGTACCCGGATCACTAATATTGTAGGTATCAAAACGGAAAGGACGGCAAATGAACATCCTGCTAGAACAATGGATGCCATGGAGGCCCTTGATCGAGGCAACGTCATCTGATAAACAGAGAATATCGTAACGGGAAGATGGAATAGGATGAGTATCCGGACGAGATTGCCATGGAGAACACTGCCGTGGAAAGAACTCAAGCTCGTTCGAATCCTCCACCAAGGTTTACGAGAGGATATTCCAGTGGCCCCGGTAGACCCAAGGGTGTATCGAGATGGCGGTCTGATTATCCCTAACGCATCCTTGCCGTTCAGTGACCGGTTCTCCTCTGCAGTGGCATTGGCAACAGCACTACTGTCCAACATGTCTTTACTGCCAAACGCTGGACTCCGGGTACCGCCAAGATGTTTCATCCCGGAGTGGGATGATCCCATGGCTCCACCTAAGAATCCGGCAAGATAGTCAATAAACCACAAGAGAGCTGAAAGCGCCACGATAGCCGCGGCAATGCCGAGGAAAAGAATGAGACAGATCCCGAAAAGATCTTGTGGACGTACGCCTACCGAGTAGGCGAACGCCTCCATACCAGTACTAGCATTTGCCGGCAAAGTGAAGAGTACGTTCGGGATGGAGGAATCGATATACAGGTCATTGGA
Source organism: Armillaria altimontana (assembly GCA_022818075.1). Classification (NCBI taxonomy): domain Eukaryota; kingdom Fungi; phylum Basidiomycota; class Agaricomycetes; order Agaricales; family Physalacriaceae; genus Armillaria; species Armillaria altimontana. Next base: position 1,016,933 of record JAIWYR010000016.1, read on the forward strand.
AGAATTCGACATCTGAGTCTGGAAGGAGGAAGGAGGATCATATGACGCCGTCGATAATGGGTCCCAATGGTGATCAAGACCGGAAGTGAGTGTTATATCTAATGTTCCGTTAAGCATCATATGCCGCAAACGACAAAAATAGACTGACTGTAAGATAGGGTAGCCCAAGCCGTCTGGGTCAAGAGAGGATCTACAAACGATAAGGAGGTTACGATAAGCAAAAACGATACTACAGAAGCACGCAGACTGCAAAGAAAACTCCGAGATAATGGCATAATGACATATGTGGATGCTTCTCTTGCAGTAGTTTTGCCTTAGCAATACTGAAAGCTATCACGAGATAAGGCGCTTTCACCATGCATGTGGGCGCCAGGAGGAGAGGAAACCGGTACCACAGAAGAAACAAAAACTTACATACGAAAGCTGGCCATTGCACGGCGACCATGGCCAGGACGGAACACCACTGCGTATGGAAGATGATATCCCGCATGGAGGGAGTGCCTGGAATGTATGAGTCAAAATGGATAGCGAAGGATAACCAGAACGCACTGAATCTCAATAGGGCAGGCGATGTTGCGAAGCGCTCTCCACTCATTGCACTAGCCAATATAAAACCGGCGCTTTGGACTCGCTCCCATAAACCCTTTCCTGGCCTGCTGATACCGCGGTTCCAAGCAGAAACAATCCTTGCTATCCCAACGACAACCCAATAGGCAATAGCCAAAGCAACAGACCCCCAGAATATGGCCACGGCCGCGCCGTATGGCTCGTTGTCGGTGGGATCCAAGGGAGTAGTCTCGACCTCGATACACAACATTTCGTTGCTGAAAGTGTCTACGGCCCTCAAGCGAGTAGTGAGAGTAGTGAGAGAGCGACCGGATCCCCATGGTATCTGAGCTGACAAGGCGAATGGACCTGCGGGAATTGGGCAGTAGTAATCGTCGTTGGTGTCATTTGCAACAGAGAGTTCCGAGTCTGGGGGGTGAATATTCGTGCACAAGTACGAGCTGCTTGACCATGCGCTCAAAGTCAGAATGGAAGTCGATGTAAAGAGGGTGGCTGCAACGGCCCAACGTAAGAACACGTTTTTATGGATGAAAGAAAATGTGCGCACCAAGGTTCAAACTCGAGTCGGAGCGGCCTATGATTTCCGCGGGAGTCTCGCCAATAACGACAAGATCGAGGTAGTTAGAAAGAGTTGCATTGCGAAGGACCTGCGCGTAAACGTTAGAGACGGTAAGTTTTCCGGAAACGTTGGCATTAGGGCTGAAACAGTCATTAAAGGTGAGATCTGCAGGTGTACAGAAAACAATAGGGAGGATGAGGAGAAGGGCAACGAGGACAGAGAGAGCTGAGCTCATCGTGTCCAACGATGACCGTGGTGTGACAGGATAAAGTCTCCGATTTCCAGATACGGGCAGGCTGCAACGGCACGGAGAAACAACAATGACAAACTGTGATGTAACATTTTGATCGCGGCGCCGGCGGGTCTGGACAAGCGGTACCGCCGACTGTCTAGTGCTTAGCGGTGGGCGTAAGAAGGAGCAGATGGCTATAAGGAATAAGTAATGCCTGACTACGTATTCGATCATCAAACAGTCCCATACCACTTGCATACAGCTAACGACTAAAAATCGAACTTAACCGACAATAAGTAAGATAATACTTAGTAACCGTCGAAGCAGTGGGGGCGGTGGCTAAATCATAGGCACGCAGCCTTCGGCATCATTTCGATACTGAACCATCGGATCCGAAGCTTAGAATCTGATTTTGATGCAAGTAATGAAGGTTCTTGAAAAACTCAGGATCAAACTAAATGTACGGCGACAAATCATGAAGCGAAGGCTCAGCTGGGATTCAGCGACCGACACGCGCACCATGCCGTTGCGACTCCCCGTCCTACAAAAATGACAGTGGTCTGTTAGCCTGCCCTCGTGTTTGTGAAAGAAGGCTCGCTGTCTGTGGCGGCACCGACGTGCGCGCGTCCGAGTAAAGTGCATCGGATTCGAGTATATTCCTAGACGTCGGCCACGGAGGCGTATAGGGTGTCATTTTCTTCCACTCTTGGACAGTCCTGTTAAGCGGAGCAACTTTTGGTCGAGAGCTTTTCCACGTCATGGAAGTACCAAACTTGGACGGTATATAAAACAGAATATTGACCACCACTAAACGAGATTTGAATTTGGGGGCTAACGGCGCTTCCTACAACACATCGAGGACCGGATGAAATGTAATTTCGACGGCTGGGAGGTGACGCCGGTAAAAGTTGAAACGTTGAACGTTGAACGTTTGAACCCTGGAAACGAAGCCACGTCCCGGTAGGTTGGCTGCGTGGAGAAACCCACCTTCATGTTCCGCACGGAAGACAAGACAGGTCAACGGTGATCATGGCAACTCTGAGAAACTTATCGAAAGAAATCCTGCTGGGTATACTAGAAAGCTGACGGCGTCCGTTGAGGATCCCGGCTCTAATGAACTGAGCTTAGCCAGCATAGAATAGGGAAATGCCAAAGGTAAGTTGGCACGGACATCGGTGCAGGGATGCAGGGAAGCGTTGATCAGCCTTTGACGACTGAGATGTCTCCAAGTCAGGCTGTCAAATAAGGAGGGAGGTCCACATTAAGGTGCCAATAACGAGGAGTGTTCGCCTCCTTGGTCATCGCGGAGAACAGCGTACGTGCAGTCGGCGTGGACGAAAACGATATCATAGGTCAACCAGTTTGAAAGGTTGGTTACGCGGTTTTCGGGCCGCGGACCGGATAGAAAAACAAATGTCGACATTGACGGTTTTCCGACTCTTGCCTCTACGTATCCCGTTCGATTGCAGTAGCGATACCCCTCCTTAATTTCTCCTGCCTGCGATGGATTCTTCGGATGCCGAAGAGCTAGATAACCTCATTTTGACGCTGCAGAACGATCGAGAACCGGTTGCCTCGGAATTAGAGGGTAAAAAGCTTACAAACCTCGTTTGATCCTTTTCTCGCTGATCAAGGCCCCTAATAGTTCTGAAATCAATCTACGGAGACGACTCTATACGGATATGGCACCCTCCAGAAGGGAGATCAACTGATGATACTGGTACTGTCCGGTACGAAATCGTTCTAAGGTGAGGACTCGTCAACATAAAACTGATTTGCCAGATGACAAAGTACAGTTTTCCTTCCCCCCATGATGAGGTGTCCATCAAGGTCTTGGTATCTTTGCCACCATCCTACCCATCAACGTCCACTCCCCAGCTCCAACTACTCTCGCGGTACATCGGCGCTTTCGGAACCGACTCTGCTCTTTTTGGATCTGTGTTGAAGACCTTCATCTCCATTAATGGCGTAGAATGGATAGAGGACAACGTTTGTGTCTTTGACGGCCTTCAGAACGTTCTGGACAGATGTGTACAGTGGTATGAAGACCATCTCAGTGCGTACAAGGCGGGGGAGCTGCTCCGGGAGGATGGGAGGGAATTGACGCTTCTTGATACTCGAGCGACGTCGGTACCGACACCTCTGGCTGATCCTGCACCTTCTTCTCCGGTTTCTTTGCCTGAAGGCGTCGAAATATTCGTTTCTGAGCCTATAACGGATCGCAAGAGTTCGTTCATCGGCAGAGCGTGTTCAATATCAGATCCCTCGATGGTACGTTGAAGCCATGAAAGGTACTACACGCGTTGAATCTCAATACGTTAGGTTCCTTTGATTCTTTCTCATCTTTCCTCCGATCGGCGAATAGCTAGAGCGGCACACCCGATTATCAATGCTTGGCGGTGTGAAGTAGGAGGGCTCCTTCACCAAGGTACGCTGCTCCTGTCGCGTCGATGCAATCTAAAAGTATGTATCCAGACAACGATGATGATGGCGAGACAGCGGCGGGTGGACGTTTAGCACATCTACTTCAAATACTGGTTAGAACTCAGGTCGTTTACTGTGACCTCCCACTTATCGGTTAATAGGACATCAACAATGTCCTTGTCATAGTGACGCGGTATTTTGGGGGCATCCATCTTGGACCGGACCGGTTTAAGCACATCAATCAAGCTGCTCGAAACGCGCTAGAATTAGGTGGTTTCCTGGATGAACCGGCTTCGAAAAAATCGTCAGCTCGTGGACGTAGACATTGAGGTTCAACGAGCAAGTTGGGAGTTATACAGAATGTATGGTACTACAACATAGGCAATTGGTGTACAGTAAGTACACATTGTCAAACTACCTGCCGTTAGGGTCGTTCAAGTGCATCTCGACTGCTTTGTTAACAAAATACTCCATTGGATTATCCTTCAACAAGTGATCCGGGAGCACGCAATGAGCACGATCTTTCTTAGGATTCGGAACGAAGTCATTCCACTGCGCCTCCGGGACTGCCAAGGTATCTCGAAGCCGAGCCTCCTGTAAAGGTCTACCTATTAGCAACAGCCGACCTGAAATAGCAAGGCAACCGACCCAGAAGACATCTCCCCACTTGGCCAGTCTCATAATGACCTTCGCCTCTTCAAGGGTGAATGGCAACGCGAGGGGCAACCAAGAGCTGTTCCTAGGCTTTGCCTCCCCATCGGCGCCCACCTCCACCTCTTCCATCATCACTGGAACAATGCCAATCTCCCCACGGCCCTTGACAAAATCATTCTGCACCTTTATATATTCGATAAGGTGATCTCGCTTGTCAGCCGGCAGAGGGTCTAGCATTGTCTCCTTGGGAAACATGAGGCCCTTCTCCAGGACATACCTGTCCTCCTGATCACGATTTTTGTAGTCAGGGTGGAGCTTCATTCGGATGTGGAAAGCCTTGCGGTCGACGTTTTCAGGATGATCAATGATGTCGAGGGCCTGCATGGCTGCTTGGCGTAAAACGTCGAGTTTGGAGGGCCGTTCGAACCTTCTCGTACCGATAGCTCAGTCAAGGAAAGAGATAAAAAAAGGTTTTAAACGCGTACCATTTCGCGAATTCAGCTGCACTCGCTGCACGAGCTGGATCTTGAGCCATGATTGCGTTCCTCTCTTTCGATTTCGAGCAAGGGAGTTTGTGGAGCGGCCAGTTCAGTCGCTGACACTCTGTACTCTGTGTATTCGAAGATGAGCGCGTCTTCTACGCGACGCACACGCGTGTACTCACGCAGTATATGACCTAAAATGATGTAGTCGGAATGTCTTTGGTTGGCACTGTAAGATACCTACCTCTTTGCATCGACTACATGTCTGGAATGGTTTGTCCGAGCCAAGGTCCTGCGGCGTTTTCTGGCACCAATGGCACTGATTTTGGTTACGAGAATTGCTTTTAATGATAAATTCTTTGTTCTTAGATTTGTTTTTCGAACTCGATGGGGATGACATGATTGTTTGTGATCAAGTGGACCCAAAGCCACACTGTCCTGAGCCACATAGTCGATTAGCTTCAACAACGACTACGAAATGGCGACGCCTTCTACTCTCCAGCGACCGACCGTCTTCGTCATGAAATCCGATGATGCACCTGCCATCCTGACCGATCTCAAAGTTGACACAGTAGCAGTCGTTGGCGAAATCAATGCTGACCGAACGCTCTATCACTTCACCCTGTCGTTCTTTAACTCGAGCACCAATGCATCTGTTCGCTTTGACATGCACCCTTCTGCTACCGATCTTAATGATATGTTTTGCGGCGTCATCGTGGTCGAGTACTTGTCTTATCCATTTACGACCCTAGCTGGTGGCGAAGACTGGAAGCCTGCTGCCCCGTATATCTTGAAGCTATCTTCTACCTACACTATTGGGGATATCAGTTCTGCTATCTTTGAGAAGGGAAGGGATAGGTATAGGTGCGTACGGCATCGAAACCTGAGTCGTTGATGCTAACTGATCTCAGGTTTAATAACCTTGGACAATGGTGTCGCCATTGGTGCGCAAATATCATACATGATCTAGAAGTGCTCGGATGGGCAAAGGATATCGAACAATCCTTCGAAGACTGGGAAGAGGAGTCATCGAAGCTGTTAGGTCCCAGGTTTCTCATGCCACCCCGCATTACAGACGTGTTCTATTACCGTCTCTACATATGTTGTCCGTGGGCAGAGCAGCTCAACGTCCGTGGCTGCATAAACCTTTGATGTGATTCTGTTAGCCGGGATAGGAGTAGCTTTCGGTACCCGACCGGGCGCCAGTAGCTAGTAAGACCGCAGTAGTGACTCGGTACAGTGTATGCATACATAGGTCGGCATTTTGTGAAATTTCACCTCGGCATGACGGCAAAGCGGAACTTCGGACCGGTCCCCGATTCTTTCCGAAGAATGAGGATAGGGAGCCGTAACTGGTCGTGAGTAGTGCCAAACTGTCTGGACAGGGGCTATACTCCGGGTTGGCTTAGCTAATTTGCGGTGATTGGCGAGCATCCGGCAGGCTTCGGCTGGCATGCCGGGTGGCTGAAGATGATGGCCGATGTGGCTGAAAATTTCTCTCTTTCCAATTTCTCCCTATTGGTTAGGTTGCTTATGAAGAGTACTTATGGCTTTGGTACTTATCGCTAGCATGGGTCTCTTCGCAGGAATGTTTATTTTCATTCCCTCTGCCTGCTTTTACCTCCTTTTCATAAGACTTCATTCCATGAATCTGTTTCCTTCTCATTACTATGGACATCTTCCCTTTAGAGAGCAGTACACTACCTTTGAGGCTCCTGCCTTGCCGACTTGCCCATCTTCTTTCATCCTATATCTTGTGTTAGCCTAGGATTATGATATTTATTAATTGAATTACCTTGCTTGAAAAGAAGGTCTACCCAAGGTGACGGCCTTCCTTATTTAGTATGGCCGAGGGTGCCCGAAAACTGTAACTTCGGGAAATAATACCGCCAAATACTACATGTAGCTTGTCAGTAAAGTTCACTCTGTCCGAAAACTGTGACTTCGAAAACTAATACTACCAAACACCGACTTTCTTGCGCAATGCCAACTCGCAATGTCCCCGAAAACTGTAACCTTAAAAAATAATAAAGCCAAATGTCTGTCGAGCCTCGGGCCCCCGAAGGCACCCGCCCCAACGTAGAAAGGACAGACCTAAAGGCTGTAGGCCTCAAGTAGGCCCCTTCGCTTTCTATACGGCTTTAATCAAATCTACTTAGTCGATCCGGTTACATGGAGTTGGATAATCTTCGGACATTCGTACTGGCAAAGCAGGCTTCGACAGTACGACTTCAGTACCATCCGTGCAAAATGCGAGCTGGCGGCTGCGCTGCAGCCGCCGAGCGAGCTTTTTGCACTTCGAAAATGAGTCCACTTCAACTACAACTTCAGACCAAAATCTCCCTCATCAAGCAAGGTCACCGTTGGCGCTCGCGACGGGCCCTAGTAATTAAATAGCCGAGTGAGAAAATGCGAGCTGGTGGCGGCCTTCGGCCGCCACCGAGCGAGCTTTTTCGAATGAGGTATGCTGATTTTACCCTTCAAAGACATAGCATGTGTAGCAATGACCCACTTAGTAACTACATACTGCAGCAAAAAAAGGGCGCAAGTAAGCCAATAATCGTTGATATTTGAAAAAGGAAGGAATCGGGGACACGGCTTCCGCCGCTACTGGATGCAAGGACCTGAGACATTGCAGTCAGTCTTTTAGACCACCACTATCATGAATTCTACGTCTTCTACCGGCCAACCTACAGCCATCGTTTCAACCCCAAATGCCGAAGATCTAAACTGGATAGACTGGTTGTGCCTCAACTATCCCACCCACAGCCGCCAGGAGATTCAAGAATTTTATCTCTCACGATTTGGCTCTATTGAGGCGGCCAGATCTACTATTGACGGGTACCGCAGCAACATTGTCAAGCCTGCAGGCAGCAGTCTCAGGCGTATCGGCGTGCGCTCTTTTTAGTCTGTCTTTTGCTCTGACCAACCTCTCTACTTAGCTCCATCCTTCCCTAGGCGAGTCCATGCAAGTTATAGACATCAATGACAACGACCACAAACATAAAATTGGCTTTTGGCAGGGAGAATTGGCAGACGATCGCCAATACCAATTCGCTTTCATTAACTCTGACGGTCGTCCAATCCCAGTACCCCATCCGGGTGTCTATATTTATGGCGTGCCGCGTCCAGATGGAGGTGGGTCGGAAGATGAGTTACTATCTCTTGAAAGGACTGCTGCAAGAAATGGTGACATGGATGCTGCTGATATAAAGAGTGAAGTTTTCGTGGCACCTGAGGGTGCAATATATCGTGTAACGGGATTGGGGGAAGACGTTCACTTTGCAGTTCCCATACATGATGACTTTGTCCTCGCCCCAATGAGGTCTTTCACCAGGGCGACGGTGCCTTTTTATACTCTTGGTATTTAGTCTTTCTGTAGTTCAATAGCGGTCAATTGGACATCATTCTCGAGATTGATACTTATAGGGACGCCCCTATCCAAACGTTCCAAGTTTACTCAACCGAGTTGGAGACGGCCCATGGCATGTAAAAACCAAAAGTCGCAGAAAGAACTGGCTATGCGTCCGCCGAAATCGAAATTACTTGAACTTCGGGCTGCGTAGTGACTTAATAGGAACGAAAAGTTTAACGATGAAGCCACGTGGAACTTCGGACCGGCGCAAGGACCAATCAGAACAGTCTTTCTCAAAATTTCGCCGCCATGGAATCCTCTATCCAGGAGCCATTCTCCCTTTCTACCTATGCGACTTCAAAACGGCTACAAAAGAAATCCCAAAAGGGCGGCAAATCGTCTTTATATGCATCCCATACCACGACGCCTACCAGCTCAGATGGCTACGTGACAGTGACTGCCCAAGGAGATGGTGTACATATCCTGGATGTGCGTCTCGCTCTTTTATTGCTCTCATTTCTCTCTAATCACGGCCCCATCAGGTGTCAACAATGCATCCTATCGTCTCACACACATTAGGACCCGCAACTTCATTTTCTTGTCCGTCAATATCCCACTGCAGTTTGGATGGTGCTGGACCTGTCTATACGACCTACGCGGCAATCGCGTCATCTTCCGACTTGCCTAAGGAAGAAGAGAATAGGACAATATGGGCATGGAAGGACGACCCTTCGACGAACCTGGCTGAAAGCAAAAAGAAATTTTTTCTGGCAAGTTGGCTAGCGAACTCATTCCCTCTATGGCATTAATTTGATTCCAAGATAGATGCCTCATGAGCTCTCTGGGATGTACATCTGCAACGATCAGCCCCCACTTATCGTCGCCTATTCGAACAAGGGAAGCATATCACTGTTGGATACCGATTGCAAAGTCCTGCAGACGCATAATTCGCCCGAAGAAGTCACCGTTCTGAAAAGCTTTTGCTTCTCCTGCGAATCATGCACGTTCGTTACGACTGACACCAGGGCGGCTTCTGTCCTACTCCTTGTAGAGTCCTGCAACGACAGTACACGCGTCCAAACCTTTTATGTAGGCGAGGATCGCACTCTCACAAACGTTGGGAGTGGCATCATTCCAATACAGGTTCGATCTTCGGCATGATATCTGCAATTCGGAACTGAGAACATTTTTAGAATATATCAGACATCTCGTGTAGTACTTCTGGCTATTTGACAATCCTCAGTATGTCGATTCAGTGCTCTGATGTTTACTTGATTGATTTATATTCGTTCAGGCCGTAATGGATCGTGGCACTCTTTCCAGATCGAAGTATCTTCTACTGTCGAAGTATCCCCTACCTCCGAAACCCTCAACCTTACCCACCTGGCGTCCCCCTCCATTCTCGCCCTCAACTCCTCTCACATTCTCCTCGCTGGTATTACCCCAAATCCAGACCCAAAAATAGCCCTCCTGCTTTGGGATCTCAGATTTTCCGTCCTCCTAGCCTCACACAGTCTCTCTATACCTTCCGGTTCAGAGGATAAAACAACCCTCTCTCTCGTTTACGCGTCTTCCGAGGCGCTGTTGATAGTATCACCCGGTCCGTCTGAAAAAACGAAGTCTACATCACGATCGAGTGTGCTGGTAGTTCCATATGCAGTTCCTGCGTCATCGACGATAGCCAATGCAATGGGACGAGCGTCGTCAGCGGCTCCCTGGCTTGCCAAACGGCCATCGACGAGCCAACTTGACAGATCGCAAGAGGCGCTTTTGGCAGAGATGCGCTCAGCCATGGAGCAAGGCAGACCCCAGAGCGCGAGCATGGCGTTTTCCAAGTGGGAGAAAAAGGCGAAGGGCAAGTCGGATTCCGAATCTCAGGTAGGATTCCTTGTCATCATTGAACATAAATAGCTGATCTTGTTCTAGGTGTCTTTTCGCTATGTCTTCGTGAAAGAGCTTTTGGCAGCCGTGCTCCAACCTGGAAAGCCTGCTAACCTTCCTTACTCGTCCGAGGTCGTGAGGCACTTATTGGAACGGGGTGTCGTCAATGCCAATATGGTCGAAACTGGCCTTCTGAGTCTGCTAAGACTACGGAACGACTGGGTATGTCAATCTCTCTCTACAAACGCTTTGACTGAACTTGACCCATCATAGACATCGATACGTATGGCCCTGAAAAAGGTGCCTGATCTACTGGAGGTCGATATTGTCGATTCTCTTCGTTACATAATTGCCCGGCATCGACAAGAAAAATCTGATGATGCCATGCAAGTGGACGGCGTCACCCCTCTAAATGCTGACATTCCTTCATTACCACAATTTCTCAGCTCATGCGTGCAATATTCTTGCTCTCCAGCTGCTCTAAGACTAGCCATCCGGAGGTGTTTGCCTGAAGCTGAGGACCTTGTATGTTTACTGGACGTATTGGAAGGGTGGCTGGCACAATGGGCAGGCAGAGATTTTCGCCTGATGCCATCCAAAAAAGTAGTTGAAAAGAATGAAAAGGGTGTGCTGGTCGCGGACACGGTGGTACATGAGAAAGGCGCGGATTTACCTCCCATGAATGATGTTCGTATTTTTCCTCTCCACTATCTTCCCCGCCAGGCTGATCATACTTCCTGTAGATCGTTTCGTTCACCCAAGTCATTTTGGATTCTTCGTTGTTGACACTTATACAACATACTCCCGCGCATCGTGTTCTTCGCAAAATCGGGGCTCGGATAGATCCTGAGATACAGTCCATTGACGAGACAGAGCAGCTACGGGGTCCTCTGGAAGCGTTTGTCAAGGCGCAGAGGCGGTTGCTAAAAGCTACTGAAGAGGGCAAAGAGCCGCGTCTTGACTGGAGACAACGGAGTAAGCTGGCGCATCAGCAGGCTTCTGCAGCTATCGGATTGTACAGAGCCGAGCGTCTTATTTTGTAAATACAATCGGAAAAGAGATGTATTTCACAGACATGGTCTGGCTTATTGCGTCATAGCGCGTCTTCGGTCAATCATCGGCAATTCAACCTCAATCTCAATATCCACTATGTCCGAGTCGATTCGTGTAGGTGTTCTCACAGGTGGTGTATATTCAGGATGAAGATATCAGGAATAAAACTAATGGTACTAGTTAGCGACACGGCTTTCAAAAATGAAAGTGCAGATAAATCGGGGCCGGCTTTAGTTACTCTCCTTCAAGAAGCTGGATTGTCCTGCCCAAATCGTCAAATAGTACCAGACGAAGTGCAACGTATACAGCATCTCATAAAGCTATGGTCTGATACGGGACTGATCGACTTTATCATTACAACTGGTGGAACAGGGTTTGGCGTGCGAGACCGAACACCAGAAGTGATGATCAAGCCGCTGCATCGTTTTAGTGCTTTCTAACTTCACTGCTAGGCCATCGCACCCCTTCTCGAGCGTGAAGCGTCTGGTCTTGTCCATCTCCTTCTCTCGACATCGTTGAAGCATACCCCACTTGCGGCCCTTTCCCGACCTGTCGCGGGGACGATCAAGAATACGCTGGTGGTGACGCTTCCGGGGAGCACCAAGGCAGTCACAGAGAATGTCCAGGCTCTCTTGCAAGGTGGTGTGCTGAAGCATGCTATCGAGCTGATCAAAGGAGGTACAGGCCAGCAAGTCCATTCGCAGATCGGCTCCGAGTCGTCTCACCACCACCACCATCACGATCATGGGCATCGCATTCCTCAGCCTCGAACGAATATCACCCACGATCCATCCGCAGCAGGTCCGATTCTATTGTCTACAAGAGTAGCTATCTCTGACATCTTGACTAGTATCTACGAGGCATCGTATATCTCCATTTCCCTTGATATCTTTCGAAGATGCCATAGATATGATCATGACTGCGGTCAAACCCCTTGAAGAGACGCTTCTCCCAGTAAGTATTAACATGCCAATACTGGTCTGTACTTATGGCATACAGGTGACACCAGCTCTAGTAGGATATGTATTAGCCCAGGATGTCTACGCCTCCCACGACGTTCCAGCGACTCCAACAACAAACGTAGATGGTTACGCCGTCATCTGTGAGTTTTCGTCCATGCGAACCTTCCCGACTTATAACGACAAATGGACAGGCGACGCCATTGACGCTAACGGGACATACACTGTGACAACACCACAACGGTCAAAGTCTCTTTCGCCTGGCACGATATGTCGCGTCAACACAGGCGCTCCACTGCCTGCGAGCGCAGACGCTGTGATCATGGTCGAAGATACCGAGCTTCTAACCACGGACGATGACGGCGAAGAGGTGGAAATTCGGCTCCTCGCCAAAGTAGACAAGGGAGAAAACGTCCGAGCCGCTGGATCTGACGTCAAAACGGGGGATTTGGTCCTGCAAAAAGGCGAGCGCATCCTGAGTCCGGGAGGAGAAATCGGCACCTTGGCCTTTGTTGGATGCAAGGAGGTATGTGGTGTGTACTCTTGGTTCCATGTGTGTTCGACATATCTGGCCCAGGTCAGAGTGCATCGAAAGCCGATTGTCGGGATCCTGAGTACGGGAAACGAACTCGTTGACCTGCAAACGCCAGTTCCTCTCAGCGAGGGCTCGTCTTGGGGCGGAATATGGGACACCAACAGGCCTTCCCTTCAAGCGGTTCTTCGAGGCCTGGGATACGAAGTCGTTGACCTAGGCATAGTTTCCGACGAGTAGAGCCTTTTGCATCTCGCATTGGTCCCCAAACTGACCATATACTCTCTGCAGGGTTCCTGCTCATGTCGAAGCCATCAAAAAAGGTCTCAATAGCGCTGACATCCTCATCACCACCGGCGGAACGTCGATGGGCCCTACCGACCTGCTCAAACCGGTCATCGAAAGAGATTTCAGCGGGACCATACACTTTGGCCGCGTGACTATCAAACCCGGAAAGCCCACTACTTTTGCTACAATTCCTTGGACTGGCGACGTAGTCAAGCCGGTATTTGCACTCCCAGGCAATCCATCTTCTGCGTTGGTCACATTCCACATCTTCGTTGTACCCGCGCTGCGTAAATTGGGTGGCTGGCCAGAGGGCATGTGCCATTTACCCCGTGCTAAAGTCGAGGTATGTGTTCCGCTTGTTGCACCAGACGATTGACTAATGATCCATCCTTCACAGTTGCAGTCTTCCATGAATCTGGATCCTCGTATGGAATTCCATAGAGCCATTATACGCGCTGGAGAAAAAGGATTGAAGGCGTTCAGTACGGGCGGCCAAAGGTCCAGTAGGGTGGCCAGTATGAGTGGCGCAAACGGCTTGGTCGTTCTACCTCAGCGGAAGCCTGGTGGACCTCAGAGACTTGAAGCAGGGGAATTGGTCGACGCAGTGTTGATAGGAGAATTGCAGGCGGCGGTATAGGGTATGAATGACATATTTTTAAAATGGCAAATGGATTGGCGATGCTATGGGTGTGTTTCGATGACGGTGATCGGAGAATGCGAATATTGAGTAGACTGATGGTCATGTTCGTGATTTCGATTCCTGTCCTTCATCAGGCGGGGTCATGAAAACGTCACGAGTACTACGTACCAGGGCTTTCACTTCCGCCTCCAGGGATGCACATTCCTCCTCCAACTGTTCACGTTGCTTCGTGAGCATATGTAAACGTCGTTGCTCAAGTTTCTGCTGAGCCATTGTGCCTGAAGTGGGTCGAGAAGGGGCTGTCTTTGCGACTTGTACCTGCATGAGATGTTAGATATCGGTGAGAATGAAAATCAAAGAGCAAACAAACCTTCCCTTGAAGTTGAGCCTGCTTTCGCTGAAGAGACTTGAGGCCCTGTTCCGCCCGTTCAATGAGTTCGTGTATCGCAGGTTCAACTTCTTCGATTAAGTCGGATTTGTACTTCTTAACCGTGCTTTCACCAACAAGAAGAAAGACCTAAAGTTGTCGTTAGCATTTATTCTGCTGCTGAAGGACGCTAACTTACTCTGTCATTCCGTAGAACATTCGCCATCCGTGGGTAGTCGTAAGTACCATTCCTGAGGAGTAATTGCGCTTCGTACGCCTGCATCAAAGTTAGAGTGGTTCGTCAAAGAAACGGTGTGCTGACCTCTTCACAGCAGTCCTCCATGGTCGCGACACATTCGGCTAGATTAGGCGGACATATAGCTTGTATATCGCCTCTGTATATTTCTGGACCACTGGCGAATACAGATTCCCTGGCTTTTAGATTTGCACGCGATAGACGAGACATTATAACAGCCGAATGAGGTAAATGGCAAGCAGTGAGAGGTGCCGCCAATGCCGTTTAATATTCGATCTCCGTTTCAATAAGGTATAAAGCCCAATCCGGCTTCAATTTTTTTCTTCAAGTGTCCGACTCAACCATCGAAGCGTCAGCTCTCTGGCGGCAGGCGTTAACTCGTCTGTATGGCGTTCTTGCTTTCATAGTTGAGGGAGCGAAGGTGTGCCCTTCGGGGTGGCACTCACGAGAAGGAGCAACGCCATCTAGCTCGCTCTGCATTCGAGACCGCTTCGGTGTTGACTTGGATGTGGGGTTTGATGTAGGGTGGTGCGTGCGTCGTCATATTCCTGTATCCTGCCGTACCCCGCCTTGGGGCGTGCTACTATGTGGCCTTGACGGTCTGGTAAAACCATGACGAAGACAGTTATTCTATCCTTTTGTATGGCTGTCCTGTTCAATATACTGTTTGCACTATCCAGCGAAGAATTCCGTGTGACAAGGGCTACGAAAAGACAAGAAATCCGTATACTATTATATGAGGTACTGATGGCAACTACGGTGCACGATGGTATGTACCTATTACGTTCACTCCCAAACGTGTTTAACGGATTTCGCAAAGGTCGAAAACTGGATAGGTGGCCGACCAGTTATCCTAAACACTGCATCGTCCAAAGTCTCCTCCACGCCCTTAGCTATCTGGACATCCATCAAGGCCAGCATATCGGCATACTCTTTTGGCATGCCCGTTGCCTCCGTAAAAAAATTTGCTATCTCCAGTTGCGTCAATTTGACGTGAGTGATCTTTCGACCCAATATTCCTGTTAGTATTTCGGCAACCTGACATACTGTGAGCTAAGATAGATGCACGTCAAAAACATGAATCACCTCGTCATACGAAAGCAGCTCAGGACCACGTATGAAATGGTCTATTGTGAGATTGTGGATCCACCAGAGCACGGAAAGCAACAGCCGCGATATCCTCTGCAGAGACGAAGGGTACCTTCCCGTCACCAGCTGCAGAGTAAATCTTGTCCTCGGGCTTGATAGGCTTTCGGTGTAGCTCGGAGAAATTTTCTGGTAATGCAGTGAGCTCACCAAGGCCCCTTGACAATATCAGACTCACCCATGAACCACGTAGGTCGGAGCACACAATAATCGACGCCTATCCTAGCAAGATACTCATGGACTCTGCCTGCCGCAGGTCCTCCTGGTTTCACAACGGTCGCGCTCAACAGCACGAACCGTTTAACTCCTTTCTCTCGACAGTAGTCTATGAATGCTTTCATCGGCGGTACCATATCCAAGACCAGGGGAGGTACAAGATAGACCGAAGTTATCTCCTCCACTTTCGACCATGGTATCGCGTATGTCGTAGCGTCCAACCAATCGAATCGACAACTGGGAAATTCGTCTGTAGGATCTCCACCGGAACGACTTGCAATGAGGAACGGTTTATTACCGTCTTTCAGCAGGCGCGCAAGGCGGCTCGCTGTTTTTCCTTTACCACCGGTGATGAGAACGGTCATCGTGGTTGTGCTTCGTTATGTTTGATATTATGGTCTTCTTAAGAGCGCGCGTCCCATTAGCACGCAATCAGTGATCCAGCCTTCCAAACTACCGTGCATCCGTTTCCCTGTGGCTTGGGTTACGCGTCCCTTCGGAAGGATGGACCACCTTAGTAATGTGCAATTCAAATCGTCCCACGGCCAGCCATTTGGAGGCTCGATTTGTGCGAGGTGCATGTTGTAAACTCTGCTCAGTAACGGCGAGAGTAAATGCGAGTAGTAATCTGGGCAGAGCATCATTTTCGGCTATACGTCGCGACTGACGATATGACTCATCCATGCTATCGTTTTACTGTATATAGAACGGAAACCCAGTACTATCGACGGCAGTAACTGTGATGTCTTCGATAACATCCTACTCAGCGATCGACTATCTCTTGGACAAAGCCAATATCCATGACACGGTCACCAAAGTGGTACTCGTTTCATCACCTATCCTTCCCTGAACACCCGTACTGACTGTCAAGCCAGGTGCTCTACATTGATCTCCTGCGCTGGGATGACCTGGAGAAGGAGGTTTTTACTGACGACATCCGCGTGGATTACACCAGTCTGTTCGGCGGCGAGGTCGTGGACGTGAAAAGCAAAGATCAAATTGAAGCGTGGAAAGGTTTGTTCAAAAGGGTGGAGAAAAGTCAGCATATATCGACGTATGCTTTTACCCCCCGCTGTCTCCTTGATCGTAGCTCATAGAGATACAGTGCACTCCTCATTGACCTCCCCCAACCTGGTTCCGTCCCACCTCCCAAAAAAGTGCAGGTCTATGCCAATTACGTTGTTACTCTCGTTCCGAAAGATGGCGAGCAGAAACTTGTACAGAATGGGGTGAGCGTCTTCCTGACGCTGATTTATGGGCGCGTAATAGCTAACCTCGTTCCCAGGGTCGCTACCTCATAGAAGTCTCACGAATTACACCATTGGACGGTGGTAATCCTTGGCGAATGTCGAGCATCAAAGCGGACGTTATATACTTTACCAGCAATAAGGAATTTTACGACCAGAAAACTAGCTGAAATGTGTTTAGTTCATACGACGGAGAATATAACACCTGAAGATAACTCAGCTATGTTCATTCCCAAACGTGTCTAACGGATTTCGTAAGGGTTGAAAACTGAATGGGTTGTCGGTCAGTTACCCTGAGCACTGTGTCTCCTCCCCGCCTTGGATATGACCATCCATATCAAGGTTAGTATCAGCATACTCTGTTGGCATGCCCGCTGCCTCCGTAAACACATTCGCCATCTCCGGTTGCGTCAATTTGACGTGAGTGACTTTTCGACTTAGTTATGTCGACAACCTGACTGGCTGTAAGCTAAGATAGGATACACAAAAAATATGAATCACCTCGTCATACGAAAGCAGCTCAGGTCCGCGTGTGGAATGGTCTGTACTGTGATTGATGTTCTTGTCCTCTTAAGAGCGCTCGCCCCGTCGGCCACGCATCAAATAATGGTCCCGTTGGACTACGCGTCCCTTCGGCACATCAAACATGGACTCCCTTAGTAATGGTGTAATTCAAACAGGCCCATAGCCAGCCATTTGGAGGAAGCGCAGCGGTCTAGCGTGAAGCATATTGTAAACTCTGATCAGTGACAATAAATAGTAATCCGTTTCATTTTCGGTAATGACTGAGCGATATGACTCACCCATGCCTCAAAGTAACTTATATACAGAACGGAAACCCGGTGCCATCAACACCAGTGATGTCTTCGGCAACGTCCTACTCAGCGATCAACTATCTTTTGGACAGAGCCAACATCCATGACACTGTCACCAAGATGGTTAGTACTGCTAGTCTTATCATATATCCGCACTGACGAAGTTCGCGTCAGATGCTTTACGTTGATCTCCTGCGCTGGGATGACATCGAGAAGGAAGTCTTTACTGACCATATACGCGTGGATTACACCAGTCTTCTTGGCGGCGAGGTCGTCGACGTGACAAGCAAAGAACAAGTCGAATTCTGGAAAGGATTTATGAAGAAGCTGGAGAAAAGTCAGCATATAACGACGTATGACTTCACCCCCCCACGTTCTTCTCAATCATAGGTCATAGAGTATGATACAGATCACTCCTCATTGGCCTTCCCCAACCTGGTTCCGTTCTGCCTCCGAAAGATGTACAAGTAACTGCTAACGTAGCTGTTACGCTCGTCCCGAAAGACGGCGAGAAAGGACTTGTACAGAATGGGGTGAGCATCTTCCTGACACTGATCTATGTGCGCGTGGTAGTTAAAATCGTGCCCAGGGTCGCTACCTCCTAGAAGTCTCACGAATTGCCCCATCGAATGGTGGTAGTCCTTGGCGAATCTCGAGCCTCGAAGTCGACGTGATATACTCTGCCGGCAATAAGGATTTTTACAAGGGTCAAGACTAGTTGCAACACGCCGTTACTCACCACGATGGTGAATATAACATCTGGACACCTGCACGTCATTGCCTACATATAATGTACATACAGACCGTCACTCCCTCCCATCAACAAGTCTGTATCGTCGTCTGTCTATGAGAGACTACATATAATGTCACATCAGAAAGTACAGCAAGGGTCAAGGCGTGGAGCATTCGATAACAAAGATGAAGTTTCGAAGATGCGCAATCAAACTTGAAGGGATTATGAGTACTATGACTACTTAGTGATACATATGTCGGGCATGCACAACTACTACGTCGTAGACTTGAATCTCTTGAACTGAAAAGGCTAATAGGTAGAGAGAAATCCGGACGCCGCGGAAACCAACGAAACTATCGAGGTGTATATAAAAGATGGTAATAGATGGAACGCAGGGTGGGCGAAGCTAAATACGAGAAAGTCGGGAATCAGACAGTGCCGTACTAGTTGCGATACCAAAGAAGAGATGTTTTATTTTCACCCACGGCTCCCGGTGTCTGTGGAGAACAAAGCGCCTCCAAGGTACGACAGAGATCTTCGTACGTAGTGGGCTTGGCAGCCCTAAGCGCTTCAAGCAAGCATCGCGTGAAAACACCACTGATCGTTCCATCTGCCCATAATACCTCCCATGCAAGTTGGCCGTCGTTGCAGGCCGTAATAATGACATGGGAGGTCAAATCCGGATGCCAATCCTGCGCAAGAATGGAAGGATGATCAGGGAACCTCTTGGTCAATCTCCTCTCCGAATTTTTGAGAATCTTATGCGCGGGCGTCGTGCCTGGGGGTAGGGAACGGGCCTTCCTACTGTCAGACAGGGAAATGCTCAACACATCCTTCATGCAAGAACAATCCAAAAGCACAGTGATTCTATCACCTTTGGAACGACGGATCTCGGAGAGGATCACGCTCAATTCTCTGTCGCTGATATCAAGGACAGGTTTGCCTGCGGCGTCGATGGTATCGCGGTCTACAGGACACAGACACTGCATAGATCCCTGTTGGTCGGGTAGGGGATAGCAGGAACCATGCCCTGAGAAATACACAACAATGTTATTACCAGGCTCAATAGCCTTGTTGGTAACGAGGCTATAGAGGGCCTGAAGGATGTTGGCGCGAGTCGGACGCTTAAAATTAGCAGCCTCGCCTTTCTTTATAGAACGAGGCGCTAGGAGGCATTGAATGCGTGTATGGGGCACGCCCAAGTCCTCAATGAAGTATTTCAACATCATTTTCGCGTCGCGAAAAGCTCCGTCCAAGGGAAACTGATCGTAGGCGTCAATACCGATGATGACTACCCAGAATCGGGACGCGTCAAATGATGACTGAGAATGATGTGGTTGGTTCGAGCGGATTAAACAAAAAATAAAACCACTTGCCTTGCTGGAAAGGTAGGCTCCGTATTCGATGTCGCAAGGACATGGCTCTAATTTCGTTGCGATACGCGTCCGGATGCACGAGATACATACGCGAAATTGATGCAGCTCCCCGAGGGTTTTAAGAGTTTTAGCGTCTTCCGCATCTCCGGTGGCAGAAGCCCTCACTTCTGCCTCCTGCAAAACTCGCAGAGAGTCGATGCTTCCGTTCGCCTTAACCATCCCAAACTTCCTCGCGGCCTCCAGTTCTACAGTTTCAAGAGGGCGCATCATGTTTTTGAGGGGTTTTATTTTACCACGATGATATTCAGCGCTCCACCGCCAGAGATTTGTGTAGGTGACTGTGTAAGGCATGTCTATCTCAGGATAGATGATAAAAACAAGTCGAAAAAAATGTAGGGTGTTCCCTTTTCGACGTAAATGACTCGGAAACTACTCGTAATAAAAACCCCCGAGAAAGTCAATCAGAAGTCAACGACGCTTGTCATCGGTCACTAGGCAACGTTAGCCGACTAAGGAGTGCGCCAACAATGTACTTACTATCATTGCCAACGGAGGGTATATCACAGGTCAACTCCAGAAATAATCCTGTCTTGAGAGCGGTAAAAATTTAACTAATTTATTCATATAGAGAATTCCAGCCCAATTGAAAAGAGAAAAGACTTGGGCGGCTTGAGAGGAGCCTGAGAAGGTTCCTGGCTATTCCCTGAAAAGAAAAGTCCCGCAAAAAGCCCCGTTCGATTCTTTCTACGAACGTCTAAGAGAATAATACTTAGACCAATAAACAAGCAGTTAGAGTCTCATATACTGTACACCTATAAGTAACAACATCAAGATCAATAAGCATCCTTCCATGAATGACCCCATTACTTCTTCGGTTTCCGCTGCTTGGTGGCTGGCTTCGAACCACTAGATACCGTTGCCGTGCTAGTACCTAAAGTGGCGGCAGAAGCAGGCTGCGGAGCAGGTTCTGTCTTCTGTACTGCCTGCTTCGGGGGATTTCGGTGCATAAGACCAATCACTAACGATCCTGCTGTCCCAGACAATATCAAGAGAACAAATCGAGGAAGCCGGACAGTCACGTTGTAAATTTTGGTCATCCATGTGGCGAAGAAGTCCATAATGTACTCCCTAGAACAAGAAGAGGTAAGCTTGGAGATGAAAATAGCGGATGAGCTACCTTTCGCCACCCGGTGCATAGGCAGTCTTCCATGGCGGAGTAGTCTTCCAAGCCTCCGCTTTGAGGAAGTCACGGAACGCTCCATCTCGTAAACGGATGTTCTGAGCTCGATAGAAGCGCAAATTCTGACCCCGGTCTGTCAGAACGACAATGAAAGGTGCCCTGCACGTATTCAGGTTATGAAACACCAATAACATTGGTGCAATAACTCACTGCCAGACGCCCCATTTTGTCGTGATGTAGGTGACATTGAAATAATCAATCCGTCCCCAGCGTACATTCGGGAGATCTTCAGCGACGAGGGTTTGGTTGTATGCGTCATCAAACGCCTCGTCGACGAACTTTGATATCCCGTCCTGTCGTGATGCGCTGGCAGAACTATGCGGGCACACGGTAAGCACATACACAGGAATGAATAGAGTGGTGACGAACATCAGCAATGCCCAGATGCGCTCTTCCTCCTCCTCTTCCGTAAGCTCTTCGTTGACAATCACTTCCTCGTAGTTATCATCTGTGATAAGAGGAATCCGGTTGTCCCAAGGGAGCACCTCAGCAGCTGCCAGTCTCTCGGTTATGTTAACCCCGAATCGCGAAAAAAGGGCCACCGCTGGCTCAGATGTAAGCCACGTCTTCACCTCGAAGAGCCTCAGCAGGTCAGTAGGCTGTAGTGGCGCTGATTTCTCTTGTGAATTAGCTGAAAAGGGCGTGGAAGTGGGAACGGGAACCTCAGAAGGTACAGCCTGGCCTGGTTTCCATCCATCTGAGAAATACTGCGCCTTGGCGAGGGAAATGCTACAGAGCAACGCGAGCCAGTAGACGGTCAGATACTTCATGGTGGAAGTAGACGATAAAGCAGCGGAGCCATGTGGACTTTATTTACCGCGATCAAAAGATTTGGAGGTGTTGCCTAATTGGGTTTCACTCATTCTCCACGTATCTTTACCAGCCGCCGAGGCTGTACTGGTCTGTCGTCCGTGTTTTTTGCTGGCAACAAGGACCTTCGAACCAATTAAACCAACGAGCAGGCGTATAGCGTTGCCTCGCCGTCGTTATTCGCCAAACGGTCGAGGAACAATGCTCCAAATTTTCCACTCACTTCTGGCGCTGGGACATATATTACTTTATTCATCTTTTTCTCGCGCTGCTCCAACTGACAGTCAGTACAATTCTTGTGTTCTTGTCCCCGAGGTCGTTACTGACTACGTCGACAATTAAACAAACAGTTCCCTCCGCAGCATCATTCTACGTGCCGTCCTTGCCCGACATACATCAAGACCCAGACCACCCGTTGAAGATATATGCAGGTCACCTTTCGTCTGACCCGAACGCTGCCAAGGCGCCGGCAACAGATGTGACGGCGCACCTTTACTTTGTACTTGTCAAAAACCGAAGGACAGCTGACCGGGATAGGGTCATTTTTTGGTTCAATGTGCGTCGTCGAGTACTCGCCGGATACCCTTTCAACTGATATCATGTAGGGTGGACCTGGCTGCTCGTCTTTCGACGGGCTTATGATGGAGAATGGGCCTTGGAGAATGGACGGCAAGGGTGGTTTCAAGACAATGGAAGGCGGGTGGGAGGAATATACTACCATGGTTTATAGTAAGTCTCTTCTTTTCCTTGCTCTCTTAACCTAAAGCATTGCTTTCAGTTGACCAACCCGCTGGGACGGGGTTCTCTTACACGAGCACTGATTCATATATCCACACCTTCGATCAAGCCTCGGAGCAATTACTAGAATTCATGCGGAATTTCTATAAAGTATTCCCGGAATACCTGCGGTCAGAAGTACGTTCCCTAGATTTCACTTACTTCAAATCTCACGTCTTCACAGACATATCTAGCCGGCGAGAGCTACGCAGGACAATATATACCGTTTTTTGGTACGCGGCGCAGCCCTTTTTTTTGGCCCGCATCTTATTCAATCTGTCGCGCTAGCCGATGCCATTTTAAATTCTAATCTCGGTGTACCACTAAAAGGTGCGGCAATAGGCAACGGCTGGATAGACGTGCGCTCGCAGTATCCTTCTTACCTTGAGTTTATGGTCAAGGTTGGCATATTGGAAGAAAACTCGGATGTAAGCGCCTCATACGGAACCTAACGTGACGCTTGATTCACGTTTTTGTAGAGCTGGAAAGAAGCCAAGCAGCACACGGATGACTGTACCCAGGCTATGAAAACTATAGTGGACACGGAGCCGATTGTTGTAGAAGAATGCGAAAACCTGCTATTAGAAGTGTCGAACGTGCGAAGACGCGTGTAAGTTTGCATTTTCTTAGTTATGACCTTTTATTCAACATTTACAGTGCGGATGGTAAGGAGATGTGCATGAACATCTACGACGTACGGCTTGACGACACGTACCCTGCTTGTGGAATGAACTGGCCTCCAGACATCAAGCCGGTCACAAATTATCTAGATGTACGCCTACTCTCATTCGTATTCGTTGGGAATATGAAGCTGACGTAGCTTGCAGCGCACCGATGTTGTACGTGCTCTCCATGCAGAGGACCATTCTACTTCATGGACCGAATGCCGAGGTCGCGTTCATTCAGAACTGAGAGAGAAGAACCTGAATTCATCAATCACCGTTCTTCCGAGTGTGATAGAGAGAATACCCGTTCTCATATTTGCAGGAGACCAAGACATGATTTGTAACTATGTGGGCCTTGAGTCGATGATTGCAACTATGACTTGGAGTGGGGCAACAGGTCTTGGGGTAGGCCTGAATATCATGACGAGGTGGTTCTATTACTCATGCGAGTTTCTGTTACAGACAGTGCAGACACAGTCATGGACAGTGGATGGGAACCCTGCCGGCACATGGGTCAGCTCGAGGAATCTGACCTACGCGAAGGTGCCACACAACTCCACTATCCATTTTCTTCAGATAATGACCAAATCCATATAGATATTCGACACCTCACATATGGCCCCATTCGATGCACCACACGTAACGCATGACATGATCCTACGATTCATGGGTGTCGATTTCTCCCAAATCTTCGAGGGCTCCGCGCGCATCCCAAGTAGTATCGGGGATAACACCAAGCCACTATTTACAGACAAGACTGAGGAGACTTCGACACCCGTGTCAACGAAGACGCCAGAGCAGGACAAGGCTATGTGGGAAGGTGCGTTACCTTTTTCCTCCTATTCTCTTGTTCGGGTCCTTACAATCAACAGCGTATTACAACGCCGGTTCCGCGGCCCTTGTCCTCGTTCTCATATTCGTCGTCGTTGCCGCGTTTTTATGGTGTAGGATGCGGAACAAGCGCAAACTGCGGCTACCGATGAACAACCGGAGTGAGGAAGAGAGTATACCGCTCAATACTTCCATGATGGACGAGGATGGGGATGAAGGGGCGTATAGACAACGGAAAGGGAAGGAACGTGCCGTTGAGCCTCCGGAGCCGCCGATATTTGAGCTAGGGGATAGTGATGAAGAGGATGATTATCATAAAGGGAACCGGTAATCGGTTGGGGTTTTTTGTATAATGAATTATAATAATTTGGTATTTTCACTCGCGGATCCTAACTTGCCTGCTTAAGTTTGTTTCCCGATGGTTTATAGGTTGACACGACCATCGATTTAATTTGCTTTTATTGCACAAAGTGCTTCCCGAAAGAAAAAAATTCAGCCATCTACATATACCAATTCGAAGCATCAAGTTTTTCGCCGGTTCGCTCTTCCCCATCAGTTGTAGAAAGAATTAACGGGGCTTTTTGCGGGACTGGTTTTCAGGGAATAGTCAAGAACCTTCTCAGGCTCCTCTCAAGCCGCCCAAGTCTTTTCTCTTTTCACTTGGGCTGGAATTCTC
Organism: Armillaria altimontana; assembly: GCA_022818075.1. Taxonomy (NCBI): domain Eukaryota; kingdom Fungi; phylum Basidiomycota; class Agaricomycetes; order Agaricales; family Physalacriaceae; genus Armillaria; species Armillaria altimontana. The sequence goes on from JAIWYR010000016.1 coordinate 1,041,714, forward strand.
TATATAAATAAATTGGTTAAAAATTTACGATCCTCAAGACAGGATTATTTCCGGTGATATACCCTCCGTTGACAATGAATGTAAGTACATTGTTGGCGCTTTCTTTAGTCAGCTAACGTTGCCTAGTGACCGATGACAAGCGTCGTTGACTTCCGATTGACTTTCTCGGGGGTTTTTATTACGAGTAGTTTCCGAGTCATTTACGTCGAAAAGGGAACGCCCTACATTTTTTGCGACTTGTTTTCATCATCTACCAGACAGAAATGCCTTACACAGTCACCTTCACAAATCTCTGGCGGTGGAGCGCTGAATATCATCGCGGTAAAATAAAACCCCTCAAAAACATGATGCGCCCCCTTGAAACTGTAGAATTGGAGGCCGCGAAGAAGTTTGGGATGGTTCAGGCGAACGGGGACATCGACATTCTGCGAGTTTTTCACGAGGCAGAAGCGAGGGCTTCTGCCACCGGGGATGCAGAAGACGCTAAGACTCTTAAAGCCCTCGAGGAGCTGCGTCAGTTTCGCGTATGTATCTCGTGCATCCGGACGCGTATCGCGACGAAATTAGAGCCATGTCCTTGCGACATCGAATACGGAGCCTACTTTTCCAGCAAGGTGAGTAGTTTTGTTGTTTTGGATATCCGCTCGAACCAACCATATTATTTCTAGTCCTCATTTGACGCGTCCCGATTCTGGGTAGTCATCATCGGTATTGACGCCTACGATCAGTTTCCCTTGGACGGAGCTTTTCGCGACGCGAAAATGATGTTGAAATACTTCATTGAGGACTTGGGCGTGCCCCATACACGCATTCAATGCCTCCTAGCGCCTCGTTCTATAAAGAAAGGCGAGGCTGCTAATTTTAAGCGTCCGACTCGCGCCAACATCATTCACGCTCTCTATAGCCTCGTTACCAATAAGGCTATTGAGCATGGTGATAACATTGTTGTGTATTTCTCGGGGCATGGTTCCTGCTATCCCATCTCCGAACAACTGGGATGTATGCAGTGTCTGTGTCCCGTAGACCGCGATACCGTCGACGCCGCAGGCAAACCTGTCCTTGATATCAGTGACACAGAGTTGTGCGTGATCCTCTCCCAGGTCCGTCATGCCAAAGGTGATAGAATCACTGTGATTTTGGATTGTTCTTTCATGAAGGACGTGTCGAACGTTTCCATACTATCTGACGCTAGGAAATCCCGTTCCTTACCCCCAAGCACTACGCCCATGGATGAGATTCTTCAAGCTTGGAACGAAAGCGTGAAGTTCTACTATGATCATCCGTCCATTCCGATCGCCCAGGATTGGGATCCAGATTTTACCTCCTATGTCACTCTTTCGGGTTGTAACAATGATCAACTTGCATGGGAGGTGTTATGGGCAGATGGAACAATCGGTGGCGTTTTCACGCGACGCTTACTTGAAGCGTTTAGAGCTGCCAAGGCCGCTACGTACGAAGATCTCTGTCGTACCTTGGAGGCGCAGTGTTCTCCACAGACACCAGGAGCCGACGGTAAAAATAAAACATCTCTTCTTTGGTATCGCAACTAGTACGACACTATCTGATCCCCGACTTTCTCGTATTTAGCTTCACCTACTCTGCACTCCATCTACTATTTTCTATATACATCTTGATAGTGTCTTTTTTTTTTTTGGTTTTCGCGGCGTCCGAATTTCCTTTCTATCCACTAGCCTTTTTAATCTACATACACACCGTCCCTCCTTTTGTCATCAGGTGTGTATTGTCCGTCTGTCTAGCGCTATGAGAGATTAGGCTTCACATGAGGCTTTCAATGAAATCGCTCTTTCAGTTAAAGAAACGCGTAAGATAAACTAAGATACATGAGTGATGCCGCCGTTTGCTTGCGCCTTCCCTCAGATTGCTTTAGAGCCATTTCACCGCAAGACCTACGTATCACCCTTCCACAACGACTGTCCTTCTGCATGATATCCTCCTGAAACATCCGCTTGAACAACGTCTCAGGCTCTCGAGAATCTCCCGCTCCCTTGGAACGCCCAAAGACACTATGTCGCGATTGATAGTTGTTTCAACGGAACCAATGTTACGACGACTGACGCTGTTTCCTCATCGACTGCAGCAAAGATATACCGGTCAGTGGTATTAATTTGATACAACGGTCGCCACAGGCATCACAAACGTTCATCGGAAGGTCATCTACTCCAACTCTGAGTGTTCCCACCCGCAATTCGCTCAGTTCTCCTCAAGCTATCATTGCTGTTCCATGCAAACTGAGAACCTGGCTCATTCAAACGCATTTCAGAAATACGGCGGCCTAAACATCCAAAAGGGTAGTCTTTCAACAGTCTGTCCGGCAATCCGAAGTGAAATTGACCCTTCGTGCTGGGTATGGGAACGACTCGGGTCCACTCCGCCTCTGGGGTCGCTAAAATGTCGCACAGCCGAGCCTCCTGGTATGACAATAGGTTAAGCTCGGGTTCATCAGGGATAAATCCACATCGACTAACCCAGTGCACATCGCCCCACTTTGTCGCCTGGAGAATACCCTTCGCCTCTTCATACGTGAACGGCAAGGCCAGTATCCACCAACTGGAGTTCATGGTACTGCCATTGTCGTCCACTTCGCTTATCGACACTGGAACGACGCCTAGCTGCCCTCGGCCCTTAACTACGTCGTTCTGCGCCTGGATATATTCCGTAAGGAATTGTCTATCCAAAGGTCTCCATCCGTAGAGAGTTTCCCTGGGGAGCATGACTCCTTCAACGAGGACGTATCGGTCCACGGGCTCGCGTCGCTTGTAGTCAGGGTGTAATTTCAATCGCAGCCGAAGAGCTTTGCGGTCGACATTTTCTGGATGGTTAACGATATCGAGAGCCTGCAGAGCGGCTTGCCGAAAGACGTCGAGCTTTGGAATAGCTTCGTACCTACAGACGGATGATCAGCGATGGACGCGTAGTAAGAAAAGGTCTTACCATTTGACGAATCTCGCGGCGCGAGCTGCACGAATTGGAGGGGCGCCCAAAACGGTGGGAAGGTGGGATAAGATCGCATGTGTTTTTCGGTAGGATTGGAGTATTTCGGTGGGAATATTGCTTTCTCCTGGATTGACACCGTTTTCCGGTGGGATTGAGTTCGGTACAAGCATCGCACTTTCCGACGTCCAGATGCCACACTTGGGCCGCCTCCCGTTGAACATATCCGCCCTGACCTCCGTGACCTCCACCTCTCTGAATCGCATGCTTAACCCCTGGTCGGCTGACCCTCGAAGTTCAAGCTTTAGACCCTCACGCGCATGACTCAGCCTCACGAGTGGCTCTCATATATGAGCCATGCGATTTTTGCTTATGGTGAGTTCGCGACGGCCGGGAGAGCGGCGGTCAGTGCGCCCAAATACCACAGCGCACGGCGGTCCGAGAATCTAACGAACTGGATGGTGCCCCCTAGAGGTAATCCTACCGAAAATCTCCAATCCTACTGAAAAACGGTTTTGCCACCGGGAGACATCTTCGTGGGAATCCCACCTTCCCACTGTTTTAGGGTATACTCACGAATTGGATCGTTTCCAAAGATCGTCGCCTTTTCTTTCGACCTGGCGCAGGGGATCTTGTGCACGGACCAATTCTCTCGCTGGCATTTTCGACTCTTTTCGATTTTAGGACCTCACAGCGGCTCAGAGAGGTTGCGCTTACGCAATACATGACCTGTGGCCTCAAAATGAGACGACGCGTCAACTATTGAAGGAACCGTACTATACCTCTTTGCACCTGCTACAAACCTGGAAGGGCCTATCAACTCCAAGCTGTTGCGGTGTTTTCTGGCATGTATGGCACCGTTTGTTGATTAGAGAGCTGCTCTTGATGAGGAAGTCAGAGTCTTTGGCTTGGGGGGGGGCGACGTTTGGGGTCGTCGACATGATGGCGTAGAATTAGAAGCTGCAGCTGAACGCGATGCTTCTGGCGCATCGCGTGGTTCTCTCATTACTGGGGCGGTACAAAGACGGTGCACGTCCGGCTATCAAGTCCCCGGTGAGTGAATGAGATGCTAGACTTTCTATTGGTGGATCGGGCTCAGCGATCGAGTAACTTCGATGAAGTTTGTAGGGTAGTCTCAATCGTCCTCCGAATCATGATTATCCGAGTTGTCCATTTTCAGCATTTTCAGATGTAGCACCATGGAGTAGAGCTCCTCAGAAGCGACAGGATGTCGTCCTGTCCGTCACCCGGAAGGGAGGAGCAGCGCGACTACATTCTGCCACACAATGGTATCGGGTTCCGAAGCCAAGTCGGGAAAGGCGCGTATAACTTTGAGGATCACAACCAAGGAATGATATGGTGTCATGGTATGCCAATCCAAGTCCACCTCCATCGCATTGCTGTCGACCTCTGCGAGTAAACACTGCGACGATGGCTTCATAGATGCTGTGGGGTTATCTGGAGTTTTCCTGGAGCATATCTTGAAGCTTAACGCTGATTGGTCAATCATAGTATGCTCAAGGTGCACTCCAGGGGAGCGCACTGGTCCTATGTTCTCATCGCCGCAGTGAAAAGAGCCTGCGCTGACCTCTGTAAAGACAGATTTACATCCTGTAAAATGGCAGGAACATGTGATGGAGCTGTGGTCTGCAATGCATCTACACACAGGGTGTATACTTGGTAAGCGACCTGAGTAAGGTAGGGTTGCGATTCCTGTGAGGCCCATGAATGTAGATGCGATAGGAACTTCACGTCGCTCATCCGGTTCCAAAAGCGACTGGTGAGCTGAGTGGCACCCTCTTTGTGATCTGAAGAAAGAACTTCAAGCAAGAACACCGGGTCCTTCTCCTTCACATCGACTGCCGGTCCATAGCGCATGATGGTAGCGCGTGATGGTAGCGCAAGACTTCGAAGCCACTTGGACAAGGTCCGCCTTTGTTTCCAGTTAACCGGACGATACCTAGTACCTGCATGATGGGATGCGATTTTTCTGTGAATTTCATTGACTAATCCGACCACGCATTTCTGACATCAAGACGGGAGAACGGTTCGAATGCCCATTGACTCAAGCCTTGATATTATGCCCGTGGCCCTTCAAAGTCATCCCGTCGCAACGCAATGTTGAACAGTTCAACCATGCTGGGGAACAAGTGTGTATTAGGAACTGTTACATCGATTCAATTTGACATACCGAAGGAACTACCGCTAGAGTGATTACTCTCGACCGCTTCAGCTGAACAACGACACCGTCCATACATAAGTTTGAGTTTGATTTTTTTTCCTTTGATTTTTTTTCCTTTGATGTTCTGGGTAATGTGGGTGTGATCGAAGTAACAGGAGTAGCAGGAGTAAAGCCGGTCGTAATGTGTTTGATGATATCATTCACCAGCTGCATCATTTCCCCTTCGCTGATTCCATTTCTCTCACGATGGAGCGTAGTGGGGAAAGGAGACCGCTGATATATGGTGACGTGGCGTGCTTTGCCAGTATCGAGCACGACTTTCGACAACGAGGCACTTCTCTCATCGTTGTCTTGAACTCAGCGAGTAAATATATCGGGTATATTCCAAGAAAGTTGTAGGGTATAGTTTCAATTGTCCTCCGAGTCATAATCATCCGAGTCGTCCATTTCCAGCATCTTCAGATGGAGCGCCATCGAATAGTTCTCTTTGGCGCCTTCGATCAGCTGTTGTACCATAGCCAAGTTCGCCGTCCTCGCACGGAGAACAGGAAGGCAAGCTTTGAATAAAGGTATGATCTGCGTTCTGGCTGCAGTAGATTCCTTGTTTTCTTCGTCATTGCCTGGAGGATCTAAGTCAGAGATGCGTGTCTTCAACTCAATGGCTTCGTCCTGAAGACGATCTGATAGAGTGATGAGAAAGTGCTACGATTGAACAAGAATAGACGACATACCTAGCTTATCCATCATCGAGTTGAAGATGGTCAATGGGGAAGGGCCGGAGGTGTAATCGAGGTCAAAATCTTGTGAAGCGATTTTGAGAGCCTCTGATTCGCACTCGGTGCATGAATCACCATGAGACAGGAAATGTTGCATTATTGTCGGTGCTTCCTTTGCGAACTGAGAGACCGTCAGAAACGCGCCGGATGTAAGAAAGCCAAGGTACCTTATCAGAGGCAAGCTCGTCATAGAATTCAATTAACCTTTCGGCCTCAAAGCGAATGCGTTCGTCAGATATATTAGCTTCTTCGGCTTCTAGTTCCTTTGCCTTTGTCTCCAGGTCTCTCTAGATCAAATGGTTAGGACGTTGCTGACGAGCAACGATAGCATATACTCACCTTTGCAGTCGTTTCGGCGTCTTTGAAACAAGCATCGAGCGTAGAGGTCATGTACATCCAAGGGTACACCTGGGCTGCGATCTGGAGAGGGTCCGAGGTCCTCTCAGGTTCTGGAAGACTTGATGCAGAACTGTCGTCCTCTACATTGGCGGGCCTAGGCGTCGAGGATGCGCTTGGTGTTCTACTGTGCGTTCCTTCCACTGCATCGGTGTCCTGGGATATAATATCCTCATTCTTCAGTGTAGCTTCACGGTGGCTATCAGGTAAGGCGGGCCCTCCTGCCAGAGTTTCAGCAAGCTGGTATAGATCCATTGTGTACTAGTCATTACCGCCACCATCAGATGAAGCCGGAGCCCTGGGAGTCATGGTGTCCATGCTTGTAGGGGGAACACCGTTTTTTGGGGCAAGCCGAGTTCAAACTCCGCGGGGCTCGGGCCGATGGGGTGCGCCGAGTTAAAGACCGACCACGAGCGTGTCCGTACGCTGTATCCCGTTGGCGCAGCGTGCGATACTGCTCTCTGACTCCCATTCTCTTTTATACCGCAGGCGATGGCGTTTCTCGCGGCATTCATCAAGCCACTGGCGTATATCTCTCTACCCTTCGTTATACTCCGGTCGGTCGCTGCTGCGTCTCCCACGGGAAAATACTATGTGCGCCTCGGGATGTACATTGGCACCCTGACGTTTATCGCGACATGGGGTGCTGCCATCGCAGCGGGAATGTCGCTGGTAAACATGCGATATGATGTGAACATTGTAATTGCGCGCTGTTTCTATTTTCTGGCAAGCAAGGTCATGGACATCCAAGTCGAGATAGAAGGGCAGGAGCATCTCGTTGCAGAACGCCCATCCATCTTGATGATAAATCACCAGTCGTTCTTGGATATCCTCATCGTAGGCAGGTGAGCCACTGTCTACCTTTTGCACAACTCGAGTCTGATTGGGATGCAGGCTTATCCCCCGACGCACGTCCATTATGGCCAAGAGTTCTATCCGGTGGACACCCCTTGGGCCTTTCATGATCATGTCCGGCACCATCTTCGTTGACAGGGGAAACAATGCACGTGCTGTAAGCTCGCTGAAGGCTGCAGGAGAAACCATGAAATCAGGCGGTATTTCTCTATATATGTATCCTGAAGGGACACGGCATCTTTCCGAAGACAATAACTTGCTCCCGCTCAAGAAGGGTGGTTTCCACCTCGCGATACAATCCGGCATCCCCATCGTTCCCATCGTCGCGGAGAATTATTGGTGGCTCTATCGGAAAGGTTTCTTCGGGACGGGAAAGATCAAAGTCCGAGGTAAGTATCTTATCTTCAGCATTGACCATTCTATGCTCATTGGCGTAGCCCTTCCCCCGATACAGACTAAGGGTCTAACCCCGGAGGACGCTTCTGCCTTGTCACTTCGCGTCCGGGAACAGATGCTGGAGACTTTAAATGAGATATCAGCGAGCTCACCTTCTCAAGCGAAGACGGAGAAGGATTCGAGCCCGTTGGCGACTGAGGCTGCGGAAACAGAGGCTGTGGCAGAAACGAAAGTCGATGTTACAGAAGGAGATTCGGAGAAGCTGCCCGTGGCGGCGGGGGCTCAGACTTCAACACCGAGCGAGAGTGGAAGTGATAAAGCGAGATCCAGCGAGAACGGGACGGAGACGGAGGAGGACGAGGGCATGGTTCTGGTGGGGCGACCAGCGTAATGCAGCAGAGTGCAGTTACTATTCTTTCTTGCAAATTTACTATGGGGATAAACATTACAACCAAAAACATCAGCCAGTGCCTTGGTGGGTACGTTGTACATTTTTCATCGCTATGTTCAGCATGTCTTCTGACCCTCAAGGCGCCTCTTTCAGTCCGAATCTTTCCTGATAGAAGGACAGTTCCTCTTCGATGGATCTTCTGATGCTGTCAGCCTTCCGCCACCCATGTCCCTCGCCTTCAAACTCAATGTATTTTACCAGTCCACCGTTAGCTTCTATGGTTTTAGCCATGTCTTGCGTCTGGTCGGGCGGGACGATACGGTCAATAGCACTGAAAGGTAGTCATATAGGTTGTAGTCTGCCTGTGAGGAAACCTTTCACTCACCCTTGCATAATCTAGACACAACTCAAGTGAGACGAGCAGCTTACGCGTGTGAACATATCCACATACCAGCACTGGAGCCTTGATCTGACTCGCTTGATAGAAGGGCGAACGCCTCTTCCACAGAGCCGAATCCTCCTCTAGCAGAGCCCCGACGAGCCCAGGAATATACTGCGACTGGAACTTGTGGCAGTTGACATGCAATGCAATGAGATCTGTCGCGGGGAACCACGCCGTCCCAGCTTGAAAGTTATCTGTTGTCGAGGATAATGTCTGCAGGGTCGTGAAGCCCCCACCGCTGCGACCACGGATGGCCGACCGTTTGACGTCGATCAGTCCGCGCTTACCTAGCTCTCGCAGGGCTTCAACAGAGTCCCTAACATCAACAACACCCCACTGTCCCTGCAAGCGATCCATGTAATCTCGGCCGTATCCCGTCGATCCGTTATAGTTGAGATCGATCCTGTCATGGTGGTCTCAATCAATGAAAGATGTTCGGCCCCTTGTCGGGATGATGACTTGCCATGCCCATCCACGAGATGAATGGTATTGCTTGGTCCAATCGAGCGCCTGGTCTAGCTGTCACCCAGATTAGCGTTCGTGAGATCGAAGACGGAAAGGAAAGATTTACCATCGAGTTCGGCCCTCCGTGAAGGTTAAAGATAGCCGGCGGTAGCTCGCCGGGTAAACCACCAGCGTAGTCAGGATTCTTGGGAAGGTATAGGATAGCGTGAGTCGTTCTCCCTTCAGGAAGCACCTCCAACTCTACTGGTTCTGGCAGCGAGATTAGCTCTTTCGGGAAAGGTAGGTCAGTTTTCCCTCGCAGCACTCTGTATACAGGCTTTTTATCTTGCTCTGACCAGCTGAACTCAATAACGCCCGAGTTATCATCCGCCTTCTTCCCTACAAACACGACTTTGCCATCTCCCAAGCTGCGAACGTGTTGTATGAGGACAAATGGCGTCTCAACAGTGAGGAACTCCCGTGTATCAAGGTTGGCAAGATAAAGCTGGGACCTCCCACTCCGAAATGACGAAAAGAAGACGCGCCGCTCATCGTACAGGGCGAAACTGGAAAGTCCAAGGAACCATGAGGGTTCTCCGAATTCTTCTGGAAGGGTGATCGACGATAGAGGCTCTGGTTTAGGAGCGGCATCAGACCCAACGCCACGTAGGATCCACGGGTTCAGATACCCATCCTTGTCCGTCGTGAAGATGAGTTCATTCGCAGGCGTCCATGTTGGCTCTCCGTTTATCTTTCCGTTCCCACCAGACACTAGGACTGCGGCTGCAACAGACGGAAATGCGTCTGGGACATCGGGGATAGAGAAAGACGCTAACATTAAGTTGCTCGCTTGAATTGGCATGTAGGGGAAATTCCTGTTCAATAAATGTTTTGTTCAATGTTTCGGCGACATCAGCCAAGAAAGCATACCATTCTTTCCAGACGATGAAATGGCCATCCGGGCTGAAACGTGGGTTACTGTAGAAATCAGCACCGCTAGCTATTATCCTGAACTCTTGCGTCAGAGTGTTGATCGCTACCAGGGAGGTTTTGATGCCCGTGGCGTTGTCGACGGTATGGTCTTCAAGAATAGACACAAGCCACTTTTTGTCTTTGGGATGCAGTGTGAAATCGCCGTAGCGGTAGCTAGGGTTCTCTGTTTAAGAATATGTAAGAGGATGAATGCGGAAATTTAACCCGGCACATACCTGGCGTCACTGCAGTTGGTGTGGACCTTTTAGCGACGTCAACCACGTACACCCTGCCGTCCATGATGTTCGAAAAGTAGACTCGTCCATCGTACGCCAGAGCAGGGGCCCCACCATACTCGTGAATACGAGAGCGAGCATTCCAGCCCGTCCCGTATATGTCCTGGTCGTCGGATGCTGAGACTATAGCGTTTCTTCCACCTGGCCGTTCAAACCATCAGCACTTCAGCTGAGCTGTCCGTCCTAGCTAAGTACCTTCTGACGGTCTTGACTCCAGAACGTACAGATCTCGGGTTATATCATCGACGAGTAAATCTTCAACGCTGAGACCCTGATGGTTCATTGAGCGCTAGCGCACCTCGATGGAATGGATAAACGAACCGCTTCTGAGATGAGTTTTGCGTCAATAGGCGATTTCCAGGTCCCGTAAGGCGCACGGGGTGGTAATGAAGCGTTTGAGCTCATTCTACTAAAGCTTCGAGTTACAGTGACTGGTTGAGTCCAAGCCCGAATGTGTGCTGATGCAGGTGAAGCCGAGTCGCGTCATCAATCAACAGTAAGAATGGATCATTCTCGATGGAGACAAACGATTCGAAACATGCGGGAGATTCGCAAATTCCTGCAATAACAATTCTTGTGGCACATGCCAGTAAAGATCAGATTCAAAGGAAGTGATGATCGCAGTGTGACTGTGCCAACTCGTATCCCGGGCCGGGGTGCATTTCCGAGGGACGTAAATCAGTCCATCGGTAATGACTTTTCACAGACGCTGTTTAGATCATATTACTACAATAGTACCGAACAAAAATGCCACTTGCGGGCTGTAGAGGGCCAAATATAATAACCAACACCGCCAGTTCCAACTGAAATGATAATACTAAGGCTCAAAAATACTAAGTTGGTCTGATAAGGAGAGAAGCCAGATGGACGAACCTGGGAGGCGATATTAATGAGTCTTTGGTAACCCGATGAACGGGTCCGGGCGAGACAGTGTCTCTATCGCAATGGGCAAATTCCCAAACTCCTTGACCGACCGCACAAGATCTTGGGTGGCCAAAAATGCTACCACGGCAGCTGCGACGTTGATCACAAGGATGAAGATGATTATCCATTGAAGTAGGAGGGGCTGATATCTCTTTGGGTTGGAGGGCGGCTGGGATGCATCGTTGACAGCAAGTGGTTCGTAATAGTCCAAAGAGCGTGTCATGGCGGTCGACAGGATAGTGACAAACTAGATATTATCAGCGGTATTAGTAGCCTGGCATTTTTCACAGCCGATGTGACGCACAGGAAATTATACACCTTCCAGGGTAGTAAAGCGGCAGAGAGCCATACGATGCATCGCCCGAACCGTTTCAAACCCAAATAGAACTGGTGATGAATCGTATTTGGCGCTGTATGGATAAAGTTCGGGTTCTGAAGGAATGCGAGTCATATTGCAGTGAGCGCTTAGAGACCCTTATCAACCGGATGCTGCCGCGGACTAGTAACAGCTAGGCCGCATCCGTTTAACTGGGACCAAGATGCAATGAAAATAAACTGCTCCTTGTTTTGCAGGTGGCAATTCGATTGGAAACAAAGGGTATAGTGATTGCGAAGTTTGAAAAAAACTGCCCTGATTGAAATCAATGAGGCTTCTCGCGCTCGGGATAGAATATCATTAGGCCCCTGAGCTGTATTCAGTCTGATGATACTATCAAGCTGTAATTCGAAGCTTACGACTGGCAGCTCAAGGCAAGGACGATGGGCTCGGTGTCATTCCAGAATTATTATATATCATTATTTCCTTCTAAATTGGCTTAGATCCAAGTGAAGATTTACTTCGCTATATTGCGCGTTAAGTACCTGGTACCGCTGTGGGCCATGCGATCATCGTTCACCAGCCATCTGCTCATCATGAGATTGAGCGACATGATCTTGTAAAATCAGCGTACCTGGAGAAGATTGCTTCGAGTCTGGCTCAAGAGGCACCCCCTTCCAATGTTTCTGGTTGCTGGCCATGAATGAACGTACTTGAGTCCAATCACGACATCGGTGCAGAGTTCCGTAGAGTGTCCCTGGTGTGCCGGACTCGCCGGTCGGAACCAGTGTGGTATCTGCGTTACAGAGAATGCTTTGTCGAATGAGATCAAAACAGTGATTGGCATGATTGAAAGACGCGGTGATGTGGTCTGGGTCGGAGAAAATGTTGTCGCGAGCAGCGATATACGCAAAGCGAATACCGTTGAGACAATGGAGTTGATGGCCCATGGAGATGGCAAAGGGTCGGCCTGTCGGTCCCATTCGAACAAATCCATGGCCTGGGGGTACAACTGAGGCCCATTTCCTGTCATCTTCAAGAGGATAGATATCGCTGCCATTTAATATGCTCATAGCGGCGGGCTGTATGTTGCTTAGTATTCGAGGCGGGAAGTCGTCTCCAAGGTAAGCTGGAATGCATAAATATGAGTGTCACACTATAACTTGGTCTTGAACTACTTACAATACTCTTTATGGTTTCGTGAGGCAAGCATCTGGGAGCGCAAATGCAAAGTATGGTACGCATTGAGAACCGTAGTACCCAAAGCAAGAATGGCCGCGATAAAGAGGAGGTGTATTAGGTGCCCGTCTGAGTTAGACGAAACCTGAGGAAACATCTGGAAAGGCTGGATGGAAATGAGAGTACGCCCAGTCTTTCGAGTTGTTCACTTACTTGACGAGAAGAGTAGGAGCGCCAGAGTACTGTATACCAGCTGTTGAAGTTGAAGCTTCGAGACAGCTACGGTGTCATTGAAACAGCTCTTTACTTAGCACAGCAACTCTTACCCCGGCCGGAATTCCGAGTCCGATTTCGTTGGGCTCCAAGGAGTTAATAACTAACGTTCAAGCTGATGGCCGCAAGATGGCCGTGATAAACGAGCGCTCATGTGTACGCGTGGAGCCATGCACCACGTGTAAGAGTAAAAATTAACTTGACTGCCGAGAGGCGCACAATGCACGATCCTAATACAAGTTAAATAAATCATAGAAGTGTAAGATGAAAAGAAGGACCATTACTTACAGTCCTCGTCAAGTTTGTGTTGTACAACAGTACAGGACTTGGTTGCACAGCGGCACGTGCTGAGCACAAGAACACGTTGATCGGATCCTAGTTGTCCTTGTTTGACACATTTAGTAGCTTCTTTCGAATTGTCAAGAAATGATGCAGCGACGGTTACTCAACGATCCTTCTTTCATCCAACTACCCTCAAGTCGCTGGGTATGGTGCTCACATCCGACCATGCAACTTTCATAGGATTTGGAGTGGATGCCATTCTCTATGGTAAGCCTGTTGTCTCCATCGCCAAATTTTACTCATTTCGTTTTCAGGAATCAATATTGTATTGGTTTTCACAGCTCTCGCCGTCCTTATCTTCCGGTCTCGCACAGTGAAGAATAAAGTCATCTTGATTTTTATGACCTGCTTTTTGTTTTCATTATGCACTGTCCGCTTCGCCATTAATTTCAACAACGTCTATGATGGACTGGTAAAGTCGTTATCTGAAAATCGTACGATGAAGCTTACCTTTTGTATAGCTTATTCATCCACGGCCGATCTCAGAAGAAACCAAACTGCTGGAAGGAGCGGATGCGTTGTTCTATATTACCGATTTCACTGCGGAAGTCGTCCTGGTAGGCACCAAAACGACCAATTCAATTCAAGACTAACCAAACACAATGTAATAGATATACCGTTGCTGGTTGGTATGGGGAAAGGATTATAGCGTGGCGATTTTCCCATTCTTAATGGCGCTGGGAGCTCTAGGTCCGATTTCATAATGTATCACGCTGTGGACCGATGCTTACGCCCAAACGCAGGTTGCGGCATGGCGAGCATAGGTCTTCTCAACAAAATCGATGCGACGTCGCACCAGGCGCCAGCAGAGATTGTTCCCCTCGGGACCTCTGGTTTTGTGCTGTCTCTTGGCTGCAACTTCTTCCTTACGGCTCTAATCGTCGGCAGAATCTGGTACATGTCCAGACAAATGAACAGGGCAATGCCGGATAAAGACGGCTCCCTATCTAAAGCAATGAGTATTATGATCGAATCCGGAACGTTGGTGCTAGTCGTTCAGCTCATTCTAGTCGTCTTGTTTGCGATTAGACATCCGGCACAAGCTATCATGGTTCCCGCTGCTACGCAAATTTATGTCCGCACTTCCTTCCCTCCTTAGCGCATCCTTGACTCATTTTCTGTTAGGGTATCGCGCCAACTATGATCATTGTGCGGTCCGGATTGGGAACTACCTTCGAGCCAACTGCTCCAAAGCAATCGAGTATCCGGTTCATGAGCTTTGTTCGGAAGACCCAGCATGCAAGTGGCGCCACTGATTCGACCGACGTCACGGATTCGACCAAACCACCCGAGTGGGAGCTCTCCGTGCACAGCGGAATGGGGCAATCGTCATCATTCCTTCGAAACGACGTCGATGGAAAACCAGATTTGGATAGGGTGTAACTCTGTTTTTGAGCGAGTTTAGTACTGGTGAGTATCAGCACATACCCAGAAGTGTGATATATACTCACTGTTTCAATCAGTTAGTATATGCTGTATCTAATCAATCTATTGGTGTCCAACTTGTAAAACCACACTTTCCGTGAACGTCATGGTATTTTCCTCCTCTTCCTTGTCTTTTCACTCTCCCGGATCCCACGTCTGTTTTTGTTTTTGTCTACATCTAATCTTTGGCGTTGTACCTTGCCACAATGATGGTCTGCATGCCTATGTGCTATTCGTAGTGGTTCTCTCCTTTTTCGTTCCTATCATCGAATTTCCTTCGCTCAAGTTACTTCGACAGTTATGATATGTGACGTTGTCCATCAGACCTCGACCCAATCCCTCGATTCCCATCAGCTTAAAGTAAATATCATATCGCGAAGCTTCTTTTCTTCCGCGGGTTCGTTGGATGATACTGATCCCGCACCATGTGCAAAGGTCTAAGTCATCTGTAAGAAGACATCAAGGTCAATGATCGCTCTAGATTTCAAAGTGGGTCATACCAAGTCGTCCACAAATTTGAGTGGATATCGCCTTTAGTCTTACTGTTTGGTTCTATGCCTCTGTGAAGCCGGAAATATTCATCGAACATGGTCGACTCTTCCCTCTTGCCGGTTGGTGTGCTTGACCAAATCAATTTGACAACTTCTAGATGAGGCCAAGTCTATAAGCCAGACCTCTTCCGGTGAGTCGCGTTTGCAAGAGTATCTAAGTGTTACTGCAACTGTTATTTCTTGCACTCGGAGCTAGAACCAACGAGCATGACAGTGAAGAAGTACATCCCCGATGATTCTAGCCCAGTGGCGATGAACTAGAGTCTCGCCATGTAATTAAGCACAAGTTCTTGGATTCATGACTGGAGCTTAGATGAGTGGTAAATTGATCGTGTATCAAACCTGCTGCCAGTTACTGATAAGATATCATGGAAACTCCTTACTAGGCTAAAGAAAATTTAGCGCAAGTACCATATCGAACTTCTTGTCGCCGCCGGGCGGACTGACATGAATTTCACTTTCAATAAGGCTCTTATTTACATAGCGATCCACTTCCAGACGACCTGTCCAGAGATATTACTGAAAACGGCATTAGCCAGTACAGTGGAACGTTCCATGCTTGAACACTGTTTAGTCGGCGTAGCCCAAATTTCACGTTTCAGAGAAGATAGTCGCTGTTGCAGGGGCTCCGTTGCTACTGCAGTGGTGCTGTCCATGAGGGAAAAGCCCATACCCAGGGTACGCTATTTCTCCGCACTAGAAACAGACTAGTTAATTCCTAAGCGTTATTGGGTTTGCTATATGCCGACGCGTAAAGACGCGTAACAACACGGATGGGCTTTTTGACTTCCTGCCAGTGTTCGTAACATTACACGGCCATGTTGAGTATACACATTCATCCTCGACAGTTACGTCTGACAAGACACCGTGACCATATACGTGTGAGGGAGAGTCCTCAATTAACCCCATATTAAGAGATCTACGGTAGTAATGGCGGTTTACAATATACTCTAACGATTCCATGACTCTTGGTTTTTTTCAACGAACTCCCTCACTTGGACCCAATCCTTGCAGATATGTTCAACATGATTTCCGGTTGCTGCCATATCAGTTGAACCGTCCGGCAAAACAACCACCTCTCCGGGCTCCAACGTAATGTCCGCGATACATATTACAGTCTGTCTTAGAACATCCAGACAATGCTCTGTCTCTTTGAAGTCGACAGAATCAATGGTATGTGACGGTGACCCGCCATTGAACCCGTCTCGAAGGGTCACGAAGGCTATGCGAACTGTATCCAAGCATTTCAGCTGCAGGTACAACGAGACGTCATATTTGCTGCCGTCTAGTATGACCTGACCGCCATGCGGAGGAAACAGAGAGGCCCATTCATCATCTGATGTGATACTGTAATTCCCGAATTCGAATCTCAACACGGCGTCGTTGATTCGTTCTGGGAACTCTCTGCTTTCTCCCTGTGTATGTAAATCTTCGGCAAAGTCAGACAGCAGGACATTGGATGGGATTTGATGGTGTCTTACTGAACGATGAGTATTCTGGGATTCCATGACGCGCATGCAGCATACTGAGTGTGTTGAGCACCGTGCCGATTGAAAGCAAACTGATTCCTAGCGTTAGGAAAACAGGACGAGTCATGGGAGGAAGCATTGGTGAGGGTAACAGCTAGTCTGCGCCGTGCGGTTATACGAAGAATATCGGGTGCGCATACATCACAAGGAATGGCTCGGTTGAGCTCGGACGATGATTCATGCGGATATCTTACCGGCCGATCTAATGCTGTGTTGTTGTTACAATGATGAATTCTTCCCTGCATCAGAAGTCGCGTCCGACACAGTTTCCTGATATAGACTCAAAGTATCCGCTCCTCCATGTGTTTCCGAAGCTCCGGACCGTGCCACATGCTACATGGTATTGAGCGCAAGAAGCAAAAACATGGGCGTTGCATTGGATCAACTGATATGGAACCGAAACATGACATCGCTTCGTACTTAGATAGGCCTGGACTTAATATATGGGACAGCTAAATCAAAGATGGAGATTGAGGACCGTTGAAGGGTCAATGAAAGTTACATGATCTTGAATCACAGCCGCTTTGCTATGCTTCGAGTCAGCGCTTAACAATGCTGTACCATTCTGGGAGGAGGTGCTGTTCGTACTATGAGGATGATCACCAATTTCGGAAATGTCCAACGTATATAATCCACTAACCTGAACTTTGCAGCAGTATTCCTCTTGTCTCACTCTCATTATGAAGTTGATATTGGCCTTCTTATTGGTGCTCGGGGCATCCGTGGCCACGCAAGCATTATACCTTGATACTGGTGAGCTACATTCACTATGTTCACTTCGTCCTGTTTCGCTGATCACTCTCGCAGTCCAAGCCCGTAAGCCCTTTGCCATTTCAAGATGCGCCAAACTGACTTCAATGCAGCTTCGCGGCGTGCATTCCTTGCTGCAGAGGCAGAACCTTCGAAAGAAGACGTCAAGAGGTCGGATTAACATACACTAGTAAGTGAGATAGATGAAATGTGTAAATCAACATACTGAAATCTCCCCAAAGCCGTTGAGAGGGTGTGGAGACATGTACTTGTACCGCAGAAGGAGCATTTAGATATCCAATAATATGCATATACCAATATGATATTCAGCAGTGGCAATAGAGATAAGAAATCCAAGAAAAGATGAACTGTGATGATGTGGGAGCGATATCAATCTAAGGCAAGGCGTGCCCTCCAGAAAGGGATCTACAAGTCCCTGGTCTCAGGAGCAAAGTTATAATTTACATGGAAGAACCCAGGAGGACGTCCGTATGCGGTGGTGTTTGTCGGTCCGTGCTTTCAGGTCTTCGGCTAGACAGCTTCTCCTCTTCTATGGTCAATCTGATTCATTATGGGAGGAACAAGAAACTTTCCGATGCCGACCAGTCGCAGACCGGCCAGAAAGGAAAAAACAGATCTGACATATTAGATAACACCGCGGGACTGCCTTGACTCCGTACTGCGGTTGATCATGCGTGGCGCAACCTTCTTTGCCAGTTTGAGTATACGAATGTTCCCAAACGTTCGCAAGAATGCTCAATGCCGAGAAAAAGACATGGAAAATATGCCGCCACGACATGCAGGCTTGGATAAACTGATAGGCAATATAGACGGAGAGTAACGAGCTACGCTCATGCCACGGACACGCAGAATGGATCCAAAATATCAAGATTTACGGACGGAACAGCTCTTGAGTTCATACCTCCAGTATGTATCAAAGATACGCGTCGACACAAACCAACGCGCCATGATGCATGAAGTCTCGAAGAGTCCGCGGGTCGCAGGTGGCAAAAGCGCAAGACCAGAGTTAGCTCTTGATGAAGGTCGAACCCCACCGCCTTGTGTCCCTGCAATCTGCAACGGGTCTCTCGGAAAAGTGGTGGCCATCTCTTACTTACTAAATCCGGTAAGGTTTAGGAAAAAGCGAAACCACGCGGTGCAGACACCGCCAGAGGGTGACACCGAACTATCTTTGTCGCGAACCATCTGTGCTGGTCCGCTGCGGCTCGACCGATATTTCAGTCAGTTACCATCTGATGATGAATGTGCACGAGTGAGCCAGGCAGACTAGAAATTCGAGAATTTTAGAAGCACCGGTACTAGCAATATAAAAGCTCCTATCACTTACAGTTGGATCCCTAGAATGAAGTCCATCTTTGCCTTACTTTTTGTACTTGGTGCATCCGCAACGGCTCAAGCGTTGGTTATCGATCGTGGTTCGTCCCCTTGATACCTATCCGGTTGCACTTTGTTGAACGATCAGTAGATGCGACCACTCCCGCTTTAGTCGCTCGCGATATAGGCGAGGGTCACGCCCCACAAATTCGTACGTCTTTCCTTCCCGTAGTGCTTCTAAGGGCATTCAAATGGACCACAGGTACCAATGCCGATATTTGGAAACGTAAATTCTTGGCCAACGAACTAGAACCTACCCAGGATGACGAAGAGGATTAGCGGATGTTGCAGAACGCTGTTTAACATACCCTGACATACTTGGTACTTCGGTCTGAAGAATTTGCATACATTGGCCTAACGTTCCCCCAGGCAGTGAGCATTCCGGGTTAAGGACTATTGGTAGTAGGCACAGATACGGTCCAATGTCTGTACACGCTATCTCTTGATAGCTACGTAGCAAAGCTCCCGAGATTCGCATTTCTCAAGCTGTCACTTTTGAAGCACTGTTGCGACTTTCACACAGCAGACGATGATCATCTGGAGAACAACCTGTTGATAAGCCGCAGTACCAGAAGTCTTTCATTGTAAGAACAGTAAAAACTGGCTTGAAGCTTCTTGATGTCATCTTTCCTCAATGCGTCGAATCTGGATAGAATCATTAGCAATCATCTTTGTTGGAGAAAAATCTGATACTTGACATGTCCCCCTTGTATATTGACAATTTCCATCTAGCGATGCCGAGCTGTGGCTTCAGGCCAGACATCCTTCTCAATTAACAAAGACTTGCACCGTCTGCCGGTGAGTCAGAAAATTTCCGATATACGCAGAGAAAAGAACGCACTTACCCGGTGTTGACGGACGTTCAAGATAAAGAAGAAAATTGTCAAATCAGCCTGTATGAGTTGGATCGGAGTTTCGGGCCAAGAGCCTCAAGGGGTTTGAATTCCGTTTCTGCGACGATCTTAGTCTTACCATGGGCCTATGTCCTTGTAGCACCTGGGGGTATAAAACTGCTAGTTAATGGGACCGTGGATCCTGAGGGTGAACAGGGAATACCGTTTCTCTCTCTCGCACACGGTCGCTCGTGCTTGCTGCAGCCGTGACTCGGAGCTGTAGCATACTGTCAAGGCCTTCTGCAGATGTATGTCTCTGTGCTTCTATCTAAGAGTCTCGCTGACCTCTGATGAGACTCGAGAATGGCGGCAGCTTCCGTTGACGTTAAAGTCGAAGATATCACCGTGACTCCTCCTCCTCGCAAGAAACCCCACTGCAGAATATGTGGTATGCCTATGCAGGGCCATCGTCGTGATCCTATCTACGGTGCAACAATATGACCTTCTGAAGATATGGTATACGCGTCCTCCGTCGCAACCGCCTCGCCTCCAACTGTCAAGGAGGAAGACGTCAAGCCCGTTGTTAGACGTACTCCGAACGCGCGAAGGAGAAAGAGTCCACACCCAAGCCAGACATCGATTTATTGCCCATGAAAGAGTACCAGAGAATACCGGGGACCATCGCACCAGACAACGAGCTCATGCACGCTCCTCCCCGAATGGCTACTTGGTGCCAGCTTGGTTTTGTCGGATTTATGGGCGGCGCGTCCTTTTTCTTGCTGTTCTATATGGTACTTGCTTTTTTCGGTTGATGGGAAGTAGGCATAGAGAGAAAAAGCCGAAGAAGAGCTTGTGTGATTTACCTGTACTACCATCTCGGTTTCCTTTACGTCTTCCGCTCCATTCAATTATGTTTTCGAAATGCTATCTTGTCATCAAAATAATCCGTCGCTCTTGTTTCGCCTCGGTGAGGACGATGTCTGATATGTGAAATGCTAGCATGCTGGTTCCTCAATGTACTGTTGCTTTCGTGATATGTGGCGGGGCAGCCCTAGAACGAAATATGAACCCGTCCTCATGGAAAGTCTGATTGCTGACTGCCGCACATGATGATGCTATGAAGTGCTACTTGAGCCTGCCAAATAAATAGTTTAGTATGTCGTGTACGTTGACCCTGTTTTACACCCTGATAATACAATAAAAAATAAAGAGAAAAGGACCAAATTAACCAAGCTTAGGCCCACGGATTATCATCGTCCAAATGCTCTATCAACAATCGCGTATGAGGCGGGGGTGTCTCAGCCCTGGCGATTACACCTTCGGCTTCGTGCACAGGCGAGAACGTCTCTTCACTTAAGGATGTCTCCCGCTCTCCTTCGGCTCCAACCTCACCAAGTATCTCCTCCCCGGCACGTATACGACTGTCCGGTTCTTGCGATACCCTATCCCGCTCTTCCACCTCCACCTCCCCCTCGGTCCGATGTCCCTCGTTGTCATGCTTGACAAACCCTCGCCTGTACAACTTGCGGAGAGGCGAGCGAATGGCAGGTTCGCCCTTCCGCCGTTCTCGGATCGCATCCTTGTCCTCCACGATTAGATCCACAGCATCCGACGGCAGCACAGGCGATTCATCAGTCTGCGGTGGACTCTTCGTGAGTAACGACGACAGCCGTGAACGCCTCCCCGGACCGCTGCTACTCTCTGCAGACGACGGTCCGGGCGAAGAAGATGGGGAGGGGTCCTTTTTCTTTGACCATCTCATCTTGACGTCCATTGTCTCAGGAACGGCGTCTTGGTCGAAGTCGACCACCTTTGCGTCACTATACGGCTCTGTCTTCTTCTGCTTGGTCGTTCCAACAGCTCCATAACCACGCCATGCAGGGCCGACCCGTCGGTCCATGGCAACTCTTCCTTTCGCTCCTCGAATAGGTGAAAACCATGCTCCCCGCTCGTCTCTCAGCACCCGCTCTTCCAAATCCCAGATCGCTGCACGCGCATCCTCCGAACTTGCATCGATGACAGGATAATTGTAATCACCGAACAGATATTTCCGACTGTGATCGAAGAGTTCCTCATCGCCTTCGTCGAGGTCACCGAACGCTAAGTCATAGTCATCCTCTGCATGCGGCTGTTGGTCCCACACGTCATAATCATGCTCTGTTTCTAGATCCGGCGCGTCGTGGACCACGTCATCAGCGTCTCCTTGTAAAAGTGGCGCGTGTACGCTCTCTCCTTGATCCGCTCCCGCCACGCGCTTAATTACGCGATTAACTCCCTGCTCGAAGCGTCCTGGAGGTAGGGTCTCGGGGGCAGTCTTGGGAAGCCAGTACTTCCGCTTCCCGCCTTTGCTATATCTCAACCCCGCTCGTATGCGCTTGTCTCGCCCAGCACCTTGGTGCATGAAACCTTCTGAAGGCTCGAAATCGCGGTAGTCCATACCTTCCCCACGAAGAGTCGCCTTGGAGTCCTCGACGACGTCGAGAAAACTAAATGCATCGCGAAAGGCGTATGATACCCTCATGCGGGCAACAAATGACTTGTTCTTGTCGATGAAATCAGTGTAGGAGAACGCAAACAAGTGAGCAAACGCGAAGAGTGGCATTTCCATGCATATGAGGGTGTCTGTGAGACCCAGTGAAATACTTTCGCTGTCGGTGTAAGGTCCTAGCTTGGTAATGGCCCCAGCTGCAACCAGTATCGAGATGAGTATAGACTGCCAGAAGGAGAAGAATAGAATTCCCTTTACGCAAAGGAACTTGGGGACGGGGCGGAAAGGCTTCAGATCGTCATTGACGACTATCCAAAACATGGCCAGGCAATACAAACTCAGACAAATGCTGAGGTTATAGATGATACTGACGTAGAGATATCCAGAGTTGGCGCGGAGGTCGCCTTCGTTGAAAGCACCACATGCCTTGAGAATCACGGTGGCAAGCGCAAGGACCGGCTTGACCTGTACGTACTCTGCACGCAGCATTTAGTTTGAATAACAAGCAAGACGACGATGACACGTACGCAGAATTCCCCGCTTGAGAAACAAAAATGTGTAGGGATCACTGACGTCCAGTTCCTGCTTGAAGAGATTGATAGGAAAGGGCGGCACTTTTGGTGGACGTCCATGAAGTAGAATGAGGAGAGAGCGCTCCCCGCCCAAATACGACAGTAGTAATTGGAAAAAGCAATAGATGACAAAGGCCTGGATACGAGTAAGTGAAGCGTTACAGCAAAGTGAATGCAGACTACGCACCTCGTATATATCTCTCACAGCATCAATAAACACGGCCGCTTCGAGCGAAAAGAGTGATATGAATGAAGAAACGCCATAGATTGGCACCATGATCATGATTCGTACTACCATCCTAATACATTGTTAGGTATCACCTTGAATGTGATCTGCCAGCAGCGCACCTCTGTAGGACAGGCTTTCTGTAGTTCTTCAACTGTAGATATATAGACATTGCTGAAACCAAAACAGCAATGACGGTAGAAACCCCAGCAACTGCAAGCACCGCGGTGGGTAGCCTCGAGCCTGCACCTCCGGGCATTATCGTCGCTGGTCGTAAGGTATCGTGAGGGTAACTTGTAGAAAGGGTCGCAAGCCGCAGCGACTGCGATGATGCAAGTCGCAACCGAACTTCGAATATGTAAGCGATCAAAAGTTGCCACGTGCGCGTATGTCTACTAAAATACTTCTGCAGAAAAAGTTTTCAGAAAAGTGTAGAAATATTTAGAGATTTCTTACTCTGCATGGAGAATCCAATATTTTAACTTGAATCCTACAGCTATTTCTAGAATATTCAACCAATATTGATATGGAAATTTTCCCAAATATCGTAATATATTACATAAAAATAACATTTTATTTTATTTAAATAAAAATAGTTATAGAATTCAATATGTTGCGCTAAAATATTAAATTCTCCATGCAGCGGTACTTGTTCATAAACAAAACTGAAGAGTTTCGCGTAGCCCCGTGTATATTTTTTCCGTTTTCGCGGGTACAAATTCTTTAGCTTTCGTAATCCAGTGAGCTGAAATCCAAGTCTAGCATTTGATAATATTAATCACAACGTAGACATGCTTCGTAGTAACAGTTCGTACTCGGTGAAGTTTCGTAGTGGTACATGATGGAATTCGACTCTCATAGGATTATGATGACCAACTGCAGTTGGGTACGCAAACAGTACT
Organism: Armillaria altimontana; assembly: GCA_022818075.1. Lineage (NCBI taxonomy): Eukaryota > Fungi > Basidiomycota > Agaricomycetes > Agaricales > Physalacriaceae > Armillaria > Armillaria altimontana. The sequence continues at coordinate 1,065,521 of JAIWYR010000016.1, forward strand.
AGGATAGACTCAGACAGCAAAAGGAAAGACCTCGAATACAGCATCTCCTGGCGCAATGGCGCAGTACTCATCCTAGTCTGCCGCTTTCCGCTTCCCCTTGTTTAAAGATGCAGATGGCGGTGGAGGTATATCTTCTTCCTCAAATGTCGGTGGCTGGATGAACGTCACAGGTTGCAGATCGCCTACCAGACGAAGCGGGGAAAACGATTGTATTGCAGGGTAAAGAGCTATACATGACAGCACCAAGTGAATGCTTACCAGTCTCTTCGTCACGGAACTGGAAGTACGGTACCTCCCAATTCAGAATACCACAGTCCTTGATCGCCTTCAAGTGGTCCAGTATCTCGTATTGAGGAATCGGGCCCGCTGCATCCCTCCCTCTCAAGAGTTTGCAAATCTCAAAGTCATCGACACCCGCGACTTTGGGTACATCGTTCAGATTTACATCGGACAGCAGTGCAGAGAGGGCTTCTTCTTTGATTTCCTGCACCGTCGACGTTGGCGTTCGCGTCAAGAAGATGGTCATTTTGTGCGATCGCAGGAGGAGCTGGTAGACTTTTGGTGGCTGTCTTGGGGGCTACGAAATCTTGTGAGAACGCGTGAATCGAAGGAAGTAGACTATAGCATACCATGATTACGCGGCAATGAGGGAAGGACGCGAAGGTTGCCTTTCAATTTGGAGATGGCGATTGGCTGACGGCGATTTCAGACTCCGCGCCTGTTATATCCGACAGTTCACCATCAACGACGATGAGCTCAACGGCGCAGAGTCAATTCGTAGATGCAGAGACGACTTCACTTCCAAAGGTAGAAGAAATTGGTGCTACCAGCGGTCCTCTGAAAAGCGCGGCATTTTTCATCGGGGCTCATTGCAAAGAGTACAATGGTATGTGCCAAAACTCGTCGGGTCTGTCTACGTGTCTAAGTACTTGGGCCTGCTCTTCTGCAGAGGATTTCATGCTATGTAAGGCGGAGAACAGGGACCCAGCTCATTGCTTAAAGGAGGGAAGGAGAGTGACGAGATGTGCGGCTGACTTGTGCGTGTCTATTCCACCGCTTCACTGGATCGACCGACCAATACAATTTAGGCTCACGAAAATGCGAGAGAACTGTGCGAAGCAATTCGAGACCCACTGGAACTGCCTGGAGCGAAATAACCAGGTTCGGCCTCTGTGTTCTGGACTATTGGACCATAATTGACGGACACTCAGGAATACTACATGTGTCGCAAACCCGAACGAGCGCTGAATTCTTGCATGTTTGAGAAGCTGGTCAGGTCGTCCTTCGTTGTGGATCACTTATATTTTTAACTGTATCTGCAGGGCTTGCTCAAGACCATCCCCGGAACGCCAGAGGGCAAGAAGCCGATACACGAAGTGGAAAATCCCGTTTATACGGGCGTCCAAAAGTGACGGCATCTATACCTGCGTAGATGGTGTATAACATTATATTCAAACTTCAAACAATGGACCATTTAAAACGCCCAGCTACCAGCTGCATCAACGACTCAGACTCGAGGATTCTACGAGTGTAAGCTATCCTTCAAGGTTTGCAAGAAACCCTGGCATCGTCGTTATTTCATATATGTTATACAGTAATGTAAGGGAGTCGTTATTCATAACAATAGAACATCAAGTCATGGTATGCATATGATAGTCCCAACGCCAGAGAAAGATATCGACTCTTGTAACTCATGAGGTAGCAATAGCAGCCTGGACAACCAGCAGACTGGCTCTGGCGCCGTCAGCTACAAGCGCAGCACCGACATCACCTAAAGTTTTGGCTACAGACGATCCAATCGAGCCGTGCTTCTCCGCCACGATCTTCGCCAGTTCCTTCTTGTGCGACTCTACAGCCATGCGCCTCGACCTGCCCATCACGACGATAACGTTCGGTCCACTGCGCTCCGCATTGACGAGGTCCAAGACAGTATGCAGCGGTTCGTGAGCCTCTTGTGTCGTGAACGTTATCCGAGAAAGCGCAGATGCAATGGCCGGCGTATGACCAGACAACGGGGTCGAGGTATACTTGTTCCAAATCAAGTTATCCGCCGTGTCGCTCGCGAGCTTCGTCTGTGTGTTCTCGTATCCATACATCGTATCCGCAGCGGCAACAGTCAGGTGCACAGTCCCCGTCCTACCCGCATCCTCCGATAGCTTCTTGACATCATCTCCTATAGTGCTTGTAGGCGTCAAGGCATTATCTGTCTTGGTTATCCAAACCACAGTGCCCTTCACCCCGCTATTCCCACACAGCTGTACCAAGAACTGCAGCGCCAATCTATCGTCCGGTCCTCCAAAGAAGGGTAGAATGAGCTGCTGTTTGGGCCCATGGCTCAGGCCACGATCAACGGACAGCGCTACATCGGTGGGGCAACTAAGGAAAACCTTGCGTATAAGCTCCGAGTATACGACAGAGCTTGTCTGATCTTGGGTATATGACTTTTGGAAGACACCGTCAAAAGGATTACGTGCGCCTCCGGTTTTGCCATCGTCATCCGATGATGCTGCAATGGCACCAGGACCGCGAGACCACGGAAGAATGACCATTTGGGAGTCAGAACCAATAACGTGGTTGGAAATGGCAGTCGGGAATTCATCGTAGGGAGTGACAGAGAGGGCGGCGGAAACAACCAGTCTGTTAAGGCGCCCAAATGTGCGGAAGATAGACACAATGGAGTCGCTCTGCAACAAGGCCTCCGATCCTGTAGACTGCATCACGGCCGAGGTACGGTTGGTGAGCTCGATGAGGCGAAGAGCATCAATGGACATCTGAGGTAGCGGGCTGGGACTTCGCTCTATGAGAGACGATCCTTTCTCGTCAGACGAGGGGACGAAAGTATCTGTTGAAGCGGAATATGGCTGCAAGAGCTGAGACAGCGTCATCACAGCCGGAAGCTGTTCAATCTTGTCTAGCACAACCGCAAACCTGGTCCTCACTCCATCGTCAGAGGAAGACTTGCGAGGCAAACCAGCTTCGATTCCCCCTCCAGGTTTGGCCACATCTCTGCCTCCAGAAGCGCGAATACGGAATCTCGAAGGGTAAAACAACAATACAAGAGGCGTCGTGATGAACGTCAAAATGATCGCGTGGACAACGAACATGGAGAAGGTACGAGTGTCCAAAACGCCGGCCTGAAGGCCAACGTTGAGTACGATGAGCTCGACTAGACTGTCCGTAGAATGAGTCGAGATCGTCAGATGATACGATGACAACTCACCCTTTGCAGCTCATTAGAGATCCGATAGCTCCCGCTTCACGCCAGTTGAAACCATTTGCAAATGCTGCTGCACCACATGAGATGAACTTGGACGCAAAGGCGACTACGCAAATGAGGATAGTGTATCCCCAAGTGATGCCATTGTCAAGCAGTCCAAGATTAGTCCTCAACCCAGATAAGGCGAAGTACTGTCGGCAAGAATAAGCCAGAGCGATATGAAATACGATTCAACACATACGATAGGCAAGAACAAAATGGTGACCAGGTCTTCAAGCTTTTCCACCAAGGAAATCGCGAACCCATTTTCGTGAGGAACGATAAGGCCCGCTAAGAATCCACCTGTGGACACGGAATGAAATCAGCAAACGGTCGGTGGTAGTGTGACAAAGCTGACCGAAGATAGCATGGACTCCAATAATATCTGTGAAGAAGGCAGATATGAAGACGATAAGCAAAGTTACGGTCATCGTCAACGTCGTCGGCGACCCTTGCTCTAAGCTGCCTGTCCTCCTGCACAACCAGACGTACGCCCATTTAACTGGGAACATTAGGAATATCACGTAGCCGACGCTAGTGAGTAGTACCCATAGCGCGGTGAGGCCGGACGAAGCATTGACGAGAGCAACCGTTAAAGCCAACAGAATCCATCCAACAACGTCATTACCGACTCCTGCAGATAGGGTCACCACTCCGACAGTTGTATCCAGGAGTTTTAACTCCGTAAGTATACGACATAAAACCGGGAACGCGGTGATACCAACAGCAACCGCGGTGAAGAGGACAAAGTAACCAAAGTTGACGCTTGGGTTTATGAATTCGCGGTATACACCTACGCCAAGTGCAGCGCCTAGCCCAAGAGGTAATAACAAGCCTGCGACGGAGACGGAAACTGCGGCTTTGATGTTCCTCTTCATAAGGCGCGTATCAATTTCAAGGCCGACCAAAAACAGGAACAGGACTAAGCCGATGTTGGCCGTGAGGTTAAGCGGGGGATTGCCGGCATCTAAAATAAAAAGAGAATTGAATAGGTGTAATGATAGTTTCAAAATCGCACGAACCTGGGAAGATGGCGTTGTTGAAGCCTGGGATTCGCCCCATAACCGTTGGTCCAAGAAGAACGCCGCCAATGACTTCAGCAATCACGCGGGGTTGGCGAATACGTGAAAATATGAGCGCGAGAAACTGGGTCATCGAAATGATTATCACTGGCAATGCGTCAGGTAAGAATAATTGTCCATAGCAAAGGGCGCACCTAGTTGAATAACCCACAAGCGAATGGGGTCGCTCGCGTTGTATTTAGAGGGATTGTCGCCAGAGAACACTCCACCCTATGAAACCAAGACATGATGAGCAAACCCCCAAGTCTGTATGAAGCGAACACGAACCTGCCCGGAAGCTGCTCTGCCCACCAACGACCTGGCTACTTCGAGTGTTCTACGTGAAAATTCACCCATGGTGCGCCAGAAAGAATGATGGGGGTCAAAGTGCTAGGTAAGATCTTGTCTCGGTCTGATTATTATAGGAGCGCGGCCCCTGTAGATTTCTGATCACAGAAGGCTTTATTATTACCAAATTTGATGTAAACTCCTGGCTATACTCCGCCGTTAGTGGAATGGAGGAACCATATTGCAATTTTAAGTAGTCAGGAAACTGGCCTCCATCGCCGTGGGCGCTATAGCCTATGGGATAGGACATACATACCAATAAGACATCTATTGAAATCCACCTTATCAACATCAAAGTCTGGTGATGGCGGCTTCACGGAACACATTCGGATGATATGATACAACCTCTACTACAAATTTTACATAGGTAACAGCAATGAAGCAGTAAAGAAACCAACGAGCTATGAATCCGAACTACAGCCACGACATCCTGGACGGCGAATCAGTTAGGTATCATTGAAGTCCACCAGGTTAACGCACCACAATGAACACATTCAACAATAGTGCCTGATCGAACTTGTGCCTTTGGGACTCTACATATGCATGTTGAACCTTGGTAATTCATATCCTAAATTAATGCCTGAATCAAGGCCGTCATTTGATCAATGAAAAAGGCACTCACCCTCGTCTGGATGCACCGGATACAACATAGCTTTTCGTAGCCAGTTTTCTTCCACTTGGCAATGAGACTAGACCCCGTGGCATAAATGAATGTTTGAATGGGAGACTGTATATCAACTCACTTTGCGTCAGCGTAGCCCTCCTTGAGTAACCAATCATAGAGTTCCTTGGAGATAGCTTCTCGTTTGTAATAGAGTTCGTAGATGTATCGAGAACGAGTATGCGAGATACGCATGATAGGCCATAGTGATTCGGCTCTCCGTTTGCCTTCATGGGTTTCGTTCTCGGCGTCCCGCATTTTCTTTGCGTAGTCATCGAGAACCTTCGAACGTTTGAGTAACACGAAGGAAAAAATAATTCTCGCATACCGCTTCAATTTCTTCGTAGCCCTCTGGGGGCTTCTTGGTTCGTGTGGTCCGAATCTTTGGCATGACGGTGTGAACAGAGCTGTGTGCGGCAATAACGGCAATAAGTTGAATAACGCAGGCAAACAAAATCATGTGAGCTCCGCGATCAATCTACCTAACCGACGATCCCGAACGGGCCGCGCGCGTTGTAAAGTTCCGACTGTCGTAAACCGTCGCTTTGGCACGGAGGAGGCCGAACTCAAAAAGCTCTGGGTCGTCGGCATTGCGTCGGCGCCACTCTGAAACAGTCATTGACGGGTTTCGCTTCCCACGGCCTCAGTTCCAAAAGCTACTTCGATTAAGGACTAATTTTTAATGCATCACTCATATTTTGAAGGGTGGCGAAAAACGGTGCCGGTTGTCTAGGTTAACTACCCAAATTGGCTAGGACCCTCTAGGATCCGAGTTGCCGTCCGCAGAGGGCAATGATTACATGATCACCTCGTGGCTGAACGCGTTCAGATCGACAAACATACAACCTTCTCAATGAACTTTCTGCCTGCCTTCAGGTATTGTTGCCTGTCGTCGCCCTAGCACAACACGCGTTGTCCTGCACTTTTCTCGGTGTCTTCCTGTAACCTTTTTCTAGGATTTAGAGTCCTCTTCTTCTCTAGTCCATCGTTTGCAGGCAAGATCGCTCGACTGTTTGTCAGCCATGCCACTTTTCGTCGAAATACTTCGGCACATAGTGCTGTTTCAGAACACCTTTGATACTTTCAAAACTCTGAAATTGCCACCACCCTCCCGGTCTTCACGTAATGGCGGACTGCCGAGTGCACGAGCCATGCAGCAACGGAAACGGGATATGAAGGGCTGCTTAGCGGTATGGATTGTTTGGGTATGATTCTATCTTTCCTTGATCTGGACTCGTATTGAGTCACAAGATAGTGCTGTTTCATGGCATATGAGCGTTTCCTCGAGAGCATCTTCTCGCTGTTCATTCCTTTCTACGACGAAGTGAAGGCCCTTACTCTTCTGTTCCTGCTGGTAACTCGTGCGAAGGTGTGTAACCCTTGGTTTTGATCGACCACTTATATCTGATCGCCTTGCCTCAGGGTGCTGAACCTATTTACCTGCACGTCATACGGCCCCTTCTAAAACCGTACACGGCATCTGTCGATGCTCTACTGGATCTAGCACGCATGTTTGGCGACATCATATTTGTTTTGTCGACTTTTCCGATTCGGTACATACACATTTGGTGGTATCACATACGTTCCTCAAGTTTGGGTCGATATTTCGATGCCACTGTTCGACAGCAGGTCCTTCCTACGCCGCGTGATAGGGCTACCGCGACCACCCCATCCATGCGAAGTGCTTTTTCTTCGACATCCACTTTGCTCAATGTGGATGTATCACAAGCCACCGCCATTGCTGATCCATCCAGGATATTGAAGGAAAGCGTGGGTCAAAAAGTGAACGCTGCCCCCCGGCCCGATTTCGCTCTGGACCCGTCCGTCAAACCGTCCGTCGCTTCCGTAGCATCGCATCAAGTCTGGTATCCTCCACCATCCTCTTATAGGGATTCAACAGAGGAGAACATTACCCCGGAACCTACCTCAGATGTTAATCGATACGATGGTTTACCAGATATCATCTCTGAATACACTGTGCAGGAATTAATGCAGATGGAAGAATGGCGACAGTATCCAGCGTTCCCGTCCGCGTATCCCGCAACACCCCTCCTTCCTACCAATACTCTTCCAAACATATCAGCCGTTATGCTCTCCTTTGCAGACAACGAAGGCGACCAAACACTGCGGCAACAGGATTTTGAGCAGTCGCTCTTGATTTCGCGGGCGTCTATGGAACCTAACCTCGCAGAACTCTCGAGCGACAACACCGATCAAAACCAGGTTCTCGATGATAATGATGATGATGAAAACTCGCCCATGTCCGTTGATGTGTTGATGGGCGAGGACGACGAAGACGATTTTAACATAACGCTAGGGACCCCTCTCCCTCCTCCTACGAACACGTTCAGATCACGTCCGGGCAGACGCCCTATACGACCATTGGTATTTGAGTCTGATGATGATATATCATCTGGCGCCACTTCCCCCACCGCCTTGAGCACAACAGACAACGGATCTTCTCTTCATACTCCTACTTCTTCGGAAGCCTCGTTCTCCGAGTCTTTACCTCAACAGGCTCCGCCAGTAGCTAGCAAGAAACGCGCACTTCCTCGGAGTTTCTCTCCAGGGATCCAAAAGAAAACGCGCACAAGAGCGTCTCCCCTATCTCGCCGTACTGTTCAAAAACGAGATATCGTTATTCAACCTCGGAGACGCGTCGTAGTCGCTAGGCGGCGCCAAACACTCAAACCTGCCTTAGAGTCCGAGCACGAGCAGTCGGAGGGCAATTCCGAGGCTGCCTCAGAAAGGGAAGGCAGTTTGAACGGAAACGCGACGCAACCAAAACTGAAGAGACGAAAGGTCGATTCTACCTCTAGCAAAATTACTAGTCAGCGTAAAGGCAAAGTTGCACCACCGCGTTCCAGCACTATTCGGTCCTCCTCACGATTGCGGGCCGGTGCTACGTCTGGGTCCGAGCTTTCAGACAATAATTTGAACTCGGCTTCTCAAGAAACGCTGAGGGGTCGTCGTCCAGCTGCGAGATGGTGATGGCTATACTTTTTTTGTTTCATTTCTTCATTTCATGTAACTATACATATATATACATACAGCATACGGACCACGACCGCATAATCATTTGGAACCATAGCACGACATTCACATCATTTATCGACGCTAACAAAACTCTGCAGTCAGGATAACAAACCGTTTCCTGGTAAATTTAAATAGGTTCGCGCGGAGGAGTGGAAGTGTGGCGTCAAGCCATTCAGCTCGGGGCATTTAGTAATGGTATTACGTGTCGGAGTGATGCTGCGGTGAAGGAAGGCGTCTTTGTGGTTGCGTGCTACCACCCCAAGAACGAGGAGGGCTGTGAAAGCATCGGAAAGCCCACCGGCTCTGTTTTTTGGAGCTGACCTGATGTTATGTCATCCGTTCAATTGAACGCCGCAATCACGAAGCCGCCTGCGGTGTTTCCTCGACATACATGGCCATAGCCTGGGCTTCCGACTCAAGTAGCCATGACTCTATTAACATCAGTGTTCTGAGAAGAATTGAAAGGAACGCCGAGTCAGTTTTGAGTCCGAGTCAGGTGTCGCGTCATGCAAATGCGCTAAACCTCTTCACATGAGCTCTCAACGTGAAAGGGTGGTTGGTGACAGTGTAGAAATATGTCTTGAACTAATTTGTACGCGTCAATATTTTCTCGAAAGCACTCTGGCGCAGGTATGTGTTGCGCCACGCTTGGACGGAGTCCGGGACGGACAAAAGTAAGTCCGGGTTCCTAGATCTCTTGGGAAAGGAAGCACAGGTAGATAAACCTTACATATCATCAGATCTTTCTCAGAATGAGCAAAACACGCAGTTTTGTATGCTCAGCTCACTAATAAAACGTGCCGTACTTACCTCGGATTGGCACCAAGCTCCGGATCTATCAACAACTGCCTCAAGTATTAGATCTAATTTATAGACAACACGACCTTGTCACGTAAATCTCCGTCGCCCCTGGTTTCTAAGCAGAAAGCACATTTTTGCCCTCAAAACTATGGATGAAACTTGAAAGTTGGGTGAAGGCATCTCCCTCCCAAAGAGGCAAGTCGTCCGCCGGTGATCACATCTTTCGTACGTAAACAAGCACAAACCGCACGATTATGATCAACGTCCCCAACCCGCCCCGAAATGATCTCATGGCACTACTACTCGTCGTCCGTTATCAGGGGCAAGGCTATGTTACGGTGGGACTAGATGGCCACCGCCTATGCGATACGATCCGGCCGCAGTACACGCGTCTAACATGCGCCCTCCATTCGAAGCATATAATGCGTAACGCGCCTGCTGAGTAGGCTACGGTCCAGCTTCACCAGAATTTCTCTGCAACCTACATTGGATGAAACGCCGAAATGCCGGGGAAGACGAAATTCCTCGCAAGAGCGCTAAACCTAGTGGTAAGGGAGATCAGCATGATTTTCGGAAGTGTGGCGCATCGTTGACTTCATTGTTTAGAACCGGCAACGAAACCCAAGGCTTCGAAGGCTCCCAAAGCTCAGACTGAGTGCATGGTTCGTGTCATCAATGCTCATGATGTTTTCTGCATCTAAGCCTTCCCGTAGACCGTTTGGCGACACGCAAACAGGCGTTCGGCTTCAAGGGTCCAAGGGCAGCCTAACATCCAGTCCCATACCTTCGACTGGGATTCCCAAGCGAGAACAACCTCGACGTTTCTGGCACCTGCGACTGCTCATTCAAACACCTCCCAGGAAGGTTAGCTATTCCCCTCAGCTTCGGCTGAAAATCTTTGCCAAATCGATCTAGACGGTTTCAATTCAGGAACGGAAAGTATTCGCTCCGACTACTTTGCACTGGGACCGGAATATGAACAGCATGATAGCTCTTTTCATCGCATGCCAAGGGATGCAAGGTCTGCTCGTTAAATCCTTCGCTGCAGAAACAGTGTCTGATATTTCGTACAAGAGCCTCCCATGGTGTATCTCGGAGCTCACGTTTCGAAATGTACTCTCCTATGATGTTGGATGGAATGCGTGACGCGCGGTCTCCATTGCCATATGTAACCCCGCCCTTGCAAAGACCCCGTCGGATCACATTACACGGAAGTTCCCTGTCATCTCCTGTCTACGACAGGCAGAACCATGAGCTATCTAATTATTCCGACCCTCTGGTTCCACACGCAAGAGCATCCCTGAAAAGACAAAGACGCATCACATTACATGGGGATTCTGCCTCACCCTTCTCCTCTAACGACCTCAGCGGGCATTCTCAACCATTTCATTATCTGCCTAACGATTCAAATTATTCAAACATGTCAGCGCCGCCCTCTCTTTTTGCTGCCTCGATGCCTTCGGTCTCGGCTTTCAGCCCAGGTTCGGTATACAGCGCCTCTGAGACAAGCCTTCAGTCACCGCCTGCGATGTCGTTTCCGTCTATCCCTCAAACATCTTTTGTTGACGTTTATGACACCGCATCTTCTTCCTTGCATTCTTACCCTTCACTTGGCCCTTCGCCTACCACCGAGATGGGTCAATATTGTGGATCATTCACGTCTCCGAACCTGGACAATCCTTGGGGCATTCCAGCCGGGTCTCTTAGCGCTCTGAGTAGTCCCCCAACCCCTCCCTCATACATCCTTCGGACATTGCTACCGGACAGCTGATACGCAGCGCAAGACACAGTACAGACTGTGATCAGCCATTTCTTAACAACCGTCGCAATCCGTATTCTGCAGGAGTTAACCAAGCGAATCACGACGTCTTACCTCAAGGCGTGCCTCCTTTCAGTAACAGCTCTAGCTACACCCCAGAAAATCACGAGCCCTACCAACTGCCACTAGAATATAACCCGATCCTACAGACGGCGTCATCCGATCTCCATTACTCTCCAGGACTCCAAAACGCTCTACAGCTAGAGTTTGGCACAACAACTTTGGACTTGTCCAACATCGACATGTCAGAGACTGGCCCCCTTGACCCCGAATTATTGCTGATGGACTTTTACGTGCCCCAAAATAACGAATAATGTTTTCCTTCGGACCAACTTCGGACTAGTAATTTCTTGAACGCTAACGACTACTGTAGCCTATAGTATCTTTATCTTTTATATACCCTTAAACCCTGATTAGCAAGTATTACCACCAGTTATGTTCTTAGTTACAAGATACAATAGCCAAATCTTCTGCACTATCACAGATAGAGACGGAGAGCGCCTTCAGTTGCGCGGTGTTACTACCGCAAGGTGTCGGGCGGAAGCTCCCGGTGATACAAACACTACCAAATTTCAACGTTCTTCCGCCCACCATGCCAGTTCCATGGGAAGCAGTACTTCCGTTCGGTATGGGCACCACTTCCAGATATCATTTGCAGCACACTCATTCATGACATATAGCGATCGCTACTGTTATGATCAGCGCGGCGGGCACACTGTTTTCAGTATCCCAACGTTTCCAAAACCTTGGCAAAGTCAGTGGATATACTACTTCCTAAACGACGATGCTCAATTTTCCGAATCCGTTTTAGCCTCCACGATACGGTATCGATAGCTGGGATGAGATGATGATGAAGCGGGACAAACTCTTGACCGGTCATGTCCGGGGCCAGTCGGTGAGTATTCTGTTCGGCTAGATGCTACACCTCTGTCATTAATTGGTATCCCGACCTACAGGACAATCCTATTTCTCCCTCAATAGACGACCTCCGACGAAACCTTCGTGCTTGACCGTTGTCACTTTCTATCGTGACCGAGCAGAGAACTTCACATGCTCATCAAATAGGTCTCTAACCCATGTCGATGATCTGTTACCTATCTGGTTCTCTAGTCAGTTCAATCGATAATTGAATTGTTGAAAGTCATACAGCATCCGACCAGATTTTTCCACTGAGACACCACTCGAAATTCTTCTCTGCTTCAAGCTGGACACAAAACTTTCATCAAATTTACTCTAGCACGCGTATCTCTAAATCAGTTCCACATCATGTCATGTAACCACCATTGAACGCCTTCTTTGGGACCTATACCAGATGATATCAGGGCGTCTGGAGGGATAGATCCGTATCTCTGTCCTTTCAATGAGGCCACCATGTTCTCTATCTCCTGTATCAACCCTTCGCTAACAGACTCTGCGGCGTTTGATATCCGGACAGAACTTTCTAGGATAATACCGTGTTTTGACTGAATTTTTGCCGCCTTGGTTGATGATGAGAAACCTTGCTTTCGGTGGGGTGAAAGTGACGTACCACATTGCCCCATTCAAACATTACGCTCTTCGTATAGGTGAATTCGGGTGTTTGTCCGTACGCCCATTCCCAACTCTGAGGCAAAAACATTCATCAGACCTTCTACAGTCTACACTTGGTTAAGAAATTTACCGATAACTCGGTAACGCCCTTGTGGACATCATCTAGATCTACCAAGTCAGTATTTTCGCTTATGCGTTGCACCTATGATAGTATCAAAGAATAGTTCATTTGGTGAGAAGTAAAAACAACCTTACCTCCTCGTTAACGTCGTACACGCGGCGAAACTCGCGGACTGCAGCCTCACAAAACTGCTCGTGGCTTATATTAACATTATGTTGCCTTAGGTTGCACACTGGTGACAGCAGAGAGGCCACGCCTTTCGTAAGCATGGAGTCCTAAAAATCTGTAATCAGTAGTTGAACTATGAGCCCTACAAAGTAAGGATGATGAATAGCAGGAAGAACTCTAAAGTTGCATGAGGGATATGCCCTGCCGTGAGCTCTGCCGTTATCCGTAACAATAATTTACGCCATGTACCCAGCGCTACGAATAAGCATGTCCGTCTGGGTGGCAAGTGACATGCTCAAAGAGTCAAAGATAACCTGAAGCAGCCACCGGACAGAGTTACGAATAGACCTAGATCTGGACCCCCAACAACAGAGGTCGTACCCACTTTTCTTGACCGTAGAAGCTCACCCAGCGTCTCCAGCTGAGTAGATATGAGCATAGTCCCATGGTGATAAGCGCGGTTTTTCACGATTTTGTAGGCTGAGCCCGAAATGTGCTTCAAACCGAGAACAAAATAAGCGACCGCTGATAACTATGAGACAGCTGTATACATATCTTTTTGTCCTCGATACAAATATCATTCCTATCATTAACGTGAGCATTGACCCCCAATGACCGTACAGCCCGTAATATGATCTGTGCAGTTACGCTTCGGTCAAAAGAACGTCGGGGTAGATGGATAGAGTAATTGGTATTTCCCAGGTCCTGAAACCGCTTCTTGAGAAAACAATGCATTTGTAACAGCAAAAGCACGCACATGATAGACTGTACCACCTCCGCTTCTTCGACGCACAAATGGGACCGAAGGCATATCTCGCAAGGCTGTCAAGTTGATTTCCTTCCAAGGATTTTGGTTTCGACCAATGACAACGCATGGTTTGTCGCGGTAGATAAAAAGAAGTGGATCCTCCGGAGCCTTATGTCTAAAAAGCCTTCAGCCCAATCTTTGTCACATTTTAACCCAACCATTAGAAGCGCGTGACGAACCAGTCTTCGACGGAAAGATTGAAGTATGGATCTGTCGATTGAGAGACGTATATCGAGTGCTGCGGTATAGGGAATGAAGACGATAGTCGCCGAAAGTGGACGTCGGAGCGTTGCGTGACACGTCGGATAATCTTTGAGGACAACATCATGGTGTTGAACGCGAATGTGCCGTTGATGTGCCGCGTTGACGATCGTCGGCTTGCGGACCGAGACAGACGGCAGCACGGGCCGGAGAAGGAGGCTGCAAAAACTTCAGTCAGTGTCACTATTCATTTAACTTCGAGGATTGAAGGCTTAATGGAAGCGGTGAGCTGTACTCAATTTCTTTTTGCCTCCAAGTCAGTGTGATCATTAGTAAGTACGGTTCACAGAAGGCAAAAGACTGCGTCACTACACAAGAAGAGTCATGCTCATTGCCGACTTTAATTACACTTAGCAGTGCCATCCAGCACGCAAGATTGATAAAACTATTGTTTTTCATTGCACACGACCATTAGCGCTGACGACAATGATTTATCATCTTCGGCTCATCGCGCTTTGGTCGACTCGTGCTTTCATCAGCTTTAAAGAAAAATATCATAGGAACGTCTTGTTAAGCACCAATTCTTTCAATGGCCGCTTCAAATGGTGTCATTGTTGTATCTACTGGATCGCTAAGTCGCGACCTATACAGACTGGAGTACTAGTATCGGTCTTTGTAAATTCAGAACATTGGCAGGGTCCAAGTCGCGTCCGAGTCATTGGTCAATCCTGTGGCAATTTGAAAGAACACAAAAATATATAGCATACTCTCAACTGCCCCAGGGTACAGATCTTGTATTAATTACGTTCAGCAGTGACGATACAGTGTAGCACCGTGTTATGGTTGATTCACAAAATCTTCTAGGCCGCGGTGGTGAGACTCGTGATGAACTTCTTCGGGAATGGGGGCTCTTCCAAGGCTCCGCTTACTATATGGTGACAACTGTTCTTGGGAAAGAGAACGCAATGTCCTTACGTATCGCGTCCCAGGTAATAACGAGAGGTGAGAGGCACCTTTCCTCACGTGAGGTTGTCCCTCGGAAACGAGTTCGGCGTCAGATGGAGAGTGAGAGAAATCGTACGTGATAGAGTTCTACAGATCGAATACTACCGTCCTAGCTTTCTGTCATGATTAGAGACAGGAGCGAAGCTAAAAACACGTTTTATTTGGTGAGTACCTCCTAATATTCCATAGGTGCATTATTTCCAAGTAAATTTAAGGACTGCTGTGAGGAAGGAAGCGAGGTTCAGTGATAATCGCCCACAGATTGTACTGTGCGGAAGCACTTACACCACTGTTTCAAGAACCCCAGTCGAAAAATCTGGGAAAATAGTAGGTGCCTACGGGCGTTGTCCTAACACTGAATTACTCAATACGCAGAAAAGACACCGCCATATTGAAAGACACGAGGAATCAAAGGAAGATAGAACCACCCGAAGCATTCGTTTTTTTGTCGTTTTGTTGATGGCGAATGCTTAATTGTTTCTCCCTACTTGATATCTTAGCTAATTGAGCTTGAGACCGACAAGTGAGGGACTTGGGTAAAATCACGTACGGAACGCCGGGGGTCGATGTCCCAAAACAACTGTTTGAGACTCACAATATCCGTTCAGTTTCTGATTGACGTCGTGGACGGAGAGTTGAAGTGGTGCGCAGAAATGTGTCTGCGTATGGGTGGTCAAAGGTTGTTTCCCCCCAATCAACCTACTGAGCCGCTTCTGCTCAGAGCCGACGTTCGTTGAGTGTGGGGGGACAGTCGAAGCTGTCACGTCAAGGGGGTGCTTAGACAAAAAGTCTTATAATTAACTCGTTACTGGAAGTATTCGGACCATGACGGGCTATGCTTTGGACAGCGGCGTCTATGCAACACCCAACCGCGCAATGTGGTACGCCCCGATGTTGCGTTTCTTCATTGTAGACCTATATGTTACAAAGTCATCAGTAGTAAGAATATGCATTGTCACGCGCGTCGCTGACGATTCCGGCGCGCACATATGACTGGGCACGTACGGTAATGATACAGCGTAGAACGTTCGTTTCAGGCGTACACGTGAGTGTTGCCGTATAGAGAGACAGAGACAGCAGACGGATCAAGGACTTGGATGGAGGGAGAATTTCTCTGGCGTTCACCCTGTCAGAGCGGTTCCCGTCAATCGTAGACATCTTATTTGGATCTGCAGACAAGACACCACAAGCAAGACGAACAAGGGTAAGAAGCTTGAAAACCAAAAGGGCAATCTGTTTTCCATCTCCTAATGTCGCGAACTACTGTCATGAAGGTGTCCTATCCGTGTCAGCGTGTGATGGCCGTCAAGGGGCCAACGTTTCGCTGACATGATGGAGGTCTTTTTTGAGGTGAACATGGAGGCCATCATGGTCATTCAGAACTCTGCAGACCGAGGTCACTGGATGCCAATTGACATTTTTCGGAACTACATGCATTCAATCGAGACCTCAAAACCCGACGAGGCGGCCACGTTACCTGTATAAAGCATCCACGAGACCATATTTCCGCAGATTGTTTCAACGGCGTTCGTCAAACAGGAAATTCTTAGCCCTGCAGTCAAGAGGTAAATTGCGTCCGAGGGTATAATACGCTAGTATGACCATACTCCAAGTCAGATGTCGCATTAATGCTGAAAGACCGCGAATAACCAGTTTCGGACACGCCGGAAGAAATTCAGAGCGGAAACAGAAAAGCATACGCTTTGCCAGATTTTACAATCGATATCACTACTTATCTGTGCGATATTTCCTTGGTTTCCCCAGCGGCAGATAAATATATAAGGGTGCGATGATCCACCGAGCCAGCCAATGAGTATTTTGAGAACGCATGTGCGTAGTGGGATTCGTCGCGAGACGGACCTGTGAGAGGAGGCGTTGAGCATCAACGTTACGTCGACGCACACGTTTCTGTCGCAGCATCGACCGATTGGGAAGGTTACAAATCACGCACGCGAAAAGAAGTCTCACCTAACCTTCACTGCTGATGCGCCTGACTATAAAACGGCCAGGACCTTGGGGGGGCACCATTTTTTCACCCCGCTTCTTTGACTCCCTACCCCGTCTTCGTCGTCCAGTCATGAACCAGTCAAGAGCCCTTCCAGGTAGGCATTCTGCACCGAATGGACTGGATGCCAAGTAACCTTGTAAACGTATCCGTAGAGTGCTGGGGACACAGAGGCGTGAGTAGAATTTGCGATAAGGGTAACCCAGTACTAATGCAACATTCCAGGCCTCAGCAGCATTTCCTGAGAATACACTCGCAAGCTTCGAAGCTGCCATTAGAGATGGGGCGGAAGGCATCGAGAGCGGTATTTCATGCCGTTGGGTTTCCGCGCTTTACGCCCCGTAACCATCGTCAGCAGACGTCCACGTATCGTTGGATAATGTCGTTGTAATGTTCCACGATCCGGGTAAGGCATACAAACTCCTCTTGAGTCCGAAGCTGACGTACGTCCAGACCTTCAGCGAACGACGGACTCGATAGGTAAGCTGCCGCTGTCCGTGCCGCCGGATGTGCACTCATTGTGCCGCAGGTAAGATAAAGGAACGTCGATGGTATGGCCAAGATGGAATGGAACATGTCCGTACAAGAAAGGCACCAGTGCAAGCCATCCCTACCTTTGCAGAGACCGTGGCACTGCTCATGAAGGTCGGTGAATCCAGTCCTCGTGTATCTGGAGGCTAATCAAGTGTCTCTCCTCCACCCGTAGCCTGAGAATCTACATGTCAAGTTCAATGTCGACGTAAAGCCCCAGAACGACCCTGAGCGATTGTTCAAGCTGATGAACGAAATCATCTCGTCTCAGTCTGACTGGGAAGTCAACCTGGCCCCAAGAATTCTCTTGGGACTGTGGCATCCGCGATTCTTGCCACACGCCAAAGCCCTCCTGCCATATTGCAGGCGATCGCATATCGGAGAGAGCTTGTATCTGTCTCGCAAGTACTTCTGGGATGACTGTGAAGTCTTCTCGGTTCGGTTTGGCGTGCTCACGTCGGCCGACGGTCAGAAGTGGGCCCTCTTTGCCTTCTACTCGTCGTTGGTGGCTGATGTGTCGACAGGTTCAGAGAAGAGTGCAAGACGGCTAACAAGAAGATTATGGTATGGACCGTAAACAACCCCGAGCACATGATGGAGGTAAGATATATATACCTCCTCCGGCCACTCTATCTTAGCACTAACTTTACGCAGGCAGTCAGATGGGGCGTAGCTTCGATCCTCACCGATGTGACTAAGACGTGGCTTGATCTCCGTACTGGTCTGCAAGGTCAGCTGTGGTCAGCTTCGAGAGATGGCAATCACTCACCTATGTTCCATCCAGCGGATTATGACAAGATCGGAGCCCAGTATGGACGTGGTTTCCTGTGGACCACCCCATATTACTACACACCTTTCTTGAAGTTCCTGGGATTCGCATCACAGAAGAGGTTGGAGGTGGTAGCGGGACCTTTTGATCAGTTCCCGATGCCCGCTGCTATTAAGGGGGCGGCGTGAGGAGAATACTATACCAGATATGCTTATACCGTAAAGTAGACGTTAGACGAACGAGAGCGACGCACTTTCTCTCGTGGTAGTAGGGTGGTGGTGGATAGTGTGGTCTTTAGCTCACCATTTTTTGGACTATTTCATATTTCAACTACAAATGACTCGTATGCTTTCCATATTTCACCGCTTTTTTCTCTTCCGCAGAGTTATTGAACATGCGTCGTGGATAAGGGCTGTGAGTGGCTGTAATAGAACACTGCCTAGGGACCCCAGGAACAGCTCCGAGGTGGATGAAAATGATTGTGACTCGATAGGATGTAGAGAGCCAAGGTGGGTTCTTTTAGTGAATACAGCGATGGCAGAAGAAGTGGGAAGACAGAATGATACATAAAGTGATCCCCGAACAAGAGAATGTCATGCCTATAGTAGAGCGGAATTAATGATCCTACTCGCCGCCAGACTGAGCACAGTGACCACCAGATATATGATGCTCTGTTGGCCCGTCAAAAAGAATGTGCTTCCCAAAACTATAGTTCCGTATAAGTAGATTCCCTATAAGAACAGAAGCAAGTAATCAGCGGAGCGGCAGGGTTCCGTTAGGAAAACAAAACAAAAGTATGGCTTACCACCGCAAGGGTCTCCAAAGCAGCTTCATACCACTGCCATAATCCGTCCCAGCGCATGGTGAATGTGACTGTAACTGAGGAAGATGGATGTGAGGTAAGAGGCATGGCTGCCGCTGAACTATTGACGTCCGGCCGAGTACGGTGTCGGATGCTCGAACTCCGTTTGTTCATATCTACCATTTCCTCTGTTCCCACTGGCAGTAAATTCAGTGATAAAAATCCATCTGTACTTGCTTCATCCCGTCGCCGCCGACGCTGAAATCCGTAAGGTAGAAGCAAGGCATCCCTCCAAGAAATCTCTTTCTCTTGGAACGTGATCGAAACGTCTTTCGCAACTGCAAACCAACCTAGCATGGCGATCACCAGCCAGCCCATGCACGCCATTGGCCAGCAGAAGAGCAACCACGAGTACTCGCATCGGAACGTCACCATCGTTATTGAGCCTACGAGCCAGGTCCGCCATAGCATAACACCTGCGAGGATCAGGATCACTAGGTCTGCTAAAATACGCCCTAGGACACCTCGCAGAGTGGTACGTTGTCGAACGTGTATAAGCCGTGTGACTATACGCGACGAGGAGACGCGCCGAACTGGTGCAGGGGGGATCTGTCGAAACAGACCTGAAGGAAGACCAATCCCAAAAATACACATAGCAACTGCGCGGAGCGGCGAGGAGAAAAAAATTTCCATCAGTTCGATTGAACTAGCGCCTATATGTTCGCGTTTTCGTCAAACAGCTTGAACGAAAGTGCAATTTCACGACTCACCGACTAAAGCCAGGACTGTGGGTAAGAGAGCTGAAATACTCGCTCCGGCGGAGAGGCCTGCAGATTGGGCGCTTGTAATTGAGTCCAAGATGCAATCTATGAGGTCCGTGCATCTTCCTGCGGCGTAGCTGAGGGAAGAATTACTTGCGAAGCATTGGTCTACTGCAGATTTGAGCTGTGGGTCTTGGGAGCCGACTGAGCGTTGAAAGCCGTGGACGTGCATTGCAGAGCTGAAGAGGATGGCGAGAAGGATGGCTACACGTCGTCGAGGCATGAGAGATTCGAGGGGAGCGGTAGTTGAGAAATGGCGGAATACTCGAGTCAAGAAGAGTACAAGAGATGAATGCAGAGCGTTTCAAGGAACGCTTGAGGTCTCGACCATATAAGCGCTTGGTTTGACATCAACCATACCAAACCATACCGGGTTCATCGACTGTTGTGTCTATAGTACTTATTGCAAAAATGTCGATGACGGCCTACATATGTTTGTAGCATCCGACAAGATGAGAATGATATGCCTGTGTTTCTGGGTAAAAACAAGCATACGGCCCACTGAGATGAGCAGCGCTCTTCTGTTATGTGCGGATTGATTCAATCAACATGATTATCTTAAATGAAAGGTACATTAACGTTAACATTAAATCAGAACGAAAGTGAAGTCGACATACTCAGCAGCAGTTTACATGGGAAAATGGTGAACCAGGTCCTTCCTATAACGTCGTTCTCTCAGAAAGAAGCCTCACGGAAATTTCTCGTAAGTTTGGCTTACCACAGTAAACACCTGTGTCGATAACAGATACGGTCTTGTGATCATCAGATTCACAGCGCCTAGATAAACTTGTGCATGAAAGATAAGCCTATATGTACTGTTCCTTTCGGGGAGACTCCATAGAGAAAGCATATTATACCCAACAAGTATGAGGGACATCGTGAAGGGGGCACTAGTGGAGAGGGCAGTCTCCGGGGGTCTTGGTTTATTATTCTAAGACTAATAAGTAATTATTTAAATAATTATCGAATAAGGGACATCAATGAGACCATGTGCCTCCCTTTTCCTCTTACTCCACCGGCCAATAATTGGCCTTCGCCTGTGCGGCTGCGTTCTGACTCGATACCGTGTTCAGCGCAGAAATCGCATTTCTTCCCTTATATATTTGACGGCATTCATTTTTTAATGATGAACAGCCCCCCTCATCCTCGTCGGACGCACCGAAAGCGTATCTCGGCTTTACGTTTGTCGTCCGACACGACGTCAACGCTTCCCGAATATATTGCTGCCAGCAATTGGCAAAGGCCTGAACCAGAGACGCCTTCTGATTTGCCCCCGGGCTACCCAGACAGCGCCGAAGAGGCTGACGAAGACACTGATTCAGATTCAGGCCAGGACATTTGCTCAACTTCACGACCGACTGTGTCAGCGGCGACACCGTCACCATCACCGCGTCGGAGGCGGCGAAATCCTGTTCATAGGAGGAGGCGGTCTAGTCCAACATCTACCGATCCCTACTTGGATTCTCTGCTAGAACGCAGTGTTCACGCTTTAGAAATGTCGAATGTATTGTTACAGAGCTCGATATCTACTCAGACAAGCATGTCGACCATACTCTCCTCAGACTCCCCTGCTGACTCCACCCTGGAGATCAGTGCGAGAAGACTATCGTCCAGAATACGGAATAACCGAAATATTCATCACGCTTGGGCCGATGATCTCGAACAGATCAGCCACGGTGTCGATTCTTTGTTCAACGACACTAGTAGGCGAAATAGCGGGCACTCGTTCGAAGGCAGCATCAGCATGAGCTTGCCGACGTCCAGCCCGCCGCCGGAGATGTATCGACATCTGCATCGAAGGCGTTCGTCCACCGAATTTCGTATTGCTACCAACGAGCCTCACTTGCGACTCGAACCCCAGGTCCGGTCCCAACTCGTGTCTCCACCCCCTCGCGCCCTGACCCAATACGTCGTTAGCAACGCCGACGACACGATTATCCTACCCTCCACCCTTGGCCTTCGGTCCGCTCCTTCCGCTTATCCTTCTCCCACATTCCCTGTCCCGGCGCCACCGCCTTCATCAGTTCGCGCTTACAACATGCTGTCATCTTTAATGACCCGGCCCTCGTCATCAGGGTCATCCACTCCCTCGTCTACTTTCACGTCACCTTCTTTCCTTTCTCGGCGCGGTTCGAGCGCCAGTACCGAACGCGGTGCTCATTCCCGTTCCCCTGCTTCCCGGATTAAAATAAATCAATCCAAATCACCGCACCAATCCAAATCTCCGGATTCCGAAAGAAGAACACTTCCGGAATCACTTTCCATCGACATTCGTTCTCGTTCTCAAACTCCAAAATTCACCATGTCCCCTCACCGACCTATGACGCCCACTATCGAGGAGTCTTCTCCCTCATCTAGTTCATCCGACGGCTGCCCGGCCAAGCAGACAGTAAAATGTCTTCGTAAGATTTTAGATGAACAACCTCCACCGCCGCCCAAAAAGGCTCCCCGTTTCATGCCTATTTCTCCCGCTCCCCTTGCCGAAGCTGGAACCTCAACTGCTACTGCTTCCATATCTCGTCTCTTCACCAAAGCCATTCATTCCTCATCTGCTCGCCCACCTTCACCACCTCGACATTCTGCTCTGAAACAATCATCTTCCTCTAGTACCACTCCTCGTATGCCCTCCACTCTAAGCATACCTGATTTGCTTGGGATTTCCATCAGCACGAGTTCTAGTTCGGGACGCTCGACGCCTAAGCGCATTAGTTTCGCCGAACTTCCAGAGTCATACGCAGGGACACGACCGAGAGGCGAGGGTAGCAAGTTTGCAGACAAGCAGAAGAGGCGGAAGAGTAAGCGGAGGGATAAAAGGCAGGAGGAACCGCAGAGTTGGTGGCTGGGATGGTTGATGGGCGGTGGCGTTCCTTCTGAGGATCGGATGGAGGATCGTATGAATAGAGGGTGGGGTGGGGGGCGCACGTATGGGTCTGGGATTGATGATTGGGCCGTTTAATGACTTTCATGACTGTCGTATGTTCCTTGGTTTTCAACTGTCTACTGTCTATTGATGATCTCGCGTAGATGCTTTGTTTGTCTTGTCGCTATATTTTTACCCGTTCTTGGTACATTGCTTCTTTATACCATTCCATTTTCACATCTTTCCACCCACCCTGCATGTATTGTGATGTCGCACTTGTTCAATTATCGTTAAACGCACTGTTGTAGCCCATCTAGATGTCGTGCGTCTTTATGGTTTGAGGTCTCAGAATGTAGCTTATGCATGTTGAAGGAATCAATCATCTAGACGACAAGACCAGGTCGACATGGCGAGCTGAAACCAGGACTTCGTTCCCACAGCCACAGATACTGACAATAAACCGTTCCCAGCACGTATTTTGTCTTCAAAATGTCGGCAAGAATGTGTACAATCCTGTTAGGCACTTACCATACCCTGCATAAAATTGCGAAGACACGCCTTGTCCGTGAAAATGACCTAGGCGCCCAGTGCAAGTGTGTTTATGATTCCTCATCAAGCGTTCCGGATAATAAAGAGCCCGTAGGTACTGTTATGGATGTGCCTAACCTCACCAAGTCTTTCGACGCCTAAACAAGGACTCTTTCTTTCTCTTTCTTTCTTTGATATTCCGTACCTACCTTCACCTATCCTGAACATAACAGAAACCCCTAGAACATTCTCAAGGCTATACTACTAGAATATTCTCTGTAGTTTCCTTAGTATATAAGTATTCATGTAGCTACGAAATATCTATCTACTCTTTGACTTATCATTTTACCTTGTGTGAATTTGAGAATCCGAGACAGCTACGCTTAGCGCTCGCTGCCTCCGATCCTTACCAGTTACGCTTAGCGCTTTCTGGACCGATCAGTCATCCCTTCGACTACGCTTAGCGCTCGTCGACTTACTTCCCTTCTCGGATCCCTTCTTTAGTAAAGAACTCAATTATATTACGAATACTAGCTACGTACATCGGCTACTACGCTACCTCACGTATTCTTAACAGGTACTGAGAGATATGGATAGTAATTACGCTACCGTCTATGTAGGAAATGAAGATAGGGAGAATTCCAATACAGAAAACTAGTCAGACAAAGCCATAATTCATATTTCAAGTAAAGGCGAAGACAATGACCCCGCCGATGAACTCAGCGCAGACTAATTGACACCAACCGACTGATCGACAACTACACGAGCTGACGGGTCTTGCGATAGATTCAGTCGGCTCCGAGATCTCCACCCTTTCCGCTGAGTAGCGGGGCGGAGTAAATGAACCGTGAGCCCGAGTGATGATGGGCTGCAAGTTTCCCACATCAACAGCTGGGCAAGCGGAGGTTCTGAGAGATGACGTCGACGCGTATTCCACGTCCTCAGAGTCAGAAACAATGTACCATGTAGAATAGCTGGGATACTGGCGGGGTCTAGATATTTCTTCGCCGGTGATATTGCTGAATTCCAACGCCATTGCGATTCTTCTTGAAGGATTGATATGAATAAATCATGGAAACTTGAAAAATGCACCTCTTCTGAAATCTTGAAAGGACTGATATAGTTCACAAAGTGAGGAACGCAGAGCCAGTGGTATGAAAGGAAAATGCTTTCCGAATGATCTGCTTTTGGAGCGTCTCGAGTCAGCACGCAGATTTTTTATACTATGGTATAGCAATGAGCCCAAATCGGTAAGAATAAAGGATAGCCATGACCTTTGTGAGAACAAAGGCTAACTGAATTGCCGTCGGCGTTAATGAAGTCGGCTGAGTCGGCCCGAGTTCCCGCTCCAATGGCTGTCAGTCACGGTATCGTCTTTCCACATCAACACCAACACCAACAACGGTAGAACGCATTTTTTCAAGCGAATCGACGATATTGAATACAGAAGGTCGAGTCCTTTGTTTGCATGTAAAACAGACGTCTGGGCTTTTTCTAGCAAATTGGCACCCACCGGAAAACTCCTCGTACCCACTGATTACGACCAGTCGGACCAGGATATTCTGTCTATGCTAATATTTTTAGTTTCTGACAGTCTGCATAGCCCAGATGTTCATCTGGCTTTGCATATGCATGACCGTTGTCCGCTTGTGGACCCTTATGTTGAAAAGTATGAAGAGAGTGCTTTTCAAATGTGCGAAGCTTCATTTTGCATTGGCGACCACGAGCATGGCTTCCATAATGTCTGATAGTATGGAAAACTGACTAAGTAAGGTGCCAAACGAAATAGTAAGTAGCATATTCATCGGCGTCCTATACTGTGGACCGAGTTACTAGCATTTGTAGCAGACACTATTAACGTCCCTAGCCCGGCAGGTATCGTATTAGGGGTGACAAAATTATTGTACGTAGGTTCAGCCCAACGAAATGTCCGGATTCAGCCACCTGAAGCATGCAGGTCAGAAGGTAACTCATAACTTCCACTGGGACATCCATACTCACATATTCCGTAGGCTGGACGCATTCAGAGCCTCTAATCTTTATCCTTGACCGGCTCCGGCTTGCTGGCCAAGAACTTGGCCACAGGAGTAGGGTGGTTGGTCCCTTCAGTATAGATGAGCATCCTAGTGACCCTAATCACACGAAAGCGAGGAACGAAGTCTTACAGACGGGCGTCGCGGGATTGGTCCCATCTATGATATCGGGAAATCAATACGCCATGACTGGAAAGCTGTCAAGATAACGAACCACGGCCAATGGCCACCGCATGGGCTGTCACAGATCCATACAGCACAAATAACAGGGTAAGGATGAACTTCATTCTAGGGGCGGGAAAAGTTCTGAAAGGTCTTCTAGACACCATGGGGTTTTTATGACCACGCAAGTGCTGTTCTCGGCGTCCCGAGTTCTCGCATTTTTAGCGAACCAGACCCGAGTCTTCTATGCATCCTTCATGCCCGTCATTATGATGGTAACCCATATTTTCATACAGAACCACTTCTGCATAAGCACTGCAGTGCCGCATCCTGCGGCTCCTGAGTCGACTCTTCGTAAACGTTGTGACACTTCATTCCGTCTGCTAAGAAAGGGTCATTATGGTACTTATACACGCACCGCCCAGTGGAGACCGGATTTCAGGACAGATCAATATTCTGCAAACGAGTTCAACATAGCCCTCTTCGGTGATCTCGTACGTCTCAATTATATGCACACCGTTTACTGTTCTCTGTCTGTCCCGCACATTTAAGGAAGAAGCGACTCCACAGCAAATAGAACGTAGGTTCTCTCATGCTCACAGCAGGTATCCTTCCCGTACAGCACTTTACTTTTCTCCGGCGCTTAAACCCTTCAATGACCTGAAGTCACACAATCGCATTTGCACGGGAGTTCACGTTATGCATCGCGCCGCCTCCTAGATGGGGTCCAGACATTGTAAGTACCAACCTGCCGTTTCATTTGAACCCAAGTCGTTTTACGATACAGTAACAAATTCTCGTGTATGACCGGCGTCCTCAAGGAGTGGTATTTGACAACCCTCTTCCCTCGTATTACAGCGAACCTGTCAAGTTTCAATAAGAGAGGTAAAGACTCTTGGGAAGCCAAGTGGATCACAAGCTCGAGCCGCTCGTTCCTCGCGTCGAGCTTGTGCCGGGCCAAGCTATAAGCCGAGGGTAGTGGCGCGCTCTGTTTGGATTTAGTTGTACATCGTCGCTCGCCGTGCTTTGCGGCATTGGATAGATACGCTCCATTCTCGTCCTCATCCTCATCGTGCAGCCCTCGTATTTCGCGACCCTCCCTCCTGCACCCTTGATATTGGATAGTTGTTCGGGTTCGTTTGTCTGTCGCATCACGCATCTCGCTGTTGGCCAGTCGAGAACTTCCCGAACACCTGGGTCTCCCGCTTCTTCAGTCAGTGACACTTCGTCACTCTTTCCAACTTCCCTCTCAGAAGTCGTCTCCTTCACAAGCGGGACACTCACCCCCAAACCCCCAAGATACTTTGTATCTTGGCTCTCTCTCTCTGATCTGATCACTCATCTCTGATTGACATCCCTCCATTAGATTTCAGATTCCAGCCACGTACTCACGCGGTCTTAGCTTGGCTTGAGAACCACTGACCTAGTAACATTTTTCTGTACGCAGAAATCCTGGAACAGTTCTTGGTAGGGCAACTACTACTAAGTACTTGGATGGAAACTTCTAGCCAACATTGCGTCGTCTTACTTATCGGAGCGTATCACATCGGTTTCTCTTCCTTGCGTCAATGACTCACGATTCTCTGTTTCAGTTGATACAAAGCGGTAGGCTCTGCTAAAATCCAGATGTCTTCTGCAACCAATAGAGTTCAATTCTCAGCCGGCACTTGCCAGTTTCATAAGTCCCTTTCAGAAGCAACCTTTCTACGCTTCGTTGCAATTGGTTGTCGGTGAAACTCGAAGCCGCGTTCTACCTACTTACTGGGAGTCCCCTCGGCCTAGTCTACTTAAACTTCGAGTCTAGCGCTCTACTTCCGTTGACAGTTGATCATCTGCCTTTGCGTCATTGTCCCATGTCACCTCGTATTTCTACTTAGCTACCGTTATCCGGAAAGACTTGCGCTAGATCTGTTTTGGTCCTAGATATCCCGATGTCACATGGCCTAATCCGATTCTTCGTTTCTCGTTATAGCAGAACCTTGTCTGGTGTCTGGTGCAATACTCCCAAAACATGCCCATGACTCAGGCTGGGATACTTCTTGGTGATTCTGCCAGTGTGGGACGATTCGTCCGGGTATCTCAACTTTCCACGTTCCTGGCATATCAGAAGGAGGACTTGACAGTGGTTATTGCCCCCGTCAGCTTACCATGTGCCTGCGTACCTACTACCCACCAGAATGTCATAGTCGAGTCACGCGCGAATCCGATTCAGAAGGCTAGCTTCTGCATGAAACTCTTTGTAACGTGCTGTAATATGTATTGTTCAAAAGCCGTCATCTCGGTTAACGAATGAATATAAAAAACTGCATCCGTGATTTAAATGCCGGTCGACCGACCATCTTTAAATAGGCTCATGGCAAATAAAGAGGCTTCTTATTAAGATGCCTTGACCTCGTGTTTTTTCTGACCGAGGCTATTACAGAGGTTTAGTAACCGGGGTCGGTCACGGTGCTATGATACCGAACCGCTGATATCTTGGAATCCAGCGACTCGCACTTTGGACTTGTATAAAACGAGCCCAAGATGCTCTCCAAACTGCATCCGCAAACATGCCTCTCCACCGCTTCTATATCCCTGTCGGATTCTATTCCAAAGAGGACAAAGCCGCTGTAGTTAAAGCCATCCAACAATGCTACCACCTCCTGCCCAAATTCTACGTCGTCGTCATCTTCATTGAGGTGGACAAAGAGAACTTCTATGTCGGAGCGGAGGCTACCGACAACTTTGTCCGTGTAGTTGTGCATCACATGGCCGCCCATTTCAGGTGTGTTCACAGGTCACTATAATCGATGCACAATTAAAAGGTCACGCAGTGATGAGTATAAGCAAGAGTTTATGAAGAAATACGAGATGGCATTAGAGCCGTTCATCAAGGCGCGAGGTGCTGACTGGGAGATACAGATTGCGGAGATGGACGTGAGTATCTCTATTTTGGTCTTGGGAAATGCAGAACTTGGAAATTGACGGGATGTGTTTTACTGCAGCGACGCCTGTGGGGAATAAATGGTATCAATCCCCCACCACGAAACTCGGAAGTGGAAGCGCTCTGGGTCAAAGAGAATAGACCTTCAGAGTACTAGATTCTGTTGCGAGACGAAAGCGAGTTGCTTAATTATGCGTAGACAAATATGCCAAACTACCACCTGATGAAAATTCGATTCTTCATATCTTCGTCTAGTTCTTGAATATTACCGGGGAAAGCAGATGAATTTACACAACTAGCAATGGTCCCCGATATTGGACACTGTCCTTTAAAATACAACCAACAGTACAGTATTGGTATTTCGTGTAGCCGCTGCAGAATTGATTCCTCAACGAACGCGACGATAGCAAGAGAACGTACTCCTTCATGCAACCATCGATTGAGTCGGCCTTCTAGCTCTATGTCAACTGTCTATGCTCATGAGCTCGTGAATGGAGTGCCGGACATGAAATTTCCATACCGAAGTCTCATCAATTTCAACGACGCGAGTTTCCTCGAACACTGGGTCCAAACAAGGGTCTGGAAGCGAACAACGATTCATATTGTTGGCAGTACAGGAACGCTATGAAACGTGTGTCGGACCTCTTCGCCATAGGACATTTGACGTAGATCTTCTTAAGTATCGGAGCTGCCGATAGATAATGTACCATAACACTTTGCATGTTCTTGATTAAAATCCCTTTCCCGAGGCATGCAGGTGAAACCTCGTAGCGTATCGCATGAAGTCATGCCAAATTTCATCAGTGATACCGACATAGAGCTCGTCCAGCAATATACAGGGACATAGACATTCTCGTAATGTCAAGCAAGCAGTTTCGAAGGCGGCGATAAGCTGGGGGGCTGTCATTGATTCTGGTTGTTGCGCTCTCTACGACGCTGATACATCTCATGCTCCTATTTTGATGGTACAAAGGTCTTTTGCCATAAGTGAGGTGAAATAGGAAGTAACGCAGCGGCCACGCGTCGGCCTTCCTCTGCCAATACGTTATATGTCGAACATGCATTTTTCTGAAGAGAGAGGGGATCAGATCGTGGATTCTCAAGAGACGTGGCAGACGCACGGTATCCATCGTATCTACTTGGACGCCTAGTCGGCTCATGTATGTCCGAACAAATGGCGGTGGCTGCACCAATCGCGCGCCCGTACCGAGAAGTAAAATTTCTGTTACTTATTAGCGTGCGCAATCCAGAAAAAAAAAAGAAAAACGGACCGGGCCTGGGCGAAACAAAGTCAAAAATCTCCAAGTGTTCTTTCCCCCATCCCTCCCACAAAGTTTGTGGTACATCCCATAGAAACACCTGTCCCTCAAGAAAAATGCACGCCGAAGGTAGGACAAGTCCGTCGACCAGCTGAATGCCTTGATTGGTTATCCTCTTGACTTGCACAGCTGGCGGATTGTCGTCGGCGAGGATGTTGGTCAGTCCTCTGCCTCTGTCGTGATCACTCAGGCTTGTCCAGCATGGACTCGAGTGAAAAAGACGAGATGGCAGGTAACAGAACGTTCGGCGGCGAACGGGAGCAAGAATATTGGCGTGTCGTAGACAGTTCATGGTAAGCGAGAGAGAAAGATGAAATGACGTCACGGTCTCATCCAAGCATGCCGATTAGAAAACATGATGATACATACAACGGTACGAACGGAAAATACAGAAATATAATATGTAGAGGAACTCAGACAGGTGCATCTGAGTGATGCCTAGTCGACCTACGGGTACGCCGAATGTCGTCTGGAGGTGTGGCCGCCTTCCGTTTCTTCCCTCGCTTCGAGGTTGTTGGTTTCGACGGTTCATCATCGTTCCCCTCCTCCCCAGACTGACCATCCTTGTCCTTAGCAGCGACTTTTCTCGATTTTTTACCAGCAGCGACGGTTGTCTGTCTCTTCTGCTCTGGCTTGATATTCAGTTCTTCCCAGCCCCCTTGTTCTGATAAAAGTTTAGTCGCATCCCAAGCTTTTTTATCCACACGCTGAACACTTAGACGTCCACGAGTGACGAGGTCCATAGCTAAGAAGTATTAAACATAGAAGAACGCCTAGAAGCAGATGGACTTACATCGAATGGCTTCTATGTCAGACTGGCTGATATAACGGACCGTTTCCGGTATGGATTCGATACTCTGGGAGATCATATTGGAGCCTACGTAACGCAAGAAGGACAGAGGGACGAAGTGTTGTGCTCGGGCGGTAAACTTAAGGTCGACCATGAACCATTTGGGTTTCTCCTTGTCTGATTTCTAGAAAGGTCTGGCCATAAATAATACGGCAGATAATGAGGAATGGGACATACAGGGTCGAAGTACGGGTGAGAACTTGAGGCACAGCGGTTATTAGCATGCATGAGTCAACGCAGACGTGAGCAACATACGGATCCCACGCAGTGTCTACACCAGGGTTGAGAGTTCAGCGATTCTGGCTGGTAATATCCACCTACAATCAGGATACGCTTCCTTGGCCACCTGTAGGAGCCACGTAAATGAAAGCAAGCGGGATGAGACAGGGCTGGCAGACCTCAGCGAACGCCGCGATTCCTTGATGCCATAACGCGTCAAAATTCACCCCATGCTGAGAAAAGACAAGACAAACCAGGAACTTTGCAATTTGAATGGTAGAAAAGAGCCTGGGACGTGTCAGCGCGTTGACTGGAATCAATGGTGACACTGAGCTTTTCGTACCTTGTCGCCAACTTTCATCTCCTTCATGAGATTTCTAGCCTCGTAGTTGCGAACACCTTCCCATGATGATGTACCGACGGTCTCAAAATCGTCGACGCTGAACTATCGGGACGTTTATAAGACCCTACGGCAGTCATGAAGAGTGACTGCACCTGGTGCAATATTGTAAATATCATCCAATCCAATTCAGAGACGGGACGTTACCTTTACGTCCTTTCCCTTGACGAGCCGGGAGTCGGGTTCTGCCTTGAGCAGCCAAAATTTCTCTGGTTCTGACATGACTGGGAGAGAATAAGAATTCTAATGATTTGTACGCTAAGAGCGAGGAGACATTTTATGATTCATTCATATAAATATCTCTGATTTGAGCAGGTAGCTATGACTCCATAGCTAAGTGGTTATAGCATGAGATTGCAGTAGTTGCTGGCAAAGTGATTATGCAACAATCTCGGGGTCGCGTGTTCGAGTCACGCTGGGGTCTGTCTCTAGATCATGATTATGATTATAATTTTCCTTTTCTTTTTCTCTGTTAAGGTTGCGCACGAAACCTCCAGGGGGGGTAACATACCGTTTTTTACTGAGCCCGCTCCAAGGGGGGTGTTTTGATACGGTAATTTACCGTTACTTACCCTATCACGTGTATAATCACATGCTCGATGCGCGTCATTTGCGAATTTTTCGCAGCATCTTCATCGTCGTATTCTTTTACACAAATTTCTCTCTCCTGAAGTGCGATTCATCGAAAATTGCTACAGAGATATGTTTTTGGCTGTAAATAAAATATAACTACAATAGGATTGAATATAGTACTGATATTGCTGCTCAAATGTCATCACATGACAGGTAAGTTACCTCGACGAAAACCCCTCCAGCGGGCAGAGGTAAATTACCAGTAACTAACCGGTAACTTACCGGTCCGAAACCCTAGTGTATCAAAACCTAGGGTTTCGTGCGCAACCCTAGTTTTCACTTCTGCGGTAGCTATTTTCTAACTTCTAACTTCTCCTTGATCCCTAGAATAACGCTAGAAGCCACGTGAAGAAATTATTCTTTCAAGGTAAGTCAGCCTAGTATGATGTTGGTGGACGTCCATCTGATGTATCGGCATAGGTTGTAACTTATCTTTCGTTCAGCTTGCGCACTGCTCATTTAGCCAGAAATAGTTGGACCCCTGCTCGCAACTTTTGTGCTTTTCATTGGTCTTTCAATTGCAGAGGATCGAATCGATCAAACCGCCACATCCACACCTCTGCGCCGGCGAATCCATCCTTGTAGTCTCGTAAGCCAGACTCAACGATCCGTATGAAGACAGTCGTTCAATGGATGTAGATACTGCAGTTCCTCCCTAACCTCCAAAAGTTCTGCATACACTTGGCACGGGGAAACGTTTCTATATTCAATGCTGGCTCGTTTCCTTCGCCTCATTCGATTTCTAGTTTTTGAACTCTTATCTTGGACAAGATAGTGTTTGATACTGCCTCTCAACTATATTCCCTACTGGCCAGCTTTAATAACCTTGAGATCATCACTCTGGATGAAATTGGGATTGAGTACGCCAATGCAACGGCGGATTTGGTTCCGAGCCGTCAAAGATGTTTCCCTTCCACCTTAGAACTCAATCTGGAAGGGCCCGTCTTGGAAGCTCTGCTCTTCCCACAGTCCACAGTATCCATTGCGAACCTCCGCGTTCTCAGCATCTTGACAGCGACTGACCAGGAAGTTATCACCACCTCGTCTATACTCTCTTCAGTCAGCTCCTCTTTGGAAGGTTTAACACTACTCCTCCCAGTCACGAAATGGGGAGAATCTCGTAGGTTGCATCTTCTCTTGTCTCATTCATGGACATATCTCTTCTCAGACCTCATAGACTTAGGACACCTAAGCCGACTTCGCAGCATGCGCGCCAGCCTCTACTTCGACAGTCAGTGGACTTGCATTGATAGGATCCCATCTGATTGGCGAGGGCCTTTTCCATGGGCGCACCCGTCCTTCAAGGGGCTCCCTTCGTCCGTGGAAGATATCATTCTCGAGGTCATTTTTTGCCCATACGATGCCTTCCTTTTGCCTCATTTTCGATCGGATTGGCAAGAGCTGAATCGTATTCTTGCTAGCCATCCGGCGTTGAAGGCTACTGTTACGATGAGTGGTCAAGGCCCGGTGATCTCTATGAACATTTCCGAAATTTCTTGCAGTATGAAGGCCTGCCCGAAACGAATAGGAAGGGATGCTTGCATTTCGAATTTAAGAAAAGCGCGTTAGATTCCTTAAATAATAATCTTGGACTAATGAATTTACGTTCAGGACCGATGACGTTTTCTGTTCGATGAAGGCACTTGTTTTTTTTTTTGAACCGATGCATATTGTCACGGTGGACTTGAGTTTCATCGTCGCTCGCCACTTTGCAAACCCCAGCCGATGCATTGTGTACCACTATACGAAGTTCGAACCTCGTTCATCTGAATATTTATCTAGTAGGTTGAACTAAATACCTTTTTCCGTGGTAAGGATAAACGTCTCTCATCCTCATCCTCGATCGCCACTCTCTACATACTAGGCCACGATCCACAATCTGAAACTACTCACCGATTTACGGTTTGAGGCCGCCGCCTGCTTAACACTGCCAGTCAGTATTCGGATGGAGGAGTTCATATCTGAGGACGCACCGTCGATTCAGTCGTTGGATCTTTACGACGGACATAAATTTACTACATACTTTATAATCTTTATTGCGATAATTATCATGGCATTTCTTTGTTCAGAATTTGGAGCTTGGAAAATCGTTGTGGGCACAACCAGTCTCGCCGGTTAGTACGGTTACCTGTCCTAGATTCGGTATACGTCGCAATGAATGAAGAGGACTCCCAGTCTCAACCCTTGTGAGATTCGGTACCACTAGTACAAGAGTGTCCATGTACCTTCGCCAACCGTCCAGATATCCATGAATATACAACCCCTTCGACGTTTTCTGAAGTATCCAGGTCGAACTATATTCGGCAGCATAGACTACTTGGTTGAATTCTTCTGTTACAAGCGGTCTCATACAGCGTTGCTATCAGAACCATCGTTGCCTCCTGAAGAACGGTACTAGACATAAGAAAACAAACATGAGTAAAATGGCGCGTATATCCCTGATTTCGAGTTAATGGAGACGCACCACTCGTAAGTACTGTCAACCTAATAAGGCTTGAAACGTCGCGACGCTTTCAGCTTCTCCACCTTTGCTTTCGTCTCTTCCCAGTTCTGCTTGAGTTTCATCAAGTCTGCAAACAGAAGCGTAAGGAAAAAAGGTAGTCATATGAACACAGAAAAATACACATACCACTCCGCTGCTTCTCAGCTTTCTGGAACGCATAAAACTCAGTCTTCTCCTTGCTCTCCTTTTTCTTCCGATTCCTATTACTCGTCTCGCCACTCCGCTGGAACTTTTTGCTCGCCACAGCAACACCACCACCCACAGTCTGGCCATACGCGCCGCCTCTCGTAACAAGCGTGAAGCCATCCTCGTCGACGATCGCCTCCCCCTTGCGATATTTTGATTTCTGCTTCGTTTTAGCCAACTCGAACTCGTACAACTCCATTGCCGAGTCAGCATACGTGCGCACAGCGTCAAGTGGAGGCCGCATGGAGTCGTACAAAGTCAGATAATGTGCCAATCCTGAGGGTTCATCTGACATCGGCCAAGGACGAGGCTTCGTTGGTGGTACGAGAGCGCGTTCCAGCGAGGAAGAATCGAGAAAGACGACATGGGCTGTTTGACCCGTGTGCCGCAGAGTCCGAAGGGGTTTTGTAGGGAGCGGAATGACCTGAGGAGGCTGGGGAGGCTTGGTTTTGTTGAGTCGCCGTCGTTTCTTCGGTTGGGTGTCTTCTCCTTCTGCAACCACACCTTCGGTCTCCATGTCTACCTCCTCATCGCTCTCGCTGTCATCGCTTTCCTCCACCGTATCCTTTTCTTGGGCATCCTCTGAGAAACACACCCTTTCTATCGTTCCGTGAGGCTTTAAGAATAGCGAAAGTTCGCGTTCTGTCGCATCTGGAGGTAAATTTGCCAAAAACAGCGTGCGACCCACAGGCCACAGTTGTTTGGCGGCCTTTTTAGAACCCTCATGAGCACGGGCATAGATATAGTGTATGACGGATGAGGAATAAAAGATTGGCAATGGCACGAAACCACCGACGGTCGACATCTTGACTGAGCACAGAAGAAATCCAAAGTCGGAAAAATGTTCGGCTCGATGTTGCCGGGCTAAATTTAGTTATGCAAGCCTCCCGTCCATTTTGACCAGCAAGACAGATACAACTTCAAGAATTATTTATTAACAACAAACACCAGTAACGAAAGTTGAATTGTATTTATATGATATTACTACCATGGCATCTGAAAACAGGCGCCACGGGTTTTATAGAAAGGCAGAAATATTTCCAACAGAGACAACAAAACAGAACGTTACGAGGACTATACGAGGAGCTAGGATAGATGACCTGTATGCACTCGTGAAAACGAATTCGAGTCTGATAGCGAAGAGAGAGAGAGAGAGAGAGATGATATATATATGTGCCGGTCGAATGACCATCTTTAAATAGGCTCATGGCAAATAAAGAAGCCTCTTATCTATTAAGATCCCTTGACCTCGTGTTCCTTCTGACCAAGGATATTACAGAGGGTTAGTAACCGAGGTCGGTCATGGTGCTATGATACCGAACCGTCGATAGGAATCCAGCGACTCGCCTTTTGGACTTGTATAAAACGAGCCCAAGATGCTTTCTAAAATGCATCCGCAAACATGCCTCTCCACCGCTTCTATATCCCTGTCGGATTCTATTCCAAAGAGGACAAAGCCGCTGTAGTTAAAGCCGTCCAACAATGCTACGCCCACCTGCCCAAATTCTACGTTGTCGTCATCTTCATTGAGGTGGACAAAGAGAACTTCTATGTCGGAGCGGAGGCTACCGACAACTTTGTCCGCGTAGTCGTGCATCACATGGCCGCCCATTATAGGTATGTTCAGAGGTCACTATAATCGATGCGTTATTGAAAAGGCCACACAGTGACGAGTACAAGAAAGTGTTTATGGATAAATACGAGAAAGCATTAGAGCCATTCATCAAGGCACGAGGTGCTGACTGGGAGATACAGATTGCGGAGATGGATGTGAGTACCTCTATTTTTGTCTTGGGAAATGCAGAACTTGGAAATTGATGAGATGCGTTTTACTGCAGCGACGCCTGTGGGGAATAAATGGTATCAATCCCCCGCCACGAAACTCGGAAGCGGAAGCGCTCTGGGTCAAAGAGAACAGACCTTCGGAGTACTAGATTCTGTTGCGAGACGAAAGCGAGTTGCTTAATTATGCGTAGACAAACATCCCAGACTACCACCTGATGAAAATTCGATTCTTCATATCTTCGTCTAGTTCTTGAATATTACCGGGGAAAGCAGATGAATTTACACAGCTAGCAATGGTCCCCGATAATGGACACTGACCTTTAAAATACAACCAACAGTACAGTATTGGTATTTCGTGTAGCCGAGTCTTCAGCGGGGCGCGGGTACATGGTCCTGTCATTACTGCAGAATTGCTCAACGAACACGACGATAGTAAGACAACGTACTCCTTCATGCAACGATCAATTGAGTCGGCCCTCGAGCTCTATGCGAACTGTCCATGCTCATGAGCTCGTGAATGGAGTGCCGGACATGAAAATTCCATACAGAAGTTCAATCAATTTCAACGAGGCGAGTTTCCTCGAACACTGGTCCAACCAAAGGTCTGGAAGAGGAACAACGATTGATATCGTTGGCAGCACAAGAACGCTATGAAACGTGTGTTGGACCTCTTCGCCATAGGGCATTTGACGGAGTATTTATTACAGCTCGGAGCTGCCGATAGATAATGCGCCATAACGCTTTGTATGTTCTTCATTAATATCCCTTTCCCGAGGCATGCAGGTGAAACCTGTTGGGAATAGACGCCGACATGGGAAATGAACGTCGTGGTAGTGGCTCGAACACTCGTGCATTTGGTAGCTAACACGGGGATGGTCACGGTACAGAGTCAAGTTACCGTTATGATCGGCACGAAAATCAAAATAAGGTAAAACAAGAGACGGCGTCGGGCCAGTGCACGCTGTGAAACCAATGAAGTTCACATTTGATCATGCCAAACATCATCAGTGGCACCGACAGATCCATTGAACGACTTTTCTTCATACGGATCGTTGAGTCTGGTTTACGAGACTACAGCAATATACAGGGACATAGACATTCTTGTGATGACAAGCAAGCAGTTTTGAAGGCGGCGACAAGCTGGAGGGCTGTCGTTGATTTGAGTCACTACGACCTCGCCCTCGCCTACGACATACATCTCATGTTTGATGGTACAAACGTCTTTTGCCATAAGTGAGGTAGTAAGTAATGCAGCATTGGCAGCATCGGCCTTCCTCTGCCAAAATACGTCGAACACGCGTTTTCTGAAGAGAGAGGGGATCAGAGAATGTTCCCAAGAGGCATGGCGCACGGTGTCCATAGTATCCACTTGGACACCTAGTCGGCTCACGTCTGTCCCGGCGACTGCACCAATCGCGCGCCCGTACCGAGAAGTAAAACTTCTGTTACTTATTAGCGTACGCAATCTAGAAAAAAGTTGAATTGTATTTATATGATATTACTACCATGGCATCTGAAAACAGGCGCGAGTTTTATATAAAGACAGAGATATTTCCAACAGAGACAACAAAACAAAACGTTAGGACTGTACGAGGAGCTAGGATGGATGATGTGTATGTACTTGTGAAAACGAATTCGAGTCTGATAGCGAAGAAAGACAGAGACAGAGAGATGATATATATAAAATGGGCAGAACCATTAAAATGCGAAAGCGGGGAGTGGGGAGCGTATAAACGGGTCTCGCTTTCAGATGCAGAGAATAGGAAACGAAAATATAAAGAATTTGGATAGCGAAACATGGACGTAGCAATGAAAACGAAAACCGTCTCCAACCATAAGATAAGAAATATGCGTCGCGATGAGGGCGTTATATCCGCTGAGAGTAAACATGTGACAAAAAAGGTGCTCGTGCGAATCGAATCGTAGAAAATATGCCGAAGTGAAGAGGGGACAGTCATTACGGTGAAGGAGATCCGTTCATAGTTAGTTGGAATTGAACGGATCCTCC
Organism: Armillaria altimontana; assembly: GCA_022818075.1. NCBI lineage: Eukaryota > Fungi > Basidiomycota > Agaricomycetes > Agaricales > Physalacriaceae > Armillaria > Armillaria altimontana. The sequence continues at coordinate 1,103,673 of JAIWYR010000016.1, forward strand.
ACTATCCGAACTCTCGGCGGGAGACTTCCAAGGGCGATCACGATCTAGGTCAAGACTGGCCAAAGTACCATTCAGGTCGTGCATAGCATCCAACTCCTGTGCAACAATCTCTCGCGCTGACGTTTGTCCCGACGATGGACGTGAGATAGGAGGCTCAGGGCGCCCAGGGGCACGGTTGGCAGGAGCGTTGCTCAAAAATGGTCCGTATCTTGTACCCCCTCCAGAACGTGCTGTAGAGGATGGCTTTGCCGTAGTCGCACTTCCAGCGTCTGAGTCATGACCTTTTATGTCCTCGGATGACATAGGATAGAACCCGGAAGCAAAAGATTTCGACGAATAGGAATGCATGTCATTGTGAGGGTAGGAGTCCCGTCGCTTCAGCTCTTGGGCAAATATACTGGGTTCGGGTGAGAACGGGGCGAACTGTGACGACGCCGGGGGAAAGGTTTCGGTTGCGAAAACAGCCGGGGCATGATTGGTGTCAAATGGATGCGGGATATCCCGAGGGAGGCCGAGGAATTGCAACCTGTCCTCTATTGAAAATGAAACGTTGTCTTTCGGGGGAGTGAGATATCCCAGCCTTGAGAGGACATGAACAGCCTGATCTGATGAAAGGGGGCTCATGAAGGAGCTCATCTGACTTTGTAATGCAGCAGTCTGCGCTGCTTGAGCAGCAGCCTGGGCAGCTTTATCTATCGAGTAAACATAAGCGGTCAAAGAATGTGAAGAAGGCTTTTAGACGCCTACATTGACTGCGGCCCCAGCTTAGACGAATTCGACTGCCTCCTACAGGGAATCCTTGCATCTTCTCAATGGCTCGCTCGGCATCTGATTTGCGAACAAACTGGACAAAACCGCAGTGTTTACCAACGGGAACTTTGACCTGAAACAGAACGATTGAGACGAAGTCTGAATCTAACAAGGAGAAACTCACGTAATGAATGTCACCAAACGGCGCAAAGAACGTCCTAAGAGTATCCTCGGAGATGAGAGGCGACAACCCTCCAACAAAGACCGTCGTGTTATACGGGTCTGTTGAAGTGAGCTGTTCCCCGTTGGGACCTATGAGGTTCCCAAGGATAGCTTGAGCCTGTGCATGATGCTTCCACGACTCTTCCGAAAAATATCTCGGCCCACCTGAATCTGCTTGCCTCTGAGCCCGATCTTGCGCGAACTGAGACGTGATTGAAGTAGAGGCTGCATTGGTCATGGGGGTTCCCGTTCACCATTGGCATACTGCTGGGCAATTTGGGCTAGAACGTGTTCCGGAAGATTCATCATGTCCTCTGCAGTATTGGCACTGAACGTGGAAGATGATATGCTGGCGCTGGACCCGGTCCCCGAGCTGAGGGAAGTCCCAGAATTCGAGCCTTCTATTGAAGTTCCCGAGCCGGCAGAGTTGAGGGAAGAGTTCGAGGTAGTGGCAGCGATAGGGGCGGAAACGCTCTTCGTATGGGTCAGAGAGGGTAGAGGCACGGCGATGGTGACGCCACCCTGGTCTTGACCACCGGCACCAGATGTCGGCGGAAATTTAACTTGAGGAAGTTCATGAGGAGGCATCATGGCAGGGGGCTTGAACTTGGCGGTCGCTGGCGATATTCTCACTGATAATAGGGTAAGTATATGCGGTACGGAGGACGACATGACACGCACTTGGTCGTGAGAGACAGTATAGACCATGCATCTCAACGAGAGCTCGCTGTTGGTCCTTTTCATCGGTGAATCTATTGAACCAGATGAGCGAGCTTTCAAAAGTAAGCATATGCAGCACGGACCTCACAAAGCCATAGCCCCGGGATACTCCGGTAACCGGATCCAACATGATTTTGGCGCTCTTACAGCTGAGGAAAGGGCGTATGAACTTAGGCTCTCGATCGCTACGAAGACCGAGCACTGGATTCCGAAAAACGGCAACAAGATCCGAGTTGGACGTCTCTGGTGCGAGATCGCCAACAAATATGCTGTACTCCTTAGGATACTGGGGGGAACCAAGCATGTTAGGAGCTGGAAATGAGGCTGTAACCGGGGTAGTCGAGGGGATGGAAGATGCCCAATTGAGAACGAAAGGTTTCGTCGAGTTCGGCATGGTGAGAGCGGAAGATCCGCCATTGGTGGAATTGACCTGAGAGAGCACAGAAGCGGCGTGGGCGGGAGTAGGAAAGGTAAGGAAACAGTAGCCGGGATTGTTGGCCTGCTGGCCCGTGGCGGGGTCAGGGGCCGGATGGGGTACCTTGATGCCTACTGGATCCCAACTCATGAGTGAACAGACCTGTTTGGCGTATTCTTCGTCCATCCAGGGCTCTAGTTCGCCCCACCAAAGAGTAGAGCGAGATGTGTTGGGGGCGACGGGCTGGGCCACGGGAGCCGGAGGTGAGTGATGGGTCGCACGGAAGGTATCTCTGTCGGCGCGGTCGTTGAGGGAGAACAACGGCGAGGAAGACGGTGAGGAAGAGGGATGATGGTGGTTGAAGAGAGAGAAGGGTGAGCTGGAAGACGCTTGGATCGCGCCGGTCTGAGCATTGTTTGTGTTTGGTCGAGATATTTCCCATCCAGTCGATGGCTCCCAGTCCACGCCTGCTGACCTCGGCACCGTGCTTGTGTATAACGGATAATTAGACAGTGTTCCGGAGGTCCTACGGTCCACAGTTGAAAACGACGGCTTTGGAGTACTACTGCGATGCAGCGTTTCCCTCTCAGCGGAACTACGCATGAATCCCAAGCCGGGAGGGCTGCCGTAATCATGCTGGTCAATGCGCGACATGAGCGGTTAGAAAATTGAAGTGTGCCGGTCGGAGGAAGAAGGTCGAAGATAAATGAAATGATGCAAAATGCGGATATCGATATGAGAGCAGACGAAAACTGATGTGACGGTTTTTCCTTCTTTTCTTTGGTGAGATAACTGAATAACTGAAGCGAAGATGCGACGACCAGAGAGATAAATGGATAATCAGGAGACGAAGAGCGAAACAAGCGATGAACAATGCGGAACGACGATTATCGACTAGAAAAAACGACTGGAAAGGAGTGAGGCCGGTAGGATGGCGCCGATGGGTGCAATAGCGGAGGGGACGCACGAATAATCCAAGCAGAACGGCGTCGGAACTGGGGGGCGGAAAGGGCACCACGCAAGGGGCTCCTGGTCACTTTATACCTTACGCAGGCTGCGTTTGAAATTGTGCGGAGTCGGGAAAAACAATAGCGGAGTTGCCGAAACCGGTCGCAGAACTCCTAATACGCTACCCATCACCCTGATTCTCGATTCCTGGGCACAAATCTGCGAAACGAATGTCATCAATCTAACCAGAACAACCTTGTATCTCCGTATCTCCGTTTTCCCAGCGGAATACGTCCAACACCATCTCCTCAGCCCAAGATAGGGTACAATGGCACTCTGGCACATGGGATAGGATGTTTGGATGTTCAGTTGAAATCTCTTATGGGACATCAAAGTTTCATCAATACTCTTTCCCACCCTCTAGACTTAAATACTTCGGCACTTATATTGATCTCTGTGGGTCCAATGCTGTGCATCTTCCATTAAGCGCGTTCCTGGCTCTTAGCGCCATGCTGCGCGTTATTTCATGCCCAACAGCGCCCAACCCTTAGAAATCCTCTGGAAGAGCATACTTTTCGCAAAACATTAGGCCGCTACCGATATTCGGCCTCTCAAACTGCACAATCTCGGCTAAAACTCTGGACTTCTCAGCATCACTCGTCAGGACGACCTGCCATTGTTCTGCGTCATACCCTTTTCTGAGGGCAAATGTTAAGTCCGATGCCTCCAGCGCGTAAGGCTATGGCTGTCACGCCACGAGGGTACTGACAATTTGACACGTGAGATGGAACCAACGCGACGCGTCTCGTCTTCCTCAGCCTTGCTCCTGCTCCTCATTGTCCTGCGTCATTCCTGTGCCTAATGGAAGGAGTGTATCCTCGGCGGAGAGCCATAAAGTTCGCTCAATCGCCCCGTATTCTACAAGTTGTTACTATCCTGCTCGGTAGAGCCTATTGTCCGCCTACTTAGTACTAACACCTCTCGTTTCACAGGCAATGCAGCTGACAGGATGAGTCTACTAGCTATAGCCAGACATTGTCTTTCGAAACACCATTGTTTCCACATTTGCGTTTTCTGGTGCAGAAAGCATTAAATCAATACGATAGTCGATGCTGTTTACTCGGGGGGGGAGAAGGAAACCTGAAATGGTAGGATACATTTTGCATTGTCTTGACTGTTGCTACCGGGCCGCGATGTCGTTAGCATTATTGCCTTCTTCTTTGACCTGACACGCTCATACACGCTCGTATATCGATCGTTTGTTCTTCTCACGCGGAAGTCTAAGGGACTTGGGCTCTGGACCTGTCTTTGCATAAGGTTATCTTCACGTGAAGCTAAAGCCGCAATGAAACAGCGCTAATGAAAGATGTGTCAGTCTACTTGAAGTAGCATATCTCGGCCAGGTACTGACCAGGTTTCTCGGAGTTCATCAGAGTCACTGATTTTACTGATATCCCGAGTCACCACAAGGGAATTCCCGTTTGTCTTTAAATTTCTCAGGGTAGACTCATCGGTTCCGAACGTTAATCACGCTACATATAAGGCTTAAGTTTGCATAGGCTCGCCTACTCATGTGGCGATGAGTAAGAATATTAATAAAGCTCGAAGTCCGTGTACTAAAATATAACTAGTCGGATAAGTGTACGTGTTGGGGAGGGGGAGGAGGGGGGGCTAAGGGTTAAAGTTTCCCTCGAACTTCGCTGTAAGCGAAACATAGTCGCGAGCCTAGATACTCAAACAAGTATTCGCACCAGGTCAAAATCTTCTTGTCTCGACTGTCTATGTTAGAAATCCCAGGAAGGAAAGCCAGATCGATGTCGATGTCAGTTCGGAATTCGAAGGTTCTAGTGTCTCAATAACAATTGACGTGCCGGCCTAAGAGGGGTACCGCTGCAACGGGAATTTGTTCAATTGACTCATCATAAAATTTAAGAACTACCGCTGCTAGATAAGCGCTGGAACCTAGGAGTAATTCCGAAGTTAGAAATGAATGAATGGACCGCGTCAGAGTACCGCCGGCTGCTTACATCAGCGAGAAACTTGCCACTGCACTTCTATTGGTCCAATTTTGGGTGGTTGTGCAAGGGCTTTGTTTCTCGAGCAAACATACTACAGAAAGAAAATCTCATCTAGGCCGTCTCTCTCCTAGCTCTTTCCTTCTTTCTTAGGCGTTTTTCGACGGCATACCACCCTGGGTGGACCGGCATGGGACCGAGTCGACGGCCGTCTGCTGCAGGTATGATTGCCTCGTCCGCCTCCGTCGCCAGCAGTTCGCGCGTGCACAGGAGCCAAGATTCACACTATGGGGGCTCTCAGAATCCTCGGAACGAGCAGCAGAAGAAAATCGTGCAGGTGCTAACACAGAGACTGAGGTTGCTGGTGCGTCTGTCGGTTATGCATACCAATTTCAATGCTTACAGTTTCTCTCTGTTGTCAGCTTCCCGTCCGGTCAGGAAAGACCTTGCACCAGCTGGAGTCTGATGGAGCTACGCGGCAGGCAGTCAATGCCCTTGTCAGGCTATCTCAGGACTCATGGGAAACAATATCATTAGCGATGAGCGAGATGCTGGATGAACTCCTCAAGGTAAGTGCCGGCTAGGTTCACAGGAGAATCCTTATTTACAGTTTAAAGCCTGACCTCAATATCCCAGTCCTGCAATCACAACTTTTCATCATGAAAGCTCTGGCTGCAGGCGTGTCGTCGAGGCCGCACAGTATTCCACGGTCAGGATCTCAAGCTAGTCACCGAGCACCGGGTTCTGCCCCAGAATCTCCCGTTCCATCATTCACGTCCAGATGGACAGCAACAGCAACAATCGTTTCTCCTCCATTAGAGCAACCACCCATGGAAGATAATTGCGCCCGATACCTGCTGATTTTGATGGTCTCATTTCTACGACAATCTGCGCAAACCGAGCCGCCTCTGATGATGGACTGGATTCCTTCAGCAGATATCACGTTCCGTGACTATGAACTCGCGAGTTCAGCATTTTCGTCAGAGGGAACTGACTCGTCGACTGATTATGCTGACACGTTTTCTCATGACCTCAAACCACGAACATCTTCCACATCTGTCAAGTCCGGAAATATGAGCATCACGTCTCTTACGCCGACCCGAACAGGCGTCACCACGCAACGAACACCCATGTCTGCTGTTAATTCTTATTACACTTTGAACGCGTTGATCGAAAAGTATACCGGCCGGATAATTTTCCATATTTCTGCATCAAATTGGAATGTAGTATTTGATCGACTACGGACGAAGATTCGCCAGCTTTCTCAGAACGATGGTGAAGTCGACACCATTGATATTCAGTTACTATCGCACAGTCTCCTCGATAGAACACGGCTAGTGCAAGGCTTGAATGGTAAGTTTTTTTCTGTAATGGGTTGTGCTTCACCTCATTGTCTCGTGCAGAACTATCGTCCCTTCTCGTTAATATGACGCATGAAACGCATGTCGCCTTTGCAAATCCTCTACGTCTTGCTGTCTGGAATTGGATAAGGAATTGTCCTGCCGAGTTCAATGAAGTATCCAAGGGACGGCTGAAGATGGATAGTGTTCCGGAGAGAGTATTTGACTATCTTTACCCAAGGGTCAAAGTCGGGTCCGAACGAACGATGTGGCCGGCTCTCATAGCGATCCTGTTCCTCACTCCCGACAGGTTGTCGCATGACGTTTTTTCTGGTCGTGGACAGAAGTCGGACAAGTTTCTAGACGACATTCGGCGGCAAATATCTACTCAAGCAAGATTACGGGAGCTGGGTCTGGTCTGCGCGTTAGACATTTGCCGTGCAGCCATGTACATCGATCCACGCGGGAATGAAGAAGTGCCTCTTCGCTTACTCGCGTACGACATTATTCACGAAATTAAGGTAGCAAATTCAGCACTCCTGAAAGCCCTTGCTTACATTTTCATAGAGCGACTTGTTTCACAATACCGCGACTAAACCCTTTTGGGACCCCCAACATGAATCCGTTGACATTTCGCTTTACGCTGACGTTTTAGTGTACATCTTCCGATTTCTATCCGAAGAGGAATCCCTACCGCTGTTCAAGGCATGTGTGGAGCCAGAAAAGTCGGAAGCGGTAAAGATCTGCATAGTTCGTGCATGTAAAACATTGTATCAGGAGGTTCGCTCAGTCTTGTGTCTTTGGCGTGAGTTGGTAATGATTATCTTCTTTCAGAGTTCAAAGTTCAGTTGGCAACGATCTCTCAAGAACCTGGAACCCATTATAGCACGACGGTTCCTTAATATACTGAAGGCAAGATAACTTCATCTCCACTTGGTACATTGTTCACTTACTCATGTAGACCACATGCGTTCACCGGAGCGAGGTGGATCAATTTGGCATCATGAAGAGACCGGCGAGCCGTCCGAAGGCCAAGAGATCCCCAGAGCTTTCACCCCTTCCCGACAGAGAGGTGCTCATCCTTGCTATACTTTCGCTATGGCGAATGTCACCCGATTTCGGTTTCAAGTATCTTAGCGAAGAAGAGATTGATTCGTGGACGACAGCCGTTGCAAGACTTTGGAATGCGCAGATCGACTATTCTGTTAAAGCGTCTTTGGGCATATCATCAAGGAAACTGACGGAGCATGTTTTTACGTATCTTCCAACTGATCCTAGCGTTCCCAAGATGACTGCGTGGTTGACATATGCTCTGTAAGAGGTCTGCATGGAGTGACGGGTCCAGTTCTGACGTTTTTGTAGGCCCAACACCCTCATGGCCATTGTCAAGAACCTTCTGGATGCTCGCATAGATATCGAAGGTCAACGTCTGTGGATAACAATGGCACTCGATCTTTTGGGGCTCTACGTTGCAAAAGTGGATGTATGTGACTCATGTACTGCTCAACATGTTTCGTGCTGAATACCTTTGCTTAGGAGGATCACGTCCGGCAGATACAACTTACTGAGAGGCGGGTTCCAGCATTTATATTGGCCGAAATAGCCTTCCTCGTCTCTCTCACTTCCAGCGACAACAATGTATCCTTTCAGGCGGCCAAAGGTCTCCGTTTGATTTCCTATGCAGAGCGACAACTTGGGGCACCTACCAACCCTCTGATCAACGATGAAGACAGACCAAAGCGTCACCCTATCTACGAGCAGTTGGGCGATCCGAATGTGCTCATACATAGTTAGTGATGAAAGCGCGGCTACTTCATGGAACGTTTCTCACGATAACACAGGTCGTGTCGGCCACCAGAAGCGAATTCGGAAACTCTTACGCCTTATACCTTATGCTCCTTCCGTTCACATTGCCGTTTGGACAGAGTGTTACTGGCGTTGGACTGCCCTGAATGAAATGCTGCGTTCAGGCGAAGATGCTACTATCAAATCGAGCGAATTTTTGGGAGCTCCTGCTGTAAGAATGTCCCTTTTACCTTCATATGATCATTATTTAGAAGTGACCATTTAGGATCACCGATCTCATTGGAACAATCTCACCCTATTCATAGCTGCTCTCGGAGGTGCATGCGTTGAAGAAACTGCTGACCCTGATCTACTATCCAAAGTCATCCCCCAACAGTGTCTTCCCGATCAGTTTCGCAGAGCGCAAGATGCCTCGAGCCTGGCGCACACATTTGTCACCGATCTTACAGGAATGCTGCTTGATGACGACGTTGAAGTTCGGAATTCCGCCCGAGATGCTCTAGGAGCCGAGCTGAGTCCACGTCTGTACACTAAATTGTTGAAGTTTCTTGAAGAGTGCGTATTGTATTATCGGCTAGTCATTTATTGACGTCCGTTCTTTCCATAGCATCATTCGCGACAGCTCTTTTGACGGCCCAGTGCGGTTCGAGAATTTCCGTTTGTTGGAGGAGCAAGTATGTCTATGAATTTTTGAGTTTTCATTTCCTTGACAATGCATACAGGGTATCGCTATACTTAAGCTGATGGTCGAAAGCGGCCAAGACCGAATGGACGACGTGATGAACCTCGACATCACCACGACTTTGCGAGAATTAGCAGCCTGCCTCGATCGACATAATGGCTCAGATGCATACCGGACCAAGATCAGGTTTTGCACCCTCTGTGATAGTGTAAACGACCGCACAGAAGCTTTGACGTTGCGCAAAGACAACAACGCGCGCCGAAGCATTCTCAGCATGGTCTCTGGTTGGATCCAGGTGAGAATTGGTTCTGTTTCGATGCAAAGTGGATTCTCTAACTGGCGCGTTTCAGACTACTGGAGATGTCATGTCGCGGGCAGAGTTGAATATGGCGTGTCTGCGCACGGTTGTCAAGCTTTTAGACCGTCTCGAGTTTAAGCCTGCCGATCCTTCCACCTCAGGAGATGATGGGTCCCATTTTGTGACTCGTGAGTTCATCAAGTACTCAGATGTGCTACTGTCTGGGTTAGAAGTTTGTCAAATTGATGCTCCGGTCGGTATTTACTTGTTCTTCTTGGTATTCATTCTCATTCCTGTCAAGACATCTGATAGCGTCTCCGACGTCGGTTCTATACAAAAAGTAGGTATATTTCACCTTTCCTGGTGTTTTTGGAGTCTCATGTCGGTCAAGCGCATGCGCGTGTCACACAGAGAAGCAGAGCTTCGGGAGTTGGTTATCACTGGACTGTCACATTTAGTCAGGGCTAATACGGAGGCCGGATTCAAGCAATGCCTGCCCTTGGCTTACTGCGAAGATAATCGCAAAAGAGCCATATTTGCTCACGTCTTTGCCCGGGTAATTGGTCAAGGCGCAAAGTTCGAGGCTACGGAACCGGCCGAAACGATAGATCGATATAAGCGGTTGTGCGATGTACGTGCATTCATATTCATGTATCCTCTACTTAGGTCAATGCTGACGATTCTCCCTTAGTTGGTGAAGGAGCCTAATGTGAGTGCAGGCCTTCTAACACGTTGTGTACCATTCATTTTCGTAGATGGTGTTGGCTCAAGCAATATGCGACACTTGTCCCGCGTCAGATATCGATAACATGATCAATATTCTACTCAACTTATTCAACACTCGGACGTCTCTGATGGCCCTACTCAAAGTCATGATTACGCGTGAAGTTGCACAGACTGGTATGTTCCCACCTTACCTGACGTACTAAACGCTCATATAGTACAGAAAACGTTGCTGCTCTTTTTCGTAGCAATTCTATCGGCAACCGCTTTTTGGCTGCATTTGCCCGTATCCAAGGACATCAGTACTTGCGGTCACTAATTGAACCCATGGTTGTGGCTATCAACAATCTTCCAGAGGGTACAGGTTATGAGCTTGATCCTGCGAAAGTCGGCGGTCAAGATCTACATCAGAACCAGCAAAATGTTCAGTTTCTGACGCAACAGTTTTTGATACTCATTCGCGATTCGCGCCAGGGACTCCCACCGTAAGTAGTTGACTGTAGAGATTATCCATGACTGAAGCATTGCCCAAGGATGTTTCGAGAAGTTTGCGAACATATTGCCACTACTGTGTAAGGAAACGCATCAGTAATATTCTTTCCATTGACTGTTGTATGTAACAGAGTAAACCGCTGGCACGATCCTTCTTTGAAGACTACGTCGATTGGTGCCTTCTTGTTCTTACGGTACTCTTACCTTCATAACAGGGCTCGACATGCATTGACTTTGCTTGCTTCAGGTTCATTTCTCCTGCCGTCGTAGCTCCAGAAACCATAGGCATACAACTGCCTAACGATTCTTCTCGTCGAGGCTTAATGATAATTGCCAAGATAATCCAAAACCTAGCCAACAATATTCTCTTTGGAAAGGAACCTCATATGATGCGCTTGAACGAGTTTTTGACAGAACATGTCATGTATGTGACCAAGTTTCTGACTATGATCCTTGTACGTCAGTGTTGCCGTCGTCAGTTCATCGTGCACTAACTCGATTGAAGCAAATGCAAACCGAGGAAGACAGCAAAGATGAATGGGCGGGCGTATACATCTATGATGACACCGATGTAATTGTACTCCATCGGTTCTTCGAGAAGCACGCAGACAAGATTGGAAAAGAGCTTCTCAGCATTTCAAAACCGTCAATCGATGGGGACTCAACAGGTGTTGCCGGGAAACGGGCTTGGGACGGGCTTTGCACCTTGCTCGTTGACCTAGGAGCACCTATCGAGGTTCCTCGACTTTCGACGCAGGATTCAGAACACCATCAGGAATATTGCGACCTGATGTTCCGCTATGCTGATAAGCCCACAACGAAAGTGAAGGAGCTCTTCACTGCTATACGAAGACCGGGGGTCAGTCGTCAGTTCTGGGATAGACAAGAAGTACTCACGAAAATACCAGGATTCGCAGGCTTTGTTTGCTTTGAGGCTCGCTAGACTAGACGTGGAGACGATAGACATGGAACTCTTGATGCTTCACATCTTCCAAGTAAATATCCATTTTTGTGGGTATGCTTTTTGCTGAAGAACCATAGACACTGGAGACCTCGTCGGATGCGGCTGGATTTGACGTGATAGTCGACTGCACCGGTTTCGGTGCAAAATCGGAGCTACCGTTACGGTGGGTGAAGTACTGCATGGAATTAATACCATCCGACATCAGGACGCGATTTATTGGGTGCTACAAGCTGAACGTCAATCGCTTAGCGCAGAGGTATCTGAAACGAGTCCAGAACTTTGTTGCAGGTTCGCACCTCCCCTCTTCTGCATCAAGGAAACTAGAAGCAAACAGAGTTTACAGGAATACACCTTGCTCGAGAGTTTCAGACTGCCACGTCGGTTGAAGAGCTATTGCAGCTTGTCCCTGGCATCGAAGTCTCTGACCTTGGCTATCCAGGTGAGGGTCATTAATACTTAAATACATTGTACTCATTGTACCTGTAGCGGAGCTGGAAGGGGAGGGATATATGTCTTTCAAGAACGTGACTTTGATCAACTCGGAGCGGCGGCAGCCTGCCGTTCTGAGTGTCGGTTCCTCTCACATTCGAATCATAGCCGTAGGCGCATTGCTTTTTAATATATCTCCTTTTCACTCACCTCACGTCAGCTCACACCAGGGCCAGGTGCTGCGACCCGATCTACCGACATCATACCTATGGCTGAAGTCAGCGACTCCTACATTACTGCTAGTCGAGATAGTCACGAGTTCATCATCCGACGGAATCGCAACGCGTCCACAATCTTCCTCTCGTCTGAATCACACGATGAAATTGTCAAGGTATGTTTTTGGATGGCTTTTCCAGCGTGGTACCGCTGAACTCCGCGAAGAGCATCAGATCAGCCAAAGGTCGTCTAACCGAAACTCACTCGCCTTTGGGTGATAGATTTTCAAGGTTCTCCAATGTTCCTGCGACTTTGCTGCATGTCGGTATGCTCAGTGTTGACCTGAACGACGAAGAAGTCCGCACAGCTGCGTATGATCTACTTGGCGCTGTATGCACCTATATCGGTTATGATAAAAGCCCTATTGTAGCGTCGAAAGGTCTGTGTCATTCCCATATCATTTGCGATGCTCTGACATTTTGTAGCTGGCTTTATCCCCGGTGACCCGAGTCATTTTGTCGTTCAATTAAGCGAGCGCATCGCTGAATTTGCTCCTCGGCTCACCCTGGACTTTATCTCCGAGGTATCAGCCACAATGACTATGGACACAAGGTCTGGCAACCACATTGGACAATCGATAGGATGTTTATACTATCTGAGCCCCTGGATAAAAAATCTTCCCCACTTCTCCAATCCGACGAGTAATCTTCATGAGCGTTCAGGTTCTAGGCTCCGCGATTGTATCAGAGGATTGGTTGATATAGCGCTGACCTATCCTGAGGTCAGTCCGCTGAACAGACCCCGTGTTCTTTTCAGCTAATCTTTACTTTCAGCTGACTGCTGCTATGCAACGGCATGTATGGGCTGAAGTAGGAAAACTTGACTCACAAACTGCAGACCTTGTGCTAGAAGAGTTAGTACGTTCTGCCGTCGACGCTGGAGCTGGTACAACCCGCTGCGAAACTCATGCTCATATCATTGCTTCCTTGTCATCGATCAGTGTTCGGGGAAAGCTGTTTGCAAAGCTGCGAAAGGCAAGCCCTTTGATTTCTGATACCATTCTTTTCTCAGACTCGATATCACTAGGCCATCATCAAAGCTTCTCCGCGACATACGAAGTCTTTGGTCGAAAACCAGCATTGGAATGAAGTGGCAACGCTTAGCCGTCTTTGTCTCATTGCTGGCTATCAGTCCAAGCAGCCCAGCCATAATCAGCTCTACATCCCTGAGATCGTTCATGTCACTATGATGATTGCTGGCATAGGTTCGATCATCGTCCGGAAAGCAATGTACGGCATTGCGATGAACCTCTTGCAGTCGATGTACATCGCCCGATCGGAGGACTCTGCAGACCCTGTACCAGAACTCACCCAGTTGCTGAACGAGTTTTCGGAACCTGGGACGCTGGAACTGTTCGGCCTGCATCGTGCAACATCAACAAGCGAATATACCAGCTATGACACGACGCAAGATGCGATGCTCATTGACAATTATGAACGTCTTGCAAGGCTATTGGTCCGAATACTTGAAGCTTCTGCTGGGACAAAAGGTTTGTGCTGGTTTCGCACCCTATCTTTGCATCTTTGTATCTGAGACATCTACCTTCTGACAGGATTGCTCAATGTATGGCGCGCCCGTTGGATGAGCTTGGTCACTTCTTCGGCATTCCAATACTCGTCGATGATACAAATGCGGGCATTCACAGTGTTGGGAGTTTTGGCGACATCAAACATCGATGACGACTTCTTCTATCAGAGTTTGGTAGCCTTCTCGGCGGCTCTCACGGTGATGGAGGAAACGGACACGGTTCCAGCCGTTGGGATTTTGCGAGCCTTGGCTAAGTTAGTCCCGGGTCTCCAGAATGACACACGCTACCTAGCTCATCTTTTCTGGATGGGAGTCGCGTTTCTTCAATGTGGTAATAGGGACTTCTTCCCCGAAGCTGCCCGCATGGTTCAGGTCACGCTGGAAGTCATGGATAAACGGGAGGTGTTCAGGAATGAATCTATCTCGTCGTACCTGCTAGACGCTCGGATACATCTGGAGGACTACGCCGGCGTGTTAGACCAGCATTTGGGCTTATCCTTCGACACCAACTTTTCATTCACCCTTGCCGCTATCATCTTCAAAGGGCTTCGCGAGAGCAGAACAAAGGAACCGGCTGAAGCGGCACTACGAACATTGATACGCGTTACTGTTCGATGGAGCCGTCTGGAGCCCTTGACCAACGGGTCTGCAGGGTCATTACATCCTGATGTCCTTGGGTATTTCTTAGCACTCCTTCCACTGTCCACTTCTCCCTCGGAATATCGTCGACTCCTGAAGGATTGTCAGGTGGATGATATGTGGCTGCCAGAGGCCGGCGCTTCTTCTTTCGATGACGAGAAAAGCCTTCCCCGACCGTCGTCCATGTTCCTGGGAATCCAGGATGATTACACACTTGCCCTTTTTGTCACCTCTTTCATCTCTACCATGCTCCGCAGCGCCCATGGACACGACGCGGAAAACGAGATCTTGTACAGCATACTCTCTGACGTCGCGTCAGTGTTTCCCGAACTTGTTTCCATGGCGTGAGTGTCGCTTTTTATTTGATGCTAACTGTATTGATTGGTGCCACAGGTACGAGAAGCTCAATATCAACCATATTTTCGCAAACTCGTCTAATGAACACATCATACGATACGTTTCGGACATTATTCGTGTTGCCTTGCAGGACAAGCGCTGGAATGGCCAGGGCGGGGTTTCTACGCCCAGCGCGACAGACGATATGCCTTCCGGCCAGAGTTGTCTGAATGCACTCGAAGAATCCGGTATGTCTGGGTTGGCAGAATCATTCAAGTTCCTTGCACTGGGCGAGGGGTTCCCTTCCATAGTACCTTTTTTGGTGAAGATTGTAGATAGCATTGCTCAACCTATGGGCGAATAATTTGTTCCCTTACTCTCTTTCTTGGTGGTGTATTTATGATTTGGTCTTCTGTGTTACACTGTATTTTGCTAGTACTCACATATTCTCACGACTCAATGCAAGCATTTTTGGTATGAAGAAGGCTCAATTTAGATAGCCGGGGGCCCCTTGCGCGGTCACCGTGACCCTATTTCCCAACTATCTTCCTCACTCTATTACTCACTCTTTTACGTTTCCCCCTTTTCTCCTGAATTTATCCCGTACATCTTTTGCGTATTTTCAAGACTTGGTAATGCACTGCGCCAATGCATGATTCATCTCTCTCCCGACCTCTTACGCCGGAATCACCATTGGCGAGTAGCCTCAACCATGCAACAAGCACCATCGATGACTTGACGGTCGCTCTTGCCAATTTCTCTCGCGTTCCTTCCCCGGAGCCTTCTTTGATGATGTGCTGTTGCGGACGCGACGATTGCGAGAATGCGAATGCTTGGTTCTCGATGAAGTCGAAGTTGGAAAGTCGATTGATACTCAGTGCAGGTACGGCCTCCATCGTGATAACGGATCACCTCTTGCTGGCTAATTTGCTATTTTCTCTGTTCAGAGGTTGGGCAAGCATTATTACAGCGTCACGAAGCGTACGTGCGGCGGCAAGGGGTAAGTGCAATCACCCCATATAGTCGCGACGCCGATGAGCCATGCTTCCAGGGAAGCGAGACGTTCGACCTCGATGATGATAGAGAGGAGTGGGAGTCAAAGCTTAGAGCGCTTGCGAGAGAAAAAGATGCTTTGGAAAAGGTGAGTCTAGTCGGATGTTGCATACCAGATATCTCGTTGACACGTCTCAGCGTCTCACTCAAGCTCTTGTGAACAGCGAAGTGACTGAATTATCGAACAAGACGCTTCTCCAGGAGCTACAGGAGGCCAAGACTACTGTTTCTCGACTCGCGGCGCATCACGCTCGCTCAGTGGGCTGGGAGACGCGGTTATCCTCGGTCATAAAGGAGAAGGACGACCTGCAACAAGAACGCGAATTCGAATCACAAAGAGCGAAGCTGGCCGAGTCTCGTTTTTCTGCTCTGAAGGAGAAGACTTGTGAGTTGGTGAATTCGTGCTCGTTGGCATCGACTCAAGTTTCGTAGTGAAACTACAAGCTGACGTCCGTCGGTTGCAAGATGGCTTACAGGAAAAGAGACTAAATCGTTTAGAGTCGTCGGAATACATTCTACAAGAAGCTCGCTCTCAGCTTGAAGTATTACAACAAGCGGTGTGCTTCCAGTTATCTTTATACGTACCGGTCCCTGATAAACTGAGTTTTAGTTCAGTAGTCACTCAAACGTCACAGATCAAACAGAATTAACCAAAGTTCTTGAATCTCTTGTAGATGATAACGAGTCCTTAAAGCGAGACAACGCAGAGCTCCAACATTTTCTCTCCGAGTCCCGTGAAGAGATTCACGCGTTGCAAGAAGAAGTTGACGAGTATCGTGCCAACCCAATTCCTCGTTCTGGTGGTAAGGTGATTCGTAGCTTCCTCTTCGTCTATCTCACCAGATGCTGCATTCCAGCTGGAACGCCTCGGACACCTCCTTTTAGACATCATTTCCACTCCGGGAGCATGCCATCATCCATATTCAGAGAACAGATGGTGTGTATATGTGTGAACCCTTGCGGCGTTTTTGATCCTTCACGTCTTTTACAGTCTTCAAAACGGACCTCAAGTCTAGACAGGAAAGCTCGTCGGCTGCATGTTAGTATATTGTTATTTCAAATTTCCTGCTATTGAATAGGAATCACAGCTAAATCAGGATCCCTTGACCCCGGAATCTCATATGCGACCTTTGTCACCTGCCACCGACTCTACGACAGCCAACTCTGAAAGATGGGCATCGCTCAGCCAGCCGCAAGCGCGGTACCCGACAACGTCCTATCAGATCGAAATCATGGACGACAACGAGCTTGAACCATCTTCTCCTGAGAGGAGGAAGCTTCGCAAGCCTCTTTTACTTCTCAGCCGATCTCGCGGAGTTCAAACAGATCCATGGCCAATAACAGGGTTCTTGGCAGCATCGTCATTGGTGTCCCAACGCAGCTCTTCATCTCCACTAGATCCTCGTTCTGAGTCATCCTCATTCTCTGAATCGTCTTCCAATATGGGGCAATTGATCGAACGCGCTTCAATCCTTCTAAACCGGATCACTCAAGCGGATGCCTTAACTTTAACTAACCGGTTGAAACGGCAAAATCTTCGTGGTGCTGATGTGAGCCATCTTTCACGCAGCACTGTCAAGAACATCGTTTCAGAAGCATCAGCGTTGCGGCTCCAGTTTAGGGTGCTGCTAGAGGATGAAAAGATAGTCACGACGTGCTCGCGCAAAGATCTTAGATCTCTGTTCAAGTTACTCCGAGATATCTTTGTCGAAATGGGAGGAATGCGTGTAACACTGAACGAAGTCATTCTTGATCCTTCTATAGCCCCGAAAGTCAGCGAATTGGCTCTAAATCCGTCGAAAGCAGAGGCTGAGGCTGAGAAAGAACGAGAAAAGGATGGCAATGGCGGTGGAGGATGGATGGCACCTATCTCCAAGCTCTTTGGTTCACCTGGTAATCGTCCCGAGAATGGCATACTTGCCTCATCCTTTGGTCGGTCGAATAGCGGACGGGTTCCGCCCCGGCCACCACGGTTTGTGCCCAAGCTTGGCCCTGCCTTGTCAGCTTCTGCTACTACTGTCAACGTGGAGTTCTCAGGAGCAGGAGTGGGAAGGGCTGTGACCAGCACTTTTTCGCCGCAACCCTTGCGTTCAGATAGTATCCCGCCAACCACGTCCGCGGCAGGTCAAGGGGTGATGGGTATATTTGCAGGTGCGCCTCGTACCACGACACCAGAACCGTGGGTCGTGTTGCCGAGGGGACCGCGCCGGGTGCAATCTACGTTACGGTCGGCTACTTCTCCTTCTGCTATGCGTACAAGTACTTCTAACCGACTTTCGCGCAACGTGGACGCGGTAATTGACGCGGGAACTTTTCCCCGGACAGATGATTCCGAGGAGCCCGACTTTCTTGGGCCACTCCTTGATCACAGCCTACGCCGTCGGGGGCTATCCGATTCATCTATCCACTCAACGTTTGTTGCCGAGGAGAAACGTACGCCAGCAGAACCGGATGACTATCCACAAGAGTCGGGCTGGCCCGACAGAAACTCAGTGCTTCAATCACTTAGTAGGAAGGTGCAGAATTTTAGGATGGCTACAGCACCTTCTGCTTCTTCGACAAGTATTTCCTCAGTGCCATCTGCAACGAGCAACAGCATCAAGCGAGATACCAACTCCAAAGGGAAGACGCCCTCTTCCCAGGGCTTTGGGGTCCTGATGCCCGGACTTTCTACATGGGCGTCTGGCGGCCTTGATCCCGTAATTACAACCTCCCAGTCCTATCTGGTTGGCAGTCCGAGAGATGAATCGTCTCTCCTAGAGCAGCCACGCAGAGAGGAGCGGACGTTTGGTCGTCGTCTTTATTAAAGATGGCGCCATAATATACCCTATAAGTGCATCATGTATTCTATCACGAATCTGCGGTTGGAGACTTGAATATCTGGATACTTGTATATCATCCCTTTTCTGTTGTAATTGATCGGGACCTCTAGAATATTTTGATCATGCGTCAACGACTGTTTTTTAAGCGCGTATTTGTTGTCACATGGAAATGATGACTATGCAAGGTACGACGGAAAGCTCTGGGAATGGTTGATCTGTTATTTTAGACCTACGGAGAGGAGTTCAGTGGGGGGTGATCGCGAGACTCTGACACTTTAGTGAGTCCATGCCATTTCTTTCCTCGATGCCAAACAGTATGCACTTCATCCAGGTTCAGTATATGATCACACCTTGAACAAAGGTACGTTGGTGGTGTAGAATCGTATGCCAATTGCGTATGATCCACGCACGGCCCATCACAAGATCTGGTCCCACGCACTGGTCTTTGACGCTTTGATACGATGCAAACAAGACCCGGATGGACCACAGCAAAATGCTTGCTGTGAATCAGCGTCACTCACGCGCCATGATCTTCCGCTAGGTGCCAATATAAAGGAGTTGAGGGATATCCTCCTCGTGAGTTCCATCATCATATCCTCTTTGCTCCAGAGCTTTCACAGTTGGATCAATGCGCCGTACGAGCAAACGCGGTAGGGAACCAGAACGGAGCTACTTGGCTAAGCTTCATCCGTGGGCCGCAAAGCTCAACACTCGACGTTTGGCGGGAATTACGCTAGGTATGGAGCCTGTTCATGAAATATTTGACATGCTGAAGGGTAAACACGATCAGCGCAAGTCCTTGGTGGAGAAACCTGCAGTCCCATAAGGTTATTCATTCATCTCTAAATGTACTCGTCCAGCTCAATTAGCTCCGTACAGCTTCGAGGATTTCGAGTTCTACCTCGCTTTCAGGGTTCGATAGTCCATCTGCAAGTCTTGGCGATCTCTGATCATTGTATCGCATAATAGGAACATTCCTTGGCAAATCTTCAATTTGTTGTGTGGTACCAAGTATGTCATATTTCAATGTGTTGCCATGCTTCGTGTGTTGACCCAACACATGCTATCAGGACTATCGACAGCGCTTCTTTGAACTGAACAGCAAGCAAATTCTCACGCACCGAGACGAATCAGTTATATCTTTTTCTTCACTGACATCCAACATCAGTCATTCCAAACATGATATCCACTCAGGATACATTCCTATATCATCGTCACCTTCGAAGGCTGTTGATAAACCCCTTCCAGCACTACCACCTGTCTATCTTCCGCCTGTTTTTTCTTCCGCTGGTAACGATCGGGCTTTGCGGGATGAATGCATGAATGTTATATCAACATTCTTGCTTCCTGGTGCACCTAAAGCGCTTCTGCTTGATGCTGGACTCCGTGATGAATTAGTAAGAAAGCTGGCGACTAATTGCAACCCTGATGTAGTGAGTTGAACGGTTAATGTATTGATATTTGTGTAACTCATCAACGGGACCTAGTTTAAACCTGCGTATGATGTAGTGTACATCTACTTGGATAGGATAGCTCTTCCTCAGTTTTTGGCGTACTCAACACCGAATATCAATCTACCAAAACAAGTTTTCTTGTACGTGCGATTTAACAGTTTTGGGTGGTTACCCATTGATGTTCACCCACTCTTCCAGTTATGTTCTAGGTGTCCTGCATATCGTTGCTGCAATTATCATCGCCATCGCACTTATCTTGCTCGTACCAGTACCTCCCCGCAATAATCGTGCATGGCGTTTACTGGCTGCTTTCCTATTCGCGATGGGCACATCAACAATATGTGCCGCATGGCATGGCTTCTGCTCTCGAGTGTGGTACAGGCGATCCGTGCAACTCCATTCATGGGAACTCCAAGCTGCGAGCGCCAGGTCCTTTGCGTATGTGAATTCCCTGCGAGGAGCGCCAGCAGACACGAGATGCGTGGGATTGGTTTGTAATTCTACGGATGGGACATACAGACGGGGTAGCTTTCCCGTCTGCATCTTTGAAGAACCGCCAATAGAAACAAAACTGCAGGGCGATACTCCAATCACATTTAGGATCACCAGACCACCTGTGTTCGGACCAGAAAAGGTCGTCGAGGACACACGCATCTTGGCTGTGCATCAGCAGGTGATGCAGAACTGTGTCATCGTGGGATTGTGTTCTTTATTGGTGTGTTCGTTCACTCCGTTCAAAGCAAGCGCTAATATGATTTAAGATGTTTTCTGCCGTCATATTGCCGATACCAGGACGTTCCCAGTAGTAGTTGATGATATTAACACCTTAATTGTACGAGTAGTCCTAAGCGTCACCGCAACACATGTTAAAGAATATACGAGATGGATTAATTAATACAACTGATGTACATGGAGGTATCATGGCAGGGCATCGATAATCGTGGTAACTCAAGCATGGAAATGTGAATAAAGGCGAGAGAAGAATTTCAGCGCTTCACATGTCAGCAGCACTGTTCAGAAGGGCTACCCTTCCGGCCGCACCCAATCCTGAGTCACTGGCGTTACTGTCATTCGAAACAGTGGCACCCGCTGCGGAAGTCCCTGCCATTTGCGAAACCACGTCGCTTTGTAGCTGCATAGGTACAAAGATGACCTTGCTGTTCCCTGACTTGGCCATTTGTTGCACTGAGCCGACATATGAATATCATAATGAAAATGAACAAAGAAAAAAAAATGCTCACAAGCCTCCAACTGTCGGATCTGCATGGCAGCCGGTGAAGCCAAGATATCGGCGGCTTGACGCATCAACCTGGCAGAGTCGACTTCGGCACGCGCAGCAATAACCTTACTCTCGCCAATCCGCTTCTGCTGAGCAGCGCTACTTAAGCTCGCGGATATTTCAGGGCTGAAGATAATATCCTTGATAAGAATACCCTCAATGGCAACGCCCCACTTGTCGGCGATGTCACCAACAATTTCGGCAATCTCGAATGCGATGGCTTCACGCTCGGTAACAACAGACTGAACAGCGCGTGCACCAACGACGTGTCGGAGAGTTGTTTGTGCCCGTTCAATAAGAGCTTGTCGAAGGTCAGTAATGCCGAAAGCTGCGCGGTAGGGGTTGCAAATTTGGAAGTAGATGACGGAGTCGCTAAGGGAAACGTAAAGTCAGCAGGTAGCAACGTAGATGATCATCATGTGCATACATTTCGACATTGACGTTGTCTCGAGTACTGTCAAGTGACGTGAGTAGACTGGCCTGAACTGGGCTCTAGGAAGTGACACCTACATCACCATCTGCCTGCCTATAGGACTAATCTGGATTTTTACATCCACGATGCGAAGCGATTCGGTACAGACGTTGACTTGGACAAGCCCTGGATCTACTGACTTGTAGAACTTGCCGAATCGAGAGACGAGTCCCACGGATCCTAGAATAGACCGTTAATAATAACCATGTGAAGCGTCGCTGTAGCAGCGCACCTTGCTGGACATTTCGGAATGGATTTGGACATGGGCAGCAAGGGATGGAACCTAAAAAGCCGACTGCAGATCCCAGGCATTGTAAGAGGGAACCGTAGACTCCGTGCGTAACCTTCATGCACATGTTAGAATTTGGATACGCTGTCAAACGAATTTTGTACCTCTCCAGTTCCAAGATCCTGCGCGTACGAAGGCTTGCACAGAATGAGTTTATGCGAACAACGAAAACCACAAAGATGCTCACCTGCATCTCGCTCCTTTTTAGCGGCTGGACAGTGATCATATGTTGCTTTGGGTCCGCAATCTTCCTTGGCCCTACTGGCACGTCTGCTGTTACTTTGCCAGGAAATGAAGTAATCATTATTGGACACTGCTATGGCAAGAACCAGACTGACCATCGGGAGCATCGTGGTCCACAACGTTCCTTGGCGAGCCAATTGATCCCTCGCTGGGAGAAGGAGCACGGTCTTTACGGTCGATTCCATTGTAAGACATGGTGGTAAGGGTGAGAAATTAACGAGTCTCCAATACCTTATATGCAATCGAGAAGGAGGTCAAGGCGCAGCAACACAGCCTCCCTGAATTTGAAACTCAGCGAATATGCTTCATTTGGCAATTCCACACCTCCGTGCCTGATAATTGGCGTCGTGCTGTTAAGACGACTGCGCATTCAACTAAAATCCTCAGGATGGATCTTAAAAACGTTGGATCCGGGTGACAGCAATGGCCGGCTCCATCTGCTCTTGAACGTTCAAGCCTCCATTTTACCGAATACCGAATTACCGCCGTGGAATCAGGACTATCACTACAGCTGCGCAGACCTGGCTGTACTAACATTATTTTGCGAGATGATGTCCGGGGCTACTGCTTGATGACTATCAAGTACGATTTTTTGCGGGCTTCGGTACCCGTGTTATCTGCTCGCTGAACATCGTATGACTTGGGCTGCTTTCTCGACCTTCTCAGGCTTTGACGTTTCCCTCGACACCTTTAATATAGAAGGCTTCCGGTTCACGGGTACCTTCTCGCCACCTGTGAGCACATGAACACGATAAATATGACGAGCCACGACTGACATTGCTTTTCCATAAGTCCTATCCCTTCCCTGATGGCTTCGGCAAGCGATGAAAAACTATCGACGGAAAAAAAGATTAATCCGCATCTCATGGAGGTTTCTGCCAATCAAGTAGATACTGGGGCTGTGCTCGTGATAGGAAAAACCGGGCACTTGAGCCGTTCTGAGGCGACAAGAATCAGGTGCGTCGTCATGTTTAGTGCGTCTCCGACGGTATCTCACGTTGGAGCATAATAGGAGGAAATTTGATCTCCATATCGTTCCTCTGATGTGCAGTGAGTCTCGTCTCTACGGACAGGCCCAGAACTATAATAGCAATGCCCAAATTCCATAGTACTGTATGCGTAAGTGACAATGGCTATTGGCTCGTCGTTGCCTAGAATCCAATATATGGATAAAGCTACGTTGGGAAATGCCGCTGTCCTCGGGCTCCTGTAAGCCGCGATCTGTGCCCCATTGTGGCCTATATTAGACCTCGCGTTTAGTGAGGATACACATCTAAGTACCGACCAGTGAGTTTGATACCATACCTTTAACGCTGTCCTACTCAATTCATCGGTGAAAAGATATAACTGGTTTGACGCCCAATTCAATATTTGTAGTATCCGCTCAGTGAAGACCTCAGGCTCGGTACCATTTTTTATCTCGGCTATCTCGTTTTCGAGTTCCCGCAGAATCTGTGTCTGCAGCGCCTGCCCGTTGGGAAATGGCTGAGGTATATCGTTCTCCCAATTAGCTGCACTGGGTGACGACGTCATTTCTCTAGCTTTAACATCTTGGCTTGGGCTATAGCGTTATGTATGCACGCAGCATGCAAGAATTTTGCTGGCCTCTTCGTCGTCCGGTTGATCCTGGGTATATGTGAAGGTAGTATCACAGCGGGATTTATGATTGTCACCTCCATGTTCTATACGCGAACGGAGCAGACTTTGAGAGTCGGGTACTGGTGTGAGCGTATACAATAGCTATCCTGCGTAGCATTGTATTTGCTGACTCCTTGTGCAGTCTTGATGAACGGTACAGGTATGTTTGTGTTCTTTCCTATTCGTCTAAGTTAACTATCTGGTGTTAGCACAAATAATCTCAGGATTCATTAGCTTCGGGACCTTGCATATGAAAACCAATACATTGCAAGCTTGGCAATGGTACGTGGCTTTTCATCTATCCATTTTTATAGCCTAATAATTGGTCCAACCTAGGCTTATGATAATTCTGGGCATATTGACTATGGTGACTGCGGTAATTTTCTGGTACTCTACTTTCACCTCGTAATCTAGAGAAGCTGATGTTCAATCTAGGTTCCTTTTTCCGGATTCTCCTACGAACGCGTGGTTCCTTACCCCAGAGGAACGCTCCTCTGCAGTTCAGCGGATAAAGGTCATTCGATTATTATGACTATTCTCTCCTGGTTAAAATGACCCTTTTCTCTAACAGGAAAATCAAACAGGTGTCGAGAACAAACATTTCAAAAAAGAACAGTGAAACAAGTCTGCCTTGTATGCCTGTCCTGTTCCTTCTGACATGCATACCACTAGGATGATAGAAGCCCTAACGGACGTCAAAATATGGCTATTTGCTCTTTTCTCTGTGTTAGCCGACATCCCGAACTCGCTTGTCAATCAGCGACAGATAATCATCTCGTCGTTTGGTTTCTCCGACCTTGAAACAACTCTCCTCGGCTGTGTTCCTGGTGCTGTAGCGATATTGGCGGTTTGGAGCGGCACGGCTATAGCAGCGCGGATACCCAACAGCCGGGCATGGGTTGGTGTAATATACCTGATACCCAATCTCGCTGCTGTGTTTTTGATGCTGTTTCTAAGCTGGGATAATAAACTTGGTTTGTTACTGACTTTGTTCTTCGCTGGTGAGATGTTCTTGCCGTCCTGTCTCTGTATCACCGCTTATCGATAATATAGACCTCGGATTCACCGCCTTTGGTAAAGTCTGAATCATATGCTCACCACCGCTTTTAAGACTGTTGCACAGTTCTTTCCCTTTCTTGGCTGTCGAGTACTACGGCGGGGCACACGAAGAGAATAACCGCCAATGCGATCATACTATCCGCATATTGTATCGGCAATGCGGTAGGTCCTTTAATGTGGGCAGAGAAATACAAACCCCGGTGCGTTAGGCTTGTAGTAGCCTTTCCTTTCCATGTTGATGAGCATGTGAAACTAGCAATCGCGTACCCTGGGCAATCATGGGAGTTTGCGTCGTTTTTCGGATTCTGACCCTGCTCGCGATTCGATATCTGCTATCTACTGAAAATCAACGCAGGGACGCCGAGCCTGTAGATACTACATATGCTGATGTGTACATTGAGCGGTTGAAAGAGGACGGTGTTATGGAGAAGGTTCGCGTCGACAAGGTATGTCGAGTTTGGTATGTACTTTCCGTGCTTTCAAACGGCTTCACAGGAGTTTTTGGATCTGACGGACAAGCAGAATCGAGATTTTAGGTATGTCCTGTAATAGTAAGCTTCAGTATCTATGTGCCAAAAAGGACCCGCCAGCGTATGCAATGAGTGCTTGCTAGGCGCATGTACTGTCTGCAATAACGGTTGACGGAACAAAAAGCATATGTTTACAAGTAAATCTACAAGACTGCTACTTAGTACAATTGTATTCACTGAACTAGCAAGCCTGCCCATTCTTCCCTTTGAGCCCATAGCAACTACTAATAAAGTACTGATGCATATGACCATTATGCGCCATATGCCGGCGGGTTCTCTGCCGGGACCGTAGCGTCGTGGCTGGGCAAAATCACAGAGCTAGACTGAGCGGGAGAGTCGTACCTCGCTATATCGACACATTAGCCACCTTGGTATGAACGAACGAAGAAAGTTCACGCACGCAAAGTATCCTCATCTTGCACTGCCTGTCGCTTCATATAGATCGCTCTCTCCCTTGTCTTCTCCAAGAGCGCCACGAACTGGAACATGGCTTGGCCCTTGAACCGCACCTCCACCTCGGTTCCTGTCGTTAGACCCCCATCCGGTGCAGGCTTGGCTTCGAAGACGAAGTAGTTTGCTCCGAAGGCAGGTTGCAGGAACTTGGTAGAGAGGATAGAGTGTAAGGGGACGGACAGGGATTCGAAGGATGATTGCGGGTTAGATACGAACAAGAGCTGCAATAATAAAGTCAAATGGGTGTGGTGAAACGTATAACGTACTTACCCTTTGATCAGTAACCCAGAGTCGACCCGTAGCCTTGAGTGATCCACCGAAACCTGAAGGAACGGAAGGCGGCACTTTCACAGTTAGATCAACGCCTGAGTCGATGCTTGTTACGATCATTTCATGAGGAAGGGGGACGGGGTTGCGTTGTTCATCAATCATCGCGCAGTTCAAAGCCATGGTGGAAGATGAAGGTAAGTAATATAAGGAGAGAACAGGCTGCTTCGATTTATAAACCACCCAGTAACCTATCAAATAAAGAGCTAATGAACAAGTAATGGCTACCTAGCGCAATGGTAGCGCGTTTGGCTTCGATTGCTGAACGGTACCAAAAGGTTGCAGGTTCGAGTCCTGCGGTGGTCATTTAATTTTTACATTATTTTCTAAAGTCTGAATTTAAATGTATCATCAATGATCAATATCGATCAAAATCATCAATGATTTGGAATTCCTGAGTTTCTCTCTCAAAAGTTAAATCATAAACGGTGATCATTGATTGTTGATGAGCCTCTTTGGCGCTGTTTTTATTTTTGTACCACACCATTATTGAATAGTTGCATCCACAATCAACGGCGAGCGCATAGCAGTAACCCGTTAAGTCACTCTAAGTATAATTACCTCGGCCGCCCAATAATAAAGGGGACAAGGTGAAGTTGAGTTCATGCCTAAGAGCGAGACCTAAGGCAGCGGCAGAACTTGTCTTGCAATTCATTTATAAAAATTCAACTTCTTAGTTGGTAAAGAGGAGCTAGCGCCGGCGCCTTGAGATACAACCTTATTGAAATTACCTCTCGGAGGCTGACTTCACTGTCTCAATACATTGTGGAAGTCAGGCAAACCGTAATTCACAAAATGTGCAGATATGGAGCCTTCCGAGGACACCGGTACCGACGAGCGAAGCGATAGAGGTCTCCCTAGATCGTATCTCCCGTATTATATCGACACCTTCTCGACATTCACTGTGTCGCCGCGGAAGTTTTTGTGTTGCCCGTGGGCCGTGAAGAACGAGGGCGATGAAAATCTAGTGCTGCAGAATGCGAGGACCGGTCTTTCATCATCGTTGAGGTTGCATGTTCATGCCCAGCCTCATAAACCAGAGTCAATGATCCGTACAAATATGAGTCGTTCGAAGGATGTAGACGTAAGACCGTCAGTCTATAGCAGCTAGCTTGATTATGTATGCGTGGCGCCAGGAAGAGCCTAGGCTCGGAGACAAGCCGTTAGAACATGCTTTCTTTTCTTCCAGGCAAACGGAGTACCAATGTATGATGATACACATTAGAGGTTGGCACTGAGATCCACGGAGAAGAGTTTTAGTGTAATGCAAGATGGTAAAGATGACACCGCGGAGGTCCTATTGTCGCAGGTGAAGCAGAAACTCGTAGGGAGCAGATAGATCATGTCCGATAATCGATAAGGTCTGCACACGTCAAGCATACCGCACGGTTTTCGCAGTCGATGGAGCCTGGAGGAGTTCCGTGGGTTATAACTTGTCCGTGGGCCGGGTAGACTTGTCAAACTTCAAAGTCATGGACGCGAAGTGCACGTGACCATCACGCGACTGAAAGCAAACAGCGTTCATTTCAAATTCTAGTGGCCGCGTCGTCGACGCGCCACTCTGCTTTGACCGTGGCAATGGCCACCCTTCTTATCTCTCAGCATTCATCCAACCCACTCGAGGCTGCATCATCTGACCCTCGAAATACACGTTATCGACGGGTCCTCAACGAAGCTCGAGCCCGGCAAGTTGCAGCGGAGGAAGACCCTTCGCCGTCGTCCGAGGACCAGATCTCAGGCTATGCACCGAAGGATGACATGCATGCCTACTGGGGACATCTCGCTCAAGTGACACCCGTTATATCCAAGGTGAAGCAGAAATACGGTCGGAAGGCTGCTGAAGTAACGACGAACTTGAACAATAATATGGTGGATTTGGACGACGACATGGACAGCGACGATCCACTAGCGCTGAAGGATGAACCGATGGAATTCGAGGAAGAGGTGGAAGAGGTATCGTTCGATGAGGAGGGCAGTGAAGAGCAGGAAGAACGGGATGACGAGGACAATGATAACCAGAGTTCACACACCAACGACTCTGACGAAGAATTCACCATCCTGTCGAAGAGCGAGGAGGACAGGCAAGAGATTCTTGAGGAAATCCGTGATCTGGAAGACGCCGTTCCCGAACTCGAAGAGAGCTACCGTCTAGTGGATCGACTAGGCACTGGGACCTTCTCCTCAGTATACAAGGCTGTCGACCTTTTCTACGACAAATGGGACAATCGCCCTTGGCAGTGTCCCCATCCGCCTGGATCATCGGCCCATCCTCAGTCGGTGGCCCGCGAACCAGGGAGCAAAGTCTTCGTTGCTATTAAGCGGATATACGTGACAAGCAGTCCGGAGCGAATCAAGAACGAAATATCGGTTCTGGAGGATTGTAGAGGGTGCAGACATGTGTCTCAGCTCATAACGGCCTTTCGAGAGAAGGATCAGGTAGTTGCTATTATGCCATACCAGAGGAACGAGGACTTCCGAGTACGTGAAGGCCGATATTCGCGTCTTCTTGCTGACCCTTCTCCAGGACTTTTTTTGTTCTATAACTATGGAAGGCATTAAGGCCTACTTCCGTTGTTTGATGCGTGCATTGCGAGACATCCACGCCCGACAGATTATCCATCGAGATGTGAAACCTGCGAATTTTCTGTTCGACCCGCGAACGGGAATGGGTACTCTTTGTGATTTCGGTCTAGCATCGGTTCGTGATTTCTTAACTATACTCATAATACGATGCTGACACCTTTGCAGCACATGAATGTGACTGTGCCTGGCCTATGTCTGCATTTGCCAGCTTCGCCTTCCCACCCTCATGGTCGTTTACGAGCACGGAACGAATACGACGCAGAACACATCAAAAAAATGCAGCGGGAGGCAAGAGCGAAGAACCATTGGCCTTCGGACCGAGTGGGATATCCTCAAAACGATACCCGGTGCGTAATTGCTCCTCATTATCACGCTCCTCTAATTACATTTGCTCCAGGCCTGTTTCGAAAGCAAATAGAGCGGGCACTCGGGGTTTTAGAGCTCCCGAAGTATTGTTAAAGTGCGGAAATCAATCGGGCGGTAGGTTTATGTATGATGGTCATAATCCGGATTCTCATCTGCTCGCAGGAATCGACGTCTGGTCCGCCGGATCGATACTTCTCTTCTTCCTCACAAAGAAGTTCCCGTTGTTCCAGTCAAATGATGATGTCGAGGCCTTGATGGAAATCGCCTCAATCATCGGCTCGAAGCGCATGGAAAAGGTTGCGACACTGCACAGTAAGTTCCTCTTTATTCACCCCGAAATACCCCGGTCTAATGTTCCAACGGATCGAACATTTTCTACGAATGTTCCTTCTGTGACGGGCACGGGCATGACATGGCGCGAATTCTGCGAGAAACAGAATCCTGAAATTGATACACCGCCTCCGCCTAATCCTGATTTCTACCCGCACGCGGACACGCCAACGTCGGAAGAAAAGCATCGTCAGGACCTTGACAATGCATTTGACCTTCTCGAAAACCTACTGCACCCCGAAGCGGTCCATCGAATAACACCGCGTGATGCCTTATACCATCCCTTTCTGGCCGAAAGCGTGGGCGACGACGAGTTCTTTCCTCACCCTTTTGGTGAGGGAGTCTGCGCGCATCTTCATAGGATAGATGGTGTGACGGAGCAGCCTAGTGTGGTCATCGAAACTGAAAAGGGACAGACTATGAAGCTACTGGAACATGGGCAGGGTTTAGCCATTGGAAACCAACCTTGCGAGTTTCATCAAGACTTGGTGTTTCTCTAGCATGTATGTTTATTATACTTATTTTATGGACGATAATTACTGCTCATACTTATCATGCTCTTGAAAACAACATCGAATCTGTTCTCGTGTATCAAAACGTTTCGAAGGGGATTACTTCAGTCGGACTGTTCGTAAGCACTCCCTTTTGCCACCGCGAGAATGAATGCCCCGACCTCTTTTCCTTTTTACATGAAGGTAGTTCCTGTTACTGGTCCGTGATACTTAGTAACGAGTACTGATAAAAACTGCCTGCCCTTTCGGCTTCTTCGAGCCGATACACGCTAGTGCTAGAAGCAGTGTGGGTTCAATCACACCTTGCTGTAATATCGGATGGCCTCTGCGAAGGCGCGACGAGAAGCGTCATATCCGACCAGAGACTTTCACGTCCAAAATCAAAGTCGCCGGATAGTCTCGTGATCAGTCCTCCACAGCATCGAGGCATGAGAAGGGAGAAAACGAGATTTGAATGACCTACCTGTGAACGCATACCGACCACAATGCCCGCCCCGTGGCACAATGTGGTCTTTCGTACTCCATCGAATGCGGAATGTCTATAAACATCTGTGTCCTCGGAGAAGAATTGCAGCCGTGTTTAGGTGGACTCTCAGGATCAAATTAATTACACCCTGTGGTAGCGGTGATGATGAATTCGTATTCTATGTGATATCAAATGTTTCATCTCGATGTTCTTTTTCTAACAGGCTGGACAGACTAACGAATACATCATGGTCGAGGAGTCCTGGTCAATGGACATTGCTGTTGTCGGCCTGCTCGTAGCGAGGTCCTGTGGGTGCCGTTTGATTCGAAGTGACATCATCGTTAACCGGTATTCACGTCCGTAACCGGTTTCCCTTGATGCTTCTTTGCACCCTTTCTCTCTTCCTCGGCTCTAGTTACAACTCGGATCAACATACCCGACGGTACAGAGGTGTTACTGGCGGGCCAATATTAGCTTGACCGTCCGAACTGCCACTTACTCCGAGCACGTAACGGGCCAACGTACGATCCCGCGGTTCTCAGCCTTCTTCATCACCAACCTTCGTCATCACTAAAAACTCGCTTGGAGCAACGTTTAGTGAAACGGAACTAAAGACTGCGAGGCTGCTATCGTTGAGCTACCCGAGCTGTTTCGCATAGGGTTTGCAATTGATCAAGTAAACTTTGCGCTTGATTGGGAGAGACAGACTTAGCTACGACCCTGTACCGGTGACGAGTACAGCTTGCACCGGTAGATATGCGCCAAGGCACCAAGTCCGAGATAGTACGTCTCGAACAACGAACGGATCACGAGGAACTGCCAGCATGGGAGGCCATGGCGTTCAAACTCCACGGAAACGTTGCAACGCACAAGTCGGTATTGCTCACCTGCGCGAAGTCACCGTTCTGTCATTATGGTCGACACGCGATTTTCGAGGACGATTTGCGGCTATAAATACCAGAGTTTCTGTCTGTTGCTATCCCCCCATCTCCAGATCAGCTCTTGAAGCCTTTTCAAAATGCCCAGTTTCGCCTTTCCCTGTATCTTCCTCCTCGCTGTTGTCTCCTTCATCGCGTACAAATACGCAAACAAAGTCTCCAGGTTTCCTTTGCCCCCAGGACCTCCCAAATGGCTTTGGGCAGGCAACTATTTCCAGCTGCCTGTAATTCACCCATGGAAAACATATGCTTCTTGGGCGGAGCTTTATGGTATGTATGCACCTATGTAAAGGTCTTCGAAGACTCATTGTTTCCAGGTCCTCTTACCCATCTCCGCTATTTTGGACAGACAACTATCATTCTGAACACCGGAAAGGCCGCAACAGATCTGTTAGAATCTCGTTCAGCGCTATACTCTGATCGGCCTGTCTGGGTGATGGGCGCTTTAGCCGGTCGTGCTCGTAGTGCCTTCCATATCCACTATGACCACCCTCGATTCCGGTCGTATCGCAAGATGCTCCATTCAGGTCTGAACCCTCGCATCACGCGTACCTATAGGCCAATCCAAGAACACGAGCTCAACACCCTGCTCAAGAACCTATCCGAGACGCCGGAAAACTTTATCTCTCATCTGAGGAGGTGAGTATCTTTGCAATCGGCATCAGATCTGACTGGCGAATCTCACCTTTCAAACAGAAATGCGGCGGGAATGGTCCTGAAGGTTGCCTACGGCTACGAAGTGTCGGCCGGTAGCGACGACTTCATTGATCGCATCGAAATTTTCTTCCAAGAAACCGAGAAGCGTCTGAGTCGTCCCTACCTAGTAGACTTCTTCCCATATTGTGAGCATTTTCTGGTCTGCTTTCTTTGTTGTTGCTTAGATTTTCTTGACTCTAGTGCAATATCTGCCAGAATGGTTCCCCTTCGTCGACTTCAAGCGAATCGCTCGGGAACATAAATCGATGGATGTTGAATCTTTCACGTACAATTGGGCGAAGAAACTCATTGTTCGTCTCTTCATCGACCTTTTCGATGCAAACTGCTGACGCGAAATCTGACAGGCTTCTGGCAATCACAACGACTCATTCGTTTCCCACTTCCTACAACGCGAGGGTCACAATGCACCTGGCGAAGAAGAAGAGGAAGCTATCAAATGGTGTAGTGCAGCACTCTATATCGGAGGTGCAGATACCGTAAGCGCTATTTCTGCACGCTCGGTTATCAGAACTCTCACGATTTTCGTAGACCGTATCTGTAATGACGTCTTTCTTTTACCTCATGACGATGTACCCCGAGGTACAAGCTCATGCTCAAGCTGAAATAGAAGAAGTCATTGGAACCGACCGTCTACCTACACTGGATGACAGAGGTTGCTTGCCTTTCATTGGCGCTCTCATCAAAGAAATCATTCGATGGGGGCCGGTCGCACCTTTAGGTGGGTCCTCTACCTAATCTGCGTGCATCATTCTGACGCCCACCCGCAGGCCTTCGTCATCGTGTCAAGGAAGATGATGTGTACTCTGGGTATCATATTCCCAAGGGCGCCACCGTCATCGCTAACATACGGTTCGTAAATCGATTACCTTCCACGTCTTCTCAGAGATCCTCAGTCGTATTTACAGGGGAATTACGCACGATCCTGAGCTATATCCTGACCCACATACGTTCAGACCGGAGCGGCACATGGGATCGCATCCTGAGACAGACCCATACAAGTTCGTGTGGGGTTTCGGTCGTAGAGCGTGTCCTGGTGAGCAGTTCGCGGCTATCAAAGTATATCATTCAAACTCTTATCTTTCTCTCACTTCGCAGGCGCTCATCTAGCCGAGCTGTCTCTCTTTCTGAATATCTCCAACATTCTGGCTTCCTTCAACATTAGCAAAGCATTAGATGCACAGAAGCGAGAGATAGAGCCGCAGATCGAATGGTCCAACGCGACAGTCTCGTATGTCATGACCTTTGGCTATCTTTGACACCGCCTGACGAGCTAAATCTACAGGCATATCAAGCCGTTTAACTGTCGCATAACACCTCGACCCGCAGTTGCACTGGCCTTCCTTGCCGATTAGATTTGGCCTGGCTTGGTACAGCACCGCACAACCTAAAATAATTTATCAACTTACTATAAATACCCAATATATGTCTATTAGATCTATCGTCTACAGAATAATGATGTACAGATTGCGTATCGACTGAGTGAGGTTGGTGTAAGTTTATGGATACATTAAGGAGCTCTACGCCCTATATTCAACCCCGGAACGTTTTTCAAGTGCATCATACCAACTGTTCTAGCCTCGATCAGTGGAGGAAGGGCACTTGTCCATCCCAGACACTCCTGGGCATAGAGTGTCGCTTTGTTCACCAGTTCCACCTTATTCCATTTTGTTGTCTTGAGGTTTGAGTTGTAGTATCCCAGCCAGGCCTTGTAAGCCTGCTCCTTGACCTTATCATCTATTTTGACCAGAGCTTCGTTTGTGACCACTCGTAGAGACTCTATCATCTCTGTGGTAAGCGACTCCTTTTTAGGGATAGAGATTCCTTGCAGCGCGCGCTGACTGAGGAAAGCCTGTTCATCGGGGTCGAGAATCAAAGTACCACGACCGGCCGCGCCAGCCCTAGCTGTTCTGCCTAAACGATGGATGTATTGCTCCCCGTTCACAGGGAGGCCAACTTGGAAGACAGCGGTAACCCTTGAAGAAAAACGTCAAAACATTGGCATCGTGAGGTGAACGGAAGTTGTTACCCGGGAAAATCAACACCTCTAGCTGCCACATCAGAACAAAGCAGAATTGCGCTGCGCTCAGCGCGGAACTTGTCAGAGCTGCGTTCGCGCGCCTTTTGAGTCAGTCGGGAGTGCATTGAAGTGAGCGTTGGAAGACCGTTGATGTTTGATAGTGCATGGAACGCGGCATCGACGTGGCGGGCAGTAGGGAAAAAGACGACCTGCTTTGATGAACCTTTGTGCATATCTTGATCTTCTTTGATTAGGTGAAGTAGAGTTGGAAGGTGGTGTGAGAAGGGGGCAATTATATGAGACTGCTCGACTGTAGAAGTTTCGCGTGAGCAAAATAGATAAGAATCGAACTGCTGAGAACGTACCATGCTCGTGAGTAGCTCGTTCATCCTCGTGAATGGTATTGACGAATTTGAAACCCGCTCTCAGCTGTGATTTGGCAACCTAGACAAGCTTGAGTGTCACAGCATCGGCGAGTAAAGATGCAACTGACCTGTTGGACGTCCTTACTTATCGTGGCAGAGAAGTGAAGTGTCTGTCTGGGGGTGTTAGGCAGGTACTTTTGAATTTGGTCTAACTGCGGCTTAAAGCCAACATCCAACAACCGATCGACCTCGTCCAAGATGTAGACCTTGAGGTCGGAGAGATGCCGATGGAAACCGTGATTTTCCAAGTGATCAGCCAGTCGTCCAGGAGTCGCTATGAGGATATCACAGCCCTGGCTATTGAATTTAGAAAGCTCTGCTCGAGGACTAGTATGCATGAGGAGCGGACTCGCAGAATACCGTTAACACTTACTTGTTGCCACCATATACGGTGAAAACTTTCAAGCCGTGAGGGTGGGCAAGGGTCTCTGCTTCCCTAGCAATCTGAGAAGGACAACAAGAAAGTATTGAGCTCCCGATATCGCATGCAAACAGAACTCGACGATATCGCACCTGAATCGCCAATTCCCGAGTCGGTGAGAGCACCAGGATTGAAACTCCTTTGCGAGACTTGTTCTTTGATAAAGTCTCGATAGCAGGAAGTAAGAAAGCCAACGTTTTTCCTTGTACACGTTAACATATGTTTGCAGGAATGAGGATGATGATCTACCGGTTCCGGTTCGGGCTTGTACGAGAAGATCTTGACCAGTCAGTGCATGCTAAGCACAAGTTTTAGTAAAGGGAGTTCCATGAAATCACCAGGACACACACGTCGATTGTTTCGGCTGTTCATGATACTAGCAATGAGAAAAGGCCTGTGTCGAATTAAGTTCCGACGCTAACCTTGAACCTTGGTCATGAATCTAAGTGAAATATTGAGCTTGTACACAAATAAGGGTTTCAACGACATACTCATGCTTTATAGCAGATTTGGACACTGCAGAGATAGAGAGACTCTTGAAAGTCCGGTCAGAGGTGTCGTCAACGGTTGAGGCCATATTGCGACGAGTAAGTTGTATCGGAGAGAAGCGGTTGATGGACTTGGTGGTGACGTAGAAAACAGGCCTGCTGCTTCTCAACGCTCTAAGCATATCTAGTGGGGAAGAGTGGACGGTTGGACGTCGGATGAAGAAGACTCCAAATGGAAAAGGAAAAAAAAGAGAGCACGTGGCCCAATACAGACAGGGGCTAAATCTTCAAAACCGCAATCGCGGCAACGGCACTTTCAATAAAGAGGAACCACAATTCGGATTGAAGTAGGATTTATGTATAGCATATCCCAGATATAAACAATATTTCATTAGAGTTCAAATTACGGTCGTTACAGAAGCCAGGTTAGCCATTTCGCTGCAATAGCCAGTCAGCCAAATTATTGGTTTCATTATTAAGTATAAGGACAATCACCTGGCAGTAAGAGCAAAAACTGTTCCATGCCGAGGGTCAGATGGCAAGGTATAACCTGTGCTCATTGTCCAGACTCCCGACGAAATGTTATCTGCAAAAAGCTTCCTTCAGAAGTGGCTCATGTAGACGGACAGCCCGTGAGTGAACCTGATTGGTAGGGTAGATACCCTTGCACTTCTCCAGCAAGATCAGCTATGTCATCAACCCAGACGTGAAAAAGGGAAGAATTGAGATTATCGACGAAGCATAAAGGTCCTTCGACTTGGCCATGATCAGCGTACCCGATGCCCTCGAAGACAAGTTCCCAGGTACCGAACATATTCAATGAGCGTTCTTGGATCACCTTCGTACTGTATGCTTTGCTGAACCGATGATAATAACCTGAGATGGGATCTTTGCAGACGGTGGTATCGATATTAGGTGCACCACGGTCGATCCAAACTTCAGCTTCGGTAAATGTGATGAAATCAGTCGTGTTCGCGTACAGAAGACGAGAATAAGTGGAGCCACTGTGAGCGGTATCATTGGCTGCGAACAAATTGCTTGCCCAGTAGACGATGAAATGCTGGGCATCAGGGTCCCATGTTGCTTCCGGAGCCCAGGACATGCCTGCCTGGAGCATTCGTAAGCGTGGGTTTCCACAAAATTATGGACTCAGCTCGGGACAGACTCGCCTCTGGTGGAGAGACTTCAACAAGCCTCTGATCGGACCAAGTTACTAGGTCGGGAGACTCCCAAATGGAGAGGTAGCGGCTTCCATTTCTACTCAGAGCATCCCAGGATTTTCCGCTACCGTAAACCTTCAAGTCCGTGGCCACTACATAGAACACGCCCGTCGTAGGGTGCTGGATAATGTACGGGTCACGAACACCCTTATCTCCAAGCGTTGATGTCAGCACTGGGCTACCGCCATTGACAAGGGACCAAGAGGCCGGAGTATTCCCATTGCTGACGGCTACAGGAATCATTTACCTAGTCAGTCTCCGATGGACACAACACCCACCAAAATATATTTGCTCGCCTAATTGAAATCCCGACAGTGAGTCGCGTCGAGTACCAACAGAAGCAAGACATACCGTTGGAGTATTTCTCGCCGATAAAATAGATAAATCCATATCCAGCCTTTCCTTCGTCTTGCCTCTGGCATTCACGTTGAACAGATTCAAAGCATGGTAGGGTATGACATGACCTACCCGTTCCAGAAGAGCAGGAACAAGGACACAACAAGCCAACAAGATAGTCCAAATAAGCATGGGTGCGGTTGGAATGCTACCTCAGCCTTCCTGCTTTTAACCTGCGGAATGCAATTCCTCTGCCAGGCCCGGATATAATCATGAGATATGAAGACCTTCTCTCCTCCCCCAAGGCCCAGAATCATGAGACCTTGAAGAATATAGCGCTTCCGAATTCCGGGCCGTTTTCACGCTTCCTCGAGGTGCAACCATGCAAGTGCCAAGTCCTAGATTATCCTCGATATATTGTAACCGGATCTGATAGCATTTTCCGAGTCCCTGCGAAGCTGTTCGACGGCATATGACTGATTCGTCTGTATTGAACACTACAATGGTGTCTCGATTGGATGAAGAACAGGATTTTTCGAAATGTTCATGATGGTTGATGAAAGCTAGGTGCCGGTGTGACGGCCCGACATCCGAGATCACCGAATTCGTTCTTCGCTTCCTTCCCATCCAACCTTTATCACGTCTATAGCATCGTGCGAGTCCTTAAAGAGAAGAGTACGGATTAAATGTTTCAAACCGCTCAAAACACATACGAAGGTTGACCGGTAGAGGTAGAGATGCAGCTGCCTTCGTCCTTACCATGGTATCGCAAGCAGAAGAATTGAAGGAAATCACTAAGATTTCCTCTCACCAAATTCCCTGCACGGTACCCAAACGTCTTCAGGAGCAGCCATCATAAATTATTGTGCACCCAGGCGGTACAACCCATTTTCCCTCAATTCCGATGTGCAAGTCAATTCAGTGAATACAGTACGACAGCTGGGAACTAAGTATAAATTATCACGTCGAGGATGGTACGTAAGGCCATCGTGCAAGTCGAACGAGCAAGAACTGTCCTGCGCGACGCTTATCCTGACCAGACGCTTCCACCAGGAGCGGTGTAGCTCTGCAAATTGTTATAGATGTTTATCTACGATGGCGCATTAGTACTGCGTGAGAGGTCCCAAAGTCTACGGTTGATACGCACGGTGATACCAGGGTCGGATCCCTTGTAAGCTCCCGGAAGAGCTATAGTAGGTGGCTTTGCGGTTCCGCCACCGGTGATCTTTACCTGGGCGCATCCTTCATCCATGTGAATCAGTTCCCAGAGCGTATAGAAGTAACGGACTACTCACCGATGTAGAACTGAGCTCCAGGGTAGCTTTCAGCAACGTGTAGGGCAATCTGTCAGAGACATATACCTCAGCAAATGTGGTCAGTCCGGAATGAATCACGCACAATCTCTCCTCGAATGAGATATTCCCCAGCAGGAAGGGACGATGGAATTACAACACTGTGTTTTCCTACAAGCAAACGTCGCTGTAAGCGGCGGCCCGCGGATATCTATCACGCTGGAACTCTTACCGTTATTAGCGTTAACGACATCAGTCGCCCATTCTTGAGTTGTAGGATTCAAAAGACCCGAAGAATAAATCTTGGTCCATATGGATCCTTGTCCACTGAAGGCTGAAGCTGTGCCCGCCGAGGCTGCAGGGGCAATGTAGACCTGCACCGGTCCCTTGTGTCCCCCGGAGATGGCATCTTCACCTGTCCGCTGGGCATGTTGGTGCCACTCGAGCCTATGAACGAATGAAGAGTGTATTCAATACCTCCATCCTCCAAAATAAACGTAAATCGCACATACGTGATGTTTGTACCAGCGGCAATGGTTGCGGTCGCGACACCAGCGCCAGAAAGTCCATTCACGTTGCAGGTGAGGTCGGTGGACGTCACGTCCGTCACCGGGTTGTTGCTTGGAGGAACGCGTATGTACGTGTTCAGGCCTTGATCAACCTAAGCAACGATCAATTCCGCTGGCTTGGAAAAATGTGGAATGGAAATGCTACGTACGCCGTTGATCCACGTATACTGCATGGTGACTGTCCGAGCATTGTCAGTTATCGAGCGACCTTCGAGGTGATGAACACTCACAGTGGGCATTGGCGACTGCCGCTGCGGTAAGGATGGATAATACGAGCTTCATACTGAGCCTGTATGCACTACTGGGAGATCGACGAGGATGCTGGTGTCCTTTAAATACCGTCCATAAAGAAGCTTAGCTGAAGAGACCATCTGCTCGAGGCAGTAGAGCCTTTGTCACACAAGCCGAAGTTGAGGCGCCATGACGACTAATTTTCCGAAGATGGGCTACCAGTGCCTACCCGTCCGGAAAGGTTGTGGTAATTTTAGCGTCCAGAGGGGCATAGCGGATCAGACTTATGAGCCATTAATTCAGCTAAACGGTCTATCAGTCACATTGAGATTATTAACACCGAATATCAAGCGCACATTATGCGAAGTGGAGCATTAAGTCCAGAATGTATAACTCGGCGTGATTCTTCGGACTCTTTGATGCCATACATGACGCTCCGAGATGCCTTCGAGGATCGCTGTGAGAATCAGAGGTTCATCCGCAATAGAGTTTGGCAACGTCCCTGGAAAGGCAAAGATAAAGAGTTTGATATCATAAGTCACAATAGGCACTAGCTCTCACCTCACTCTCTCATCTCCTGCCGGAACGTCAAAATCTCATGCCCCATAGGCTACCAATCAAATACTAAATATCAATTCATACACAAGTTGTACAATTTCGACTGTGTTAAACAATACAAGATAAGCATTTTACAATTACAACTTCACCTTATTTCTTTTTTACACCAGGTTCGAAGGATACTTGAAATCCTCCAACCCAACAAAGTTCTCCTTGATGCTCCTCGCGCTTATGAAGCGATAGAAAATACTGATGCTCCCCGCCTTATCGTTCGTCCCGCTAGCACGAGCGCCACCGAACGGCTGCTGCCCGACCACAGCCCCAGTACATTTTTCGTTGTAGTACACGTTACCGGCAGCGTTGCGGAGCTTGTTATCGGCTTTGATCAGGGCTTTGCGGTCAGAGGCGAATCTAGGAAGAAAGAAAGAAGATTATCTGCATGATTTCGCTTTGTCTTGACTGATTGGAACTCACATGGACCCTGTAAGACCGTATTCGGTACTCTCATCAATGAGGTCGAGTGTTTTCTCAAAGTCGGCATCTTCGAACACGAAGACCTTGGAGGAGCGTCAGAGGGCACCCAATAGCATGTCGGAGATACGTACAGTCAAGACAGGGCCAAATATCTCCTCGACGAGAGTAACAGACTTGGGGTCTTTGGTAAGGATTACAGTCGGCTGCACGAAGTAGCCCTTGGAGTCATCGCCTACATTGATGATTAATGAATGTATGCATGCGGATGAATCGTATGTACGAACCGCTACCGCCGATGAGAATCTCACCACCAGCTTCCTTAGCCTTCTTTATGTAGCCCGTGATCTTGTCATAGGCAGGCCGACCGCTGTATATATTCTCTCAACATAGCCATCCGCGCGGACAAGGAAAAAGTACATGACGGGACCCAAGAAGTTACTCCAATCGAGCTGGCTTCCAACACGGATCTTGGCAACTTCTTCCAGTAGCAGGTCTTTGAACCCATTCTTCCATACCGATGATGAGACATACAGTCGGGACAGCGCAGAACATTTTTGGCCTAATTAACACCCTCATAAGCTCCAGGATTCGACAAATGAGGAAGCGACACGTACCCGAATATTCGTATGCACCTCTGATAGTTTGCAAGACAGCGTTCTTTATCTCTGCCGACTCATGGACAATGTGGAAGTTTTTGCCTCCCGTCTCACCCACGATCCTCGGGTACCCCTTGTACACATCCAAATTAGCGGCGATGTCTTTCCAGAGCTTCTTGAAGATGAAGGTGCTGCCGGTGAAGTGGAGACCAGCGAAGCTTTTGTGACTGAGAACCTGGGCACAAACTTCTGGCGGAGGGCCCGGAACGAACTGGATAACGCCAGGTGGGATACCTGCCTCCGAGAAGATTTGATGCACAATGTAGTTGGAGTAAGTAGCAGCTGGTGAAGGTTTCCAGACGACCACGTTGCCGACGAGAGCGGGAGCTAGGATGGAATTGTGAGGCTCGACGCATCCTTCGAGAAGAAGAAGACGCACCACCCGTCAGGTTACCACCAATAGCCGTGAAATTGAATGGTGTGACGGCGAAGACGAAGCCTTCCAAAGCCCGGTACTCAATACGGCTAGAGAGGTGGGGCGTAAGTGGAAGAAGCAGATGTCTCACTTCAAGCAGGACTCACTTCCATGCACCAGGCGAGTTCTTGGGAGGCTGCTGGGCATACAACTCACTCACGTACTTGACTCCAAATCGCAGGAAATCTGTCAGCTAAAATCGAAGCGAGATCAGTAAAAAGAAGCGTAGAAAATAGATACAATCGTACTTCTGCAGCAGCGTCGATCTCAGCCTGCCATGGGTTCTTTCCCTGCCCAAGTATAGTAGCAGCCATCAGCTTGTATCTATACTTCCCGCTGACGAGATCAGCAGCCTTGAGGAAGATAGCAGCACGGTCTGCCCATGGCATGCTTTCCCATTCAGCTTTAGCCGCGAGTGCACCGTCGATGGCGCTCGCCACCGTCGCAGGATCCGCTTCGTGGTATGTGCAGAGATGGTTGGCATGGTCGTGAGGTAAAGGTTGCTTTGCTAGCTTTCCAGTTTTCACCTAGACGAATATCAGCACCCATCGTGAGATACTTACTCCGAATTACGGGCTCACAGGCTTTCCATTGATGATACAAGGTACCTCAAAGGGCAATTCCTGTTGCATCTGGTCAATCGCGGCCTGCAGCGCATGTCGTTCTGGTGAACCGGGAGCATAGGTTTTCTAAGAAAGGTATCAGCGTCGCCGTCGTCGGCGTAAATGAGTACGCACCATTGGCTCATTCTGAATATCCGGTATCTGGAAAGTCGCGAGTTGAGGTGAGGCCATCGTTCTGGTTGTGTGAAAGTAGGAGGGAAGAAGATCAAGCACAATAACGAGTCACGGTATAAATATAACGCGGACGCGTTCAGATAGGAGATCAGCGGAAGCCACATCTACGCCGCGGCCCGCCCTCCGTCAAATTTCAAAGACAAACCGCATACTCGGTTCTTGGTCTGCTTTTTTATTGGCATATGATCCGAGCCGCGTTCGCAGAAAGGATGGCAAAATGGCATTTTCTAGCTAACAATGATAGCAAACGTACCCACTACGAGGACCCCGCTGTCTCGACGTTTGGCCGCCTACACCATAAAGGGAAGTGCATCAATGCCCTTCTTGACTCGTTTGAAGCGCGGAAGGGTAAGATACACGCTGGCGTGACAATCATGGCACCAAGTGACGCAGGAAGATATGAAAGGACCGACTGAAGATAACGTCGGTCGAAGGTCTTTGTGCCAGTTCCATCTTTACTGCCTTCTCATACCTAGACCACCACCAACCACTACATTTGTGATCCACAACCATAGCTGTCTACAATTGAATAAAAGCTTGTTGGGTTGCGTGAACATGGCGCCGATGCAAATCGAGCAAACAGTGATAGTCATAAGCTGTGATATGCTTCAAGTCGTCGGAGAGAGGACAATCGAGGACATTCTTCTTCAATGTGTATTTGGCAGCAATCCTAATCTCTTCCTGAAGGTCATATCGAGAAGCGATTGCGTAGATCCGCAATGGATCTTCGATGAGATTCTCGGTAGAAATGAGCTGCTTGCGAAGCGAATCGACAGCGACAAGAATGTCGTACTTATCCGCCGCTTCGAGCACGGGGACAAGTTTACTCAAAGAGAGTATAATAGGGTTAGGAACAGGGTAGATGTACTGCAAGAGCGTGTGCAGGACGTCCACGGATTCTGGTATGTCAATTGAAGGTATGTCGAGGTCGGCTGCTTGAACGGCGGCAGATGGCTGCGGCAGCTAGAACATGTCTCTAAAGAAAGGGGACGCTATAGACAGTATACACTTGTGA
Source organism: Armillaria altimontana (assembly GCA_022818075.1). Lineage (NCBI taxonomy): Eukaryota > Fungi > Basidiomycota > Agaricomycetes > Agaricales > Physalacriaceae > Armillaria > Armillaria altimontana. The sequence continues at coordinate 1,146,700 of JAIWYR010000016.1, forward strand.
ACTGCAAACCGTCTTTTCTGTTTGCTAGAATCCTCCACATTGAGGAAGATATCGGCATCGGCGGAATTGAATTCAAGGACAGATTGTATGTGCGACGACATGATGATGGATAGCTAAGGATGGATTCAGTAGACCTGGGACCACGATCAGTACGGTTTCACGATCCGAGTCACGATGTCGCAACGACGGATGGTACGTCGACTCGAACCCATCCGTATGCATGCTTATCATGCCCGCCCATGCTGTCATCCACCAAGAGCCTTGCTGAAAGTTTCCTTCCCCACGGCGAAGTAACGGAAGTAAAATGGTACAATTATACACATGGTTTTCTCAACATTCCACACCCTTATTTGAACGGAAGCTCGTCAATGCAGTTTTTGTGTGTGAGAAGATCCACATAAAGAGGAAAGCGCCGAGTGAAGGCTTGTTAAATTCTATCCTTTTATCGACACGAAATGACCATCAGCAAGGGGCATGCTGCTATATGTTTCGACGAGTACGTCGGTGTGTTTCAGTAGGATCTTCCAGCAATAGCCACTAGACAAGATTTGCTAGATGTGGAACAATGCGAAGGTTAGACGTACGCGAGAGTGTCGCCTTGTAAAGTTTCTCATCTACGCAGAAAGACACTAAGCTGGGGGTCACATATTAATTCATGGGGAGCTTACCCAGTACTCACATGTCTGTTGAACGAGGTGGCAGTTTTCCGACTGCGTTTAGGAGCCGCAACACCGGAAAGCAAGTTGAAAATACAGAGAAATCGGCAGAGGCAACGGACGCTCACTTTGAAGTGCTGGAGTCCATTATCACTGTTATCTGGGCAGGCCGTGAGACGCAGCCCTCCAACTGCGGGCGTATGATGGTGGGGAGTGAGGAAAGTCCAGGAAGCGGCGAAACCAAGTGTTAACTGACAGAAGGTCTACTCCGAAACATTTGGAGGGAGACGAGAAACTGAACAATCCAGCGACGATATCATGGATAGTTGTAGTACTTGAGTGGACATAATTGAGCTGAATGAACTAATGGAGCGCGGCACGCCAGAGCCGTTCATGATTGAGTTCATGGTACTCGTCCATTCTTCATTACGTCGATGGCAAGGAATGAACTTAGAACGAACTTGGATGTGAGTATGTCATCAATTGCATCATACAGGACGGATAGCTAACCACTGAAACCGAGTCCGTACATCATCCCAACATCTGTCGAGAGGACAGTGAATCAAGGAGACTCTGTGCGATCTTCCCTTCGTCATCTTCATCCTCTACGCGAATAATAAACAGCACAGGCTCCTCAGTTCTTTTCTCCGCCTTGAAAAGACCGTCTGAAAGGGGACCGAATCTCTGCGAGACTTGCCTCATGGGATATACGGGCATGATGGGCATGCTACTGTAGCTTTCCGGTAATATCTGGGGCCGCTGCAGCAGCACTTTCCAGGAATGATCACTACAGGGAATGATGAAATTTTTACTATCATCCAAAGTGAACATACCCATGTAGAAGCAGATGTTCTATGTATTTGTAGCTGTAAATGGGGTAAGACTATGTTTTGTCGTCGCACAAAAAGCTTACCCTGGAGTGGATTTGCGTACATGTAAAGAAGCTAAAGAGCAGCCCTTCAGACGGCGACTAGGTACGATCTGTGTTGGTACGTTTTCTGGTTTTGTTGACGCTGGGTCCATAGCGCAATGATGGTCACCGTTCAAAGACAAGAGATAGTAGTGACATCATGCCGAATCCCGATTCTAGGGATCTCTAATACCATAGCCCGAACACCATCCTGCATCCCTGTTATGACTACCCCCTCACTATCATCCCGCACGCTTTACCAAGAGTCTTGCTAATATTCTCCTTATACCCACGGCGAGGGTAACGGAAGTAAATTGGTACAGTTATACACCCGGTTTTCTCAATATTCCACTGCTTTAAACGGTGAACGGAAGCTCGTCGATGAACTTTTTTAGTTTGAGAAGGTCCGCATAATGATAGAGAGCCGAATTAGGACAACTCGCGCAATTGGATGAAGAGGTGCACTTCCACAGGAAATTCGGCTGAAAAATAACATCGGTGCTGGGTCTTTCAGCCAATTCTTTGTTCGCCGCCTCTATAAACCTGGTCCACCACCCTGCGGGGGAACAACGATCAGTACGACAAATATATCGATTAGGTTGAAGGGCGTCCTGCATAGCACGGGAGTGGCGACGATGCAGGTCGAGTAATCGATGGTAATCGTAAGCAGTAATGTGCTTCAAGTCCTCGGACAAAGGACAGTCAAGGACATTCTTCTTCAACGTGTATTTAGCTGCAATCTTGAGCTCCTCCTGGAGATCAAATCGCGCAGCGATCGCGTAAACGCGCAAAGGCTCATTCTCGACGTGGTCGGAGAGAACAAGCTGGTTGCGAAGGGAGTCGATGGCAACATCGACATCCAGTTTCTTCGCAGCCTCGAGGACGGGGACGAGTTCGTCCAATGACGAGATGACGGGGTTGGGAACGGGGTAGATGAACTGCAACAGCGCAAGCACAACCTTCGAAGACTCCATCATGTCAACGACAGATAGGGTGCCATTGGTTGCTTTGGGCTGTGGCAGCATGAACATGTCCTTAAAGACTGGGGAGGCGGCCGACAGGATACACTTGTGTACCGCAAATCGTCTTTTCTGATCGTCTGCACCAACGAGAACGACATCAGCATCGGAGGAATTGAATTCAAGAACAGACTGTGTGTGCGACGACATGATGATGGTAGAAGAGATGACTATCGGTAAGAATCAGTAATCGCGTCTTCGGCGGTCACGGTCACGGTCCGAATCACGGTAGCGTCTGTCGCGGTCGCGAGGACTTCGGGACCGACGACGCTCTCCGTCCCGACTTCTGCTTCGACGTCTGCGGTGATCACCCCCACCGGATGGCACGTCGAACACCATTCCGTATCCATGCCTGTCATGGCCGCCCTCGCTATCGCGATATCTCTGCGTCTTCACAAGGTCCTCACGCCCACCAAACCCACTGCCACCCTTGTTGTACTTCGGACCTCGCTTGATATCGTTAGACCAGACGTTGTTTGATTTCGCCACGGATTGCGAGCTGTCGGGTCACCATTAGAGATGGTAAGAAACATAGGAAATGACGGACAAATCAACCCATATACGTCGGTCGTCGACAAGGACATTTTGCATCTTAAAGTACGCCTATAGATATGATCAATCGACACCATAAAAAATTGAACTATTCAAAGGCACCTGTTCAGCTTGCTCATGCGTATCAAACTCCACAAATGCGTACTGCAGCGAATCCCCAGTCTTCTTGTCTCGGATAACCTGACAACTCATGATAGTCCCGAACCGGGAAAATATCAGTTCCAAATCCTCGTCTCGAGTTACGGGGTTGAGCTTGCACACGAATAGCACATTCTCGGGCGGCCGAACATTGGCGAACGGCAGGTCTCCGACCATCTCAAGAGTAAGCGCCGACGCCGCCGCTGCCTTTTCACGTCTGATGCGCTCTTCTTCTTCCTCCGGTAGTTGAAATAGCGGATCCTCGTCCTCCGCAATACGATTGGAATTATCTGGCGGCCGTGTGGGAGCGGACGAGGGCTGGACCAAGCCCGGAGGATCAGGGAACGGGTCGTCTGTGGATTAGTGAGCCTAACAAAATTTAACAGCGTAACAAAACGCACCTAGGATGACGACGTGTCGGATTCGCACATCTTTTAATGGCCGCCCATTCTGGTCAGTGTATACATCATTCAACTTATCCAAGGTTTCCATCCCTTCTACAACGTGCCCGAAAACAGCGTGTTTGCCGTCCAAGTAGTCGATGTTGTCGGAGAGCGTGACGAAGAACTGGCTGCCACAGCCCCCTTGTTCACCCCCTTGGACTCCAGGAGCAACTGCCATAGATACGGTCCCTTTATGCGTATGCTTGAGCCTTGGAAGTAGCTCTGGGGAGAAATACCGAGGTGCAGACGCGTTGGAAGAGGATTGTGACGCAATGAGAGACCATATTGACTCTCCTCCGGTACCAGTTGCTGTGGGATCGCCAGCTTGTGCTAAGAAGTCCTTGGAAACTGAGAGGGAAGAGAGCGTCAGGATTAGCATCAGAAAATGATATATACGTACCGTTGAAGAAGGCATGGAGGTTGTAATAGTACACTTTACACAATTTGAGGAAATTCTCGCATGTTTTCGGACACGCGTCGACTTCTAGATCAATGACAAGGTCGCCGACAGATGTTTCAAGTAGCACTGACATACAAGTGGTCCTCGAGGGCCTTTCGGGGCGACGACAGGTGGGAGGAAGACGAAGAGGCTCTGTTTCAAACAAGACACAACGCGAACCGTTGCCAAGTGCTTCCAAATACGGACACGAGTCCGGCGACTAGCAACCATAAACACCCCAGGACATTTCCCATCAACAAAGGTATTGTACATAACTCAACGCAACTTCAGAAATATAAATAATAATTCCAGATGGTGAAACCGTACTCACTCCCACAAGAACTAACGGACAAAATCGTCGACGCTTTGTTTGACCGCAATGACCAGCGGAGCATTTTTGCGTGTTCTCTAGTGTCACGGGCTTTCCGCTCTCGATGCCTCCATTACATGTTCCGAGACGTTTATCTAGCAGGTCCTCACCATGCAAAGACGCTCTACGACTTGTGTCTCAATTCCCCCCGTCTGTGCAGCTGCGTGGACAGCCTGACTTTAGTGAGGTCCGACCCAAATTTCTGCTGGGACATGCACACAGACAAATCTCTCCTACCACTCATAAAGCTATTGACCAAAGTTACTATCATCCATATATCGGGTCTTGAATGGGGGTGGTTTCCAGATGACGTCCTTGACACACTTGCTTCCTTTCCCCGCCTCGCTGGTCTCTCTCTCCATGACATATCCTTCTCAGACGGCGTGGAGTCATTCTACTCATTTGTTGGCCAGCTCGGAAATCTTGTAGTCATCAGGATACAAGGGAAAATGACGATCTCCGAGTCTGAAGAGGAACGCCCCGTCGTTGTCCGCGAAACGAAGCCCGTGACTATCCAAAACCTCCACATCTACTCTTCCCCACTATCCCAACCCTTCGTAGAAGACATGTTCACCTCTCCTGCTTCACCCTTCACCCTTCGCAACCTACAGACTCTCACCCTCGACGTTGATCCCAGCACAGCCATAGCTGCAACTCTCATCCCTGGGTCTGGAGACCATGACTTTCTATTACTTAAACGAATAATTGACGAATCACGAGAAAGTCTATTCAAATTACACCTCATCACCATCAACTTCATTCCTCCTCCGTTCGACATATCCCTCTGTCATCTTTCCAACCTTACGTTTACCATCTGCGAGCTTCCGGTTCTAGGATCGGTACCAATTCGTGCTATAAAGTGGTTGATTCGAGCTCTGACGCTACCCGATCATATGGAATCAGCGCGTTTGGGCCTTGTAGTGATGGTCCTCGTGGGAGAGGAGTTGCTGTGGATGCTGACAACAGAAGGATCTGAGTGTTTGAAATGCCTGGACTCTGTACTCGTCGATTCCAGGTATCCACTACAGAAGTTTGCAGTGGGATTTGGTAGGCTGAACGAGGAGCAGAAAGATGCAAGGAAATTAACGCTGATTCAGAGTATGCCTCAGTTGCATAAGAAGGGACTCTTGGAAATTGTCTAAGTTGATTTCGCGATGCTCTTTCATATTCTTTCTGCACTGATTCCGCCAGTATACTAGTCACGCTATTGCAGATAATTTACGTCAATCAAGACTTGGAGCTACTCGACGAGGAAGAGTTACTACATTAGGCTTTCGCCGCGGATAACAGTCTAGAAACAAGAACGAGGATGCATTAACAGCAAAGCTAGGGGTCATACTCTGCATCACCTCATCGGACGAGTCGTCGAGGTTACGGAGAGTCCGCGCACGAGACTAAACGGACTGATTATAAATAAGAATTTGCATGGAGTTTCGCGGTCGTTCGACAATTTCTTCAGGCGTCGGTTCACCTTCCACCATAACAGGTTGCCGTTAGCGCAACTTGATATCTGGAACTGCATTACAGGTCTTCGAATCGTCAACCACCCCAGGCCACCAGCTCTCCGCTCATTCTCGTGGGCTGGGGCACTAGTGTGCTTATTCACCGTGTCAATTCCTTCAAGCAAGTTCGCCGTCCAAGAAGTCACTATTATCGGACAGCGTGACGAGAAATTGACTCGCACAACCCCCTTGGGCACCAGGAGCGACTTTGCAGTAGGATCGCCCGCTTGCGCTGGATGATCCTCGGAGACCAGTACACTACCCCCCCCCCCCCTGTATCCCCGGGCTGCACCTGGGTGCTCAGCATTAGTATCTCACCCTAACAATCTGCGGTTGCAGATCCCTGGTAGCTACCTTGTACGCTTCTTGGTACCGTCACGAAGCTGTGCATCCGTTATCCGACCGGCCTCTAGTGATACAGAAGTCGATCCCAGAAACGAGCTTCCCTCCCACGGTACATTCACATTCAAGTATCTTGGCGCGTACGTCGCGTTTCAATCCAAATCTGTCCAATCATATGTTGCGGACTGGAAATGACGGATAAACTCTGCTCCACAGACACCGCAATAAGTGGTTGGTGCCTTCCCCATGTTTCGCCGTTGTCCCTGCTCATCGTAGAAGAAGTTCACGATGAGACGGGAAAGGATACCGATTCATTCTTCTCTGTAAAGTCAGAGCGTTCTCCCTTTGTTATGCCATAAAGACAACGAGAAGTATAGCTCCTGATATACAAGCATATATTCTTCGCTGCTACGTGGACAGGGTAATTACTGTTGCTTTTCAGTTCATCAAATGTGATCTCGAGGACCATGAACGAGCGCAGCTCATACAACATCAACCGTTTTTACCGAATTAATAACGATTATCCTGTCTTCCTCTACACACGTAATGCTCTCTTCCATTTCCGATTTCGACGGGCTCCCTATAGCCTGTGGATGTACAGTATTACCTGGTGAGCCCCGATCTGTCTTCGTTCCGGAGGCAACACGAAGGAGTATCAAAGTCGGTGCGATGCCCTGTCCAACGTCGGTCAGAATTTCTTGTTTTTAAATATCCCGAGACTCACGGTAACAGAAGCCAGGACCACTTGCGGATAATTACCAAGTGGACTATTCGTCGCAATGAATGGGATGAAGACCACCAGGGCAACGACGTATAGCGCGGCCGATTCTACCATGATCTCCATCACCCGGTTGTACGGATTCGGCGCAAAGCATAGAGACCTCCTAGCCATGTTCGCTCGTGCAAGCCGGTACACCATAAGCATGGTACAGATAATTGTCGTCGAGAGTGTCATGCTGTAATAGGCTATTCCCCAGTTGATGGAGTTGTTACCCCAAGGAGTAACAGACTGTCCCTGTGAGCCGGTCGACGGCGCCAGCACCTGTAACAGGAAGAAAAGATCGAAAACTTGGATCGGTAAGTGATTCGAGTTCATCCAAGCTGGAATCTATTGACTTACTCGTTCCGCATAGCGTGCATAGGGAAGGAAGGACGATGATCCTCCAGTTCCTTCCCCAGATGATCCAGCATCTCCATATCTAATCCAAAGGTCACTTCAGCACCTTACGTCTAGCGAGAGACGTACAATAACGCAGTCCGCCAACAATATGTTAATGCTCGCAACTACACCACTGATCGTCGGGACCCATAATGGACCACCAGCAATGAGGGAGTCTACGAGGGCAAAGAACCTCGTTTCCTCAGTTTGTCCGTTGGTGATGAACGCCCGCCTGGCATAGAACCACCTCACTGACAAGTGTATCGTAGCCAGGATGTACATCGACACTGAAATCCCGGCCAGGACCTTTGGCTGCCGAGCACTGCTCGAAACTATGGATCTGGCCGTTAGATTTCGATTACCCACCGGGTGACACTAAGAACGCACGTATTCGCCACAGGGCAACTCCAAGCAAGGCCGTATACATTCCTAGATCATAGTAAGTCCTTCGACAGCGCGGTTTTAGAAAAAGAAAATCACCATGAGTTAGGGACTCGATGATAATTCCGTTGAACCAAGAGTCGGATGCTTGCATCGCGAGTACTTGGATCGAAGCAAAGTCTGGGTCGATCTGCGACATGGTGTGCTTGATTATGAGAGAGGAGGAAGGTACTGGTTAAGTCATGCAAGACATCTGGGGTTTATGAATGGGATACTGCACCATTCAAGCGGCAAGCCTTCATGGTAAGAATACTATTGTTTCTATGCAACCAATACTGGTCTGATTAACCAAACTTTAAGATACTCGAATTACAAAGTGAAACTCCCGTATCGTTGGAGCACCTATTATGATCTTGTTCACAGGGTCGCGATGTGGTGATCCGCGAGCACCGAGGAGACGGTTGATCGCTGGTGCTATCGTTTATTTTCGTATTAGGTATGGATGATCGTTGCGTGATATGATCAAGTATTTTCCGCACTGCCAGCTTCATCACCGACGCGTCTCCCAGGTGACATCGGCCCAATCTCCTTGTATCCATCGATGATTATTGGACCACTGAACATGAAACCGATACGGTCATGACTTCAACCAGGTATGAATTCAGATGACGCTTTACGTGCCAAACTGATGCATTACAAGTAAATTTTTGGCGACTCGAGTTACTATGGGACGTCCAAAACCACAATCTTAAGTGCCTATATAACTCAGCTGCCGCCCATTTACTTGGCAACCCCGAATTCTACAATCTATGCCATAACCACTAAACACGCCAATGGATACGATAATACAAACCTGAAGCCAAAGACTTGGACTCCGATATCTGAATTGAAGTAGGGCATCGGCGAGTGATGAAACACTTTATCACAATGCCATGGTACAGATATCGCTCGCAAGCAGCTTTCAATAAACTACAATTTGATTCCATAGCAATCAAAGGTTATCTCTTCCGAAAAGACTATGGCCCACACAAGAGTAGGTCAGTATGGCAGAGTCAAATCCATGGGTCGGAGATGCATGACACCGCAGACTAACAGTAACACCAATTCGTGTCCACGTACATGGCACAGATTACTCGAAGCATTGGGATATGGGGAGAGTATGTACTGTGGATTCAGGCATGGCTATTATCATCCTTTATCAAAGCCATCAAATGAGGTACCATCAAGGGGGTTGCGGCCCGGAAAGCCGGCACATCGGGTTGGTCGGTCGGTCGGTCCCAGGAGGCCTTAAAAATATTTTTGACCCGATATGATTTTTTAGGTTTTTGCAACCTCCTTGGGTATGTACCATGCCAATAGCAATGCTAAATTTATGTGTTTGAAAAAAACCGAGACGTAGCAAAGATATAAAGCCAGCACCTGAATGTATGAGCAGTTTAGCCTCACACGGTAACGTCGCGTCCTCTCTGTCCCATACGACAAACATCCTTGCATCCCTGGAGAATGCATTTCTACCTCTCAGTCACGATGTGGGCGACTGTCCTCGTCATATATACCACCTTCGTGAGTCCCCCTACTGTGTAGCAACCGGACAAAGGAATCAACGTTAAATAGATTGCCGATGCCTTGCCAGTCCCGGAGCCGTGCAACGGAGAGGAATGCTACCTTTTTCCCGGAATCAAAGGCAGTGCCGCAGGGAATTGAACGTTGATGATGATGATGAAAGAGAGTTTGACCTTTATGATTTATCTGGACAAAGACGAGTCTTATCAAAGTATAGGGATACTTGAGTCGCTGAGGGGAGTGCTCTACTAGCTGCGTAGGAATGATGATGTCGGATGAAAATCCATGAAGCAGACTCGATATTATGAGTGTAAGGATTAGCATCGATTTTCCAAATTCAGTCATCACACCTACTTACGACTAAGTAATATATGTTGTGACCTGTATGTAAAGCAAACTTGAAGCCGAAGAGAACTTGGGAAAATTTTTTAATTTCGACTTCGAGGGCGCACATGCCCAAATTTGGAATACCTATCTCTGCCGGAGTCACCCTGCATGCAAGCGGCCCCTCGCACTGTACTCCTCTGTTTTCGTCCGTTTACAACCAACGCCACTCTTTCATCCGCTAAATCAACATATTCAGCTAGTGACAGACTCTTCGCAGATGCGGCTCGAGAAGAAACAGTATCTTCTCCACAAAAGTCGTCTCGACTGACGGCCCTAGAGAATGAGTACACCAACTGGACGGGAGATGAGAGCATGCAAGATGCAGTGCTTCGTATGCTCGTCGACAAATACAAGCCTTTACGAAGCGGTACCCTACAGTCTGCAGACCAGAAATTGAAACGAGCACCTCCTGCGATCAGCTCTGCTGGCGCATATCACGGCGCTACAGAAGAGTTTCGCGGCGTATCTAAGGAGCCTTCTTCGCCCAAGTTGTTACAGCCTTCTACGGGTTCGTGGGCGACAGAGTCTTTGCTGCCGTCGATGGAAGGACACAGGCCATGGCATACAGAATTCAGGGTTCCTTCTCATGTCAGCGCTTCCGTCAAGGTTGCGCATTTCCCTCTGCAGTCTTCGCGACCGTCAGCCTCAACCCACTCTGTTGATGAGCTAACGAGGAAAAAGGAGAAAGAGTCAAAGAAGCGGGTTGAGCATGTAGGGAGACTCAGTCGGGCACGGGAATCTACTTTGGACTACCGTCTGGGGATCAAGAAGAGTTCTGAGGGGATGGGAAGACGGCCGAATCCTGTCAGCCTGAAAGGTTGGGCTTCGCTGGTTGAAGACAAGATAGAGGTATGTTCTCTACTGTACGTCAAGCATATCTCATGCTCTGTGTAGAAAGCCCGTATTGCTGGCATCTTCAATACCGTCAAGGGCCGCGGTCAACCTATGGCACGAAACGTAGAAGAGAGCAATCCATTTATTGGCCGCGAGGAGTTTCTCATGAACCGTATAGTTCAACGAAATGGCGCGGCCCCTCCTTGGGTTGAGCTACAAGGGGGTAATCAGTGTCTTACCAAGCAGCCACATTGCATCTGACGCATCACCATTATCTAGAGCTCGATATAGCGGTCCAGTCGTTTCGAGAGCTCTTGCGCCAGTCGTGGATTCGCCAAACCCTGCGCAACCTCACCACCAACCATCCTGCTCAGATGCTTGCTCAGTTTAATCTGAGCGACGTGAAACGCCACAGAGATCATGATTGGGAAATGCGAGAACGAGCATATCACGATGCCGCTGTGGAAGAGGTGAACGCGTTGGTGCGGAAGTATAATGGTCTAGCACCATACGCTGTGCGGCGGCCCTATTACAGTCGAGGTGTGGAAATAGGGATGCTGTATGAAGACTGCGCTGGTGAAATCATGAAACAACTGGCAGAACGAGCGAAGGGTGGACAAGGTGGTGGGATGCCGGGATATCGTTCGGAGGTAGAGTCCCACCATGAACCTGGGGGAGTGGTCAAAATAATTGGCCTCAAGGACCTTTTCCTTGCTTGGTGGCATAGATTGGTCGAGAAGTGGAATTCGCATTAGTTTTATGTATCGTTGGTATCGTATCGCTGTATAGTGTCATAATGTGTTGTATTCGAATATATCGTGAGAATCCGGCTCCTTCTATTCTGCTACAGTCACAGAAGATTGGTCTAATCAGGATTCGAACGGGCGAACGATAACTGACGAACGTGCCATTGCGCCACGACTCTATTTTACGTAATAAGAACACAACGTCATCCGTGACCCTGCATACAAGACTTGGTTTTCTTCCCCATGACATCCGCACTAAGGGCTCTATGAATGCCTTCACCATCCGCGATATATTGCTCCAGACAGTGTCATCCAGCTTGTTCCAGCAAACATTCCCTTTCGTCGTGCTTTTCCTGGTGCCAGTTCTAGTGCTTTCAATTACCTCCAAATTTAAATACGCTCCGCCACATTACCCTTTTGTCATGGGCCTCGAAAGTCTTGGTTTTTCAATGCCATGGAACTGGTTCTCCAATACTGGGAACGGAGGCGCGATTACTCCAAATGGACGTCCGGGGCACCATCACCATGAAAAGAGAAAGAGCAAAAAGTCGAAGGGAAAGATAGAACTTGTACCGGTAAAGACTGGTACGATCCCTTTCCACGTTAATCTCTCCCTTTAATTGTCCATCAGAAGAAGCTGTTGATGACGGATATTACCCTGGTCTTGTAAATATCTCGGGAACCTATTGCTTCATGAACTCTACAGTCCAGGTATGTGTACAACGAGGTCTCGGTGTTATTTAGTTGACCGGGAGTATTCGCAGGCTCTATCTTCATTATCATATCTCCAGCCTCAGATAGACGCTGTTCATTCCAAGGCCGAAACATTGGATGTCCCTACCCCCGTTATCGACGCCCTTCAAGACCTCTTTCATTGTACGTGTCATTTACATTAAAACATGTCATCTTTATAGTTTAATAAACTACCAATCTCATACCTTCTATCTAGGCCTGAATACCCAGTCGTCAGCACCATCCTCCATACGACCAGTTGATCTTATATCCGTACTGTCTTCCCCGTCGTCAGCGCGTTTCAATTCCCTCTTCAATTCCCGCGAACATCAGGACGCCCAAGAGCTTTTCCAGCTTGTGTCCGAGTGCATCAAGAATGAGACGATCAACGTAGACAAGGAGGGCCTTCGAGATCACGGCTTAAATGCCCTGTCCCAAGAAGCCGGCATCAACCCTGAGATCGGGAAGAGCGTGTTCGATGGATTGACAGCCAACAGGCGAAGCTGCGTCATTTGTGGATACACAGAGGCCGTGATGCACTTTGCTTTTGACAACTGGCAGCTTGCAGTGCCTCGCATGGCGGTAAGAACGTTCTGTTGCGTTTGGATGTTGCTAAATCTGCATTAGATGAATTGTACCCTTGAAGATTGTCTTGAAGAGTACACCCGCCTAGAGGTGCTCCGTGACTGCATATGTCGTCGCTGTTCAATGCTCTCGACTCATCGTCGGTTGATGCAAGAGGTCGAAACTCTCGTCGAGGCCACAAAACCAGAAAACAAGCCGTCTGCGTCGAAGAAACGACGGCTGAAAGAAGTACGGAAGATGGAAGTTCGCGTCAAGGCGGCTCTGGATGAGGGCCGTATTGAAGACGAGCTCAAAGATATTCGCATGGAGAAGGTATTTAGTTCGATGTCTACAAAGCAGGCAATGATAGCAAGAGTACGTTTCCTGGCACTTCCACACCATATTCTGGCAGCTCATTGAACGCAGCCTCCTCCTGTCCTAGCACTACACATTAATCGCTCCGTCCATTATTCCCATTACGCTGCCAAGAACAACATTCGAGTCATCTTTCCCGAAGTGCTTGATCTAACACCTTTCACCACCTCGGGAAACCTCTCCACCGTTCCGACAAGCTCCTTATCTATGCCATCCATTCTCCCTCGCCGATCCAGCACCCCCACACCTACAACTTATGCCAATCTTCATTCCCGAACAATATATCGACTCTCGGCAGTCGTGTGTCACTATGGTCAGCATTCATTCGGGCACTATGTTTGTTTTCGCCGGAAGCCGCCAAATTCAAGTGTACAAGACCGTTGGAAGCCGCCGAGGATTATAATCAAAGACCGCACATCTATCTCTGTTAAACGAGAAGACGGTTCCGGTCCCCTTGTCGATTTTGAATGGGAAGACGCGGATTCCCTTTCTAGTGCCGGGACCGGTAAAGGATGGCTTCGAATATCCGATGATACTGTCGATGAATGCGGAATTGAGAGTGTCCTACGAGAAGGCTCAGGAGCGTTCATGTTATACTACGAGAGAGCCATCCTTTCCATACCTACGCCGCCGGAACATCACCCTTATACCACTGCCAACGGAATCGCGAACGGTTACGCATATGGTGTGGGCACGACGAGTCCAGAAAGTTCCGAAGAGACGTTAAAACCCGAGATGATGATGATGATGACCAAGTTGTCTAACGGGAACGGGAGTGTTCGGTCGTTGATCAGCATCAATGGGACACTGAAAAGCGAGGACAACGAGAAGACGAGTAGCCTTTCTGGAAGTCTACCTTCACATCCGGGGCCGCGAGTAGTGCGGAGCGTTGCTGCTGGAAGGGGAAGGCGGAGTAGCAGTGTTACAACTGGCTTGCAGCGGACTATGTCTTCGTCCCCTCCACCGGCGTCCTCGTCGAAACCCATATCTATATCGAATGGTCATGGACCTACGAAGCACATTGACACCGATCCGATGATGATATCTTCCATCAGCTCCTCAGCACCTGCTTCCTTATTCTCACCAAAACCTCCGACTTCTCGGTCAACGTCTTCGATGACTTCCCATCAGCTAGAACCTCACAACCACAAACCAGACTCTTCATCGCACGGTGCATCTCCGTCACCTGTTGGACTACAACGGTGACATATCTCTAATCCCCCTTTTTTTTTGCAAGCATGTTTTAGTACCCAGCCCGGAGGGTTGTATCGTTAGATTCCTGTCTTGATTACATATCCGACGCTTGATCGCTTCGAATTCCATCGCGGAGACCTTTACAACGTGTGCATTGGATGGTAAGTACTCGTATTCAAACTGTACAAACGCCCTGGAAAATGGTTGGAAATATCTGGTCGTCTAGATCATCTCCAGCGCACTTTTCACGTCCAGATCATTTCCTTCCCTTGTGATCATTTATCCCGCGTGGTAAATAAAAAAACAAGAAAGCAGCCCGTAGCAACATTGATCAATGTGACGTCTGGCGATCACCAATAAATCCGACGTTCGATGGTCCTGGGCTTGACATATGAAGGACGGGAGTAGGAAATTGTGCGCTTAACGCGGGTGACGGTCGGGTACCTTGTGATAATGATGGTGAGAACAATGGGAACGGGTGATATAAAACCCCGCTCACCAGGCTTGGTACACCTCACCGCCGTCGAGCTGGACTTCGACTATTTGACGGCCCTAAACGTAAAGGTCAGGCTTCCGTACCCCGCTCCACCCAGTGCCCAGACGTACTGCGTAATCAAAGTGGGATCCGATGACTAGACCCTCACGGCGTCCTGAGTAGGCGTGCTGGACAGCAACGATGTCTCCTGGCTAGCAAAGGGGGTAGAACTCCTTAGCCTGAGGTCTTGACAAAGACAAGGAAAAAAAGCTTACGATAATTTCATCAGACGAAGCCGACATTGTGGATAGTGGATGAGGGCGAAGGGGGCGTCGCTGGTGGGAGAGAAGAAATTGGGGGGAGAAAAGATGGGAAGGGTCAAGCCAAGAGCTTAAATAGATTAGATCCCTGAATAACGTAGCCGAGCCTTATAACGTCCTCAAAACGTGAGGCTGGCCTCACGGCAAATCGGAGATAATCGCCTATAATCGCGTGGCAATCGCCTTGCATCAGGAACCGAGTTTGAGAAATCTCCGGTTGCCTTGAGGCTCAATTGTCTATGTACTTATGCGGCAAGTCATCATCGTCGCAATTAAGAATGCTTTGTTCGTAGTATGGAAAACAATGCCTGGAAACAAGAATATTGTAAAGAACCTGTTGGGATTCCAGAATTCCAGAGTTTCGAAATTAAAAGAAGGGATTAGGGCCTCGTGTTTTCCTCATGGCATCAAGGCAACATTGTTATTGTCAATCGCGCTTTCGATGTCGGTCTAATCAAGAGTAAAAACAAATCAAGCAATGCGGTATCGCTGAGGCCTTGCACGAGTGCTGTACGCTGGGCTGGGTGCGTTGAAGCAAAGATCCTCGAATACTGCTATTACATAATGACAGCACGCCGCCCATGCAGTAATGAGAATCTTTACCCCGTATCATCCCGTAGCGTATTGTTCTACAAGAGACGTGCGGACTGATTTCTTTCAGCTGACACGCCTGACATGATTAGGGAAGACCCGACGACCGCGCTAAGAGCACGCCACGCGTTCGCGAGAACGGACTGTGCACGAAAGGCGATCGTTTTTAGGAACAGACGACTGGGGAGAAATAGTCAGACCTATCGAGAAAATACAGAATCCCGCCGTACTCACTTGAAAAGTGAAAGCAAAAGTGTAGTTTCATTTCGGGGACAGGCGGTGATCATCAAACGAGAACAATGGTAACGTGGGGGTTCCGAGCTAATAGCCGCATTCTTGAGGTCGAATGATGTACTGTGAACTTCAGTGCAGAATTCGGTTGAAGTAAAGTATATAGGGAACGCGTCGGGTGGTTATTGAAGGAACAAGTGCGTGAGAATTCCGGCCTTCAGACTTAATATCTTAACCCGAAGCCAGAGCCAGACGAGTACGCCAAGAAATAACAACAGATGGTTGCACCTCTGCGAATAGCATACACCAAAGTGAAACTGAAAGCTTGACAACGAGGCTCTCCGAGGGACGTCGAGATCAACGCCATATTCAATGGGGACATAGAACTGCTTGAGACCCAATTGTAAAGGTCAATGTTTACGAAAGTACCAAGACGACGAAATCCTGAATAGAGAACAATAGCCTTCTGTAGCATGATCGCAATAACTATGTCGACGGCGAACAAAGCAGAGTCCGAAGAAAGAACATCAAGAGACTGCAGGTCATCAACGTCGCCAACCTTGAAGGGATCGGTATTGTGGTCCTGTATCGCATACAAAAAGTAACGGATTGCCTTCCTTGAGATCGATATGAGAGAGGGTTTCCACGAAATAACTGAATATACCAATCATTCTTCCATCGTGGTAATTACGATGCGAACCTTGATGGAACATCTCCAACAACGCTACGGTGCGGATCTGTGGCCCATGGACGGCCATGGCTGTTGAACGTTGATGACTTGGACAAAGGTTGGTTTCGCGAATCGAATGCTATGCTAGCGAAAAGAACAGGGCACCTATAGCTCACAGACGGTATCCGCTCAAGAAAAAAACGGATGTGGATGGGAGCGCTGAATTTAAAGGCGGACTGCATCACAGTTAAGAAAGCCTTGGTTGTGAGTGGACCCGTGGTTGCAATAGTTCGACACGCAGTATGTAGCCAGGATTGGTTGACGGCGGGGCGGTAGCGACGGCAAATATTGAGCCTATTCCCTCTATGAAAATGCGGTTACATCAGCTCAAACCAAAATACACGACATACCTGAAGAAACCAACCCTACGAATAAGAGATAAACATTGTTTCGTGCGCAAACCTGGCGGTGACAACCGTGACAGTTTCGGCAGTTTCGTCCGTGCCCACCTGTTCCCACGCTTAACGACCCGATGAATTACGTCAGCATCTGTTTCCTTCAAGTTTCGTTCTCTCTCAACAAACAGGCTACGTATTCTATTCTGCCCGGACGATCAATAATGCGTTTACAGCGATGGCTCTGCAATAAATGTATCTCTTATCCAGCTCTGCTTTTATTTCCTTTGAAGTTCCCAAACCGAAGAGACACGAACTTGGGTGCGCTTGCCGCTTGGTCACGGACCAACCGATACGATCATCGATGACGACGACTGGCTATACGACCGTCGACGGTCTGAGTTTGAATTCGCTAAGCATTGAACGAACGCGCATGTGGCGCTGCGTTCATTCACACTTCAGTTCTATACCTCCACGTCCATTTCTCGCTGAGCAATATTCGTATACAAAACATATTCTTTCTCGCGATTCAACCTATGTCGCGTACTATGTCAGACAGGGTCAAAGGCTGGTTAGGCTCTCGTCGTCAAACTCTGACTGGTGACACGGTCAATCGCGCCTCTGGAGACTATTCACCGAACTCGCCCTTTTCAACGGTGCTCTTGCAGGCTTCCTCAGTCCAGTCCAGTCCGTTTCGTATCCATGTCATAGGTTTCCCTTCTGACGATTTTTACAGTCATCGAGGACAATTCTCAACCACAGCCAAATCCAGCTCGTTCGTTGTGATCTTCTACTGCCTCCAGTCCTTCTGCTAACTGTTAAAAAAGCACTGAGATCGATGAAAGACGCCCAAAGCCCCTGAGCGCTGTCGCGGACGAAATGGTGAAGCAAATGCAAGATTCATCGGCGGTGTGTGACTAGCTTGTTTCACTGTCCCCGTGTTAGCTCAGTGCATGGGTACCAGAATTGGGAACTATCTAGGATACTGCCTCCTCGCCCATCCGCCGACCGGGACCCATCTGAGCTCCAACTTACGAAGGCATGGCGGAAACTGCAGGTTTGCGTCGTTCGCATTCAGTGCATAGGTGCTAACATGCAAAGTAGAAATACTCGCAGCTAAACATCCTCTCGCCGACTGCTGAGGCTGCTGCTACTGCTTCTGCGGAGGTGGAAAGTCTGGGTGACATCGTTGCAATGCTTGCCCTCCTTCGTGTTGTCGTTAACAAGGTCGAGCAGCCTATTGGGGAAGATGCGGTTTGTGCCTTCAACACTGCTCCTGTGTCAGACTACTGAACTTGTGTACAGGGTTATTCTCGTGTTCTTGTTAGAGCCAATAATCTTCTCGACTCCTTTGATAAAATCTTGCATGTCGTAGAAACCCGCATTGTCGAACAGTGCCAATTTGTGCTTGACGACTTGGCTGAGTGGGTGGCACCAAAGTTTCCTGATCCTATTCTGATAAACATAAGGGCCATCGTTTGCGTGATAGACGAAGTGGCTACGCCGTCAGAGACGCATTCCAATGCGGTATGCGCTGTCCCGACCAGAATTTCGGTCGCAGAGAAGGCTGCGGATCAGGCCGAGGCGCAATTCAACGTATGTCTGACAGCTACAAGGTGTTGACGATTGACCTTATTTTTCTTTTTAGCGCATGCTACTTCTCTGCGTGCTTCTTCATCTTAAGACTTCGCGCACCGGAACGGGAGTAGATTAAAGAAGCGAGCATCATGGCGAAAGGCATCCTCACAATAACCCATAATTATAAATAATATAGTACTAGTGAATCAACGGACTTGCCCGGTTATTATCAAAGAATACCGATGTGTATCCTTGAATTCACAGTTAACATTCTATGTCCAACATCAAAGTCTGAAGTCTGCATAGCCATTCTACAGGAACTACATCATATACAGGCCCCTGGCAATCTCCGACCTTATCCATCTCTCGTTTTGCATTCTCTTGTTTGCATTTCTACGAGACTCTAATGTCATAAACTTCCCCTCGACACCTTGAACAGGAGGGGAACAACGGTGAGCAAATGAGGAGCATTTATCGTCAGTAGAATTTCTTCACTTACTTGCAAATTAGATAGATCCAAACGCTGCAAACCCTTTGTCATTTGCTCGGTATCGACATCAGTAGTGATTTCATCTAGTCCTTCTGCCCACGACGCAATGGTTAGGACTAAAGCGGCATTTCCACCTCGGACAGTCAGCCTTCGTATGTAAGGCAGCCGCCAAGGGAACTCAAAGAAGGCAAGTTCACGTTCGTATGGACGATAATAGCGGTTAAGAACTGAGTCAAAGATAACTTTAGGAAAGTCGCGGCAATCGTCGTCAAAAGTATGAGTGATCTCCAAATCGGTGACTGTTGTCGGGAACGAGTGGAATCTATAAACGTAATCGTTGGGGTCGAAAGGGAAACGGTTATGATATCGAAGATGGACGTGGCGGAGAGCCAGAAGATTGTTACAAAATTTGGGGAATAAACCGACATCATGGAGTATGTGTATCATTCGATTGGGATCGCCGCGAGGGCCAAGCCAGCAAGCAAGGTGCTCGGGAAATGCATACCTACACTTGTATTTGTAACTGTTGTAGTCATTGTTTATGTAGAGCGTTATTGAGCAGCAGGAGTTCCCGATGTAGGACTGAAGGTCAAGATATTTACGGGCAATGGATTTGCCGCCCCGTATCAGATACCAAATATACTTGAAATAGGCGTAGTTGGTGATGTGTATGTTTGCGAGGGATATTCGCATGAACGTCGCCATCCAGGCATGGCTGACACGTATAGAGGTTCGCCTGAAGGTTCTGCGGGCTTTCGTGCCTAGCAGGAGATTCCAGACCTCGTATATGATGAGTTCCATGATTTCGAGAGGAAATACTGGTACAGGGCTGACAGGAGGCTTGTTAGTCCGTCAACAGAGTTATGAACATCGAAAGCTTTACCAAGCGCTGTGAAACGGATGTTTGTTGGTAATGGGCCTTGCTTTTGTAGGTCTTACACGCATCTCTGCGGCCCCTCTCGACGTCTTTGAAAGTACAGCATGAGTCCGTATGTGATGCCGTCGCAAGAATCGAAATTTGAACCAAGTCAAGATCTTGTTGAAGCGTCGAGGGGACTCTGTAGTTGTAGAGATTCTTGAAGAGGAAAGATGACTTGAATTCGTCGCTTTCATCTAAAAGCCGTGATAGATACTAATTTGACTGCGGGGATGGAGAGGGAGATAAGAAAAACGATTGGACGGCACGGTCCCGGGCCTAAAGGCAATAGGAGTATTTCAGGAGTAAAACAGGTGATGTTGGCTCGTTCGAGGTTCAGGAAGGATGTTTTATTACCCGACGGTGCTCCTCGACAGGGAAGGCGTTTTAAGCGATTCGAGATACTGTATAGGGCGAAATTGGTAGAGGGAAACATTTGGGGGGGGAGACGAAACAACTTGGAAATCGAATGCCAGTGTTCTTCTCTGGTAGACTCGCAACGCGTGATAAAGGGGTTGGAATTAAAGAAGCGCCTGCGTCTTTCTTTCCAACTGATAAGAAGTGAACTGAGGTAGCTCGTTCAATTCAAAGCGCCACGGTAGTCGTCATGAATCTCCCGGCCCGATGAGGATGACGATCAATAGCTGAACCCGGCATATTCGGACCGGCCGACCCTTCCTCTCTCAGTGACGGCCACGATGGTGTCTACTTCGACGCTTTAGCTCTCTACCGATCTCCCAGAAACAAATCTTTGCCATCTACGCCTCGGCGAACCAGCCAAGCCGACATCGCCAAGTTCGTGCAAGCTTGGAGAAGCAGCACAGCGGCATGTTGATGTTTTATTTAACTACGGCAACCTTACAAATGGGTTCTTGCAGACAGCTATAGGCGTATCAGTCCTATCCGCAGCATATTTTCACCAACTCACCGAGTAGGTACCGGTGGACTCGGGACAAGCTTTACTGGAGTTTCGTGAGTGCTATAGTTAAACGATAGTGGCTGTCCATTTATTCAAGATAAGCACTGTATACACTCGATAGCGCCAAACCCAGATCATTGGTTTGGGATTCGATAGCTGTCCTATAGAACAGCCCCACATAAACAATAGATATGTAAGGATACATGCAAACTTCCCTCAGTGGGTGTTCTTGCAACTCAAGCAAAGCGTTTCGCAAGCCACCTTAAAGGCATCCTCGATATCCCCGAAACTCTATCAGTAACGCGCGCCCGGTTGCTATTGAAACAGAGGCGGCGCGGCTCTCCACTGAGTCCCGCCTGTGACACTAACAAGCACCAAAGTGCCATCTTACTAGTCAAGGAGCGCTTCTATTGGTAGACTCGGCCGTTCCTGATTGGGAACTTGTGCATGTACCAACACTGACACCAACACCATTTTCATATTACACACTCATTTCCGAATCACTGGAAGCTTGGTATCGCTGGAACATCCTCCGGCACTCGCATTGCTCGTCCTAGCTGGAGTATACGGAGCTGTCCTATTCCTCTTGGTAGCCTCGCCAAGTGAAGAAATCCCGCGAGCTTCACGTCTTCGCGCACCCATCGGATAGACACCGCTTTACTTTTAAAGCTAGCTTCGTTCAGAACCGAGGCGCCCATGTCGTTTTGCAACATCCCGTATACTAATAATGGTACGGACTCCTCGTGGCGCCGCTTGAGCCCGACTGGCTTTTGAATCTTCCAAACCCTAATTAAGAACTTCTAACGTTACGAAGTATCTTTGGATTTACGTGCTTACCGCGACTGCAATGCAAGACAGTGATAAAGGACGCTATGTATCTCTAATCTTTAATCTGTTTCTGTCCCACCCGCATCTCCCTGCCCTCAAATTTGAACCACTTCCGAGTCCAAGTTACGCACGCACGTATTCAATCCATGCCTTCACGTCGTCGATGCGTCTTATCTCTCTGTCTTCTCTACTTTGCTACCCTCGCTTCGTGCTACACTCACTGTATGTCCCTTCATACGGTTAGCAGGTTCCAGGCTGACTATGACCAGCATATTTCACGATCAAAGAACCCCAGGAGAGCACTCAGTGGTCGAACAACGCTGTGAACGTTCTCTCGTGGGAGAAGGGCATCTGGGATGGGTTGACTTTTTTTGATATCGAAATGGTGAGGCTGAACACCGTTGGAATCACCTATGTCGCGTTTAATGGTGCGTGTATTTGCGTCTGCATTCTTGCCTGCGCTGAGGCTAACGTTTGGCACAGTGCAAGCTCACCCCTCCTCCCCCACCTCTCTGAATATCTACCTCGAGGACGTACCCGCAGGAGACGATTATTTTATGGTATTCATAAACTCTACGCATATGGTCAAGCATTGTCTGTCGGAAATGTTCTCTATTATTAATGCTACGGGTGTCAGCACGTCGGCATCGGTTACACCGGATCCGACGGTACCGACAGTCACGATAAGCGGTTCGCCTAATCCGTCGAGTACTTTCATTACGACGTTCGCGAGTAAGGCGAGTTCGGTTGTGTGGGATGGGCGGGCCTGTGGTAGCATGGCATTAATGGTAGTGGGAATGGTAGTGGGTGCGATGATGGTGCTGTGGTAGTCTCCCAAAATTCCCCTATGCCAATTGTTGATGATGGTACCCGGGGTGTATATCACCATAGTAGATAGGCAATGAATTCAGTATTGCATAAGTACACATTTGCCTTGTCGGATTCCCTTCGGAATTAGATGAAAAGTGAAGCAGGTTTCATGTTGCTTAAGTGTCTTTGACGTGAGGTGTTTTGTCGGTTTGAGAACGAAATTCGGCAGCGATGGCTTCCTGAGATCAAAATGTCTTATCAAATCTCGACTGCTTGCTGTGAAGAGATCAAGAGCCTGCCTAGACTCTGCACAACGTGCTTCGCAACAGAATTTATGATTCTGAAAGTCAAACTTTGCACGACACTAAATTGATTGCTTGTCTATGACAGGGCGACACGGTAAGTAAACCATCATATTGACAACCACTCTGGCAAATGCATATCAAGGCTCGTAGGTGCATTGCCCACCTTTACTGGCGTCGCAGACATAATCGCAGCATGTCTGAGCGCCCTCATCTTTCTCTCTCCCTCCCAATCAACCAACAACTCTTCGACGTGCTCATCAATCTGCTCCGCCGGCACCGGCACCCTACCCAGAGACCGGATCCATTGCCCTACAGCTGCTAGAGAGACGCGTACTTCCCACGATCCACCTTCCTAAGTAAGAGTTAGTATGATGACTAGAACGAGAAATGGGCTACACACCGTGAGAGTCTTACACAGTGCAGCATTGATTCCAAACGCCAACAAGTACCCTGCCGCGTGGTCGAGCGCTTGCATTGGAAGTGGACGCGGACCCAGCTCTCCAAATGCAGCTCCTTCGTCTGCGTTGAAGCCCGTAGCAGTTTGGACAAGAGAGTCGAACTAGCAGAAATCAGACATTCTCAGAGTTTCGTAAAGCAAACACTCACTCCTCGCCGATCCTTCCACGGACCATCCCATCCCCAGGCATTCAAACTTGCATACACCATCCCAGGACTACCCACGCCGACCCCAAAACCTTTCGCCTCTAACGCTCCGGGCCGGTACGCCTGCAGAAACACATCCGCCTCCTCACACAGCTCTTCCAGTTTGGCTCTCCCTTCCGGGGTATTCAGATCCAGCTGGGTGGTACGCTTGCCTCGAGAAGTATCTGCGTCTAGGACGGGCAGGGCAGGGAGGTGTGGGGATGTCACAAGGAGGACGTCTGCGCCGTGTGCTGCTAGTGCCCGGCCTGCTACGGGACCTGCTATGACTCGGCTTAGGTCTAGGACGTGGATGCCATCCAATGGACGTGTTCCTCCAGTGGGACGGCGCTTAGGAGCCTCTCCGATTTTGGTAAGCGTAACCGGAGGAAGCCCACGGAGAGCCTCTGCTTGTGGATGGGCGTTCCATTCATCGAAGGACCGGTAGGCAGTAGCGCACATCCCCCGTCGTGCTGCCTCTGTTTCAAAGTCAATTGAATCCCATTGGACGAGCGCCTGTTGGACTTGGAAACGCGTCACGGTTGGGTTATCAGGGATATCGAGGATATCAAGGATGCCTTTACGATGACTTGTGAAAGGTTCAGTAACTTAGGGATGCCCACCGTACCCGTACATACGGTGGATACGGGTACCGTATATATGGGCCCGTACCGGTGCCGTCCTGAAATCTGGTTTTACGGCAGTATTTGTACGGGTACCATACGGGTAGGCCAAATTTGCGCAGATACCTGTTCTTTTGGTACGTAGTGAGTCAGATTGATAAATGTACCGTTAACTATAGAACACCTGCCGCAGGTCATCATGCAATCCTACGACTACCGTACCATACCGTCGAGGCCTTTTTACCCGGTGTACGGCCGTAACCGTATACGGTACGGTGGGTATCCCTAGAACTTCAGTTTAAGTCGTAAGATCACTCACTGAGGAAAGTTTGTGTGGATTCTAACGTATCCACCGTTCCGAGCCTTGTACAGCCCTGCTATCGAGTCCCAGGTTGATCCAGGTTTGACGCCGCCAAGAGTATAATGTGCCTCGCTATCTGCAAGTCATTGAGCATATGATCTCCTTTGGGTCCCGTACTCACGAAACTCCAGTGCTGCATGACTCGAATCTACCGAAACGTCCTGCTCGGCTCCCGTTCGGAGTTGGTAAAAATAGGCCGCAGATAGGGCTGATAGACCTATGGCTGTCTGGGATAACACATTTGTAAGGCCTCCGTATTTGAATAAAAGATGAGTACCTGTGCTGCATCTCCCAGTTTAAACGAAGACGGCGTCGGCTTGGCTGGCTCATCGAGGTGGAGGTGCCGTAGACTTGCTTCAGGGAGCCCGGTAGAGAGCCAGAGGGACGAAGCGGGTTCCATCGTGAGTGGGTATGATAGAGGAACGATCGGCCCGAATACACCGTGTTCAGATTCAATATCAACTTTTCAGGGAATATCCGAGATTTCCAAGGTCTCTCTCTGAGCATAGAACGCCTTCTGAGCTTGTTCTGAATTAAGTATAACCCCCCCCCCCCCAACTCCTTTCCTATATTGCTCTTGTAGGCTGTAAGTACCAGCACTACTCCCTCTTCACTCTATAACTCAAAGCTTTGCAGTGAAATCAGCTCTGGTCCCCGCTTTGTAGATGGAGGCGACGAACTCAAGTCATTTTTCATCCTCAAGACTGTCTCCAGCTACAGAGTCCCCCCGACGGTTCAACAAGATCGTGGCATGGTTCAAATTTCGATTCTCTCGACGGCATCACATACGGACTCATGCTGTAAACTCAAGGCCTTCCGGAGCAAGGCGCTTTATCAAACTTTGTCGGCGTAGCATTCAGTAAATATTTGAAGTCTCGTGGCTTTGTTCACTAACAAACCTCCTGTCAGTTCTGTGCCAGTATTTCCTCTCGAAATCATGGAACTTATCATATACGAGGTCTGGAATCTACAGCTAAGCACGAGAGCCCGTAGGGTCTTCAGGTGGACCTCTATGCGTGTCAGCCATGCATGGATGATGACGTTCATGCGAATATCCCTCGCGGACTTGCGCATCACTGATTATGCCTATTTCGATTACGTTTGGAAGCACATACTTGAAGACAACAAATCCATTGCGTGTAAACATCTTGACCTCCAGTCCTACCTCGAGAACTACTGTCGCTCCATGACGCTCTACATCAACATCGACTATGCCAACTACAGACACCAGTGCCTGCTCCCAGCTCACCTTAATTGTCCTGGCCCTGAGGCCGATCCCAATC
This sequence comes from Armillaria altimontana, assembly GCA_022818075.1. Taxonomy (NCBI): domain Eukaryota; kingdom Fungi; phylum Basidiomycota; class Agaricomycetes; order Agaricales; family Physalacriaceae; genus Armillaria; species Armillaria altimontana. The sequence goes on from JAIWYR010000016.1 coordinate 1,172,440, forward strand.
GAATGGCAAGCATTCTCCATTACCACGGTTTATTCCTCAAATTTTGTCATAATCTGTTTGCTCTCCGCCATGTCCACCTTCGATATCACAATCGTCTACCTTTGGATTACTACGATCACATATACAGATTCCATTCCTTCCCGACAACCGTCACTGATTTAGAGATCACTCATACTTTTGATGATTTCCCCGAATTCCCTGATAAGCTATATGACAGTCTCAGTGACCGTTATATTCGTCCACACAAACGCGAAATTTTCTTCTGCGAGTTCCCTTGGAAGCTACCTCACGTACGAAGGTTGACCGTTCGAGGTGGACATATCCCTTTGGTCCTTACCATTGCATTGCGGGCAGAAGGACTGGAGGAAATCACTACTGATGTTGACAGTGAACAGGTGATGCAGGGTCTGCAGCGTTTGAATATATCTAATTTACGAGGTGAGTGAAGAAATTCTACTGGCGATAAATGCTCCTTATTTGCTCGCTCAGTGACTCATTGTTCGTCTCCTGTTTAAGGTATTTGTGACGTTAGAATCTCGTAGAATTGCACAGGAGAATTGTAATCGACAAGATTTCAGACGACCAGAGGCCTGTATATAATGTAGAATGAGTACACCACAGACTTCAAACTTCAGCTTCGACATTGAACATCGCATGTTCACTATTGCGGGCGAGGACGAGCGTAGATAGATAGCAACTGGCGAAGTCCATTGATTAAAAAAGTACATGCTATGGGGCCCTTTAACGGGATGGATATGTTTCTAATCTAATACCCTTCCGTTGTACGACGCGAAGTTCCTTTGACATGAAGAACCACGTATAATAATAACATACGCTGACGATGAGATCAGGTCAACGCCGCGTCAGAGTAACTGTCAGACATACGTTGAACTGGTCCTCAGCATCATCTACGGCCTTCTCTGCATTTACGATTGTCGATCGGACCGTGTCGGTAGCGAATCCACGAAGAAATTGCTCATACCATTCTTCCGTGGAAATGGCCGCTGACAACTTGTCGACTTCTTTATCACAGAAGCCATGGCCCTTAATTTTATCAGAATCAAGTCAGGGTGTTTCAAATGTGGTTACGCTCACTCGGCAAATCCATCCAGGATGATTCGAGACGCTTGAACAATTTCGGGCCCCATGATGTCCAAGATTTTACTGCAGAAGCATCTTGACTTTTACAGTAAGCCGCGCGAGATGCTGTACATAAGCTTAGTTGTCTGACATTGGGATGGTGCTCAAGGTACAGACCACATCTTCCCCAATGCAATTGTCGACCTTGCGAACGACAACACGGAGTAGAGCAAACATTGTCGCAACGACGGTCGAACCTCTGAGTGCCGTGGCAGCAAGAGCAGCAACCCCACCAGCCAGGGAAACGATGTTTAGTTCCGAATATTCCTACTTCACGCGTAAGCATCTGTGCAATAAATCATATGAGCAACGCGAACCTCTAGTTTCTGCCACGCCTGTGGAAATTGGCCCTCCGATTGGCCCTGGTCAGCGGTCAGGCGAGAGGGCAGTATCCTCGACAGTCCCCGTCCATCCTGGTGGACGTGCACTGAGCTAACACGAAGACAGAGAAGCAAGTTGGTCACACACATTGGATAAACCTTCAATCTGAGTTTCTACTGTTTGTGCCGCCGTACTGAGGAGTCTTCAATGTCCTTGAGCGGCCTCAGTGTCTTTTGACAGTTAGTATAAGGAGGTGGTAGAAGAACTCATACGAAGAACCTGTTGTATTTGATGGCGACCGACGATGGTCCCTAGCTGTAATATCGTCAGTCAGAAGAGAAACTCATGAAATGGATACGATACGAACATGAACGGGCTGAGGAAGTCTGTAGGTGTGCCGGCGAGAAGGGCGATGCCGCTGGGGAATGGCCTCCAGGGCGATTGTCAAGGTCAGGGTTTGTCCGCTGCCGACGACGACGAAAGTGGACATTCTGCATCATATTTCTGAAAGAATTTGAGACGATGTGCGACATAGACTGTAAGGTTCGGCGAGAGATAGTTTGATTGAATATCGCTCAGCGAGAAATGAAAAGTAGAGAACGACGTGGAAGTATAGAACAAGAATGAAGTAACAGACGCGTCCAGTGCTTTTATAGCAAGCGAATTCAAACTCGGTCATCGTATAGTAAGCCAACCATGTCATTGTCGTCATCGTCTTCAGTTGGACCAAGTGCAACAGTACGGTCGGTTCGAAGCTACGGGTTTCGATTCCACTTCCGTTCCGTTATTAAGGAAAGCAGATTTAGACAAGGGAAACATTTGTTGCAGAGTCATTGTTGTAAGCGTACTAATCATAATCGTTCGGACACCATAGAGTACTGTAGCCTGTAGCTGTTGGAAGTAACGTGAGAATTTAGAAAGAATCGCGGTACTCGCCCGGGCCGCCGCTACTAATCAATTGAGTTTGTCCATGTTGTGCACGACCTTGGCAGCTGCCGCTTTCAGCTTGAACTCGAACTTTTCCTCCACCGAACTTGAAGAAATGTCGAAACGAGGAGGATCCCCCCAACAGAAGGAACTCTCGTCAAGAGAGCCAGAGCCACCCCTCCACCTTCCAATCAAATTGCTATATCTTCATCCAATGACGAACGGTCGAAAGGCCTCATTCGAACGGTAAAACGAACGAGTAGCTTGGAAGCGCCAATTATCAGTCTTGCGGGCGCTCATTCTGTACGCAGGACTATCTTTTACTGTCCGGATATGTCGTTAAAGCTCTGGAACACAGGCTGAAATACTAAGTTGTCGCTTCGACCCAACAGGTCAGAACATAGCTGCGTGCTCAGCCGACCGGAGTGTCTGTATGTTATCTACCTATTCAAAAGAAAGTTTTCTCATGCAAATCCACAGCCTTCTGGAGAACATATCCACCAAACTCAAACTACGGTCTCCTCTCAAATTTCTCCAAGGCGCCCATATTAGATCTCCAATGGTCGCTTTGCTCCCCCACGCTATACACCGTTGCCGCCGACCACACGCTTTGCCTCACAGACGTGACTACTGGTCATCGGATACGCAAAATTCGCGCTCATCGCGAGATAATAAACAGTGTCGACCGGACTATGGCTGGGGGAGCTGGTACTGAGCTTGTTGCTACGGGTTCCGACGACGGCACCGTGAAAATATGGGAAGGAGGCGAGGAAGGAGGAAAACAGGCCGTGGCGACGTTCGATATAGGATGTCCTGTCACATCAGTATGCTGGGGAGCTGACGGTGCGAATGTGTATATTGGCGCCTTGGACAACGAAATCCATGTTAGTGCTTCTTCCTCCTTTAGCTGGCCCCTTCGTTGCTAACAGCGATGGCAGGTATACGATCTTAGAAAAAGCCAGCAAGTGTACACACTTACGGGGCATACTGACACGCCAACGTCCTTGGCGCTCTCTCCGAATGGAAGCTACCTTCTCTCTCCCTCCTTCTCGTCGCACACCATCATCCATGATATCCGACCCTTCTCTTCCTCTCCGACGCGGATACATCGCGTCTTGCAGGGTGCACCGGCTGGATTCGAGAATACTCTTCTACGGGGTGCGTGGAGCAAAGACGATGGAGGCCGGCGAGTGGCGGTTGGTGGTGCAGACCGAGCGGTGTGTATATGGGATGTCGATAGTGGCAAGATATTGTACAAAGTAGGTCCCTCTCGTTCTCATTATCTACGTTCCTCGTTGACATCCATATGCAGCTTCCCGGCCACAAAGGAACAGTCACCTCCGTAGACTTCCACCCCAAGGAACCCATCAGTACGTGCCGTTGCTTTGTGTTCTAGAAAAAAATTATCTGACCACACCCATTCAGTCCTCACCGGCAGCAAAGACGGCACGATGATCTTGGGAGAAATCGAATCCGGAGTGAAGGTGTAGGCCCTCTGTATTACGGCGAGTAATGTACATGGCGGAGACTCAACCAGCTTTCTAACGTATATGCATTATGGTACAAGGAGTGGATGATGATGCGACGATACAAGTGAGTAAGGGAGCAAGGAATTATGCAACATAGGCAAACGTGTCTTTCTGTCCGTCCACTCGTTCCATGTATTCTTTTTCCAAAAGGGTTTCTACGGCCTGGTGGAAAGCATAGATATAAGAACAGGAAGTTTTCAATACGCTCAACGAGAACGCACCTTTTTGATGTCAGGAATCTTGGGAGCGAAGCGTTGAGAGATCTGCGAGATTACTTCCTGTATCAGTGCTTGGTTTTTCATTGTCTTACGGGCTTTCATGATTCTGCAATACAATCAGCGTATAGAGAATGAATAGTGGGGACTATACGTGCCGAACGATAGTAGCTTGGATAACATATTTCCTGTCTTCATCGACGGCCTTGAGGACGTCAGAAGACTCGGCCTTCACCTCAGCTTTGATGGGCTGATTCAGATTGACCCGAATCTTCTTTGACTTGAAACCTGAAGGAAGGGGAAAGAAAGGTCAACTGAATGTAAAAGTGAGAACGGAACGTATCCACGAACTAGGGTTCAAGTCGTACTGGTCCTTCTCCTCATTGATGAGGATCTTGGCCTTCACCAACAACGCCAACACCTGCGATAGGATGTCCTTGCTGATCGCGGTTGCTGCAACCAGTTCATCCAAGGATAACGTGTCGTTTCGGTTGTACTGCACAAGGACAGCCATCTGGTAAGCGCTGGTCATCAGGATGTACTTCTGGTTCAGGTAGTTCGTTCGTAGTTCGTTCTTCGAATAGTTCCAGAGCCATGTCAGTTTACGACCGGAGTGTTTACTCTGGTAGTATTTCGTGAAACGCTCATAGGTGGGCATGATCTCGACCGGGATGGTAAAGCCGTGCGTCGGAGGGTTGAGTGGCCAGAAGTTGGTGCCGAGGACCATGACGGTGAAGGTGATATCCATATCATCGTGGTTCTGAGTCATCCGTTCTTTGAACGAATCCGTGAGATCCTTGCTCAGGCTCATGTCTATTACGGGCATCATTCAGTGGGATGACTTTGTACTGGCACAATAGCAACGAACCTGTGAACATGCGTTGGAGCTTGTTGGTGTATTCGAAACCGCAAGCCTCCTTCAGTTTTGAAATCATGCTGGCCTCGCTTTCATCAGAAGCAGATACGCTGTGAATCAGTCGTTTGGAAAGTTTGGTGGTGTAGAACGTCTGGAAAACGTCCTTGTCTTCCAAATACTTGAAGAGAACCATCTATAAAGCCTAATCAATGTGAATTCGAGGTTGACTGAATGAGGGACCGACCACACGATTAAGCGCGCTCTCCAAATCCCCTTCCTCAGCCATCTTGTTGTTCTTCCGCAAAAGCATATCCGCATGCTTGGCGATCAACTCGGGCGACTTCGTCGACGACGATCCAGTGGCAGCATTACGATTGACAAACTCTCTGCATGCCTTATCAAGACTGGCCGCAAAGCCAGCTTCCCCTCGGAAACTTCGAGTGACGGTTTCAGAGTTCTTCTGGTGTACCTCTAGCAGGGCGTCCACGTATATCTTGGGGTCAACGTCAACGGCGGTACCCTCTCCCACTAGTTTCGAGATGGCCGATAGACCTGCTTGCTTGACGTGGATCTCGAATCGCTTCCTCAGCGGATCAAGTCCGTCCGGAATACGCGACAACAGAGCATACATCCGCTGGAGGTCTTCGTCTTGATCGAAGTCCAGAAGCTTTTGGAAGCTGTCCTGCATCAACTCGGCATGTTGGCGAATGAGCACTTCTTCACATTTCTGAATCAACTCTTTGCGCGTCTTGGTGTGTAGATACCTTTCTACTCGGTCCTCCTCCTCCCGTAGACGCTCTTCTGCCTTCTTCAGATAATCGGAAACTGTATTCTCGGCAAGAAAAGCTTCTGACTCCTTGTTGTAGTACTGCTCGGTGGCTTGGATGAACGGCGCTTCAAAGTGCTCCTTGTATACTTCCAGGCACTCTTTGTTAAGATCGGTGTTGTCGAGACCTAAGGATACGAAAGAGAGAACAACCTTCTTCACAAGCCCCTGGTCAATCATTTCGCCGTTCCGTTGACGTTCGATAAGGCGGAGGACACCACTGGCCAGCTTCTGTTTATCCGTTTGTATGAAAAGGAAGAACTGCGCTTTCCACTGAGCAAGAGAAAGCTGATAGGGATGGCATTGATGATATCAGTGGTAATGCTGACATTGTGGGCGCCTGCCACTCACCGTATATACAGGATAGATCTCTTTCTTCCCTTCATCGCGTTCTCGTTTGACCCAATATCGGTTCAGATAAGTGAAGAGACGGTTGAGATAGTTCGCCCCGGTGGTGTAACGATGCCATTCCGATGCATAGTATCGTAGGAGCTCCTCGTCTTGCAGCGTACCAGCCGTCTATACATGATTATTAATACGATCGCCGTGGCCCGACATGTAGAACAAACCTGCTTCATAGATACAAAATGTATCGTGAAGTATTCGGTCAGCTTGTGGTACAGGTCGGATCCGACCAGATTGGCGCCCGCTGCACACCTGTTAGCATGAGTGTGGCATTACAAGCTCAGGCTTACTTCGGTTTGAGGATCCATCGCTTTTGCTGTTACCAATGCCCACCATCTTTGTCGAGGTGCAGTAATTGTACGTCGCTGTGTAAAGGTTGGTATAGTTGGCAAAAGTAAGGCCGGCCTCGAGATTGGACATGATATGGTCGACGCCTGGGTTGAGGAATGCCCATGTATCCGCCAAGTCCGCCGTTTTGGGAGGTATCTTGGCGAACCGGTCGGTAGATGAAGTCGTCGAGGGCGCCATTGGTCGTCAGCAAGGTGGTATCGTGAGTCAGGGTTCAAAAAGCAAGTAGTGTCGCGCACGGCACCGCCACCAACCCACGCGACCGCTGACAACAAACGGTTGCCTTCAACAACAAACAGAGAAAGGGTGGACAAGGAACTATCTTCACCGCCAAATCGTCGCTCTGGTGTGTATCTGAATTTTACCAGTACTATATGAAAATATTGTTAAGTACAGATAACTCGCTACGGGCCCAAATCGCTCAAACAACGACCGGAAGCTTATTAACCTCTGAGACTTCTCGAAGACATTTTGTGTCCAAAACATTCCGTCACCGTCTACTTGCGACGATTCTTGTGCACATCTGAGGCTCTTCTAGTAATATGGGTGTGTACATATGCGCAATACTAACTTCATTCAGGAGAATCAATGACCGTGGCTATGTGCTCCCAGAGTTTTCATTAGGAATCATCAACGTCAGTGTTACGTATTACGATACAGAGCCGGCTGTTCTAAGGCTGCTTTTCTGTAGTTATTCAGGGGACGGATGAAAATGCTGCAATCGGCTTTCGTGGCCACAGCAGCGATACAACCGGTACCGATAACCTTTCCGAAAGGCTTCTCGTCGACGAAGCGAAGATGACTGTTAGAGTAGTACTAACAGTAAGCCTTCGAAGTACTGAATCTTGCTGAGAGCGCGCGCGGAATAAAATCATAAGTTAAAATTGCATATAGTAGTACAATCATATTTCATGTTGCTCGCGGATATCATGCACTTGCTTCGTAGTTTGCCTAAGGGAGGGCTCGGCCAGAATTGATAGCATTGGCGACTTGGCTAGTGTTGGGGCGATTGAAAGCATATCTGCAAGAGCCATCAGATAAGATAGACGACGGCGTCTGATGAATCATTTCTGACCTTTCATAACTGTCCAAGTACAAGTCCTCCGTGCTACAAGTTCGAGCGAATGCAGGGTGTCCGAGAAGCTTGGACATCCACGCATTGAATTTCTGGCCGGACGGCATGATAAACCCTCGGTAATCTTTTAGAACATTCGTCGCGCGAAACAGCCCTAACGTATATCTAGCAGTCAGTACCTTAACCGAAGGTGTGGTCAGTTCCTTACAAGGTCCCGCCATAACGTCAATCCATCCAAGATCGTCGTTACCTTTGATCCACAGCCCAAGCCCAATGCTTAGGGCTTTTATTTCTCCCTCGCCCGAGACGCCTCCAACACCAACGATTTCCTTCTCAGCTCTCTCGAGGAGTGCAACAAGTCCCTGGATAGAGGAATGGAACTCCTTACCCGATTCAATCTGGGATGAAGCGTCTTGCGCTTGCAGATAACGATAGAAGGCTGGCACAAGAGAGCGATTGACGTGATCTGACTGGAGGCGCACGAGGGCTCGAGCATCTAAGCAGCCAGGTCAGTAAGTATAGACGGCACTGTCAATAAAAATGCTTACAAGGATTCGAAGTGGGCGGAAGAAGGCTGCGGCCTGTTGAATTCATTGAAACACTGAAAAGACATCAGCATCGTCGAGGTACATCGTATAAAAGCCTACTCCTGGATATATTCCATAATTACCGTGCTCTCATTAAGAGCTCTAGGTGGGCTGAAGTTGTGAAGTTTGAGTCCAGGAACGAGGCCTTTTGGAGATACTTCCAGGAGGTCTTTGGGCTTCTGGTATGGATCAACCTCATCTAAAAGTCATGATCAGAACGCCGGCAATGGACGAAGACACGAGAGGCGTACAATACTAAGGTCCACAAGTCAACAACAGGCAGCAGCTACGAAGATATCGCACGTACATTATAAGGTATTTCCAGGTACTCCAAGGCCACCCAGACACGCTGGACGAAGGGACAGAAACAACTGCCGAACAGCGTAATATCTTGAGTACCGGATGACGGGTGTTTAGTTACTGTCTCCAGGGCAAGGCCAGTGCAGGATCTATGGTAGCTCCTTCCCGTGTCCTTAGTCGACATGATGGGAATTGTCAAGAGCTGAAGGGTGCATGGCATGACTTCATTATGACGCATGTCCGGTGACCAGGGGTAAATCATAAAGCCGCCGGTAAGGTCAAGTTCGACATTTTTTACTCGTCAGTGGGACAGCTCAATGGAGCAGTGGCCGGTATCGTTTTCCTCCTGACAAAATTTAGTTTGACTTTTGACTACTACTAGACCTCCGCTCACCATAGTACAGTGAGTATTTTCATGTCAAACTTGCCACAGGAAAATGACGACGTGATGCCAGGTGTAAGGGGTGGAACTTGAATCTGCAAAAGACATTTGGCCAAAAACATCTGCCACGTTCGATCACAGAATTCGGCCCGGAACCTGCCGGTGTCCTTCTTTCTGCCCTTTGCTGCCTTCACAAGTTTCCGTACACGCACGTCGACTTAAATTTCTGTTCTCTACTACCGCGAGTGACTTGTTTTCTTCTGTTTCGCACTTCGAACTATATAACCAATCTACGAAACAAAGCCCCAGGTACCACAAAACTCGACAATTTTAGTTTGTACGTGCTTTGCGGTGATGCTAATAGTTGACTGAAATTTCTATTTCAGGCTTTGATGACATCTAATCCCGTCGCTCTGGGGAGATCCTAGCCAGACATAACTGGATATCAACTTTCACCCATCCACCTGACGTCGCCTCCCTTCTGCGCACCAACGACACGCCATCACTTCTACAGTCTGCTCGACTGAAAGCATCTTTGGAGAGTCTGAAAACACCTCTCTCTGAGCTGCAGAGCGACCTTGATCTGCTTCGCAGTGCCGTCGCATCGGTAGAGTCTCGAATGTCGTGTCTCATGTCACTCAAACACGATTACGAGACAGTCCTGTCCCCAATTCGTCGTATTCCCTCGGAGATCACGATGGAGATTCTACGCCGCGCGTGGAAACATAACGGATCCGGACCCCCCACCGTGGGAAGACGTCTTTATGGATTCAACGTCTTCGCAATCCGAGAAGGGCCTTGGCATCTTGGCCAAGTGTGCAGCTCGTGGAGAAATGTTATTGAAACACTTTGCCCGGAGCTATGGGCGAACATGTCAATAGAGATTCCGTACCACTGCAAGCCTAAAGTGTCTCTGAAAGCGGACGCGGCGCTCGAAGTACTCAGGATCATCCTCGAACGCTCTCGTAATCATCCCCTAGATTTTCATCTTGTGTACAACCATCCCTACTCGATGGAGGAGGATGGCATAGCCCAAGCAATGGAGCGGTGTTTTTATATGATGGTTGTCCATTCAAAACGATGGAGAGTGGTCGAAATGATCCTCGACCCATACATGCTTCCACAGCTCTCTCTCATCCGTGGAAAGATTGATGGGCTTAGAGACGCGTTCATCTATTGTCCTGATGAGGACCCGGAGTCCGGAAATATAAGTGCCTTCGAGGTTGCACCAAAACTCGAGAGACTTGATCTCAGAGGCATGCACCCAGACGCAGACATCCGTTTCCCAACCGCCAACCTCATATCGTTCTTGGATGCAAGACCATTTGGCGGAGATCGGCTGACCCTCGAATATCTCGACCTCGTGAAATCAGCTCCAAAACTACGTTCATTATCATACAACGATTACGAGTATAGCCAGATATCCGCCCCAATGACCTTCCCCCGCGTCAAGTCCAGATCGGTCAAAGAACTTTCAACAGCTTCGCCGTGCTTTATGCGCAGCCTATTATTACCGTCGCTGGAGACATTCATGCTAACCACCGAGTGGGACCCAGGCATGGGAGACGTTGAAGATGCAGTAAGCTGCCCTGACGATGCGTTGGGTGCACTCCACGAAATGCTTCTAGTATCACGATGTTCCCTAACACAGTTACACCTGGTCGACGCAATCTTGGACGACAACCTTGCGAACATCATACGGATCATGCCTGGCTTGCGAGAGTTCGTCGTTGAGTACAACGAATGGGTCAATGATTATGACCCCATTCTGCAGTCTCTTGTGACACAATTGAGCGAGGTCAGTATGGTAGGCGGGTCGCTTCAGCACTCCATAGTCCCATCTCTGCAAGAACTTCATATTTCCCTGAATGCTCTCCGGCACACTCATATCTCTTTCATTAATTCCGCATTTGTGGACATGGTTGCTTCGCGACTGCGCCGCCCGTCCGATGCGCCACATCTCACAAAGCTAGGTTTATTTGTATCGGGACGGAGGTGGAGCTATGATCTTGATGAGGCGGCTAAGGATGCCCTGAATAGTTTGAGAGGAGACGGACTTGAGCTTGTCTTGGACCTGGATGATGGGACTCATGAGAGATCCCGAGTCTGATGAACGTTAGCTTTGATATGGCGGGATCAGTATATTCATAATTCAACCTCTTCGAGCCGTAGTTCGATAGTAGTTTGTCATATAAAGAATTGTACCGCGACCAACTCCAATACTCGAGTTTCGCTACGTTCACATGAAGTAAAAATCACCCTGGTTGCCGAGACATCGTAACGTAGGCTCGTACGCCGCTTACTTTTTCCTTTCGAGATTAGCACTATGGCCGTATTTGGATTTAGTCGAAGGTGTCAAGTTCTAGGATCCTAAGGCTAGTCTGTATTATAAGGTCCGGTTCGGAGGTATGAGCAATGAGTATAGCAACGCCACTATTTTTGAATTTGACGAGGGGGTATTCGGAATTCCACATAGAAAGGTTGAAGCAGGAGTAAATCTGAATGCTTACTTCTGTGGAGTGTGACAACACGGGAGAAGACTCGGGGTAAATAATGGAACGTAGATGGTCGTCGCAGGAATGAAAATGTGCTGTGGCCGGTCTAGTGAGGAATTTGAATTGAGATCGATTGAAAATGTAATACTTGACCTGAAAGCTCACAGTCATCAAATGACCTATTCTTTCATCGCTTTTAGGCATCCAGGATGTCCTAGTATAGTAGGCAGTTTGAATATGCGACAGGTCTGTGTTGTGACCTATCGAGCATGCCAGGCCGTCGATAAACTATTGGTCCAAATTAACGTACATTCAGTTTCATCAAACAGGATTCTTCCGAGGCTACAGGATTATCAATAGATTGGCTGCAAATCTCTGACGTTATGGCTGTAAGGAAGTTGGAAATATTCGGATGTGAGGTTAATGTTTTGCCAGCCGCGGTTAAGGAAGAACAAATCTATAATATTAAAAGATTTGGGTACGTCTATGATAGTATGAAGTGAAGGAGAATATCAAATACCGCTTTCTACAAGTCCTGGACAAGAGTATGGCAAAAAAACAAGAAGCAAAGGTGTATCAAAACCAGAAATAGATTACGTGCTTCCATCCGGGTATTTCTGGGAAAGATCTACATAGAAACACGTTTTGTCGCAAACATCGGTACAAAAGGAACGACAGATCACGGCGGTGAGTCCAAGCCCGGAAGGTGTTTGAATTGAAGTCGACGCGTTATGATGGGGACTAGAAGTGGTATTGGTTGGCAGTGCGGTCGCAATCGCGTTGGCCTTGAACTGAGCTGCCGTCTGGGCTGCAGTAGGGTTGACAATGAATACGGCGCCTTGCTTGCAGTTATTGCCTGCTTGGTCGGAAAACCTACAAGGCGAGTTGGACCGCGCGTTAGTACTAGCGTGACATAAGGAGTAAACGCTTAGCATACCATAAAGTGTCAGTGCTGTTCACATAATAGTCGACGATGGGTAGACCGGGAGCACCCATGTCGGTGCTATCAGGGACCGTCTGAACGCGACTGTCAAAACGGCCGTTGGGCGTGCATGGGGTTGCGAAGGAGGATTCTATTGCCGTCAGTACGCTCGTCAGAGAAGACGCGTCAAGACACGTACCAACAACACTATGGGAACCGCTTTCAAACTCGAACAAGATCAAATCGCCAATATTAGGGTATATGTATGATGGAGCGAAGCCAAGGCCTTTCTTTCTGTATGGGAAAAGTTCGTGAATATGAGGAATAGATGAAGAAGCGTTGCAACGTACCCAGTTGTCTCGTCCTTTCCAACGCTTACGGTGATATTTACGGCAGACACTAAGGGAATAGCGACGAACAGCGAGAGTATAGCTGAAGTCTTCATGGAGGCAGAAGAAGAGAGGCGGTAGGGTGTCCAAAAATAGATTAAAGACGAACTTCAGCGTCATCATTGGCTGCTATCCAAAAAGGGAAATCACCGCCATCAATTATCACGGAAATTGAACTATCGGGTTGAAGTCTATTCATCGCCGTCATCGTCACCTCCACCATCGTCGTCGTCGCCGTCGTTGTCCACCTTTGCCAGATATTTACTCCCCTTTCCATTCCTCCACCTCTCATTTATAGCCTCTACCTCATCATTCCTCACCCTCCGCATCAGCGGCACGTACTGGCGAATCCTTCTAGTTGCCCCTGCACCAAGCGGAACCTCGATACCCTCCGAATGATTCCATTTTTCATGGAACGGCGTCTCCTGCCGTGTGACAACCGGTCTCGACGAATGTAGCTCCGTTGCTTTCTTCAGGAAATGATGGTTCAGCGTCGTGAACACCCTAGAGCGCTCGTATATACCCTCGAGGTGCTCATAGATCCCGCGCGCCTGTCCGCCACGGGCTTCGCCCTCGGCACCCCCCGTCTGCCACTGCACATCCTTCTCGTCGTACCCGCAATCCCAGAGCACCAGTGGAAGCCCATCCGCCATTTGGTACTCTGGCTTTCTACTCAGAACCTCCCATGTCCCTGGCTCTGCACCCTCAGAGACATTAAGCAGCTGCACGATAATATTGGGCGGCTCAAGTCCACGTCCAACGAGTAAGAGCACCGCCATGATATTCCGCACTTGGTGGTAAAGAAATGCCGTCCCCACCAAATCAAACACAAACATCCCCGCCTCCACCGCATTGATTTCGGCGCGCAGGATCCTCCGCATGAACAGCGTCAGCTGCTTCGACGCGTCGATCTTGCACAGATTACGGAAATCGTGTAAACCGACAAGATGGCTGGCAGCCTCGCGCATGAGGGAGAGGTCCAAGTTTAGATCGGAGAGAAAGTACTTGTAATGCCGGAACTTGCAGGACCGTCGTGCAGAGAATTCTTCCGATACAGGCGACCAAGCAAGAACGCGGATCGTAGGGGGTAAGATGCGATTCAGGATTCCGGGGTAATCATGCTCTTCCTCTGGTCTGAAGGACAGAGAGGTGTTGGTGGTATTATCGAACAATCCGAACATATCGTCATCGTTTGTGTCCAAATCTTCAGCCTCTCCATCCACCGGTCCCTCAGAGCTCTCTATGCTCTGTCTCAGGGCACTGCGCACCCAGAGCGAGACGACCTGACCAGCAGCACTGACGCCTCGGTCCGTCCGTCCACATTTCTCCCAACCACAACCATCGTACCCTCGTGCTTCATCAATCAGACGCGCCCGGCACAGTGCATCATATAGCACGCCCTCAACTGTAGGCAGCGGCGTCGGCTTCTTCTGGAACGCCAACCCGTTATACTCCCACCCGGAGTAGCAGAACTTGAGGGCAATTTTTCGGATGGGGTAGGAGTAAAAATCGAAGTCGTTATTGAGCTGGATAGAAGTGCTATTGGAGGCCTCTCTTTGTTCTAGTGCGGCAATGCGAGCAATCAAATCCGTTCTGGACCAGGCTTCGTAGTTGGGGGCCATGGCACCAACGGCTACGGTAGAGTAAAATCGGTATCTGTGGATCTTAAGGGATCCAAAGACAAGCATGCACCGAATATACCTACAACTTTGAAGTCAACAAGGGCGAATGGATATAGACCATGTATTATCACCTTTTTACTGAACTCTAGGCCTCCTTCTGCTTATTTTCCTGAAAGCACGGTAGGTATTAAAAGGTAAAGGAAAATAAGGCACAAACCCCGTAAACGAATCGTGGATTTCAACCGCCCGTTTTATCGTACCTATCGAGTCAAAAGGAATCATATCAAAAGCAAAGTGGTGGTGCAAAAAATCGGCCGCTTTGGGACATAGGCACGTGATTTAGCAATCCACTCTTTTAGTTACCGAATATCCGGATTTTTCTTTCGACTTCGAACGACATAACTTGGAAATTTGGTACGTTCAGATCTAAGACGGCGTGCTCTACGTACCTATAACGCGCCGTGTAATGGCGAGATGGGACATCGTATCAATGCTTATGTAAATCACGGTACAGCCTGGTGTATCGTTCTGACATTGTGCTTCTCGAAATAGCCTTGGAGGCATGGATTCTCACGCTGTAGGTCGCATAAGGTATGCTCGCAACCCGGCAAGCCAAATTTAGACATACCTGGTGTGCAAGCCGCCAAGTGCGTGTTCCTCAGACAAGAAGATATCTTTCGGAGTTTCATCGGAAGCTCAACACATACATCTAGAATCTTGGGAGCGTCGACCACGTAGAAAAGAGTTCAAAGCTGTCCAAAGTTGAACGAAAGCAACGCGGTAATCGCGTTTGAGAAAAGCGCGAAGGACACGTGAGACGAATGAGATCAGACGCGTGTTACCGTGGGAACGCATCGAGCCACCGTTTTCAAATTTGCCGTCATCTCTCTCTCATACTTCCACCTTCCCTTTATTCTCCATAATGGTTTTCGGTCTTTTCTCTCGCAAGGTCCAGCCCGACAAGCCTGAGGAAACTCAGAAGTTGGAAACTAATCCAACTCAATTACGAACGCCATCACCTTCCGTCGGATCTTCATCCGTTGGAAAGGCTCAACTGAATGCTTCTCCTGCATCCCTACGCGAACCTCCTGCGTCGCCTTCGCCACCACCTGAAGGCGACGATGCAGATTTGGGCCTTATCAGTGACCCTGCTGCTCTTCACAGTCTCATATCTTCCATCCCTCCCAAGACATTCCACGAATACACACTCTCTCATCTTATCCCGCCCACACGTTCACCTGCTTCGTCTTCTCATGTACCGATACATCCCCCTTCATCGCGAACATTGACGCACTTGACATCTTTCTTCTCGACTCTGACTCCCCCGCCGCGGCTCCATTGCGTTCGGTGCCACAAGTTCTACTTTGATGTCGAGAATACCGACCGTAGCTGTGTGGTGCACCATGATGATGAAAGTGCGGAGGTGTCGAGAGTAGGATCGACGAAAACCAAGGGAACTGAGTACGAGACTCTTTGGACATGCTGTGGAAAGACTGTCGAAGGAGATGGAGATATGGGACCGCCAGACGGGTGGTGTTACGAAGGAAAGCACACGGTATGATTTGATTTGTTCGTTGGCATTCACACTCACTGATGCCACTCATCAGACGGATCTCAAACGCGCTAGATTTCGCGCAGATTCTTCTATTCACGACGATAAACTCACGTCCTGCGAGCGTCTTCGCTGCCATGACCCGCCTCCTCCGTCCGATATGTCATCTC
This sequence comes from Armillaria altimontana, assembly GCA_022818075.1. Lineage (NCBI taxonomy): Eukaryota > Fungi > Basidiomycota > Agaricomycetes > Agaricales > Physalacriaceae > Armillaria > Armillaria altimontana. The sequence goes on from JAIWYR010000016.1 coordinate 1,188,501, forward strand.
CTCCTTCATCTCCCCGCGCTCGTAAAAAGACGACCCGAAAGCGCCCTCGACCAGCGGATGACGACCAGGAAGGTGCTGAAGCTGACCAGCCCATGGATGATACCCAGAGCGTCATCAGCTCAAAGGGCAAGGGAAAGCAGAAGGCCCAGCCCTCGAAACCTCGCAAGAAGCGTGCAAAGACTTCCAATGACGACAAGATGTTCAAGCCTGAGCCTGTATCCGACAACGATGATATGGATGTTGATGAGACAGCATCGACTTCATCGAAACGTCGCAAGGCGAGACCTAAACCTAGACCTGCTACCAAGCGGGTGATTTTCCCGACCGCGAGGACACCCAGCCCTACACGACCGGCAGCTTTTGCTGTTCCCGCATCCCCTCCTTTCAGAAAGTCTCTTTCTCCCACACGTTCAGTAGTTTCTGTTGTTGTCGGCACGGCGCCTCGGTCATTGAAGGAATCAATGAAGAGCCGAGGCAGACCCAAGGTTAGCGCTACACCCTTGACGGAGGTGGTCTCGACGAGTATTAGTGGCGAGGAATGATCGAATCTTTTGGGCTATCTTGGATTGATATATTCATGGGCACATTTCTTCTTACTTTACATCTTGTCATTAGTTAGTTTCCATCCCTAGTTCTTTCGTTATGCATCTATACATATGTATATACACGAGTCAATCATTGAATGTTTCCATAGTTGTATACATCTGCTTGTCTACTGACTCTATTATCTACTGTATCCATTTATGATGTACCAATTGCATGATTTCCGCCTTCTCTCCTCCGTGTGCATATGAGTTAAACAGCACAAAGCGCAATCGCCCAAAACAGGCAATAATGCTGTCAGTGGGCTGATAAAATATCCCGCGCACGGACCACCTCTCAAAAAATATAAATACCCTGTCTCCGCTTTGCTGTTTCTTTAGATACATACTCATCAGGATCTTTCTATAGAAACTGACCGAGTCTCGCATTTTTACAAATGCCGCAACCTTCAAATCCAGTCGATGATAATCGCGCTCGCTCGCTCTACTGAGAGCATTGGCTCCCGCGAGGGGGTCTCGAGGACGTTTGGCGAGCTCTTCGGATGTGCTCTTCTGAGTCATTTGGAGGGTTTGCCGGCGAGTTGAGCGCTTGTCTGATGGATTCCGTATCTCCCCTTTGCTGTGAACCAGTGAGAACTCCCAGTTGGGAGTTTTCGGGTTGCAGCAAACAAATGAGATTTTTTCCAGTTCTGCGGGGTGGATGCGTTCTATACCAATGCCATATTCCTACGAAACGGTTGCTTCAGGCTTGTTCTATTCGGTACAATTAGGTGCATTGAAATATTAATATCTTCTACACAATCACATCTCTTTTTCGAGTGCATACTCCAACGTAGATTTGAGTTCCTGCCACTGCCTTGCCTTTAATTCCTCGTTACGACTAGCTACGACTGCCTGACAATCGTCGACAAAGCTCTCTGCTTGGCGTACACCCCCATGCACTTGGTCAAGTACGGGGTGCGAAGATTGCATTCCAGTCCCAAGCCACCACTGTCAGTGTTGTAAACTCAAGAATGTAATTGAGTACATCTATAGACAATACCTTTGAATTCCAGTAATCCCCTTCACGTCTGTGCAACTGCGCATGTAGGTAATTGCTTGTCAGATTTCCATCGTCGCTTTGTGCGAGCGTATGTGCGCGATCAATATCATCATTAAGTAGGTGAAGAGCGCTCCGGACAGGAATGGAGTCATTTAAGGCTTCAATACGGGATGTGAGAGATCTATCGTATATCTCGCTTGGCTTCAGCGGTGGTGTAGGCCGCGCAAGCAGGATGGATGCTATTTCGCGAGCTTCAGCAGTCATGGATGCCGGCGGCAAGAGTAAATACGTCACAGAGTACGAATTCGGAAACATTGTGACATTGGTGGCTTGTCACAACTGTACAGTTGCACGTGATTGTCCCAACCTAAATTATTGATAATTAGACAGTACGAAGTTTTCCCGGAACTCAAGGCCAACGATCGACCGGCGCCAGCAAGCATGAGGTTCGTGTTCACATCGTTAATATTCGCTGTTTTCTCATTTTTCCAACAGTAGCAAACTTTCAGTGTCAAGCGTGCGAGGCTCTGTAAAAGATGTCCTCGCCGAAGCCAATGGCGAGAAGAAACGAAACTTTGTTGAGACCATCGAGTTGCAGATTGGTCTGAAGAACTACGACCCCCAGAGGGACAAGCGTTTCAGCGGAACCGTCAAGTGCGTAGTCTGGTATTTTGCCTAGGGCATTAATGACTTACGAGCAAGTCTAGGCTCCCCAATGTTCCCCGCCCCAGGATGTCCATTTGCATTCTTGCTGATGCTGCCGACATCGATCGTGCCAAGCAGATTGAGCTCGAGTACATGTCGGTTGACGATTTGAAGAAGTGAGTAATGTCCCGGTGCTCGTAATTGATGATTTACGAATCCAATATTCAGGCTTAACAAAAACAAGAAGCTTGTCAAGAAGCTCGCCAAGAAGTATGACGCCTTCTTGGCCTCTGAAACTCTCATCAAGCAGATTCCTCGTCTCTTGGGTCCCGGTCTTTCCAAGGGTACGTAAAATCGTGATATCGCGTGCAACTCCTAACTTAACAAATATATAGCTGGAAAGTTCCCTACACCGGTGTCGCATGCCGAAGACCTTACCAACAAGTTGACTGAGGTCCGCTCTACCATCAAGTTCCAGCTCAAGAAGGTTCTCTGCTTGGGTGTCGCTGTCGGCCACATCCAAATGACTGAGGACCAGGTCCTTGCCAACGTCATGCTCAGTACGTCTTTCTCCCCCGAAGTCTCCGAGCTGGGCGCTAACACCTCTTCCCTAGGCATCAACTTCTTGGTGTCTCTCCTCAAGAAGAACTGGCAGAACGTCAAGTCCCTCCACATCAAAACCACCATGGGCAAGCCTGTCCGTCTCTTCTAAGGAGAGCGTGGATTTTCTCTTGGCGCGTGGTGATGGCTATGAGGACCTGTACGACTGTAATGCATTCCATGAAGCCTCGCACGCTTGTACCAACGGCTTTCAGGGGAGGAAGGTCGATTGGGAGCTGATATGGTTGTACGGTTTATCGTCTTTGTCACTTTGTTTGTCAAGATATCTGTCGTAGGCATAGCAATGATATTTCCTGCTGAAACGGGTATATTAAGCTTTCGGGCCTTGCTGTCCCCGATAACCATCATGTACAATAAGTGATGGTATCAAAACATACGGTAGGATGCATCAACACCAGGTACAGCTTTGCTTCTCTTCTCGCCGTAATAGTATTCTAATATTCCATGTAAGTACCACAGCCTTCGTGCCGAGATGGGCGAGACACGAAGTGGGGTTTAGGCGGTGCAGTAGTATGTAATTTTCCCTACAGCTCCATGACCGAGTTGGGACGCCGGGGTTGCGGAGGTGTGGTTCGCAATCGGATGACAAGCCTCATCTCATTTAGCGACGATGACTTGGATGACCGCAGGTATGTAGCCTTTCTGTATAGACCGTAGTGAATTATCGGCTCATTGTTATCGTAGATGCTAATGACTCGATTGATTCTCTTGTCCTCGATCGGGTGCTCGTATATGATACCTTAACTTTCCTTGGATTCTTCTCCCTCCTGGCTGTCCTATTGCCCGCAATATTTTCCAAGCAAATAAAGCGAAGGCGGACGTGGTTCAGTCTGATACTATCTTGGATGGTGTTCGCGTTCTCGTACCTATGTCTAGTAAACAATCAATTGGGCGACGAACCTCATTTTGGAACTTGTCTTTTCCAAACGTTATTGGTGTATTCAGCGCCTCCGCTGTAAGTTTTGGTCCTTCTTTTCGGTCTCCCTACTGATTCACGCGTCCACGTTCAGGGTTGCAAGCTCGGGGTTATATTTCATTCTAGATGTGAGTCTGTTTGAGACTGAGGGTATGCATATGGTAACGCCACATTTCAGGTATACTTGGAACTTCGCAACACCATCTTCAGTGAATCCGAGGTCTCCGTAGTCTATCGTGATACGGTGAGCGTTGCCCTCTTTGGACATACACGAACATCATTCATGAGCAATAAAATCTATCAGATAGTTCTGGCACCTTGGGTCCTTTGGGTCTTGATGATCATGACATCCGCTTTTGTGAGTATAACAGCTGCGAGAGGGTGATTCATTTCTTTGCTCATGTCATCCTACACAACCAGCTCATCAAGGATCCCACGCAAATATCCCGGGAATCAACGCACATGTATTGTCATAGCAACACCGGAGCTCAGTCAGTTGTTCTCGCATCTCGTTCTGTGCCCGAGTGTTAATCGACATAGACTTACAGCTACGCTATGTGTAACGTTCCCCTTGGCTGCCTGCTGCATTCTCTTGGAAGGTACTTGCTCGTTTCTTACATCCAAACATCATATTTACGGATAGCCGCCGACAGTACTGATGGGTCACTTGATGTATCGCAATTGGACTATCTTCCGACGGTATTGCGTCGATAAAGCTAGCGACAGCCGCACTACACGGGTATCCCTCTCGATGATAATTCGCATCGTTTGCTTCACAATGGTCCCATTAGCCGCGTTAGGGTACGTGCATCTCCAACGAAGCAGCGCTCCTTGCAGCTGACGTTACCTCTTGCCGTAGACTGGCATCATTCGTAGCCGCACACCAGATGGAATCCAACGCCACCTGGAATATTCTCCTGGCATCATGTATGCGCTTACACGCTGTCTCGTCGAATTTGCTCATCTCATTGCCGTCCCCAGTGCCGATTTTTGCCGCCCTGTCGTTTGGCACACAAAAGGTGCTCGTTCTTTCGGATTAAGCATACTGTGAGATACTAAGCACTGTTCTCTTCTAAGGATATTCTCCGAGCGTGGATGTTCTGCTTACCTTCTCGTGGTGATGCGAAAAAACATGTCGAGTTGTCCTATAGACATCTTTCCTCCCCCATCCCTAGTCCGCTGCCTTCGCCGGGTCTGGGAGAAGGATGGTCGAGTCAACAGTTAAACGTTTCCCAACACACACTCTCCTCCTATCAACGCCAAAACCTGTTATCCATCGAACCCATACAATCCCGGTGATCGTTCAAGAACTCGTAGCTAGAAAATTCATAACGACTTAGTGAATTGCGTTGTACGATATTTATGTTATGGCAAGTAACGGTATATTTCGTTGTCGTAGAGAGGACTATCAATACATTACATATATTGCAGATCAATGGAGTACAGCAGATTTGGGTTCGATCAAAATGGAGAGATATTTCGTACTGAGAAACAAAGCGAAGACGGTATGAGTACAGATTTCGTTGAGCACATTCGATTCAGAGTAATAGCAGGCACCAAGATAAAGGCAAAAAGAAACACTTAGAGATCAGGCACATGGCCCTCCACATCCGACGGCGCGAGGTGATAACTCGTCAACACCGTCATCAGCGAACACATATACCAGAACCGATCGTCGCTCTTCTTGCTCTTCTTTTTCTTCTTCTTCTTATCATCCTGACTCTCGAAGTCTTGCTGACGAGCCATCTGAATCCACGATCCACCTAGACCCATCCCTACTCGAAGCTCCTTTGCGGCATTCTCGCCAACGAAGATCGTGATATTGTCCTTCCACGGGTTATGAGGCTTCGGCCCAGACGGAGGCGCATCGCTCTCAATGTCGTCTTTACCGAGCACTGGTCCCTTTGAGAGAGACGAAATTGTCGGCTCATCACTTCCAGTATTGCTCCCGAGCCAGGGCGATAACACCACCTTGGTGAACCTGCGTTCCAGCCCGGCTTCTACCGCTTCGGGACTGGGGTCTTTCGCGTGAGGTAATGCAGGAGCATCCTTCGGTGGAGGTATGATGTCTGCTATTCGTCGCATTGACTGTTCGACGATACCGGTAGTGTGCGTGACAGGAAGGGCGGTAGGTCCGAAAAGCGCCATCAACCCCGGTCGGCTTGTCAAGAAGCTCCAATCCTCTGAAGGATTGTCCCACGGATTTTGGGGCGCAGGTGCGGCACCGTCATCGACATTCCATTTACTCTCGGATCCCCAACCACCACTTTCCTCAGCGACAATCGCCTCCTCCATGAGCGCGTCCATATCCTCCGGCTTGATGAGATCAAGATTGGCATCCTTCAGTGACTGCTCGAACTCCGCCGCAGCCTCAGGATCAACTTTGAGACGTTTCGCCTCGGGCGTTTCTGTATCTGAATCGTCGTTGGGAACAGGATCGCCGTAGAAAACGTCGGGATTGATGTTCCAATGATCTCGGAAGGCATAATTGAGATCATCGGGAAGGGCTTTAGAAATTTTGGAAGTGCAGATGAGCTCTTGGCTCGCGACATTGATGATTCTTTGAGACCGATCCAGGCTGGCCTTGCACTCGGGCCAAACGTTATTGACGATAAGGTATTTGACGAAGAATCCAAGCACACGCGGGAAATTGATCAACTTATAGTCTTCACTGCAAAATAATCAGTCAGATGAAGAGTAAAACCAGGAGGGCGGGTAAACATACAAATGAAATCCTTGATTGATCATGTAGTACGACAGAAATATAGTAATGCCCTTTGCCGGATTCTCGAAGAAATCCAGGAGTTTATCGTTCTTTGCGTCCTTAGACGCTGCGAGTAGATCTTGAATTTGGTTGTCATTCTCGACCTGGTGTGGCTCTTCCCCGTAGTTTTCGTAAGGAGGCCTGGGACGCGGTTTCTTCTTTGGAACGCTCGCGTTTTGGGACATCTCGACATTTTTGACCCGCGGCATCCCTTCATCATCAGAAACGTCATCGTCATCCTCTTCGTCGTCTTTCGAGGGCTTGTTAGGATCCGTTTTGTGCCATACCGGGGTGCTCTGTAATAATCCAAGATACAACTGGATCTACAGTCGTTAACGTAAGGGACGCGACCGGCATATGAGGAGACAACAGAGATATCTACCTGATCCCATATCTCGTTTATTTTTTGAGGTATAGGACGACGCGCGCGAATGAAGTCGCTGGCCGCTTGATGAAGCCGATCTTGGGGTGAACGGCGCCTATACAATACGAAGATCAGACGCGATCGCAGAGGCAATGAAGACGCGAAAACGGAGAAAAAATGGTTACATACTCATCGTAGCCTCCTGGCTGGACTCGTCTCTCCATATCTTCCCAATCGTTCCACCACTCTCGCCTTCCTCCCGCTGCCTTCGAATGGGACTTCTTAGTGTCCTTCCCGCCACTCTGGGCATTTGTCTTGCACATGTCAGTAGAGTGTACTGATTTTATTGCAACGGTGGGAATCTGCAGAGCATCCCTCTCAACGCAATCAGGCGTTTCCTTCAAGATTCCGACCTCCTTGTAGTCCTTGAAAGGTACAATTTCAACACCTTCCGGGGCCTGTGGGAAGGGGGGGAAACGCAATTCAAAGTCGCCCGAGGCCTTCTGAAGAGGAATTGGGTTTTCAATAGCCATGGTCGAAGGAAAGAATGAGCTTGGACGTTTGACGCCCGAACCTTCGAGTCAAAAGGAAGCAGCGTGGGACTGGTTGTCATTTCTGGCAAGTCCTTTTCCTAACTGGGACGATCCAACCGGCCCTCAAATTATAAGTACTCACTTAGAAGGCAAAGGTGATTTTCCCTATTGTTTGATAAGGAGTTGAAGGGGTGAGAATAAGAGATATTCAAAGTTTTAAAAGAACTCTCTCCAAGTCGATACATTCTGGCTATAAATTCAGGAGGACATATAGACTCTACCTTCGTACGACCTAAGCGAGAAAGAATCGATATCGGAACCTTCATAGTTCCCTAGCACCAGCTTCATAGCATCCGATACTTTCTCTATGGCAGACAGGTCGATCTTCACCACCTTGTCGCTAAAGTTGAGCAAGACCAGTGCCTGTACTCCCGACTCTGCCAATGTCCTTCTATACGCAAAGACGTGCTCGTGTTCTGGGATGAGGAGCTCGTATTCTCCAAAAATCTACACTGTGTTAACGCTTGTCGCCTATAGAAGCGGTACAGCGACTTACTAGAACAGGGTACTGCCTGCGGGTCTCAAGAGCTCGTTTGTAGAACGTTAACACACTATGCTCGTCTTCAAGCTGACATGAGGCGTTCCACATCTCATAATCCTCGTTTACATGCATCCAAGGTACACCCTTACTAAATCCAGCATTCGTAGATGAATCCCACTGAGGGCGCGGTCAGACATATTCAGACTTAGGAACGAACAAAGCTACCTGCATCGGTACACGAGCATGGTCCCGCGCCTTTCTCCGGAAACCCTCAAAAACATCTTCCATGTCAATCTCATTGGCTTCTTTGCCTGTCTCGCGCATTCGACGCTCCAGGATTCTATGACAAAGACATCAGCCTAGACCAAACCTACTGTCCACAAAAATATACCTATTCCAATAATTCTGAGAAGCGACATCCTTGTACTCCTCGAGCTTCCAGCTTGGCGGGAAATTCTTCAGACCCAACTCTTGACCTTGATAGATGTACAACGTGCCCTTCTGGGTCACTTCCAGGATGGCCAACATCTTCGCCGAGAGTGCACGTAGCTCGTCTGTTGTGTCGTTCCCAAATCTGGAAACTGCGCGTGGATGGTCATGATTCTCAATAAAGATGCTACGAAACGTTGAGGATGGATACAAAAAACGGAAGAGCGACTCACGCATTCCAAAATCCATCTTCGCTCTTGAAAACTTGCCATCGGCTAATGATATCCTTTAGCTCGGACAGTTTCCATTGCTGGTGCATCAAAGGGCTCCAGTCCTTTACGGTCTTCGGAGTGTCTAGCTCCATGAGCTCAAAGTGGAAGACCATGTTCAGTTCTTTACGGTCCGGTAAGACATACAGCATTAATGCATCCATAGATTCGGTAAAAGGCGTCTCGCCAACTGTAATAATGTCATAATCTGATAACATTCAGTTGCAGATCATCGCAGAGAACAACCAATAATACAGACGTGATAAGACTTTGTTCCTCATTTCCTTCAGATACTCGTGGACACGCGGACTACACCTGAGCATAAAAAGACCATATCGATAAATCAGACTTACCCATTAGCAAAATGCATGCCGGCTGGCTGGAAGGGTTCATTGGCGTCGACGATAGGTGCGTCGGGGAGACCGTCGACTTTTGAGATGATGTTGATCACATCCATCTGGACGACACTTGAATGAAACACCATATGGCGTAAATATTGGGACACCTTACCCTGAATCCATCACACCCACGGTCAAGCCAGAACCTCATCAAGTCATAGACGGCTTCGCGTACAGCAGGATTGGCCCAATTGAGATCAGGCTGCTTTGAGATATACAGATGAAGATAGTACTCGTCGGTATCAGCATCGTAATCCCACGCAGAACCTGTCGCGCTCAATGAAAGAGAGCAGTATATGCCTTTTGCAATTACCTTCAAAAACAGATCTCCAATTATTGGGGGGATGACGGTTCCCTTCAGAGTCGTATTTCGGAGGACGCCAAATGTACCAATCGCGTTTTGGGTCGTCTTTGCTGCCTCGAGATTTGACGAACCATTCGTGCTATAAGGAATCGTCAACAAAGAAGGATCACGCATGCATCAATGACGCTAACCTCATCTGAGGTATGATTGACGACTAGGTCCATCCTAGTGCGCGTGAGCAGGCAAAGTCTATCAGGAGAAAAATTCTCACATTAGCTTCATTCCTCGGTCATGTACGCCTTTCAGGAGATTGTCCCAATCCTGCAACGTGCCATACTTGGAATCAATCTCGCGATAATCCGATCTTTAGTCTCAACTGTGAGTGAGGAACGGATCTGAGGAGTGATACTCTTACATATCATAACCCATGTCCGCCAAAGGCGACTTGTAGATCGGCGAAAGCCACAGTATGTCGACACCGAGTTCTTTGAGATAGTCCAGCTTGGCCGTGATTCCATTAAGGTCACCGAAGCCGTCTCCGTTCGAGTCGAAGAACGAGACTGGGTAAATCTGGTAAATCGTCGAGCTTTTCCACCAAGGTTGGGCCATCGTATGAAATGGTCGTTAGTCAGAGGACATCGATAAGTCGAGTCTCGTGTCATCGGCAGGGTGCTTCTTGAGGCTTGCCCTCATGTTCGAAGGTCCCATATTTTGGAATCGGTTAGTCGGACCGTACTGGAAGCCCACAATACCGGCATTCTGTCCAAGAGGTTTAATTCGGAGGCACTGTCTATATACACGTTGTACTTAGGACGATCTGTATCTGCCACGAGACATAAAAGCATTTTTAAACTCAAGAGCGGACGAACTTACTCTTCCAAGTCCATCTGCTTATTTGTTTTTCGGAAGGAGGAAGTAACTGCGAGAAAGTCGGGAGAAGTAGTGTCTTGAAGGGTATATCCAGGTAGGGTACAATCGTCCGCGTAGTTTATCTGCAGAGTCTACATACGTCTTGTCGCAAGCATCGATTGAGAGGACGACACCGTAAAAGTGAGAAAATTCCCGCTGTTTCCAACAACAATCGAGACAGGACCGATGTTTAGGCCGAGTCCAACAAGTCTGGTTCCCTGGTTCTTGTGCTTTATGTTGTAGATAAGCGCAGTGGGTAAGCTGTGAGACTCTCAGCTGTTCAGAGCGAGTAGGAGGTGTAAGAGTGTAAGAGAATTGAATTACTGTTTGGTTTGGTGTTGGTATTTGACGACACCGGTCCGATCGCCGGATTGCTGCGTTCGTTGCACGATCACAATTTCCCACAATCCAAAAGGCCGATACGATTCTGGTGTCAGCAGCATCACCAGGCTCCAGCAGGACCGGCCAGTCTTGGGCCTATAGGCATATCCTAGTCCGATACTTTCACCAGGTCCGGGAGAAGGATGGTTGAATCCACTGTCAAACGGCGCCGCTTCTCAACACTCTCTGCCCTCGTATCAACAAGAAGTTACAAAACCTGTTGTCCACCGAACCCACGCAATCCCGGTGAAATTTGTTCAAGCACTCATATGTCAGGGACGCGAGCCTGAAATCCATATCGATGTTGAATGTTTTGTATGATATTCATGTGTTACATATGGCAGGTAACGATATTTCGTCGTGGTGGAAAGGACTACAATACATTAATATTACCTACATCGCAGATCGATGAAGTACAGTTTGGATTCGATCAAAATGGAGAGATATTTCGTACTGAGAAACAAAGCGAAGACAGTATGAGTACAAATTTCGTTGAGCACATTCAATTCAGAGCAATAGCAAGCACCAAGATAAAGTCAGAAGAAATACTTAGAGATCAGGCACATGGCCCTCCACATCCGACGGCGCGAGGTGATAACTCGTCAACACCGTCATCAGCGAACACATATACCAGAACCGATCATCACTCTTTTTACCCTTCTTTTTCTTCTTCTTCTTATCATCCTGACTCTCGAAGTCTTGCTGACGAGCCATCTGAATCCACGATCCACCTAGACCCATCCCTACTCGAAGCTCCTTTGCGGCATTCTCGCCAACGAAGATCGTGATATTGTCCTTCCATGGGTTATGAGGCTTCGGCCCAGACGGAGGCGCATCACTCT